>OY856409.1:1243224248-1244424248 GCA_963693085.1 Alisma plantago-aquatica
AATCCTGAAAAGTACATATAATCTATTTACTATTCACTTTATCAGATTCTATTCATTTGAACTCACTTCCTAGGGTTTCCTACTTCCTTTTAGGGTTTCATTACAGTTCATCT
Source organism: Alisma plantago-aquatica (assembly GCA_963693085.1). NCBI lineage: Eukaryota > Viridiplantae > Streptophyta > Magnoliopsida > Alismatales > Alismataceae > Alisma > Alisma plantago-aquatica. Next base: position 1,243,224,362 of record OY856409.1, read on the forward strand.
CCATTATTGACGCTAGAAACCCTAAAATAGAAAAACTAATCACAAACCCTAACTAGCTTGTTAAATTCTTCCTAACAGGCTTATGATCAACTCATAATCACATTATTCAATGGAATCTCAAATTAGTCATGTTAATCAACCCTTTTCACCCTAAATTTGGGTTTCTATGTGCATTATCATAGATTCATGTGTAAAACCCTAAAGCAAGCAAATTATTATCTAAATTATATTCAACTCTTACTTTCCTCTCAATAGGTTACTATAACTCAAAATAACCTACTTAAGACATTAAATCTGATTTCCAATCAGAATTAGGGTTTTATCATGATTTAATGCATAAACATGGGTAACTTAATACACTTTTAGAATTACGATCATAGTCAGGCTATAAAGCTATTTTTATTGGATTCCTTGTGTTCTCCTAATAAATTTCATATATTATGTGTCCCAATCTGAGTCATAGATCATTTTCTACGATTAATTTAACTTAACTGTATCTGGGCCAATAACAGGATGCCACATCAACATATAAAGTTACCTCTTATTATTTCTAGCTTGGACCAGGATTTGAGCGGAAAAGAATCCTCCACCCTTGCATATTGAACGTGGGTAGAGGGGCATTAGAGTCATTTGACTCTATTTTGCCTTGCACCTCGCGTAGGGCATCACCCGACTCCTCGTCTCGCGTGTGAGGCCATAAGCCACTGACCCCCCAACGAGGTGGCTTCACCGCAGGGCACTCATGCCTGGTAGGGCCACGTCGGCTAGGTGAGGAACTCCCTCGGGGTTCCAATGTGTGTGGCAGTAGAGTAGGTGCCCTCTTCCACGCCTCTAAGAGCAAGAGGCTCAGCTCGCTATTCACGGGATAGAAGAGCATGTCCCTAGGTCCATGGCCATCAGGAGCCATCACATGTCTGAACCTCACCTCAGATCGGTCCAATATCTCCATCGTAGGCCTACCCTAATTGGCATGGTGGTCTGCAACTCACGTTTCCGTAGTGTAGTAGCAGTAACCTACACTCCCCAACTTTTCTGTGGTCTCGTCTTGGTGCTCTCCCTTGCGCACGGAGGGTACGGGACATGTAGCCTACATCACAAGAGTCCAAGGTTAGATCCAAGATTCTTGCTCCTTCAAAGATCTAGGATCTGTTGTCAGCTCTGTTCCTCTCTTGAGGATGAGACCAAACACTAAAATACTTGATGCTACGGTCAGGGTGGAGATCTTGAGCGTATGGGGAAGATGGTGTGGAGAGAAGAAGAGAGAGGAAGATATGTGACAAGTTGGGTTGCACTCCTGTAGGGAGGAGAAAGATGAGGGAGAAGATGATACGATGAGAGAAAGGGGACTCCATTTTCTTGTGTGGGTTTCCTCATATATATATATATATATATATATATATATACTTGCTCCTCTCATACCCTCATTTATTGTTTCCTTTTCTTCTCTCTTCTAAAAGCGGCAAGACACTTTCCAACATATCAATACTTCTTTTATAGATAAATATTCCTTTTTCATAAACCAAATTAACATAAACTATATTATGGGGAAAAGGCAAGGCATAAATCTACATTCCTTTTATCTTTTCTTATTTTTCCTTTTATATTGACTTTTATTCCAATAAAACCAAAAGTCATGGAAAGACACTTCCATATTCTTATTAGGAATCAGATTTGGCAACGATAAACCATCAAGAAAAAGCATACAATTACATATCACTTTATGGGATAAATTGGTTATTCTTTTACTCTCACTTGATATATTACTCAAAACAAATATAGGAACTCATTAATGTTAACCCAAAACATGTGTTTCAAACTAGCTGGATATTACCTTTTAAATTATCTAACACACCACACATCTTATTTTCTTATGGAAACTCACATATTGCTTCATATTTCAGTTATGCAATATTTCAAAAGTAATCATCTTTTATTCATATGCAAGTTATCTATTAATAAGGCACATTTTATACATATTTTCTCTCTCCTATTCTTTTACTTTCCTTTATTTAGATTCCTTTTACCATTAGAAACCATGTGGACTCGAAATATCATCCATAATGATTCCATTATCCATATTTCCACATATTTCTTATATTTTCATCATTATCTCAACTTTCCTTCTTAATAATGCTTTATTTGAATTTATCACTTTCTTCTCCTATTATCTTTGCAACTTGGACTCCTTGGAACCCATGAAATCCTAAAGATACGAAATCCCTCCTTGAAGGATAATTCTTAGCCTTCTAGATGCTTCCACATCTTTCTTTTCTCATTATCTTAGTTATTCCTTTATCAATTGATTCCTTTTACTTTTTATTTCCTTTTTCTTGTTATTGGGCCCAATAGCCAACAAGGCCCACAAAATCAAACTCATAAGGCTATTTATCAAAGGAATCCACATAATTACTTAAATCAAATAAATTACATAATCATACACTGATTGGGGAAATTGCATTTCCAACTAAAAGAACCTGAAAATTGGGGTTGTAACATTCCCATCTTATAGAATTTTTTCCCTCAAAATTCCACCAAACATAAAAACAATCGGGATAAAACTTTCCCTAGTCTATCATTGGCTCCCATGTGGATTCATCCTCTCCATGGTGCTTCCCAAAGAACCTTCATCATCTTTTATTCTTACATCTGAGTTCTCTCTTACCTTGGTATCTCATACCCTCTTAGGTGACTCAGGATATTTCAGCTTCCCTTGAAGCTCAATAGGATCATGGCTCAGCACATGGCTCAGGTACATCACATAGTGCACTAGACTAGACAAATGGAACACATCATACATCATACTATCCTGAGGGGTAAGGCTACACATAAGCAACTCCAATAATCCATCTCAAAAGGACCCATGTATCGGGGACTCATCTTTCTTAGCTATAGCTCAGAGGGGTCAATTTTTCATAACACATGTTCTCCCACAGTGAACTGCATGTCAGTCTGCTTTGCATCAGCCCACGACTCTTTTTGCCCCTGGGCTTTCTCAACCATTGCACGATCAAAGCGACTTCATCTACACACACTGTGGTCTCTCTGACCTTCACAAGGTCCTTTCACTGACATCATCCTAATGAAGTGGTGACCGACACAACCTCCCTTACAGAGCTTCTTACATCCTGATATTGGCTATGGTGGCTATCATCACAAGCTCACTCTTCTAGGGGCAGGAACTGCTCCCATATATCACCCTAAATGAGCACACACACTCTCATCAGACCCTCTAGTCTGGATCATACTCTCTTGACTGTCTATCAGACAGGGGTGATAAGCTGTGCTAAACTTTAAGCTGGCATCGAGTTCTTCATGTACATACTTCCACCACATGGAAGTGATCTTGAGGTCATGCACCATAGATTGAACTCAGATCATGGTGTAGTTGAACTATCCCTCTCTCATATATAGTTCAACCCGATCTGTCACACTAATAGTGCTCTCTCTTGAGCAAGGGATTAGGTCAACTTGGTAAGGCAATCTACCATAACCCATATTGCATCATGACCTCTCTTGGTCCAGGGGAGACTCACCACAATGTCCATGGTGATCCACTCCCATTCCCTCTCATGGACTCTTCATTCTTTGTAGCAACTCGTTGGGTTACTGGTGTTCGGCCTTCACCCACTGGCATGCATGGCGACAAGCCACATGCAACTCTATCTACTTCTTTATCTCAGGTATTCAAAGCACTACTACAAACTTTAATCATCTTAGTAGTACCATGGTGTACAGTGTACTTAAAATAATGAGCCTCTACTTGTCATGATTCCTCAAGGTTGACTCCTCAGAACCCTAAAACACTCTAGTCATGGGTTCCATCACCTTCTTTTCTGGAGAGGTGTATTTGATGTTCTTCAACCATCCTTCTATCGCATAAAGATCTAGGCTGGATAACCAAGCAACCACCACTCAACCAATGGGTCTGGTTGTATCCAGGTGTTATCCCTATATGTATCATGAGCTTAGGGTTCACCTAACAACCTCTTCTAGCCTCTCTACTGGATAACAAGATAGCTGCATCTCGAAAAAGACCATCCCTTACCACCTTACATCCTTATGTGTTGGGTAACGATGAAGACATAAATCTTCATATTTTCCACTCATCATCCTCATCTCGTATTTAGGTCAAACTGAGTCCAGAAAACTCTGAGCTCATCATCTTGGTTATCAAAATCAAACTTATATAACTCATAAATTCCATACTGCTCTTGATAAGAACGTCCTCATGATGAGTACCTTAGTTCTCCTCATGTTTGCAAACCATCCATTCCATGTACTCTCCAAAAATGTATGATACTTTCTCTATCCTCAAACATCATAGCAACGTTTCAACTCACATCATCTTTATCCTTAGTGTATGGAATGTGGTTTGCCCTATCTCTCACACCCATAACGAGAGGAAATAAACATTTGGCTGCAGTCCAAATATAGAGTTCATCTCATTCTAAGAGTAGAGATGGTGCATCACACATCGCCAATATACTTGCCGAACTAAGTTGAAACGTACATCACATGTAACCACATCATGAACATCTCAATATCGGGTTTACATTCATGGAAAATTGTTCCCAAGCACTCTTGGGTCTACATACTACTCATATATACATAATCCTTAGTCCTTTCCTCAAGGTCGCTAGGGTGCCGGTACTTTTTGGGTCATCCCTCTTCCTTTATGCATCCAGGAAGTGCCTACCTCATTTGTATTTGGGTCCCTTGAACTCATGAAGGTGATCAATCTCCTAACCCATGGTCCTTGGATAAAGATAGTTGTTACCCCCCGACCCTATGGTCTTGTGCATCTAGGAATCAGACGACTCCTACTCCCATCGATCTTATCCCTACTTGACCTTGTGTTGACTTAGGATCCTACCATGGTACATCACAAACTTGAATCCTTACCCAAAACTCCATCATCTCTCTGGGCACTCATGGTCAAACTTACATCCTTTCATAGGGATCATGGTGACCTAACTAACTAGGTCTGGCCCCATAAGGTTACCTCCATGGCACCATATCTTCATGCTCCATAGAGATGGTCACACATGGGTATATAGATTCGTTCTCATACTATGTGTTCTCCATTTATCTCATCAAGCTCCTATGAGGGACCTCTTTAGGTTATCTCGAACATAAACAAAAATTGGTACTCACCCTATAGAAGGGTCCCTCCCTAGGATGGGAGAAAACTATCTCTTGATAGAAACAAAGGTCACAAACGTCCCTACATCCAGGGTTTACATCATCATGTGCATGCTTAGCCCTATCAAGCTACTAAGGCACGTAGCTAACAAGAATACCACCTACTAAACCATGCTAGGTTTCCTTGGTATGTCATACTTGTTCCTATTCCTCAACATTGGATTATTTTAATATCAAGATTCACTCTCTTCCAAAATGATTCAAATGAGACACCCCTCTCAAATTCTTTTCTCTACATGATGCCAAGAATCATGAGGGACCCTCTTGAAGTGGTATTTTGCATATTGAACCCTAGATTTTGGGTAAATTGCACATTACACCAAAACTAGGTTCTAATGCACAAACATTGCTCAACAGGCTCTTTCTTGTTATCCAGGCTTGTAGAAGCCATACTACTGCATCATACTCATTCCTATGATTCTTCAACATATTAGGAACATTGTATCATGTACAATTTGCAAGTTAACCCATCAACTTGGGTAATTTGCACTTTAGTCCAAAACTAACAAAGCATTGTTTCAACATTATTCAAAAAGGACTAAAATTGAAATATAAGTTCCTCTTGAGCCTAATTACCCTTCAAGAGACAATAGAGAGTATATAATCAACTTTATTAAGCAAAACATCTAAGTTTAAGCATAACCCAGGTTAGGGATGTTACAAATTATAAAGCCCTAACAAGGATTTCGTCCCCGAAATCCCAGATATCAAAAGATAGTTGTTACTCATGTCATCAAGTCTTTAATTATCATCTCAATGTCAAGAAGATGCCATAGATCTTTAATCCACACAAAGTTCTTCCACACAGGGTTATTCTAAGGAAATATTTTTAGCTTGATAAACTTTTCCACCATAATTACAATTGTTCCTTCCATTAGTTCAACCTTATCAATGTTTATGTTCATGCAGAGCATAAACCCCTAACATATGATGTTCATATTATTTTGTGTAACTAGATTGATTTCTCAGTTGGCCAATATAGATAACCAAGATAAATACCTTACTTTGGTATTCATCATATGTATTGAGAACACATCTCATCCTTACCATATTCGATTCTCTATTGTTACCACAAAGGGTACACATGCACAAGGTATTTCTTTTATTTTAGGACATCACTTGTTCCATATATCATTATCTTGGAACCATAGTCCAAAGCAAACTGATACTTTTCTAAGTATCCGTCAACGGATTATTTCTAATCCATGTACATCAAATGTCATAATACTTACTTGATTGTCATGTTAATGAAAGGAGAAACATAAAGTATCATACTCCTATCATTACCCAAGGTTGTTCATAAAAGGGTAAACACATATATTTAACAGAGGTAATCTACTCAGCAATCCTTTATTTGTTTGGGAAAGTTCACTTAGCACTTCCTATGCAATTGGGAAAGTTCACTTAGCACTTCCTATATAATTGGAAACTTCACTTAGCACTTCTTATGTAATTGGGAAAGTTCACTTAGAATTTCCTATATAATTGAGAAAGTTCACTTAGCACTTCCCTATGTAATTAGGAAAGTTCACTTAGCATTTCATATGTAACTGGGAAAGTTCTCCAACAGCGGATTCATTCAAAAGAACCGATGTCGTACTTATTCTTGGGAAAGTTCACTTAGCACTTCCCTATGTAATTGGGAAAGTTCACTTAGCACTTCCTTTGTAATTGGGAAAGTTCACTTAGCATTTCCCTATGTAATTAGGAAAGTTCACTTAACATTTCCTATATAATTGGGAAAGTTCACTTAGCATTTCCTATATAATTGGGAAAGTTCACTTAGCACTTCCCTATGTATTTAGGAAAGTTCACGTAGCATTTCCTATGTAATTGGGAAAGTTCACTTAGCATTTCCTGTATAATTGGGAAAGTTCACTTAGCACTTCCCTATGTAATTAGGAAAGTTCACTTAGAACTTCCTATGTAATTGGGAAAGTTCACTTAGCATTTCCTATATAATTGGGAAAGTTCACTTAGCATTTCTTATATAATTGGGAAAGTTCACTTAGCATTTCCTATATAATTTCATTATGCTCACTAGATTGTTTCAGAATGACAACTTGATCAGAGTAATCAGAAAGATAACAATCTAAGAGTTCCATACTTACCCTATCTCCAATAATCATATACCTGGCCAGGGTATACACGTATTGAGATTAGGTAGTATGCACTTTATTTAATATCATGTTCCTCACTTTTCATATCATTATACACACAAGATTTTTTTTTCATTCCTGGATTTTCTTCAGGCATCACTTCTATATCTCATCTTTTAGCACACAAATAAGAGAGATTATAAAGCATTTTAAAGAATACTGAGTAAAATGTAAGTTATCATCTCCCTTGTGTCCTTATAGGACTAGTCGGAGGGAGTTCAAAAACAACTACTTTCTTATTTTTAACACATAGAATCATGAATCAAAATAGTAGAATGAATCTATTTCATCTGACCTATCACAACCTGAGGGTTGCCTATTGCATCAAATTGATTCACTGCATAGATCCTCGCAGTTGCTGGTTGTTTACCCTGTGCTTGATTGTTAGGTGTTGATGAACCAGCTCGGGATGCTTGTCCACGTCCTCTATTATTATTAGAAAATCGTCTCCTTTGTGAGCCTTACTGACTCTGCCCCTGGGGTTGAGTCACCATTGTATTCTCATCTGGACAATCCTTTGCTAGATGTCCCAGTTGTCTACATTGGTAATAGACCCTAGTCGTAAAATAGGGTTTGTGAGATCCAGTCACCGATGTTGATGCTATGCTAGGGGCTCTACTTGGAACAAAACTACAGTCCCTACCCCTACCTAACGTCCATTGCGTTTGGGTATTGAATCTCGATGGTGCTGCCGAGGAAGAAAATCTCGGCTTCTTAAAACTTTCGGATCTCTGTCCTTGAAACTGAGTGTGTACCTTCTTACTACTAGTCTGTCATTTCTCGATTTTAGATCTTTGTATCCTCATTACCGACTCCATAAAAGTGGCAATCCTCTCTCCATTCTCTAAAGCAGACACAAGAGTGGTCAGTTCAGCGTTCAATCCCTTCTCAAAACGCTGAATTCTTTCCTCATCATTAACCGCCATATGCGGACAAAACCACAACAGCTCCATGAACTTAGCTTCATACTCACTAATGTTCATTTGTCCTTGTCTGATCCTCTCAAATTGAGATATCTTCTCATCTAGATATGTCTTGGGGAAGTATTTACTGACGAACTCTCATCAGAATACCTCCCATCCAATTTCTTCACCTGACCTCTTATCTTCTTCTATAATCCACCAGTGACCAGCACTCCCTTTTCGGAGGTACACTGTGTGTCTTACCTTCTCGGCTTCAGGAATATCAAGGATCATAAAAGCCTTCTCCAGCTCTGTCAGCCACAAATCAGCATCTGCTGGATCAGCTGTACCAGCATAATCTATGGCTCCAACCCGGCAAAGTCTCTCAAAAGTCTTGCAGGCTCCATATCCCTCATTGTGGGCTGGTACCCTAGGTGCAGGTGGTGGCATCCTGTCTGCCATGTGTGTCATGGTTGTCAGGAATTTCTCAAATAGAGCATGGAGGGCTGGGTTTTCTATCACAGCTGGGTCAATCTAGGGTTGTTCAGGTACATGCTCTTCCCTATTATGGTCTCTTGCACCTCCTCCTGGTGTAGCAACACTGCTATCAGCAGTGTGTTCTTCATGTGTTCCATAAATCTTCAAGTTTTTCTTCTGCTCCTATATGAGCAGAAGTCACTACCAGATAACTGGAAGACACTAGAACAGACTCAACATCTTAGTCATATGTCTCTGTAGACTCAACGAACCTAGCGCTCTGATACCACTTAATTGTCATGCATCGTTCGAATAAAATGTTATTAACTTAGCAGAAACGATCACTAAGCAGCAGATTATCGAAAATCACTAAAAATTAAAACCGTTTTACAGAGAGGACCACACATAGGAAAACGCTTTCATAAAGAACTGGAGTAATTTAATTACATATTGGTTCACAACTGTATCATCTCTTTCTGAGAATTGCATGCATCAACTACTCTGTTAAATGAAACACAAGCAGTATAAAAATCACGGAGCACTAAGTCAAAATCTCAAAAGCACTAACTACTATTCCGAGGACCTGAGAGTAAAGAGACGACACATAGGACTCTATGTACATCTATACAAGACATATCAACCAGTGTCTCCACTTGAGAATTCACTACTGTCCCTACTAATGATGTTGTTGTCCTTCACCTATTGAAGGATTCCTACCTCCTTGTTCGCGTCCACCTAAAAATATGGTTCCCACGGGGGTGAAACAATTGTAAATTGCCCCAGCGAGAGATATAACTCTCCGCCAGAAACATTATTATTGCATATTAATAAGATAAATCTGAACAGAAAAATCATGATTGCTTAACAACAGTTAAATCATTGTTTAACATATTAGAACATTAATCTTGTCTAAAGCCTTTTAGCTATAACCTGATAGAGCAGCATGTCATTTATCCAAAATTGTATATGGAGAACATGTATAACCTTTATCCGCTATGTTAAGCAGGATAATATCAATCAATGTTTCTCGTATTTCAACTTTATACAAATACACTACACGACTGATTATATTTTACTCTTCATGTGTTAAACTGCACTTAGCTTGCCATGGTATATTGACATCTTCACTATAGAGTTATAGCCACAGCATATACTCTCTTAGGGCTTAGATCACATAGCTAATGCTTGGCATTGTTTTGTGGAGTCATGGCCTATAGCCATATTCTTCTAACAAAGTATTAGGATTTTAATCCCTCATCTCATCAAGTACATTTCAATTTCTTAACAAGTTCATCATCATGATTATAGAATATGGGTATTCAAACCTTTAGTTCATCATAGAATACTTGTTACCACTTAACAAGTAACTTAATACATTCAGGTCATTTGACCAAGGTAAGCATGATTCTTACTACATAAGCATTCCACATAGCACACAAAGCTTAATTCACCTCTTGTTACCTCTTAATAGGCAACAAGGCATATTATGGCTTATGAATCCCATAAACAATTTTAATCATTAAAACATCATATGGCATACAGGGCTCCTTAATTTCATATTACCTCTCACTAAGAAACAAAGCATATGAAGGCTTATAAGGCCTATAAAACATTTTCAACATACAAAACATCATAGCTCATACCTGGCTATGCTTATCATCTCAACATACCTGCATGATTAGTACTCATGATAATAGTTATAATGCTTTCATATCAGCACCATGTAACACAAAGTAATAACATTGTTCCCTTTTTAGGGTTAAGATTTCTCTTGCATATCATCACCCTCAATTAGGGTTTTCCATAAATAACCATTTAGGTTTTCAAGATCATATTATTAATGATCAAGTCCTATTTCATTACTTCACATAGCTAGGAGCCAATATTGATAACATAAGTATTCAATCATACTTATTCATTCTCATCATTCATCATTAAATGAATTATCAACACAAAGTATGAGTTCCTCTCTCAACTTTACCAGAATAGGATTACATCATACTTTATTAACTTGGCTTAACCCTTTCTTAAGGTATGTTAGCTTACAGTTATCAAAGTGCATTACTTCATAATATAACAATTGTCATGACACACTTCATGTGTCATTCCTCCAAATATTTTGGTTTTAAAATACATCAAGGTGTATCAATCTTAAGGTGTTGGATGTGATATCTATCATGTCTTGATGTATCACTTCCCTCATCACCTTTACCTTACTTGAATTCATCCACTTAGCTTGTATTAGGGTATTTCCCATCCTAATACTTTATGCATCAACTCATCGCATTTATCATGTAATGTATTGGTCATAAGTCACTTATTTAGAAAATGCAATCATTGCTAATAATATGGACTCATCTTTGAGTTAGGAATTATTGATATAAAGATATCCATTATCAACCTCTTTAGGTGTTACACTTGTCAATATATTAATCACTATTCCATTTTTAGGAATAGGATTTTCCATGTTTATAAATTAAGGTTCACATAGCATCACCCATAAATATGGGTTTCACATAACATCACTCCACTTTAGAGTTTCACATAACATCCTCATATATCGGGGTTTCACATATCATTACCTGAAATTAGGTTTTCACTTGACATCTCCCTTAATTAGGGTTTTACATGTCACACCCTTGATTAGGGTTTCATTAACCTTCTCAATTAAGGTTTCATGATCTTTTTATAAAGGATCATACCCTGATTACTTATTACGTTCATGTTTGAAAGTGTTGAGGTTTAACCATTACATGATTATCATTCATGTAGGAAATCCTCTCTCTCTCTCATCCTCTCTAGGATGTCAATTACTTCAAGCTTAATTAGATTAGGTCCAATCAACTTGAAGGAAGGGTTGTCACATCATATTAGATCATTGCTTTCATAAGCATTAAAAGTTAACCACTCAAAAAAGGTACTAATTACCCTAGTACCTCAAAGGTACAACCATTGTAATCACCTTTGATTTACATCATTAATAGTCAATTAGTTAATTGACCTTTAGTCACCTTAGGTGTTTAGATGGTTTGACCAATTGAACCTCAAATATTCTTGGTCACTTAGACCCCAAACGGTCTTAGTTACTCAGACATTGAATGGTTTGAAATCATTTAAGCAAACCATAATGAAACTGTATGGACATTTCTCACTTGAAACCACTTGGGTCTCCAAATGATTTGAGACCGTTTGGACCCAAAAGTTCTTGAGATCATTTGGACTCAAACGGTCTTAAGACCATTTGGTCCAAACCCTCTCAAAACTGAATGCACCAAAAAAGGTCTTTCAACACGTATCAATTCAGGGATTCAATCATTAAACTATATATCAATTGAACTATTGATTTATTCTTCATTTGAAACATTTAATCACTCTTCAATTGGACCTTCAATCAGGGTTTTGAACCCAATTGTACTAGGGTTTATAATCAAGAAACCATCACTTAGGGTTTTGAAATCGAAGAACCATCAATGATTGACATTGTGGAACTAATTGAATTGAAATCATTGGATCATCATCAAACCATGCCATGACCTGACCTAAAACGGTCTTGAGGTCATTTGGATGACCTCCAAATGGTCTTGAGACCGTTTGACCCATTCGATCATTGAATTTCGTGAAATTCAATTAGGGTTTGCATCATTGAATCGATCATCAATTGAGCTAGTAATTAAATTTCAATTTAATATCATTGGGTCTTCAAGCATCCAAATATACACCATCATAAACCTCTAAACGGTCTTGGTTGACCTCCAAACGTTCTTGAGACCATTTGGGTGACCTCCAAATGGTCTTGAGACCGTTTGGGCTAGTCAACCCAAAAATTGATTCAATTACTTAAGGGTTCAACACTCAACCCGATTAGGGTTTGCATCTATTAAGTCATTCACAATTGAAACCATCAAGATCAAACCAATTGCAACCATTGAATCAATATCCAAGTACAACATCATATTTCCTCAAACGGTCAACCATTTCAAACGGTCAACCACTCCAAACGGTTTGGAACCCAAACCTCCAAACGGTTTGCAAATTGTTTGGTCACCAAACGGTTTGGTGAAACCGATTGGACCAAAATGTTGAAACCATTTGAAATAGATATTTGTGGAGGTGTGTGCTTATGATTCTGTCATCGTCATCAAGCTATAAACCCACGTAGCTTGCTATGATTTTCATGGTGATTGCATCAATCAATCAAATAAAATTTCGGGAATAAAGAAGGAATCAACAATTGATGAAGATATGGAATCAATAACAAAGTTCAAGGGTTCAAGTTATATAACCCACCTTCAATTGAGCTTCAAAGCTTGGAGCTTCACGTCAACAATGGTGGAAGAAGATTTTGCAACCTTCCCAAGGCTCGTCCTCAAGCTTTGGAGTGAAAGGATTGGCTAGGATTGAAGATGGAGTGGAATAGAGAAGAAATCATGCATTGTTTTGTGATTTCCACCATGAATTCAAGGTGAAAGAAGGTCAAGAAGCTTACCAACAGGTTGGGAGACGTACTCCTATTGCTCCAAGCTCCCTTGGTCGTTTTTTCAAGCAATAAGTGAAAGTGGATTCGAAATTATCCCTTCACCTCATGGATAAAGGAGCTTATATATGAATTTTATTGAAAATTCATTTAAGAGAGAGAAAGTAGGAATTATCTCCTCAACTTTCTTGCCATATGCCTCCTTATCTTCCTTAGAGACTATTATATCCTCTTTGTCTCTTATTCCTCTCAATTATCCATGATTTAAAGAAAAGCAAATTAAGCACCTTAACCCTTATAATACTAATATCCATAAGTTAATGGATATTTCTTTTTCTTTTCTTAATGTGAGTGGGTTCTCCACTCATGTAGATATTTCCATTGCCTTTGCAAGGCACAAGGACTTACATACTTTTTGATTTTCAACCAGCACAATTTTGGTTGAAGGGCAATCCAATTAATATAATTATTTTTGCATTAAATTGAATTAGGGTTCCAATTATGCTTAAATCTTGATTATTTTAATATCAAGATTCACTCTCTTCCAAAATGATTCAAATGAGACACCCCTCTCAAATTATTTTCTCTAAATGATTCCAAGAATCATTAGGGACCCTCTTGAAGTGGTATTTTGCATATTGAACCCTAGATTTTGGGTAAATTGCACATTACACCAAAACTAGGTTCTAATGCACAAACATTGCTCAACATGCTCTTTCTTGTTATCCAGGCTTGTAGAAGCCATACTACTGCATCATACTCATTCCTATGATGCTTCAACATATTAGGAACATTTTATCATGTACAATTTGCAAGTTAACCCCTCAACTTGGGTAATTTGCACTTTAGTCCAAAACTAACAAAGCATTGTTTCAACATTATTAAAAAAGGACTAAAATTAAAATATAAGTTCCTCTTGAGCCTAATTACCCTTCAAGAGATAATAGAGAGCATATAATCAACTTTATTAAGCAAAACATCTAGGTTTAAGCATAACCCAGGTTAGGGATGTTACAAATTATAAAGCCCTAACAAGGATTTCGTCCCCGAAATCCCAGATATCAAAAGATAGTTGTTACTCATGTCATCAAGTCTCTAATTATCATCTCAATGTCATGACGATGCCATAGATCTTTAATCCACACAAAGTTCTTCCACACAGGGTTATTCTAAGGAAATATTTTTAGCTTGATAAACTTTTCCACCATTATTACAATTGTTCCTTCCATTAGTTCATCCTTATCAATGTTTATGTTTATGTAGAGCATAAACCCCTAACATATGATGTTCATATTATTTTGTGTAACTGGATTGATTTCTCAGTTGGCCAATATAGATAACCAAGATAAATACCTTACTTTGGTATTCATCATATGTATTGAGAACACATCTCATCCTTATCATATTCGATCCTCTATTGTTACCACCAAGGGTACACATGCACAAGATATTTCTTTTATTTTAGGACATCACTTGTTCCATATATCATTATCCTGGAACCATAGTCCAAAGCAAACTGATACTTTTCTAAGTATCCATCAACGGATTATTTCTAATCCATGTACATCAAATGTCATAATACTTACTTGATTGTCATGTTAATGAAAGGAGAAATATAAAGTATCATACTCCTATCATTACCCAAGGTTGTTCATAAAAGGGGAAACACATATATTTAACAGAGGTAATCTCCTCAGCAATCCTTTATTTGTTTGGGAAAGTTCACTTAGCACTTCCTATGTAATTGGGAAAGTTCACTTAGCACTTCCTATATAATTGGAAACTTCACTTAGCACTTCTTATGTAATTGGGAAAGTTCACTTAGAATTTCCTATATAATTGGGAAAGTTCACTTAGCACTTCCCTATGTAATTTGGAAAGTTCACTTAGCATTTCATATGTAATTGGGAAAGTTCACTTAGCATTTCCTATATAATTGTGAAAGTTCACTTAGCACTTCCCTATGTAATTAGGAAAGTTCACTTAGCACTTCCTATGTAATTGGGAAAGTTCACTTAGAATTTCCCTATGTAATTAGGAAAGTTCACTTAGCATTTCCTATATAATTGGGAAAGTTCACTTAGCATTTCCTATATAATTGGGAAAGTTCACTTAGCACTTCCCTATGTAATTAAGAAAGTTCACGTAGCATTTCCTATGTAATTGGGAAAGTTCACTTAGCATTTTCTATATAATTGGGAAAGTTCACTTAGCACTTCCTTATGTAATTAGGAAAGTTCACTTAGAACTTCCTATGCAATTGGGAAAGTTCACTTAGAATTTCCTATATAATTGGGAAAGTTCACTTAGCATTTCCTATATAATTGGGAAAGTTCACTTAGCATTTCCTATATAATTTCATTATGCTCACTAGATTGTTTCAGAATGACTACTTGATCAGAGTAATCAGAAAGATAACAATCTAAGAGTTCCATACTTACCCTATCTCCAATAATCATATACCTGGCCAGGGTATACAAGTATTGAGATTAGGTAGTATGCACTTTATTTACTATCATGTTCCTCACTTTTCATATCATTATACACACAGGATTTTTTTTTCATTCCTGGATTTTCTTCAGGCATCACTTCTATATCTCATCTTTTAGCACACAAATAAGAGAGATTATAAAGCATTTTAAAGAATACTGAGTAAAATGTAAGTTCTCATCTCCCTTGTGTCCTTATAGGACTAGTCGGAGGGAGTTCAAAAACAACTACTTTCTTATTTTTAACACATACAATCATGAAATGAAATATTAGAATGAATCTATTTCATCTGACCTATCACAACCCGAGGGTTGGCTATTGCATCAGATTGATTCATTGCATAGATCCTCGCAGTTGCTGGTTGTTGACCATGTACTTGATTATTAGGTGTTGATGAACCAGCTTGGGATACTAGTCTACGTCCTCTATTATTATTATAAAACCGTCTCCTTTGTGAGCCTTGCTGACTCTGCCCTTGGGGTTGAGTCACCATTGTATTCTCATCTGGACAATCCTTTGCTAGATGTCCCAGTTGTCTACATTGGTAACAGACCCTAGTCGTAAAATAGGGTTTGTGAGATCCAGTCACCGATGTTGATGCTATGCTAGGGGCTCTACTTGGAGAAAAACTATAGTCCCTACCCCTACCTGACGTCCATTGCGTCTGGGTATTGAATCTCGATGGTGCTGCCGAGGAAGAAAATTTCAGCTTCTTAAAACTTTCAAATCTCTATCCTTGAAACTGAGTGTGTACCTTCTTACCACTAGTGTATCATTTCTCAATTTTAGACCTTTGTATCCTCATTACCGACTCCACAAAACTGGCAATCCTCTCTCCATTCTCTAAAGCAGACACAGGATTTGTCAGTTCAGCATTCAATCCCTTCTCAAAACATTGAATTCTTTCCTCATCATTAACCGCCATATGCGGACAAAACCACAACAGCTCCATGAACTTAGCTTCATACTCACTAATGTTCATTTGTCCTTGTCTGATCCTCTCAAATTGTGAGATCTTCTCATCTAGATATGTCTTAGGGAAGTATTTAGTGATGAACTCTCATCAGAATACCTCCCATCCCATTTCTTCACATGGCCTCTTATCTTCTTCTATAATCCACCAGTGACCAGCACTCCCTTTTCGGAGGTACACTGCGTGTCTTACCTTCTCGGCTTCAGGAATATCAAGGATCTTGAAAGCCTTCTCCAGCTCCGTGAGCCACAAATCAGCATCTGCTGGATCAGCTGTACCAGCATAATCTATGGCTCCAACCCGGTGAAGTCTCTCAAAAGTCTTGCCAGCTCCATATCC
Organism: Alisma plantago-aquatica; assembly: GCA_963693085.1. NCBI lineage: Eukaryota > Viridiplantae > Streptophyta > Magnoliopsida > Alismatales > Alismataceae > Alisma > Alisma plantago-aquatica. Next base: position 1,243,241,378 of record OY856409.1, read on the forward strand.
CTCATTGTGGGTTGGTACCCTAGGTGCAGGTGGTGGCATCCTGTCTGCCATGTGTGTCATGGTTGTCAGGAATTTCTCAAATAGAGCATGGAGGGCTGGGTTTTCTATCACAGCTGGGTCAATCTGGGGTTGTTCAGGTACATGCCCTTCCCTATTATGGTCTCTTGCACCTCCTCCTGGTGCAGCAACACTGCTATCAGCAGCGTGTTCTTCGTGTGTTCCAGACATCTTCAAGTTTTTCTTCTGCTCCTATATGAGCAGAAGTCACTACCAGATAACTGGAAGACACTAGAACAGACTCAACATCTTAGTCCTATCTCTCTGTAGACTCAACGAACCTAGCGCTCTGATACCACTTAATTGTCACGCATCGTTCGAATAAAATGTTATTAACTTAATGGAAGCGATCACTAAGCAGCGGATTATCGAAAATCACTAAAAATTAAAACCGTTTTATAGAGAGGTCCACACATAGGAAAACTCTTTCATAAAGAACTGGAGTAATTTAATTACATATTGGTTCACAACTGTATCATCTCTTTCTGAGAATTACATGCATCAACTACTCTGTTAAACGAAACACGGGCAGTATAAAAATCACGGAGCACTAAGTCAAAATCTCAAAAGCACTAACTACTATTCTGAGGACCTGAGAGTACAGAGACGACACATAGGACTCTATGTACATCTATACAAGACATATCAACCAGTGTCTCCACCTGAGAATTCACTATTGTCCCTACTACTGATGTTGATGTCCTTCACCTATTGAAGGATTCCTACCTCCTCGTCCACGTCCACCTAAAATTATGGTTCCCACGGGGGTGAGACAATTGTAAATTGCCCCAGCGAGAGATATAACTCTCCGCCAGAAACATTATTATTGCTTATTAATAAGATAAATCTGAACAGAAAAATCATGATTGCTTAACAACAGTTAAATCATTGTTTGACATATTAGAACATTAATCTTATCTAAAACCTTTTAGCTATAACCTGATAGAGCAGCATGTCATTTATCCAAAATTGAATATGGACAACATGTATAACCTTTATCCGCTATGTTAAGCAGGATAATATCAACCAATGTTTCTCGTATTTCAACTTTATACAAATACACTACACGACTGATTATATTTTACTCTTCATGTGTTAAACTGCACTTAGCTTGCCATGGTATATTGACATCTTCACTATAGAGTTATAGCCATAGCATATACTCTCTTCAGGCTTAGATCACATAGCTAATGCTTGGCATTGTTTTGTGGAGTCATGGCCTATAGCCATATTCTTCTAACAAAGTATTGGGATCTTAATCCCTCATCTCATCAAGTACATTTCCATTTCTTAACAAGTTCATCATCATGATTATAGAATATGGGTATTCAAACCTTTAGTTCATCATAGAATACTTGTTACCACTAACAGGTAACTTAATACATTCAGGTCATTTGACCAAGGTAAGCATGATTCTTACTACATAAGCATTCCACATAGCACACAAAGCTTAATTCACCTCTTGTTACCTCTTAATAGGCAACAAGGCATATTATGGCTTATGAATCCCATAAACAATTTTAATCATTAAAACATCATATGGCATACATGGCTCCTTAATTTCAGATTACCTCTCACTAAGCAACAAAGCATATGAAGGCTTATAAGGCCTATAAAACATTTTCAACATACAAAACATCATAGCTCGTACCTGGCTATGCTTATCATCTCAACATACCTGCATGATTAGTACTCATGACAACAGTTATAATGCTTTCATATCAACACCATGCAGCACAAAGTAATAACATTATTCTCTTTTTAGGGTTAAGATTTCTCGGGTATATCATCACCCTCCATTAGGGTTTTCCATAAATAACCATTTAGGTTTTCAAGATCATATTATTAATGATCAAGTCCTATTTCATTACTTCACATAGCTAGGAGCCAATATTGATAACATAAGTATTCAATCATACTTATTCATTCTCATCATTCATCATTAAATGAATTATCAACACAAAGTATGAGTTCCTCTCTCAACTTTACCAGAATACGATTACATCATACTTTATTAACTTGGCTTAACCCTTTCTTAAGGTATGTTAGCTTACACTTATCAAAGTGCATTACTTCATAATATAACAATTGTCATGACACACTTCATGTGTCATTCCTCCAAATATTTTGGTTTTAAAATACATCAAGGTGTATAAATCTTAAGGTGTTGGATGTGATATCTATCATGTCTTGATGTATCACTTCCCTCATCACCTTTACCTTACTTGAATTCATCCACTTAGCTTGTATTAGGGTATTTCCCATCCTAATACTTTATGCATCAACACATCACATTTATCATGTAATGTATTGGTCATAAGTCCCTTATTTAGAAAATGCAACCATTGCTAATAATATGGACTCATCTTTGAGTTAGGAATTATTGATATAAAGATATCCATTATCAACCTCTTTAGGTGTTACACTTGTCAATATATTAATCACTATTCCATTATTAGGAATAGTATTTTCCATGTTTATAAATTAAGGCTCACATAGCATCACCCATAAATATGGGTTTCACATAACATCACTCCACTTTAGAGTTTAACATAACATCCTCATATATCGGGGTTTCACATATCATTACCTGAAATTAGGTTTTCACTTGACATCTCCCTTAATTAGGTTTCTACATATCACACCCTTGATTAGGGTTTCATTAACTTTCTCAATTAAGGTTTCATGATCTTTTTACAAAGGATCATACCCTGATTACTTATTATGTTCATGTTTGAAAGTGTTGAGGTTTAACCATTACATAATTCTCATTCATGTAGGAAATCCTCTCTCTCTCACTCATCCTCTCTAGGATGTCAATTACTTCAAGCTTAATTAGATTAGGTCCAATCAACTTGAAGGAAGGGTTGTCACATTATATTAGATCATTGCTTTCATAAGCATTAAAAGCTAACCACTCAAAAAGGTACTAATTACCCTAGTACCTCAAAGATACAACCATTGTAATCACCTTTGAGTTACATCATTAATAGTCAATTAGTTAATTGACCTTTAGTCACCTTAGGTGTTCATATGGTTTGACCAATTGAACCTCAAATATTCTTGGTCACTTAGACCCCAAACGGTCTTAGTTACTCAGACATTGAATGGTTTGAAATCATTTAAGCAAACCATAATGAAACTGTATGGACATTTCTCACTTGAAACCACTTGGGTCTCCAAACAATTTGAGATTGTTTGGTCTCAAACGGTCTTGACACCGTTTGGTCCAAACCCTCTCAAACCGAATGGACCAAAAAAGGTCTTTCAACAGATATCAATTCAGGGATTCAATCATTAAACTATCTATCAATTGAACTACATATTTATTCTTCATTTGAACCATTGAATCACCCTTCAATTGGACCTTCAATCAGGGTTTTGAACCCAATTTTACTAGGGCTTATAATCAAGAAACCATCACTTAGGGTTTTGAAATCGAAGAACCATCAATGATTGACATTGTGGAACTAATTCAATTGAAATCATTGGATCATCATCAAACCATGACATGACCTGACCTCAAACGGTCTTGAGGTCGTTTGGATGACCTCCAAATGGTTTTGAGACTGTTTGACCCATTCCATCATTGAATTTTGTGAAATTCAATTAGGGTTTTCATCATTGAATCGATCATCAATTGAGCTAGTAATTATATTTCAATTTAATATCACTGGGTCTTCAACCATCCAAATATACACCACCATAAACCTCGAAACGGTCTTGGTTGACCTCCAAACGTTCTTGAGACCATTTGGGTGATCTCCAAATGGTCTTGAGACCGTTTGGGCTAGTCAACCCAAAAATTGATTCAATTACTTAAGGGTTCAACACTCAACCCGATTAGGGTTTGCATCTATTGAGTCATTCACAATTGAAACCATGAAGATCAAACCAATTGCAACCATTGGATCAATATCCAAGTACAATAGCATATTTCCTCAAACGGTCAACCATTTCAAATGGTCAACCACTCCAAACGGTTTGGAACCCAAACCTTCAAATGGTTTGGTGAAACCGATTGGGCCAAAATGTTGAAACCATTTGCAATAGATATTTGTGGAGGTGTGTGCCTATGATGATGTCATCATCATCAAGCTATAAACCCACGAAGCTTTCTGTGATTTTCATGGTGATTGCATCAATCAATCAAATAAAATTTCGGGAATAAAGAAGGAATCAACAATTGATGAAGATATGGAATCAATAAAAAAGTTCAAGGGTTCAAGTTATATAACCCACCTTCAATTGAGTTTCAAAGCTTGGAGCTTCACGTCAAAAATGGTGGAAGAATATTTTGCAACCTTCCCAAGGCTCGTCCTCAAGCTTTGGAGTGAAAGGATTGGCTAGGATTGAAGATGGAGTGGAATAGAGAAGAAATCATGCATTGTTTTGTGATTTCCACCATGAATTCAAGGTGAAAGAAGGTCAAGAAGCTTACCAATAGGTTGGGGGACGTCCTCCTATTTCTCCAAGCTCCCTTGGTCGTCTTTGCAAGCAAGAAGTGAAAGTGGATTCGAAATTATCGCTTCACCTCATGGATAAAGGGGCTTATATATGAATTTTATTGAAAATTCATTTAAGAGAGAGAAAGTAGGAATTATCTCCTCAACATTCTTGCCATATGCCTCCTTATCTTCCTTAGAGACTATTATATCCTCTTTGCCTCTTATTCCTCTCAATTATCCATGATTTAAAGAAAAGTAAATTAAGCACCTCTACCCTTATAGTAATAATATCGATAAGTTAGTGGTATATTTCTTTTTCTTTTCTTAATGTGAGTGGGTTCTCCACTCACGTAGATATTTCCATTGCCTTTGCAAGGAACAAGGACGTCCATACTTGTTGATTTTCAACCAGAACAATTTTGTTTGAAGGGCAATCCAATTAATATAATTATTTTTGCATTAAATTGAATTAGGGTTCCAATTATGCTTAAATCTTGATTATTTTAATATCAAGATTCTCTCTCTTCCAAAATGATTCAAATGAGGCGCCCCTATCAAATTATATTCTCTAAATGATTCCAAGAATCATGAGGGACCCTCTTGAAGTGGTATTTTGCATATTGAACCCTAGATTTTGGGTAAATTGTACATTACATCAAAACTAGGTTCTAATGCACAAACATTGCTCAACAGGCTCTTTCTTGTTATCCAGGCTTGTAGAAGCCATACTATTGCATCATACTCATTCCTATGATGCTTCAACATATGAGGAACATTTTATCATGTACAATTTGTAAGTTAACCCCTCAACTTTGGTAATTTGCACTTTAGTCCAAAACTAACAAAGCATTGTTTCAACATTATTCAAAAAGGACTAAAATTGAAATATAAGTTCCTCTTGAGCGTAGTTACCCTTCAAGAGATAGGAGAGAGCATATAATCAACTTTATTAAGCAAAACATCTAGGTTTAAGCATAACCCAGGTCAGGGATGTTACACTATGTGTCGTCTCTGTACTCTTAGGTACTCGGAGTTAATAGTTAGTGATTTTAATGAATCGTTTTGAGATTTTGGCTTAATGCCTTGAGTTTCTTATGCTTTCTGTGTTTAGCTTTTAATAAGGCAGATGATGTTGTAACCCTCAAAAAGAGATGGTACATGATATGTACTTATGAACCAAGATGTAAATGTAATACATTGGTTCTTGTTGAAAGAGTTTTCCTATGATGGGATCTCTTTGAAAAAGGTTTTAATTTTTAGTGATTTTCAGTAACCCGCTGTTAGTAATTGCTTCTGCTTAGTTAATGACGTATGTTTTGAACACTTTGCCACAATTTAGTGGTATTAGAGCTCTAGGTTCGCTGAGTCTACAGAGACATAGGATTAAGGTTGTTGAGTCTATTCTAGTATCTTCCAGTTTATTTGATAAGTGTCTTCTGCTCATATAGGAGAAGAAGAACTTAAAAGATGTCTGGATCGCATGATGATCATGTTGCTGAGAGCAATGTTGCTGCATCAGTAGAAGGTGCTAGGGATCAGGTAAGAGAAGAAATAATGAGGTGACCTGACACGGTTTTACCATGCGTCGAACGCAAGTGCACACGTCAATGTAGTATAGGCCCTTGTGAGGCCCGAGTCGAACTCAGGGACACTGAATTATCAGCAGACTACTACTAACTACTCGCAATCAGCTAGGCCAATTAAAAGGTTATAAGAGTAGTTTTTAAAATAAAATAAAATAAAGCAATCGATTAAAGGTTTAGTTTAATCAATTCAAGTGGAGATCTTTAGGATTTCGGTTTCACCGCGGGTTTTCATTGTATGAATTTCCATATAGTTACTCAGGTTCACCTCTCAATCCGAGTAGTGGCCTGTAGTCAGAATTGCCCACTGTCGTGGTACAATTCACTAACTATGTCTAGGTCAGTTCCACCGTCGTAGTAACCTATACCCTAAACTAGGTGCATTAGAAATGACCTCTGGGTTTCCACCATTAACCTTACATCACCTTGTTCAAGGGATTTGTTAATTAATGTGAACTTCATCTCTTTTCAACCGTTAATTCTTATTTCAAAGCAATTAAAGGCATTAGATTATCATTATGGTGATCAAGCATAACAATATAATTGAGAAAATGAAGTCATACCATGGATTTAAGAGATAAATTATGAATTACTATGATAAAAATGTCATACAATGCTTCCCTGGGCTACTCCCGGTCCTAAAGATAAAGGGGATTAGCCCCGCATGTTCATCTTAGAGCAAAACATGGTTGAGAAAAGGGGAAACATGGAGAAAAACGTGAAAAAGTAATGAAACCCCTGAACGGAGAAGATCCAAGCGTTCCTCGACGTAGAATGTGCGATCTACAACCTTTCAGCGGTGGAAAACGTCTTCTTCGACTTGCGGAACGGCTGGGGCATGCTTCTGGGCTTCGTTCTTCTCTCCACGCCTTCTCAGGACGTGTGCAGCGGCTAATGACGTGATACCCTGCTCTTGGCCGTCATCATTAGGTATAATCACCAAGTTAGGTTGCAAAAATATCACAGCCGTCAGATTTGGGTCGATCTAAAACAAACTTTAATCTGACGGTGTCGATGCCATCGACGCGGGTCGATGGTAACGACTCTGCGTGATATCGGCAAGTCTTCTTTTCTTTTCTTCATTGCGCCTGATGCTGACTCGATACCATCGACGAAGGTCAATGGTATCGACACCCTTAGGCATCAGTTTTATCCCTTTTCCATCGTTGAATCTTCTTGTGTCGATAGTAATTTAGGGTCGATAGTATCGACGGACTGGTCACCAGCAACTTGATGAAATGTCACTACCATCGAATCCAAAGTCGATGGTATCGACTCTATGTTGCTCCTTGCGGTTGGCAACCTGTGGTTGTGTCGATGGTATCGATAGCCGTCGATGGTATCGACAGTTGCAGATATGTGTTTTTCCTAAAATTGCAACACAAAACCACATAAGCCGAAATAAAACATATTATTGTAATCATTTATGTACAAAACAATAAAATGAGAGAGATTTGATACTGAGAAGGATCATAGACTAAAGTAAGTGAATTATGCAATACTAACCACCAAAATGACCAATAAACACATAAAATGCGAGTAAAACAAGTCTATAAATGCGACTCAAAATCATCGCATCAAACTCCCCTAAGCTTGAACATTGCTCGTCCTCGAGCAAAAAAACTTTAGAATAGAATTGCGAGAGTCAACTAAAGAATAGATTGTCACAACAAACATCACCACATGATCCCCGCCAGACATTCACATTCCGGCCCTCACTAACCACATAATGATAATTACCCTAAAGGAGACAGTAATCAGCCATAAAAGATATCTACCTCAAAATTGATGAACACTATCACATAAGGCAGTTAACATAATAAAATTCCCCAATCCAGACTCGGTGCATCTTGTGACCTTCTATTCTACGTTACTCGCCCTAACTACTATCTACATGGAAGCAGCTCTCCTGGTATTAACGAGTGAGGAGAAAATCACAGTGGCCTACCAATTCGAGCAACGGGTGGATGGAATGGGTGGTTCATGGAAGAAATGGAAGCATTATATGATTTTAACATGTACAAAACATTAATGACCTAAATGATGCATATGCAAGTGAAAATGCCCTAATGCCTACATTTGGGTGGAATGATGCATGCACTTTCATTCCATCTCAAGGTGAGATGGAATATCTAAGAGAACTACATCGTGTACTTATTCTTCTTAGTATGTAGTGAGAACATGTTCCTTTCTCCCTCTCATTACTACTTACTTCTCAATTCTCTTTTTTTTCAAGTCCTTATTTTCATAGCTGACAAAAAATTGTTTGTCGAGCTCACTCCATTCTGCATAACTTATACATTTGAACATTCAGAAGGTATGGAACAAGTTCATCACCTTTTATGTTACAGAAGACATAAGATGCATGATGTACTATATGCACAAAAATGTGAATGTAGCTACAAAATGATAATTATGCAACTAAATGACACGCACCTAAGGATAATGTGCATGTATAGCTATTCTTTTGTTTTCTTTTCATGCAAAAATATGAGAAAATAGTTGTAATGCAAGACCTATCTACATGGAATGCAATCAAAGAGATTAAAACCGTAATGTACTTTCATTTCTTAAAGTGGAGTATGAAAATAATGGGGTGTATAGATCACAAGACTAATTGACTAAACCTTTGAAAATTATTATGCGCCACTCCTTACTGACCTGTGTAATAATTAAGAGGTTTTTCTCTCTTATTTCAAATTAAAGTCTCATTATCATTTGGTCAATTTAGGCTTAAACAACCAATTCCGTGCACTTTTCATGAATCATATGAATGTACAGTTGTGATTTCCTATTTTAGAGTTGGCAAACCCAATTATCTCCTGAAGTGATGTGCTCAAAGTTAAACAACACAAGCTTTCAAAAACACTAAAAATTTTCAAATTTGCCCCTAATTCCCGTGTACAAGCAACGAGATGACACATGACTTAAGGCATCCACAATTACACTAGATAGAGTGTGTATCCTACAAACAAACTAAGAACTACAAGAAATAAATGACAAAAGACAAAACAATAAAAACAAAAACTGAGAAAACTAAAGGATATAGCTGTTCCAACTCCCCCCTAAGCTTGAATTCGACTATGGACTCATAGTCAAAACAACCTTAAAAGGTGGAACAGTGATACCGATCATTCTTCAGGAGGAGGCGAGTAATGTGGAACTGTGGGGTCCCAAGATGGGTATTGCCCCTGGAAGCTCGGATCGTACTAGGGCATTGGCGGAGGTTGTGGATACCCCCCAAAATAATTCTGGCTCCAGTAATGATCGTAGAAGGGTTGCTGCTGCATCTCCATCCTATGCAACCTGTCGTGGATGTGATGTTGGTTGTTGAGGAGGAGGCGCTCATTCTCAAAAATGGCCCTCTGATTGTCTAACAGCCGGGTCGTTGTATCCTAAATACCGGCGTATGAAGTTGTATGCTGCTGCTGCGTCTGATGAATCTCCTACAGCATTATATACATCCCCTGCATGGAGTAGGCATCCTCTCCTTGATAAGAGGGCTATGGTGACGGAGGCTGTGAAGATGAAGATGCACCCGGATGCATGCGGGGGTGCTTCTGGGGTGCTACTCGTATGCAAAGAGGGGTGAAAGCCTCCTCTTCCTCTTCAGGCTCATCGTCATCATTGTCATTGTCGTCATTGCCGCCGTCTTCATCTGATATGATCGGCCATCTGAAATGTTGGGCGCCCTCGATGTGGAAGATGGGGTCTGGAAGTGAACACTCTTGATATGCGTGATTAACATGGCAATGTGCATATGCCAGGCCATCACGAAGCAGGATGAGGTTGGAGCGATGCAGATGTTATAGGTTGACCGTCCTCCTGTTGGAGAGGGGAGTAAGCTGGGAGAAATTTAACCCAAGATAGTGGGCCAGGGTGTGATGAGCCCTCCAAAGTGGATTGGAGCCTTCCACATACTCCTCTTTACAGCCAACACGCGCGTCAAGAAAAATGTGCCCCAATTACACTCCTTGCGCTTTAGCAACTTATGCAGGAAGAACAAATCCTTCTCTTGAAACTTGTTGAGAGACAGGTCACCATGAGAAAACAGGGTGGTGCAGAGCATGCGGTGAAGAATTCGCACAAATGGATGCTCAAAATCCGCAACTTCCACATTATGGTAGCTGACGGATTTGCCCGGGGGTGCAGTCACGAGCTGGGTGAAGATATCATCGTAGTCCATCCTGTTATTTGGCCGCCGGTGCTGGTAGTCATTATCAAACCAGTTATAAATTGAATTGAACTGGGCGAGAGTGAGGGTGTAGTCGTTTTTGTAGAGTCTGAATGACACTCGTCCTTTTCTCCACTCTCTGTCGGTGGCGATCATATCATTGGGCACCACATTGATGTCCAATGATGCCATGAACTCCGCCACGAGTTCCTTGTACGTCGGCCACTCGTCGAAGAAAGGCTGGCCATCGACGTGATATTGCAGCTCGTCAGGCCTCCTGGATGTGTGTCTCGCCTGCCTCTTCAAGACATAGGCGAGGTTGGCCTCAAACCCCAGATCATGGACCATTGTTCGATCAACATAGCGCGTGGGCTCGATCTTTCTCTTCATAAGTTCCTCGTAGACCTTCTGGACCTCCGCGGAAGGATGGACAATCCACGAGCAAGGAATAGATGCAGTAGGCAGAGGGATGAACTCGGGGATCTCCATAGGATCCTCCCATGAAGAAGAAGCACCAGCTGTACGCACCATCATCGCCGAGAAAGAAGGAATAGAAGATGGAGCTCGGTGAAGATCGGAGAAGACAATCTCCACTCGGTGAAGGCTCGGGGAAGAACTCACTCCTTGGATGCTCGTAGCCGGGCTCCGATCACACAGCAATACGCACGACACAAGTGGAGGGCTAAAGCTCTGAAGCTGTGACGTCATCTGACAACAATCCCTCGCTTTTATAACTGAGGCCGTCGCTGCTGTGCACCCGTCGATACCATCGACGTGTCGATGGTATCGACACCTGTAGCACAATCCGATCTTTCGCTAGTATCAACGGCTGTCGATAGCCCGATGTGGGGGCCTGGATCGATGACGTGTCGATACCATCGACGTGGGTCGATGGTATCGACCCATCCCACGAATCGACTCTCTTAATGTAGTGATCGTCGTTGATTTCCTCTCGCTGATCGGTGATGTGTCACGTCGATACTATCGACGCAAGTCGATAGTATCGACTTCTGCTTAGGGAAAACACCCTCGCGAGGCCCGGCTGCCACTTTCTACCTGTAACTGGGTCGATACCATTGACAGGCCCATCGATGGTATCGACTTCACTGAGACAAATTCATATGAATATCTCCAGAGATCTCACGAGTATCGACACCTATGTCGATACTATCAACCTCGTTCTGGCGAGCAACCTGATGGTGGGTCGATACCATCGACGAGGCCGTCGATAGTATCGACTCAGAGAAATTGTTGCATCTGCCTAACTCTGCCTATCTTGATACCATCGACACAAGGGTCGATAGTATCGACCCTGCCTCAGTCCTGCACACTGAACAAACGATCAAGGTACCTTGTTTACACTAAAAACAAAATCAAATCAAACTAACTTACAAATGTAAAAGAAACTAAACAAAACTACCAATGGTTGGGTTGCCTCCCAACAAGCGCCCTTATTTAACATCTTAGGCTAGATGAAAATAAGCTACTCATGCATCTGGAAGCGCGATGGGTTTGATCTCATTCACTTTCCTTGTGTAATCCTCACTGAAATACAACTTCAATCACTGTCCATTAACCAAGAATGTCGTCTGGCCATCATGCACCATGATTGTGCCATGTGGCCTGACCTCCTCTACAGTGAAAGGTCCACTCCATCAAGATTTCAATTTCCCGGGATGCATCTTCAACATGGAGTTGAACAAGAGTACACGATCTCCCTTCTTGAAGACACGCATCTGAATATGTCGATTGTGAATTAGCTTTGTTCGCTCCTTGTAGATCCATGAGATTTCATATGCATTCATCCTCAGCTTGTCAAGTTCATTTAGCTCTAACATACATTTCTTTCCTGCCTCATCATAGTTCAAATTCAGCTTCCTCAGTGCCCAGTGCGTCTTATGCTCCAATTCTACCAGAAGATGGCAGGCTCGACCGTAAGCCAACCTAAAAGATGTAGTGCCTATAGGTGTCTTAAACGCCGTCCTATACACCCACAAAGCCTCCAGTAGCAAGGTGCTCTGGTTTGTTCTCAACGAAGCCATAGTGCGCTCCAAGATCTTCTTAATCTCTCTATTGGAGACTTCCACCTGCCCCTGTGTCTGCGGGTGGTATGGGGTACCAATGTTGTGATTCACCCCGTACTTTCGCAATAATGCCGCAAACTTTTGATTTTGGAAATGTGTACCTCCATCACTAATAATCATTCTTGGTACACCAAACCTACAAAAAATGTATTCTTTGACAAACCTACACACTACGGCGGCATCATTAGTCCTAGTGTGTATTGCCTCTACCCACTTCGATACATAATCAACAACTAATAGAATGTACAAGTTAGAATTGGAGGACACAAAGGGTCCCATAAAATCAATACCCCACAGACCGAACACCTCGACCTCTTGAAATACATTGAGGGGCATCTCCTGTCTTTTTGAAATGTTACCTGCCCGTTGGCAGGAATCGCATTGCCGCACATAGTCATATGTGTCCCTGAACAAAGTAGGCCAGTAAAGGCCGCTCTCAAGTACCTTGGCTGCAGTTCGAGAACTAGCATGGTGACCACCCGTCGGTAGAGTATGGCAATGACGAAGGACACTTTCATATTCCACTTCCGGTACACACCTGTGCAACACACCATCCCTGCACTGCTTCAACAGAATAGGGTCATCCCAGAAATAATAACACAAAGAATGGAAATTTTTCTTTTTCTCTTGGTATGTCCAATCAACTAGAATAATTTTGTAGGCAAGATAATTAACAATGTAAGAAAACCAAGGATCTTTAGATTTTACAAATAGAAGTTGTTCATCAGGAAACGTCTCGGTAATGGGTATATGCATGACCTTCTCATCTACCCTTTCCAACCTAGACAAGTGGTCCGCAACCACATTTTCTACTCCTGCCTTATCTTTGATTTCAATGTCAAATTCTTGTAACAGTAGAATCCACCTAATCAGTCTAGGTTTGACATCCTTTTTCTCCATCAAGTACTTATGGCAGTGTCGTTCGTCCATACCACGACTTTAGATCCGACAAGATATTGCCATAATTTTTCAAAAGCAAAAACAACGGCGAGAAGTTATTTTTCAGTTGTCGTGTAATTCAGTTGTGCTTCATTTAAGGTTTTAGATGCATAGAAAATCACAGCAGGTTTATTGTCTACACGTTTTCCTAAAACTGCCCCACTGCGAAATCTGATGCATCACACATCAGTTCAAACGGCTTTGTCCAATTCGGCATTTGCACAATCGGAGCAGAAATCAATTTTTCTTTAAGCACATTAAACACATTTAAACACTTTTCATTAAAATCAAACATAGCATCCTTCTCTAGTAGCTCAGATAATGGTTTGGCGATTTTTTAGAAATCTTTTATAAATCGGCAATAAAACCCGGCGTGACCTAGAAAACTCCTTACCCCTTTTACCGAATTTGGTGGGGGCAATTTGGAAATAACTTCAATCTTCACCGGATCTACCTCCAACCCCTTGCTAGACACTTTATGTCCAAGCACAATCCCTTCGCTAACCATCATATGCCATTTTTCCCAATTGAGAACCAAATGCGTGTCCTCACATCATTGCAAAACTTTGTCCAAATTGTATAAACATTCGTCAAAAGATGCACCATAGACGGAGAAATCATCCATAAAGACTTCCAAATAGCATTCAACCATATCGGAAAAAATGGCTAGCATGCAACGCTGAAAGGTTGCCGGTGTGTTACACAAACCGAAGGGCATACGGCGGTACACAAAGGTTCCATAAGGACAAGTGAAGGTGGACTTCTCTTGGTCCTTAGGATCAATGGAAATCTGATTGTAGCCCGAATAACCATAGAGAAAACAAAAAATGAGATCGACCTGCTAATCGCTCTAAAATCTGATCAATGAATGGGAGAGGAAAATGATTCTTAAGCATAGCATCATTCAATCTATGGTAGTCTATACATACATGCCACCCGATTACCAAACGGATCGTGACTGGCTCATCCAACAAGTTATGTGTAACAGTAATTCCCCCCTTTTTAGGGACTACCTGTGTAGTACTACCCACGTCGAATCGGATATGGCATAGATGATACCTGCAGAAAGGAGCTTGATCACCTCCTTCTTAACAACCTCCATCATGCTAGGATTTAATCTGCACTGTGGCTGAATTACAGGTTTGGCTCCATCCTCGAGCCGGATCTTGTGCTGGCACAATGTAGGGGAAATCCCCTTGATGTCTGCAACCGACCACCCGAATGCACCTCGGTGGTTCTTCAGCACGATCAGTAGTTGATCCTCCTCTTCGGCACTCAGATATGCCGAAATAATCACTGGCAGCTTTTCACCTTCATCTAGAAATGCATATTTCAAGTGTGGTGGCAATGGCTTCAATTCTAATTCTGGCAGGATGATTAAGGATGACTGAAGCGGTGGTGGGAGTTCTCCAAGGTCTTCATAGTACCTAGCGTAGAAACACGGCAGCACCCGAAGCATCTTGGCACACTCTTGTAGTGACTTGCTTCTCATCCAATCATGTGTTATGTTAACCAGGCAGGCTTCAAGAGGTAGTTCTGGATATGCATTAAAGACAGAACTTACTATGGCCTCATCTTCAGTAGAAGGCAGAATGTCCTCCTCTTCATCATTGGGAAAACCCAAAGCCTTGCTAAGAGATACAACTTTGGTCTGCTCCATGATGTCTACAACCAGTGTCCCTTTTTCTACTTTAGTAATTACATGATCCATATCTAGAAATGGCTTCCCTAGACAAATAGAAATATTCTGATCAAAGTGCTTCATCATGCGGCATTGCTCCTTTACTCTAGATTGTGTAGTGCTTGAGGGCATGACCATTTCAAACCGATCATCAACGATACCCAAGGTCAAACGACCTCTCCCCATCTCCAATATCATGTCATCAGTGGCTTGGAAGGGTCGTCCAAGGAGTAACTCATTACCCTGTTCATCCTGCATTTCCATTACAACAAAGTCTGCTGGGAAAACAAACCGATCAACTTTAACTAACACATCTTCACAAATACCATATGGCTTCACCACGGAGTTATCCGCCAATTGTATTTTCATATTGCTTGGCCTTGATTCTTTTAATCCCAATTTCTTGAACGTAGAGAGAGGCATCCGGTTTATACTTGCCCCTGAATCACATAGTGCTTCGCCGAATTTTACTTTCTCAATATAGCATGAAATATTGAAGCAGCCCGGATCCTGCCTTTTAGGTGGCAATGTGCCCATGATGAAAACACTCACCTGCTCCTTGAGAACCACAACCTCAGTGTCAGGGATCTTCCTCTTCTTTGTAATGATGTCTTTCAGAAACTTTCTGTAAGAAGGAATTTGCTCTATTGCTTCTAAAAGTGGAATGTTGACAGACAACTTTCTAAAGCTATCTAGAAACTTCTTGAACTGAGCGTCCACTTTCTTGGCCTTCACACTATTGGGATATGGGACTGGGACAGTCTGTACCCTTTGATGTGGCGGCACATATGGCGTCCTCTTCTATGTCTCCTCAACAATGGCGGGTTCTGTTGCAACAACCTCTACCACATCATCTACCAGATCGGTGATTGGGATCGGAACCTCCTCTGTGGCCTCACCTATGTTTTCTGACTGGGGTTTGCTTGGTTCATTGACCCTGGGGTTTAAAATCTTCTTACCACTCCTTAGCAAGATTGCCTTAGCCTGTTGGTTTCCTCCTGGAATGTTTGTATTACTCGGAAAGCCTTATTGCGTTGGCTTCTTCATATTTGCTATCTCAGCTGCCATCTATGCCAAGGATGTTTCTATAGTCCTCATTTGAGCCCCATGGCTTTGTAAGGTTTTCCCAAATTGATTCATGAATTCACCTTGTTGCTTGATCTGTTGGCCAAAAGTGTTCATTAGTTCTTGATTTTGCTTTATTACTTGATTGAGCAACTCATTGCTCTTATCCTCTGGTGACGATTGGGGTTTTGCATCTGGGTCCTGCAAGAAATTATTTGGGTCCTTCCAGGAAAATTTCTTGTCCTTCCTCCATGAATAATCGTTGTTTTTGTACCCCTGCTACTGGCACATGAATTTTACTTGAGCGTCATCATCTGATTCTACGTCTTCTTTTGCAAGCAGTTTCTTTGCTAGAAGGCCCATCTTCTCATGTAGTTCTTTGATGGCCTTTGACTCCCCCACAACCCAAACATGCTCTACGGCGTCTCTATCACCCCAGGATTGCTTCTTATCCATGTTCTTCAAAATTTCCCAGCACCTCGTGTCTGTGTTGTTTAAGAAGAACCCTGAACCTACGGAATCTAGGTTACTTCTATCATGCTTGGAAAGAGCAAAATAAAATATTTTGACCTACGTCTCCTTGTCAAGTCCATGATGTGGGCACCTCCTTATCATGATCTGGAACCGTTCCCAGGTCTCGGAGTAAGTCTCTCCTACATTCTGACTAAAATTATGAATTTTTCTGATCATATCATTTGTCTTCTCGGGCGGAAAGAACCTTTTAAAGAACACTTCCACCATGTGGTTCCATGATTCCACATACTCATCATTAAGATTATATAGCCATTCTCATGCATTTCCCGCCAGAGAGATGGGAAACAGCTTCAAGTACAATGTCTCCTGTGGAAACCTATCTATCTTGATCATGTCATAGTTCTCCATGAACTGGCTAATGTGAGTCACCGGGTCTTCGTTTTTTAGCCCATGAAATGCATTTGATTTGACCAGATTTATTAATGCAGGATCAATCTTATAAGTCGGAATGTTGACCGCTTGCTTCTTTATTGGCCCCTTTGAAGCGGATGAGGAAGAAACCTTTATCTTCTCCCATATCGTCTGCTCTCCTGTCATGGCTTCTAGTTCTGAATTGGAATCTATTTCGTCTGGTTGGTCTTGAATAGAGTTATGCTCATCGTCTGGTCCTGGCAGTGGAACCTCTGGTGATTACTACGTGTAGTCAGTGCTACGCGTCTTCACCATTCACCAGTACCTGTATGAGGAAAATCTCAGTTCAGTACCTTTGGTAGACGATTTCTAAATATGAATGATAAACTATGAATTTAAAAAATGAGAATAAAATAATAAAATAAAAATGTGGCCTAGAATGGCCGCTTGCAGCACTCGTAGTTCCGACAATTGTCGTGTCACCGGCAACGCCACCAAAAACTTGACATGATTTTACCGTGCGTCGAACGCAAGTGCACGCGTCAATGTAGTATAGGCCCTTGTGAGGCCCGAGTCGAACTCAGGGACACTGAATTATTGGTAGACTACTACTAACTACTCGCAATCAGCTAGGACAATCACAAGTTTCTGAGAGTTGTTTTAAAAATAAAATAAAACAAAGCAATCGATTAAAGGTTTAGTTTAATCAATTCAAGTGGAGATCTTTAGGATTTCAATTTCACTGTGGGTTTTCATTGTATGAATTTCCATATAGTTACTCAGGTTCATCTCTCAATCCGAGTAGTGGCCTGTAGTCAGAATTGCCCACTTTCGTGGTACAATTCACAACCTATGTCTAGGTCGGTTCCACCGTCGTAGTAACCTATACCCTAAACTAGGTGCATTAGAAACGACCTCTGGGTTTCCACCATTAACCTTACATCACCTTATTCAAGGGATTTATTAATTAATGTGAACTTCGTCTCTTTTCAACCATTAATTCTTCTTTCAAAGTAATTAAAGGCATTAGATTATCATTATGGTGATCAAGCATAACAATATAATTGAGAAAATGAAGTCATACCACGAATTTAAGAGATAAATTATGAATTACTATGATAAAAATGTCATACAATGCTTCCCTGGGCTACTCCCGGTCCTAAAGATAAAGGGGATTAGCCCCGCATGTTCATTTTAGAGTAAAACATGGTTGAGAAAAGGGGAAACATGGAGAAAAATGTGAAAAAGTAATGAAACCCCTGAACGGAGAAGATCCAAGCATTCCTCGACGTAGAATGTGCGATCTACAGCCTTTCGGCGGTGGAAAACGTCTTCTTCAGCTTCCGGAATGGCTGGGGCGTGCTTCTGGGCTCCGTTCTTCTCTCCACACCTTCTCGGGACGTGTGCAGCGGCTAATGATGTGATACCCTACTCTTGGCCACCGTCATTAGGTATAATCACCGAGTTAGGTTGCAAAAATATCACAACCGTCGGATTTGGGTCGATCTAAAACAAACTTTAATCTGACGGTGTCGATACCATCGACGCGGGTCGATGGTATCGACTCTGCGCGATATCGGCAAGTCTTATTTTCTTTTCTTCGTTACGCCTAATGCTGACTCGATACCATCGACGAAGGTTGACGGTATCGACACCCTTAGGCGTCAGTTTTATCCCTTTTCCGTCGCTGAATCTTCTTGTGTCGATAGTATCGATGGACTGGTCGCCAGCAACGTGATGAAATGTCGCTACCATCGACTCCAAAGTCGATGGTATCGACTCTGTGCTGCTCCTTGCGGTTGGCAACCTGTGGTTGTGTCGATGGTATCGACAGCCGTCGATGGTATCGACAGCTGCAGATATGTGTTTTTCCTGAAATTGCAACACAAAACCACATAAGCCGAAATAAAACATATTATTGTAATCATTTATGCGCAAAATAATAAAATAAGAGAGATTTGATACTGAGAAGGATCATAGACTAAAGTAAGTGAATTATGCAATACTAACCACCAAAATGACCCATAAACGCATAAAATGCGAGTAAAACAAGTCTATAAATGTGACTCAAAATCATCGCATCATGACCCAACAGTCAGGGTACAATCTGCAAAACCCATAAGAACCTCAGTCCAGTGGAGAAGAGGGTAGAGGACATAGACAAGTATCACAGTTTGGTCCATCTACTTCTGGTAGTAGAGGACAAAGGCAATAACATATAACAACTAACTCCATGTTTTGGGTCAGATAAGATGCTAGATAACTTGTAAAAGGTAGACTTGTCAAGATAGAACTTTTTATTTTGAATTATCTTATGTTCCCTACTATAAGAAAGGTAGTTGTTGTTTAGTTCATCTATATAATCCTTTAAGGATATGAGGAAGAGATAAGAAGGATGAAAACTTATGTTCAGTTTAATATTCTCTTATATGTTTTGAAGTTTCTCTCTATATATGTGGAACATAATATAAAATAAATACATACTACCTAATTTCAGTTCTTGAATACTCTAGCCATGTATTCATTTATTGAAGACAAGGTAAGTATGACATATCTAGATTGTTATCTTTCTGATTACTCTGATCAAGTAGTCATTCTGAAACAATCTCAAGAATTTAAATAAGAAGGAGATGTGGCATGGAAATTTCTACCACATTCTAAGTGATATTCGAAGGGATCTGATTTAATTATAAATCAACTTACAAACAAAAGAAGATGTTTAGTACAATGTATACCCTGGTCTAAAAACCAAGAGGTAACAGTTACCTGATAAGAGGTAACAATAAAAATGATGAACTGAGAGTTTGAATACTCACATCTAGTGATCGTGATGATAATGAGATTGAGAAATGATAAGATGTTATCATCCTTATAACTCCTATGTTGATTTCAAGGAACCAATGATAAAATAAGGGTAAATAACTCATGAACATAGAAAGTTCATGCAAAAATTAGAGAAGATGATAATCTCTTCCCATTAATAAACAACCCTGGATAATAATGGGTGATAAGAAGAATATGATTCTTTGTTTTCTTTCCTTTTAGGGACATGGCAATCAAGTGGGTCTTAGGACACTTGATGTGCACAATTAAAAATGTTTATTTGATGGATACTTAGAAAAAGTATCAGTTTGTCTTGGACTTGGGTTACAAGAAAAAGATGTGTGTAACAAGTAATGTCCCAGGATGAAACAAATATGAATATGTGATGTGTTTCCAACACATGTAATGGATAGCAATGTAAGGGATTCTGGTATCATATAAATTATGTCGACTACCTAGAGTGGTTAACTGTGAAATCAGTTTGGTTATATAATATAGCATGGACATCATATGTTAGGGGTTTATGCCTTGCATAAACATGACATTGAGATGTTATGTGAAGACTTGATGAGATGATATATGAATAATATCTGTCTCCCTTTATCTGGGATTTCGGGGACGAAATCCTTGTTAGGGGTTTATAATTTGTAACATCCCTAACCTGGGTTATGCTTTAACCCTAGGTGTTTTGTTTAATAAAGACAATTATATGCTTGTTCTTATCTTTTTAAAAGTAATTAAGGTTCAAGAGGAACTTATATTTCAATTTTAGTCCTTTTTGAACAATGTTGAAAAAATGTTTTGCCTATTTTGGACTAAAGTGCAAATTACCCAAGTCGAGGGGTTAAATTGCAAATGTTACATGATAAAATATTCCTCAAGTGTTTGATCATCATGAGAATGAAAATGATGTAGAAGTATGGCTTCTGGAAGCTGAGCACCAAGAAAGAGCTTATTAAGCAATGTTTGTGCATTAAAACCTAGTTTTGGTGTAATGTGTAATTTACCCAAAACCCAGGGTTCAATATGCAAAATACCACTTCTAGAAAGTCCCTAATTTTTCTTGGAATCATGTAGAGAAAAGAAAATGAGAGGGGCGTCTCATTTTTATCACTTTGAAGGAGAGAGAATCTTGATAATAAAATAATCAAGATTTAAGCATAATTAAAATCCTAAATCAATTTAATGCAAAAATAATTATATTAATTGGAATGCCCTTCAACCCAAATTGTTTTGGTTGAAAATCAACAAGTGTCGACGTCCTTGTGCCTTACAAAGGAAATGGAAATATCTACGTGAGTGGAGAACCCACTCACATTAAGAAAAGAAAAAGAAATATCCACTCACTTATGGATATTATTATAATATGATTTAAGGTGCTTAATTTTCTTTTCTTTAAATCATGGATAATTGAGAGGAATAAGAGTCAAAGAAGATATCCTCGTATATAAGGAAGAGAAGGCGGAAAGTGGCAAGGAAATGGAGGAGATAATCCCTACTTTCTCTCTCTTAAATGAATTTTCAAATAAAATGCATATATGCTCATTTATCCATAGCTTGAATGGGTAATTTCGAAGCCACTTTCACTCTTTGCTTGCAAAACGACCAAGGAATCTTAGGATAAATAGGAGGACGACCCCCAACCTGTATGTAAGCTCCATGGCCTTCTTTCACCTTGATTTCATGGTGGAAATCACAAATCAATGCTTGATTTCTTCTTATCTTCACTCGATCTTCAATTCTAGCTATTCCTTTTCACTCAAAGCTTGAGGATGAGCTTGGGATAGTTGAAGGTGTTGCTTTAACCATTAAAGACGTGGAGGTTGAAACTTTGAATCTCAATTGGAGGCGGGTTATATAACTTGAACCCTTATTCATTGTTATTGAATTCAATTTCTCAATCCATTATGTTCAATTGTTCTTCTTGTAGTTCCTTTGAATAATTGATGAAACTACCATGAGAATGGTAGTAGAATTTGAGTGGTTGAAGCTTGGTCATGATGACATCATCATAATCACACATCTCAACAAGTTTTAGTTGCAAACGATTTCAACACTTTTGGACCAATCAATTTCACCAAACCGTTTGGTGACCAAACGGGTGGAGTTCCAAACTGTTTGAACATGGTTGACCGTTTGGAGCCTTAATCGGTTTCAAACCATTTGGACATATTGAGTTGACCATTTGGGTTGAGTTGACCATTTGGTTAAGTAATTTCAAAACCGATTGGAACCTTAAACGGTTTCAAACCGTTTGGAGCATCAATGATCAAGATCATTTGGATGATTCTATATGATTAAATCAATTGGAAACCCAAGTTGATGAAAGATCAAATGACCATATGGTTGTTACTGATCTATTTCAAAGACAATCACTAGGATTGTACCTTTAAGATACTAAGTGATTGATAATCCTTAGATGAGTTAATCCTTGAAGCTTAAGTAAGCAATAACTCAGTATACTATGTCAATCATAGTTGTATGTACTTGATTGGAGGGTTGATGTAACCTAATCAAGTTGAAAGGATGATAGAAAGGAATTCATACATGAGTATTAATCATGTGGTGATTAGGGTATGATCCTTAGTAAAGATATCATTAAACCCCAATCAAGAAGGTTAATGAACCCTAACCCTAATTCAGGGTAACATAATGTAAAACCCCAATTATGGGAATGGAGAGTGAAACCCTGATTGGGATGAACAGTAAAACCTAATTATGGGTAGTTGAATAAGAAACCCTAATTTTAGGGTAAAGTGCATGAAACCCTAAACTAGGGTAATGTGATGTAAAACCTTGATGTATTGATATGATGTAGAACTCAAATCCAGGGTAATGCTATGTAATGCTATATGAAACCTTAATCTTGAATAATATTGTGATAAATTATAATCCTGATTTGGGTAATGGGATGAGTATCCCCAATTGACATGAATTGAGAAGCCCTAATCGAGGGTGATTCCATAAGAAAACCTAATTGAGGGTGATGCCATGAGAAAGCCCTAATTGGAATGAATAGTAGACCCTAATTATGGGCAATGTGATATGAAACCCTAATGAAGGGAGATGCTATGTGTAATCCTAACCCTAATGTAGGGTGATGCTTTATGCAATACTAACCCTAATAAAGGGTGATGGTATGGGAGACCCTAATCCTAATAATGGAATGGTGACTATTACACTGATAAGGGAAATACCTAAAGTGATTGATTATAGGTAACCTTATAGCAAGCAATGCCTTAATCTGAGATAAGTCCCTATCATTGAAGATAGTTGGACAATCCTTATGTTTGTTTTATGACCTATGCACTTCACAATAAAGGTGATAGGTTAGTATATGGAAGTATTAAGATGGGAAATACCTTAATACAATATAAATTAATAAACTCAAGTAAGTTTAAAGTGTTGAGGGAAGTGATATATCAAGACATCATAGATATCACATCCAACTCTTTAAGAATGACATCCCTTGATGCATCTCAAATCCAACATACTTGGATGAGTAACATATAAAGAGTGCTATCCTAATCATTACATCAAGATGTAATGTGTTTTTTGAACCATGATATTGGTTATAGCCTAGTGAAAGGTGACAAGATGTTAAATGTGCTTTATGAGCCATGTGATTAGTTGTTACCTAGTGATAACAAGATATTTTGATATGCCTTGTGAATCACATGAGTAAGTTGACACCTAGTGAAAGGTACCAAGATAATTATAAAAGTCCCCTGTAAGAGATGATAATGTTCTTAATAAACTAAGAAAATGGAAACTTAGTACCATAATAATTATAACAAAAGGATACAATAATAATGATGGAACCTTGAGTATACAAGTGTGGAGAAGAGAGGGATACTTGTATTATATAAAGAATGTGATTGAGCATGATGGCATGGCTAAAGTTTAAATGTCAGTAGAAGAATTAGGTACCCAGTGTTGTGTAAATAGACATGGGACGTAATCACTTACCAATCATGTGCATTTATTCCAGGTATTGAACTATGTCAATCATGTGCAATTATTCCAGGTATTTGACTATGCCAATCCCGACCCAATACCTAGAATAACTGCACAGGATTGGTCACAACCCAATACCTGAAATAATGTCACAGGATTGACTTAGTTCAATACCTAGAATAGTTGCACAGGATTGACATAGTTCAATACCTAGAATAGATGCATAGGTTTGGTAATAACCTAATACCTGGAATAACTGCACATGATTGGTCACAACCCAATACCTGGAATAATGTCACAGGATTGACTTAGTTCAATACCTGGAATAGTTGCACAAGATTGACATAGTTCAATACATGGAATAGATGCACATGATTGGTAATAACCCAATACCTGGAATAACTGCACAGGATTGGTCACAACCCAATACCTGGAATAATGTCACAGGATTGGCATAGTTCAATACCTGGAATAGTTGCGCAAGATTGGCATAGTTCAATACCTGGAATAGTTGCATAGGATTGACATAGTTCAATACCTAGAATAGATGCACATGATTGGTAATAAACCAATACCTGGAATAACTGCACAAGATTGGTTACAACCCAATACCTGGAATAATGTCATAGGATTGGCATAGTTCAATACCCCGAATAGTTGCACAGGATTGGCATAGTTCAATAACTGGAATAGTTGCACAGGATTGGCATAGTTCAATACCTGGAATAGTTGTACAGGATTGGCATAGTTCAATACCTAGAATAGTTGCATAGGATTGGCATAGTTAATATCTGGAATAGTTGCACATGATTGACTTAGTTCAATACCTGGAATAGTTGCACAGGATTTACTTAGTTCAATACCTAGAATAGTTGCACAGGATTGGCATAGTTCAATACCTGGAATAGTTGCCCAGGATTGGCATAGTCCAATACCTGGAATAGTTGCACAGGATTGGCATAGTCTAATACCTGGAATAGTTGCACAGGATTGGCATAGTCCACTACCTGGAATAGTTGCACATGTCTGGCATAGTTCAATACCGGGAATGGATGCACATGTTTGGCATAGTCTAATACCTGGAATGGATACACAAGAATAATATAAGTCCAATGCTTGTACTAGTTGCACAGGATTGGTATAATCCAATGCCTGGAATATTTATACAAGATTGGTATAGACCAATGCCTGAACAAGACATGATGATGTACACTCTCATGTCCAGTATAAACCAATATCTATTTAGCAGATTGGATAAAGTTAACAGATAGAAACAAGAAAGAGTCATGGGTGACATAACAGAGTAATGAGTATCATGAGAAAAGCATGGGATGTTGAGTTAATACAATAGATAATGATATACATGTTCTTTCTATTCCTTATAAAGAGAATAGATGATTTAATGCTCTATCATAAATAGTTGCAATACTTAAAGATGAGAATGATCTAAACTACTTATCCTCTGCTCAGAATTATATTATAAACTGCAATAATAATGTTTCTAGTGGAGAGTTATATCTCTCGTTGGGGCAATTTTCAATTGTCTCACCCCTGTGGGATCCAACTTTTTTTAGGTGGACGAGCACAGAGGAGATTGAGAACATCTTGGAGAGGAAGAACTTCAGCAGTAGCAGGGACAGCAGTGACAACTCAAGTTGAGTGTATTGTCTGTCGTGTCTTGTAGATAGAAGTCATATGTGTCGTCTCTGTACTCTCAGGTCCTCAGAGTTAATAGTTAGTGCTTTTAATGAATCGTTTTGAGATTTTGGCTTGATGCCTCAGGGTTCTTATGTTGTCTGTGTTTAGCTTTTAACAAGGCAGATGATGTTGTAACCCTCAAAAAGAGATGGTACATGATATGTACTTATGAACTAGGATGTAAATGTAACACATTGGTTCTTGTTGAAAGAGTTTTCCTATGATGGGATCTCTTTGAAAAAGGTTTTAATTTTTAGTGATTTTCAGTAATCCGCTGTTAGTAATTGCTTCTGCTTAGTTAATGACGTATGTTTTGAACGCTTCACCACACATTACATCTCAATGTAACAATTGACATGGCACATTTCATGTGTTATTCCTCCAAGTATACTAGATTTAAGGTAAATCAAGGTGTATCAACCTTGAGGTGTTGGATGTGATATCTATCATGTCTTGATGTATAAATTCTCTCATCACATTTATCTTACTTAAGTTTATCAACTTATCTTGTATTAGGGTATTCCCCATCCTGATACTTTATACATTAGTTTATCATATTTATCATGTAATGTCTTGGTCACAAGTCATTTATTTGAAATATGCAACCATTGTCAATGATATGGACTCATCTCGAGTTAAGGCATTATTGATATAAGTTCATCCATTAACAACCATCTTAGGTGTTTTACTTATCAATATATTAATCACTATTCCATTATTAGGGATAGGGTTTCCCATCTTTATCAATTAGGATTTTACATAACATCACCCTATATTAGGGTTTCACATAACATCACTATGTATTAGGGTTTCACATAACATCACCCTATATTAGGGTTTCACATAACATCACCCTGGATCAGGGTTTCACATAACATCACCCTAAATTAGGGTTTCACACATCATTATCTTGAATTAAGGTTCCTTATAACTTTTCCCCAAATTAGGGTTTCATGTAACTTTACCCGAAATTAGGGTTTCATGAAGCATCCTCTTAAATTAGGGTTTTTCGTCTCGTCACCCTAGATTAGAGTTACACCATTACTCTAGATTAGGGTTTTACCAAGCATTGCCCTAAATTAGGGTTAGGGCACATCAATCTCCTCGATTAGGGTTTCATGATCTCTTTATCAATAATCATACCCTAAATACATATTCTATTCATGTTTGAGAGTGTTGAGGTTTAACCACTACATGATTATTATACATGTATGAATTCCTCTCTTTCTCATCCTTTGTAGGATGTTGATTACTTCAAGTTTGATTAGATTAGGTCAACCCTTCATTCGAGTACATACATTTAGGGTTAGCATAGTGTGTTGATATATTGCTTTCATAAGCATCAAAGGCTAACCCCTCAAACTGTACTAATCACCCTAGTACCTTAAAGGTACAACCATTGTAATTACTTTTGATAAACATCATTAACAATCGTGGGGTTTAATAGTAATTACATGGTTTGAGTCAAATAAACCTCCAAACGGTCTTGAGGTATTAGACATTTAAACGGTCTTGAAGTACCTTGACCTTCAACAGTCTTGATTCCAAAGTCCCTAAACTGTTTGAGACCGTTTGAATTAAATATAATTAATCCCAAACTGTTTGAAACCGAATGAGCAACTCATCATTGAAATCAATTGAACATCAAACGGTTTGAGACCGTTTGCCCTCCAAACGGTCTAAAGATCCCTAATGGTCTCAAGACTGTTTGGGCTCAAACGGTCTCAAGACCATTTGGTCCAAATCATCTTGAAACCGAATGGATCAATTAGGGTTTCCACAATCAATCAATTTAGGGTTTGCACACATTAAACCATCCAACATTGAGACCATTAAAGGTTCATAAATCTACAACCCTTGGATCTCCATCCATCCATGACTCCTCTTGACCTCAAATGGTCTTGAGATCGTTTGAGCCATTCAACATAGAAATTGACTGAATCGATTTAGGGTTTCAACCATTCAATCCAATTAGGGTTGGTAATCAATGGATCACCCATTCTTGAATCCATTAAAATTAAATCAACTTGAGCCATTGTATCTTCATCAGTCACATCAGCAATTAACCCCAAACAGTCTTGATACTGTTTGCCCTCAAACGGTCTTGAGACCGTTTGATCACCAAACGGTCTTGAGACCGTTTAGTCATCAAAACTCAAAACCATTTGCCCATGATTTTTGTTGAGGTGTGTGCTAAGATGATATCATCATCTTCAAGCTACAAACCTTTGAAATTTTCTGTGATCTTTGTAGTGATTTCATCAATTAATCAAAGGAAAGTTTGGGAATGAAAAAGGAATCAACATATGATGAAGAAATGTAATCAATAATAACATTTAAGGGTTCAAGTTATATAACCCACCTTAAAAGTTGAATCCAAGCTTCAAGATTCACTTCCTTAATGGTGAATTAAGATTTCTCAACTGTCCAAGGTCCGTTCTCAAGTCTTTGAGTGAAAAGATTGGCTAAAGTTGAAGATTGAATGGAGAAAAGAAGAAAATAAGTATTGAATTTCGATTTCCACCATGAAATCAAGGTTGAATATGATTATGGAGCTTAACTACAGGTTGGGATACGTCCTTATGTTTCTCCTAAGATTCCTTGTGCACGGACAAAGCAAGGAAAGAAAGAAGAGTCGAAAAAGAGTCTTTCATGTGGGTGAAAAATGGGATATATGTAAGGAAATTTCAAGAGAGAGAAAGTAATAGAAAATTCCTTCAACTCCCAAAATTGGTGCCACTTATCCCCCTCACTTCCTTTCATACGAAGCCATCATCCTCGCCTTCAAAAACCTCATCTTTATCCATGAATTAAAGAAAACAAATTAAGCACCTTAATCAATATAATAATAATATCCAAAAATGAGTGGATATTACTTTTCCTTTAACTAATGTGAGTGGGCTCTCCACTCACTTTATATATTTCATTGCCTTTTCAAGGCACAAGGAATTCCATACTTATATAAATTCAACCATCACATTTTTGGTTGAAGGGAACTTCCATTAATGTATTTATTTTTTGCATTAAATTGAATTAGGGTTTCAATTATGCTTAAATCTTGATTATTTTAATATCAAGATTCTCTCTCCTAAAGAGATTTAAATGATATGCCCCTCTGATTTTCTTGTATCTAAATGATACCAAGAAACATTAGGGACTCTCTAGAAGTGGTATTTTGCATATTGAACACTAGGTTTTGGGTAAATTGCACATTACACCAAAACTAGGTTTTAATGCACAAACATTGCTTAATAAGCTCTTTCTTGGTGCTCAGGATTTCACAAGCCATACCTCTACATCATTTTCATTCTTATGATGCTTCAACACTTGAGGAATATTTTATCATGTAACATTTGCAAGTTAACCCCTCAACTTGGATAATTTGCACTTTAGTTCAAAACGGGCAAAACATTATTTTCAACATTATTCAAAAAGGACTAAAATTGAAACATAAGTTCCTCTTCAGCCTTAATTACTTTTCAAAAGATAAGAAAAAACATATAATTACCTTTCTTAAACAAATCATCTAGGGTTAAAGCATAACCCAGGTCAGGGATGTTACAGTTAATGTCTAAGGCTATGAGATCAACCGGTACGGCATACCCACTAAAACTCAAGAGACGTCCATGACACATTATTGTTGAAACTGTCAACTCACAACACTCTTAGCAACAATTCATTAGATAAACCATGAGTTAAATATTTAACCCACAAACTAACAATCTCTGTATATAATAATGTGTCGCACAAACATCTACTGATATTGTAACTGAAATGTTGTTAAAAAGGAGCATCTCGCCTATAACAACTATGGAAAATACTACTCCTCCTAGTTGTGTCACAAAGAAGAAACATCCTATATCTCTCCCTCTGTCATGTTGTCCTTTCTATACACTACTACTACCAGGTGCTTCCCCTCTAGAGCCCAAAGCCCGTAAAGAACTTGCTCCTCTAAGTCGAGACTGTCTCTTGAAGTCTAAAAGTGTGACTATGAATTATGTGTATACCCAAAATAATTTTAAAATAGTTAATGTCTAAGGCTATGAGATTAACCAGTATGGTATACCCACTAAAACTCAAGAGACGTCCATGACACATTATTGTTGAAACTATCAACTCACAACACTCTTAGCAACAATTCATTAGATAAACCATGAGTTAAAGATTTAACCCACGAACTAACAATCTCTATATAAAATAATGTGTCGCACCAACATCTGCTGATATTGTAACTGAATGTTATTAAAGAGAAGAATCTCACCTATAACAACTATGGAAAAGACTACTCTTCCTAGTTGTGTCACAAAAAAGAAACATCATATATCTCTCCCTCTATCATGTTGTCCTTTCTATACACTACTACTACTACCAGGTGCTTTCCCTCTAGAGCCCAAATCTCGTAAAGAACTTTCTCCTCTAAGTCAAGACTGTCTCTGTGAAGTCTGAAAGAGTGACTATGAATTATGTGTTGATGCGATCTGGAGAGTTGGACAGTCTCTCTTGAAATGTCCCATCTATCCATAATAGTGATATCCTTGAAAATAAGTTCCCCAACATTAACCAGAGTGTGCCCTACCATAAGTGTCACATACAATCGTTTCTTACCACCACAAAGCTATCATAATGACCATGAAGGCCTTGTTGAAGGTTCCCACCTAGGTGTTGTATTCCATCTTCTAGTGCTAGATTTTCTCCTACAATGAGAAGATAAAACATCACTTGATCCATATCCTTGTCTTTCAAAATATCCAAGACCTCATCCTATTTTGAAAAAGAATCCATCGCCTCCATTGGATCTACCATTACTATGTCCTCCTCTACAAAAATTTCCAATCTCTACTTACCTGGAAGAGTGCTTACAAGCATTAATTGACTCTTCAATACATCTCTATGCTCTATAAACTCTCCAAAGTTCTCTCTGTCCCTTAGGATGACCATTTATATGGGTTGTATGAATTTTGTATATAAGCCTTCTTGAAACCTCCTGGACTTTCCTATCTCATTTGGTACAAGCCACAGACAAAAGTTAACCAATATCATATAATATGCTTTGTAGTCAAACTGTAATACATCCATATGTCTAATGCCCTCTGATTATCTAATCTTGTCACACAAGAAGGTAGGAGGGAAACACTTTAGGTGGGACTCATCCATAAAGTTGTCCCATGTCATCATCATATCTCTCATATTATTATCTCCCACGTGCCACCACAATTCATCATCTCTTTTAAATATGTAGATAACATGGATAATATGCTTGTCCTTTAATAATTTCATTAGGTGGGAAAACAATTATTTAGATGTCACAGCCACACACTCCCACAGTTGAGTATGTTGCCCTACAAAACTCAGCACCACCAAGCTTCTTCACTATCTCATAAGGTCTTAAAAAGTTATTTCTAGAATAGAAGACCTCTTATCCATCTTATATTCCTCGTTTGTCTCTAAAAGATGCAATACATCCTAGATGACTCATCTCTATATTCTCAAGCTTAAGGTTTAGGGTCAAAATGGCTCTTAACATGTTATTCACTATGACCACTTACTCTTCTTGACATCTACATATCCATAATAGAAACATGTATGTTTTATGTTCACAGCTCGAAGAGGACAACATCCTAATCCTATTGGTTTCTTACCACCTTTGTCACAAACCTAGGCTCTGATACCAAGGTTGCACCACCAAACTTACTAACTAAGGTTTAAATACATCAAAGTGAATTAGAAAAAGCACCCAATTTCAATGACTACATGGAAAAATGCCTGCATTTTTCTTTCTTTAATATATACAACTAACAAACGATCTTGCAAAATTAATAGTTAACATCCAACTAAAACATAAACATCATAGGTTCACAAATGAGTTGACTTTTACAACATAATCAACTAAAATACACTAGTTTTGGATTTACTATACATCAAGTACAAATTATTACAAAACTACTCTCAATCCTCACTCTCACGTCCCAAGACTAGAGGAAGAATAGGAGAACATTAATAAACTAGCTATTCATCTCAAGACCACTAATATAATCATGATATAAACTAGCTTATGACTCCTACTGAGCTAGGCATGTACCTAATTTTTCTAAAACAGAGTATGTGAGCTTTTGGCTTAGTACATGGAAAGTCATTAGTAACCATGATAATCTGTATATACATTTTTAAATGAAATAAATATAGAAGACAATAAACATGATAGTTGAAATTTATGATTCTTCCTAAATGGTAGCAATCATGATAATACGTGCAATAAGTAAACCAGCTAAATCCATTCATTAAGCTTTTTAATCCTTTTATTATGCCTTGGACCCATATGAAGTGTACCAAAACACGTGGAAGTATAGAAACAAGCTACAATATCATTGTATAAGACTTATAGTAGACTTGTGACTTCAAGTCTACTAAAGTAGCTCCATAACCTGCAACGGGGATCTTCACGTATGGCGTCGGTGGCTAAACAATTGGCCGGAGAAATTGAACTCCTCTAAATCTGAGTATTAAGGTGAAAAGTCTAAGCACTTGACTTAACTACCTGCATTAGTAGTTTTGTAAGTGATGACTCATTGAACAGTATTTGAAATAACAAAATTGTACATGGTACTGTTGATTCTTCAGTTTATGATGGGTACCTCACTATTTTAAGGAAACTATCCTCACTAGGCATAGTCCTCCGTACCTCTAAGGTATGCTCCAACAACCTCATCCTAGACTTCACTGGTCGATAATTACATTTCCTCCTTTACAGTGTAGACATCAATGATGACATTTATGGTATCTAGGACATCTAATTTCTAGTTGATTCTTAAATATCACCAATAAATTTACTATAGCATTATTCTTAGCTTAACTCTATACTAGAGATTAATATTTTACTCTTAGGATATTGAACACGATTTCATTTTTAATTATTGTAGTGCTAAATGCATATGAAATAGACCATGAATATGCTAAAAACTCATTAGCTTAATTTAAATCTCATGTTTTTTGCTCAATAAATCAAAATAGTAATCAAGATTCAAGGAAATACATGTTTTCTTTTTACAATTTTTGTCTTAATTTTATAGAATCAGTATTAAAGAATACTTTTCCATTCACTTTTATTTGATTTTTTCTTACTGATCTTGAATCTAGGCGTACATTAGCCTAATCATATCCATCAAACTTTAGATCGAGATTGGAAATGCCAAAGCCCACGTCTTGTAGGTTGCTACTTGTATAAAATGCATGTGTTAGCTCACAAGAGGAAGAAGATGAAAAGTTAAAGGAAGAACGTAACTCCCAAGTATCTCCACCCCATATTTCAAATAAGGAAGAGGAAGGTAATAAAAGAGATATAACTAATCTCTGGTTACCTTGATCGATCTATCTAGGGCTCATTTGTTCTTCCTCTATTCTCTGTGGTCCTCAAGAAATTGCCCAAGTTTGCATTTTTGGAAGATTAGGGCTCTAACTGTATGATATGCTGAAATAAGAATCCATGAAATTATTAAGTTGTCAGAGCCACACACTCCCATAGTTGGGTATGCTGCCCTAGAAAAATCAGTCCCACCAAGCTTCTTCACTATCTCATAAGGTCTCAATAGTTTCTTTCTAGAATAGAAGACCTCTTGTCCATCTTATATTCCTCTTTTGTCTCTAAAAGATGCAATACATCCTAGATGATGCATCTCTATATTCTCAAGCTTGAGGTTCAGGGTCAAAATGGCTCTTAAAATGTTATTCACTATGACCACTTACTCCTCTTAACATCTACATATCCATAATAGAAGCATGTATGTTTGATATTCACAGCTCAAAGAGGACAACATCCTAATCGTATTGGTCTCTTACCACCTTTGTCACAAACCTAGGCTCTGATACCAAGGTTGCACAACCAAACTTACTAACTAAGGTTTAAAGACATCAAAGTGAATTAGAAAAAGCATCCAATTTCAATGACTAAATGGGAAAATGCCTGAATTTTTCTTTCTTTAATATATAAAACTAACAAACGATCTTGCAAAATTAACAGTTAACATTAACTAAAACATAAACATCATAGGTTTATAAATGAGTTGACTTTTATAACATAATCAACTAAAATAAACTAGTTTTGGATTTACTATACATCAAGTACAACTTATTAAAAAACTACTCTCAATACGTTCCAAGACTTGAGGAAGAATAAGAGAACATTAATAAACTAGCTATTCATCTCAAGACTACTAATATAATCATGATATAAACTAGCTTATGTCTCCTACTGAGCTGGGCATGTACCTAATTTTTCTAAAACAGAGTGTGTGAGCTTTTAGCTCAGTACATGGAAAGTCATTAGTAACCATGATAATCCAGATATACATTTTTAAATGAAATAAATATAGAAGACAATAAACATGATAGTTGAAATTTATGACTCTTCCTAAATGGTAGCAGTCGTGATAATAAGTGCAATAAATAAACCAACTAAATCCATTCATTAAGCATTTTAATCCTTTTTTTATGCCTTGGACCCATATGAAGTGTACCAAAATACTTGGAAGTATAGCAACAAGCTACGATGTCATTGTGTAAGACTTATAGTAGACTTGTGACTTCAAGTCTACTAAAGCAGCTCCCTAACCTGCAACGGGGATCTTCACGTATGGCGTCAATGGCTAAACAATTGGCCGGAGAATTTGAACTCCTCCTCTAAATCTGAGTATTAAGGCACAGAGTCTAAGCACTTGACTTAAATAACTACATTAGTAGTTTTATAAGGGTTGACTCATTAAACAATATTTGAAATAACAAAATTGTATAGGGTACCACTGAATCTTCAGTTTATGATGGGTACCTCACTATTTTAAGGAGACTGTACTCACTAGGCATAATCCTCTGCACCTCTATGGTATGCTCCAACAACCTCATCCTAGACTTTGCTGGTCAGTAAGTACATTTCCTCCTTTATAGTGTAGACATCAATGATGAAATTTATGATATCTAGGACATCTAATGTCTAATTGATTCTTAAATCTTGCCAATAAATTTACTATAACATTATTCTTTGCTTAACTCTATACTAGAGATTAATATTTTACTTTTAGAATATTGAACACAATTTCATTTTTAATTATTGTAGTGCTAAATGCATATGCAATAGACCATGAATATGCTAAAAACTCATCATCTTAATTTAAATCTCATGTTTTTTGCTCAACAAATCAAAATAGTAATCAAGATGCAAGGCAATACATGTTTTCTTTTTATAATTGTTGTGTTAATTTTATAGAATCAGTATTAAAGAATACTTTTCCATTAACTTTTATTTGATTTTTTCTTACCGATCTTGAATCTAGGATTACATTAGCATAATCATATCCATCAAACTCTATATCGAGATTGGAAACACCAAAGCCCACTTCATGTAGGCTGCTACTTGTAGAAAATGCATGTGTTAGCTCACAGGAGGAAGAAGATGAAAAGTTAAAGGAAGAACGTAACTCCCAAGTGTCTCCACCCCATATTTCAAACAAGGAAGAGGAAGATAATAAAAGAGATATAACTAATCTCCGGTTACCTTGATTGATCTAGCTAGGGCTCATTTGTTCTTCCTCTATTCTCTGTGTTCCTCGAGAGATTGCCCAAGTTTGCATTTTTGGCATTTTAGGGCTCTAACTGTATGATATGCAGAAATAAGAATCCAATGAAATAATTTTTTTTCAAACTTTGATATGTATATCAAAATTTATATTATTTTTAACCATCTATATCAGGTGGTGGTGGTGCTCATTTTTATTGCTTTTGTGTGGCCATCGATCTCCATAGTTGGTTTGTGTCATCCATATATGTGGCTATTGGTCTAGTCAATATGTATTGCCATCGGTTCGGTCATCAATCTACGCCATCGATCTACATGGATTGATACAAGTGCAACCTAATGATAGTTCTGCACATGTTATTAAAAATTCTCAAATCTCTCATTTTAGATGTGATTTGATGTAGTCTTTTTGCATTAGATTCATAATGATATCCTTTGAAGTTCTAAAAGTTTGATAACATTTGTTGATGAGTAATTTATTTATAAATTAATTTTAAAGTATCTTTATTTCTTTCACATATACACATGGGGAATATTTTGTATCAACTAAATCTCAAATCTCAACATGTCCACAACATATAGTTTTTGATCGAGTAAAGAAATATTTTAAGATGAATTAAAACATAAATCAATCATAATAATGTAAGATGTTAATAAAGGTGCAACCAACACTATAGTTATCCTTAACCCTAAGATTACCTATAAATCCATATATGTGTTGTAATAAACTATGTTAAACTAAGTTATTATTTGACTTCGTCAACATTTTAATTAGGCATCATTGAACCTATTTTCCATCATTAGCATGTCATCCCTATCAGACATTTAACTATAACAATTATTTATTTCTTCAAGACTGTTGTAATATTAGTCATATATGCAATCAACAACATATTGAAACAATGATTAACATGCTAATTTTGGCCAAAATTTTATATCCAAATAAAATTACAAGAGTAAGTAGAACATGAGAACATAAATGAAGTGAGTTAGAAACTCTGACCAATCATCGTGATGGATAACAACTTGGAGATTTCAACACTTCAATATTGAACGTGAATTGTACTGCTCTATGAGTTAATGTGATCCTAAACATAAACAACGTAGCCATCCCACATATGAGAAGATGTTGAGCAACAAGATCGATGCATATTGATAAACATTAGATACTACTACCCAAATGATCATGCTTATGTAAACAAGATTTGGATGATCACAACACACGTTCCTTCTTGTACATGGAAGAAGACTCACTTTTCTATTCGATTTATAAAATCATTTAGGCAAATATTAAAACCGAAAATAATTGTATTTAATAGTTATCCTATTGTGCAAGGAGACGAGAGACAATTCCCATGACCCATGAGACTCAAGTCCAGTGGCGGAGCCATATAGAGACTAAGGTGGGCATGTGCCCTCCCCTTAGTCTGAAGATGTAAGGAGTGGGACCCAGAGGGGATATACTCCCTACTAAAAATTTGAAGAATAGAACCTCCAGTACAAACACACCCAAAAGGGTATCTTGGAGCGGGTATAAAATTTTCAAATCTTAATTAATGGTAATCAAAATAACCAAAGTATAGCAGCAGGATAAAAATAAAGACTATATTCAATTCTTCATTAATGATTACAAAAGTACATCATAATCTCCCACATAGGGTTTACATGTAAGATACAACATATGGATCTAAGTAGAGGGAAATCTAAACCATATCAAGTTAGTCTCCAAGCTTTAACTCCTTAAGCTATGTTCTCATTGTCCTTCACCTAGGGTTGGAAGCATACCCCAACAAGAAGAGAAAAATAGAAGATATCACCAAGGGCTGGTATTAGCATACTAAAAAGAAATTGAGAAATTTAAAAGAATAAAGGACATCAAGTATAAAAAGGCTTCCCATGAGAGAGAAAAGAACTACCCAAGTGGATATCAAGAGAAAGATTTTCAATAACAAAAGAGATACTTGCCATAAATAAAATGATAAGGTTTTTCCACATAAGCACATATAAATTCTCGGGCACAATACCCATCAATAATAATAATAACCTGCATGTATGTGAGATAAACATAACACTAGAACAATATAAATAACAAAGGCGACCAAGCATCATAAACTTGAAACCTGATAGAGAATGGCACATAACTAAAATCCTAGTATATAAAGTGTGGGCCAAGCCTCATAAACTTGAAACCCGGGTATGGGGCACATAACCTCCATCCCAAAAATTTAATAAGGGCACATAACCCAAAAACCAATACAATTAGACTACTCTAGGGCTACTGAGTCTATAACATACCGTATCTTGAAACCTACCCTAGAAGTTTGATCTTTTGGGATTAGCCAAACAAAGATGAACCTCAGTAAGCTAATGCATGTAATTAGGCCAATGATGTAACATAAAAGGTGTCACAAGTATTATACAGAGGGTAACTAGGGCTGTAAATGGGTGGGGTATGGTGCGGGTATGGTCATATCCATAACAGTAACCATTTAGTTAATCGGATATGGGTACGGTTATATACCCGCTTCGTCAAAAGATATACCTGCGACATACCCATATCCGTATAAGCACCAAGTATATGGATGGGTAATTGAGTATATGGTTATATTCCACTTGCTATAATAATACACCATAAACTTTGAGATATAACAAATTACCACACATAAATAGATAGGTTATGGAGAAATATCATTCAATGTATAGAGGAGAGAGGAACAAAATGAGAGAATGACGTTGTGTCTTTCTTAATTTAATGAAATGTACTTGTGTGGCTATAATGTTGCATCAATGGATTTGTTCATTATACTACTACAAAGTACTTATATTTACTAGATGTGAGCACTAGGATATGAAGAACTACATTCTAATATAAATGTTTACTATTTTAAGGTACATATACTTTCTAGATATGACTTCTACAATTTGCACCATTACATTTTAATGTAAATTATTTACATAAAAATATAAGTAAATGGGTATATGGGTATACATGGTATGGATATATACATAACCATAACCTTACCCTGTAAGAGGCGGGTATATGGATATAAGGGTAATTGGTTACATGGTTATAAAAATTTATACCCATGACAGGTTTAATGGGTATGGGTTTGAAGGTATGCGGATATACCTATATCCATTTACAGCCCTAAGGGTAACATAATAAATCTTGCTTAATAACCGTACACGACACAATAATGAACTAATGGGCCATATGAAATATCTCATAAAAGGAAGTCCCAAAAGTAAAATCTAAGTTTAAAATCAAGTTCCTTGGGTCCCAATTGCCTTGGGAGTCAAGATTCACATTATTCACATAATAATTAATTTAATTCATTTAGGAAAGAGAAGATCTAAGTTTTCCCCAAAATATCAAATAAAATAATAAATGACTCCAAAAGAGGAAAATAATCTTGAATTCATAATCTACATAATAAATATAGCCTTTGGGTGAATTTTCATCCAATTTGGAGAAAGTTTGCTTAAAAGGTGAAATCAGGAGAGAGAAAGTGTGTAGAACTTTCAAATTATTAAATAATTATACAAACAACTCCAACATGTGAAATTGATGTCAAATTCATATCCAACACATTAAATATGACTTGTGAGTGAAGTTTCATCAAATTTGGATAATCCTAATGTCATTAATGCATGAGGATAGAGAAACTAAGGTTTGAATAATTAATACTTCAGAAGTTCTCAAAAGGCAAATATAATAGTGGTGCGCCTCCGCTAGTGGTGCTTTTACACCCCATGAGGTCAGAGCGCACGGGATATGGGATTGTGCTTTTAATATTTGTATGGTCCCACACTAACTACCTACGTCTACTAAGACACTACACCCGCAAGTGCACGGGGTCGTGTCGTAGTATAGGTGAGGCGGCAAGTACAGGGTCGATCCGCGAGGATAAAGGGGGCGCTAGAGTTAGACGGCGTGAGTTACGTTCCTAGTGCGGAGAGTAGGGTTTTTAGGGTTTTAAGGTTGATAGTCGGTTGATTACACTAATGAGCAAGTTAGAGATGTGAAAAGGAAACTAAATTATCGAAGAGCAAGCAAATTAGTGAACTAAGTTATCAAACTAACTACGCAGGAGAAAGAACCTAAGTTAACATTGAAGGGTAGAACTAAGCAATTGACTAAGTTAGATTAAAGCAATTGAACTAAGCTAGCATTAACAAACAAACTAAGCGGTTAGGGTTTTAAGAAAGGTGATTAAGGTGGGTGGGCCGTTTGGGAAATGTCACTTTGATTTTAGTTGGGAGAGTTCCTTAAACATGCATGGTGCTCAATTCATATCTAGATTACCAAACCAAACAACAAGGGCAATGCCATTAGAACATACCCTATACTACTAGTAGAAGACTAGGGTTAGGTGTAGTTCTAGTGAGATTGGCCAAATCTAGGTTTCTAGGGTAAGTGATAGTAGCCAATTGAGGGTTAAGGGTAGAGATAGGAGTGGAGATGAAGGGGTTAATCCTCATGCCACTAGCCACTCTAGCCTTTAGAAGGCCCTAGGCAATTGCATCACTCTCACTTACACTAGCCACTTAAATCTCACACTCATTTGTAAGAGGAGGGGTGTGTATGTAGGAATAAAGGGGGCTAGCTAGGGATCCACTAATTGGACCTAGGAACCATTCCTAAGATTGCCACATACACCCCAATTCCTCCTAGAAATGAAGTGTCATCAAAAACCTCAAAACAAGCAATTCATACAAGAAGCACAAGCCACATGCAATAAGATAGGAAAAGAGATGGAAGCAAGAAGTAATCATCATAAATATGAATTGAGTTCATTACAAGAATTTATCCCCCAACATGGTATCAAAGTAACATTTTAATCCCAAACAGCCCACCACAAGGGGGCTTAGCTAGACATAGTCATGAAAACAGTAAAAGAAGGGGGTAGAAGAGGATGAAACTCCATGAAGCTTGATGAAGTGGCCTTCTTCTTCACCTCCAAGCAGCTGCAGACGTCCTCCCTCCTCCAATGGTGCAGGGGTGCATGCAAATGGTGGAATGGATGGATACAAACCTAGAGAAACTAAGTTTCTATGGTGGAAATGAGTGGAAAGTGGGTGGAAATGGGGTTGAATGCAAGGAGATGGGTGGATGGGAGCAATGGATGCAAGGGAGCAGCTAGGTGACGGCTAGGGAGTGCTCTCTCTCGAGCCCTAGAAGCAACTAGTGCTCATATAGGAGCTAGGGCTAAGTGGGGGCAAAATAGGAAAAATAGTGGAAAGTTGTATAGGGTAGATGAGCACCACGGTCGTGGTGGGTGTACCACGGCCGTGGTGATGGTAGTGGGGGACGACCGTGGGGTGGTGAACACAGTCGTGGGGTGAAGGAAGTGGTGAGATAGTGGTGGCCACGGCCGTGGCAGAGTGCCACGGTCGTGGTGGGTAGTATGCACCAAGGCCGTGTTGGGTAACACGACCGTTTTGGAGGGGTTGGAGTTGACCGTGGGGAGGGGCCACGGGCGTCTTGATCAGCATCGGCCACGGTCGTGGCGACTTGGCCACGGTCGTGGTCAGTGAGGCCAATTCCCTGTTGCAACCTGACTTCTTATAAATTAATTCCCACGACCGTGGCAGGGTGCCACGGCCGTGTTGTCTTCAGTGGCCACGGTCGTGGCTGGGAGGCCACGGTCGTGGGCGATCTGTGGATTTCCCTGCTGCAACCTGTTGGATTTTGGCAAAAAAGCCACGACCGTGGCATTGGGTCCACGGTCGTGGTGGGGCTTGGCTTCTTGATTTCTCTTCTTACTTTGTCAATTTTGGATGTCTTTGCTCGGGGATGAGTCTTGGCCATTTGAGGTAGGTTGAGGGAGACTTTGGGGACTTCTTTGGGTCCCTCTCTCTCCCTCATCCATCTAAGCATGGTCCAAGTACCTGAAAAACAGTGCAAAGAACATCCATAAGTGTATTTGCAATGATAATCATATTGGGGAGAATAACATGTAATTCTAATGCATTTGAATGTGATAAAAGTACAAAATGACACAAGATACAGCCCTAGAATAGGGTTGGATCACCACCCCAAACTTGAAACATACTTGTCCTCAAGTATGCTCCAACTCAATCTCTTTTCTATTTTCCACAATCAAAAGATATGACAAATACTATATGATGGGCGACAAATGCTAAATGGGATCAAAGGTGACTAGGTACATGCAAATCACCTCCTTCCTCTTCTGCTTTCACAAACCAACCATGAAGAGAGCACAGAGCACATGAACTTCGCATATAATGCATGGATTGCACAAGTCGTTAATATCTCATTCATAAGGTTCTGGGTAGACCGTTTCATGATGATGTTAATCGCCGATGACTAGGAGTGTTGTTTTCACTTTCATGCGTTCAACCTTATGCTTCAAGCTATGCCAAATGACCCACATGGCTGTGGAAAAGGGATAAAGTGAGCTAGGTTTGAAGTTTCCTAGCTCAAAGGGTATACAAGTGGAAGAAAGGGATGCGGTAAGATTTTTGGAGTGTTTTTACACACTCATCTTTTCTTTATTTGAATGCTCTTAAATAGGAGCATCCTTTTATTTTGTTTTGTTTTTCTTTTTCTTTTCTTTTCTTTTTTTCTTGCCCCTGGTGTAGATAGGGCATATGGTGGATAGAGTGAAGCGGAGAGGTAAAGATGTGGCCACCCCAAACTTTTGGAGGTGGCCATGGCTAATATGTGCGCTTTGGCATCTTTTTATGAGGCGGAGAGGTATGAAGATGATGAGAGAGTGATCGGGTCAAAGAGGGGTCACTTGGCATACTCTTCCACATAAGGTCTCCTGCATGAAAACTAGTCCAACACTTCACCATAGATATCACATCACATGAATGGACCAAATGAAATCCATATATCAAACCAGTAACTCCACAAACATTAAACATTCTATGCTTGCTCGGATCATAATTCAATCAAACCAACACATTCCCAAGGGAGGTGATGAGCATGTAAGAAGTCACTCGTTGATACCACATAGCACTTCATCATAGCATATCATCTTGTATTTGTCAAAGATAAGCAATTTCATTCAATATGGTAAAGATTGAGTCAAAACACGCTTTTTGGACAAGAAACATCAAATCTGGGAAAAATTGGTCAAAAAGGTGCCACATTGCACTAAATCACATTCAATCACAACTTTAGGTAAAAAGCAAGTAAATCCTAGCTAAACATGCAGAAATTAGTGAAAACTACATGATATGCAATGCATGCCTGAAAAAGCAAAAATTTTGAAAAATTACTCAAAAATGCAGAAATCAACTACATGTTATGCAAAGATGCAATGAAAAGAACAAAAATAGTAAAACTAAACTAGATGGCAGGGTGATATCAAAATGACCAAAACTAGAGAGAAATGATGATGTGTACCGCGCTACCCACCCCAAACTTTAGAATCATGCTGTCCTCAGCATGAAACTATAGCTTAGGGGAGATAGGGGAAGTGTCATGGCTGCGGTGGCTGGTCTGGCATGTTCGGAGGATATGGAGGAGCATCTGAGTCTGGAGCTGAGCTTGACAGAGGATGTTGATAATAGTGACCCCAGTAGTCGTCCTGGGGTGGAGGATACGCATGTGGATGTCCAGCTATACCACCCCAAAAGTCTGCACCCGATTCGGGGTTTCGTGCTGCCTGGGCATGTTGGTATTGGTACAAGTGGTTGATCTGGTAGTGCATCTGCTGTTGATCTTTCCACATGTACTACTGGACAAGCTGCATGTTGCTTTGAGTTTTCTAAATACTCTCAAGGTGCGCCTGGATGGTATCCATGTCATAGGCATTCCCTGAGGGCGGCTGCAGCTGGGATGTCCCCTCATCCCTCCTTCTAATTCTTCGGGGCTGTTGTTCTTCTTCTGCTTCATGCTCCTGCCCTTGTACATTAGATTCTGCTATTTCTTCATGTACGGCAG
This sequence comes from Alisma plantago-aquatica, assembly GCA_963693085.1. Taxonomy (NCBI): domain Eukaryota; kingdom Viridiplantae; phylum Streptophyta; class Magnoliopsida; order Alismatales; family Alismataceae; genus Alisma; species Alisma plantago-aquatica. Next base: position 1,243,284,252 of record OY856409.1, read on the forward strand.
TGGCGTCCCGTGCATACGTCTCTCATGGGTGTTCTTGCTGCCATTTGAAAAGTTTTTCTTTCAGATTGAAATTAATTCCCAACGCGGAAAGAAGAGGTACCGCGTGGTATGGCAGCTCGAGCTCGAAGTCCGGCACACTACTAGTAAGGTAGATCATCTTCTTGTCCTTTATCTTTATAGTGTGCGAGCACACCAAGTAGTTGAGGTCCACAAACTCTGCCTCAAGTGCGTCCTGTAACCCCGAGAGATCGTACCCCGGCGCTAGTGCAATTGAAGTCACAAACCCACCCATGACAAAGGGTTTTGTTCTCTTGTAAGGTATGGACTTCATATGATCAATCAATAGAAAACCAAGGTCGAGGTGCTTCTTGAGGTACATTGATATCACGACAAACATATCTTTTTGTGAGATGGAGCCTTGATTATCATACCTCCCTACAATTGTGTTTGCCACGACCTTTTCCACATAGCGCATCATTGGATTTCTTATGGCGGCTGTCTTTGATCTTCCTGCATCGTACATGCCACTTCCTATGATTTTCTCCCAGAAATAGGCATAATCCAATTCTTTCACCTTCTCTAGCAAGCTGTCATCCATCTTGACGGCCTCTTCAGGACTAGCAGTAAAAATCCCATTCAGCTCAGTGGAAGTGAGGGTGTGCACATTGCCCATTATGGCAAATTTGATTGCGTCACAGCCCCTCACTTTAGTCCTTTCGAGAGTAGTGAAGAACTCTTGGGTCAAGGCGATGTAGGTTGGCTGCGGTGTGAAAAGGACATCCCACAACCCTATTCTCTTTAAGTTCCTTTCCACTGCCTCCTTGATCCCTAGATCCTCGATCACTTTCTGCGACCCATACTTGGTGGCGACGACTCACCTCGTCATGCACTCGGGGTAGGTAATATCAACCTTCTTTTTCCTGTGCCCTCTACCATAGGACACCCCCGCCGGTGCTTTGCCTAGGGTCTTCTCTCTGTCTGCCTCCAATAATGTCATAACATCTTCTCCTTTCGGCTCCAGTTCCACCTCTTCCTCCTCACTATCTTGTTCTTCCTCCATCGCATAAGATTGTGACCCCGAGTTGGTATCGAAATTGTACCAGTGGGCCGACTGCTCCTCATCGTGCTGCAATTGTCGCAAGGGTTGCTGCTACACCTCACGTCTCGCCACCGCGCTGGATGTCGAGTGGCGGGGTGGTGCGGGCTTTGGAGGCAGCCTGGATGAGGACGGTGCCACTTTGGATCGTTGGTTTCTTTTTGCGGTCGCCGGCTCAATCTTGTCAATGAGGTCGTCCATGTCGACCCCCATGGACTCCTCCTCTTCCTCATCTTCTCCCTCGTAGGTAGCGTCCGTGATGTGGTGGCTATCGAATGAGCAGGAGTGTGATCCGCTCACCGATTGCGAGCGACGGAGAGAATGGTGGGCGGAAGCGGTGGGTGATGGGGTGTGAGATGGAATGGACACATCGGAGGAGGCGTTTTTAGAACGCCGTTTCCCTCCGGTGAGGATGTTTATCCCCTTTGTGATAGCCTTCCCAATCTTCTTCATTGCGGAAATGAAGGTGAAAGTGGTGTAGGAGGGAGATTTTCGGATTTGGTGGAGAAGGTGGTGTGGGTGTGGTTTTATGGGTGGGATGGAAGGATAGTGATGTACGGATGATGATTATATGATTAGTGGTGGATTTGGGTGAGAATGGAGGGTTTTTGTGGAGGTTTTGTGTGGGGGAGTTACTGGGCGGAATGGAGATGGAAAAGGAGATGGAGATGCGATTGGGAGAGATTGGACAGTGGTAATGGGAGAGGGAAGGTTGGGTATTGATTTGGGATGGATTGGGGATCAAAAGGGGGTGGATTGTGGTGGATTTGGTGGTGAATGGGGGAGCACGGGGACGTCTTTTTCCGCCACGGTCATTTTCTGGAGGTGGAAGATGAAGGAATGAGGGGGAGGGTCGTTTTTGGACACTTAAAAGTATATTTTTTTTTCTGAACCGGGTTCGGCCACAGTCGTGGCAACGGGCCACGGTCGTGGCCAGGGTTGGGTAGCACGACCGTGGTGGGTGCCACGGTCGTGTTGTCGATGAAAAGAACCCTGGTCCGACCTCGCCACGGTCGTGGCCTTGTCCTCATGCCACAGTCGTGGTTGAATCGCCACAGTTATGGCCGATCTTCATAACAACCTGTAACTTTGGCCAATTTGTAGCAATAATTCCCACGGCCGTGATGAAGGGCCATGGCCGTGTTTGTCCAAGAGCACCACGGTCGTGGTCAACGCGCCACGGTCATGGCCGATCTTCATGACAACCTGTAACTTTGGCCAATATGTAGCAATAATTCCCACGACCGTGGTGAAGGGCCACGACCATGTTTGGCCAAGAGCACCACGGTCGTGGTCGACGCACCACGGTCGTGTTGGGGTTGTCTCTTTAGTTTTCAAACTTTAAAACTTAAGCTTTGGATTTTATTTGTTCTTTTTGCTACAACCATGACTGAATGACCACGATTAACTTCTAGATCCTCTCTCTCTAATGTCTATCACCTGCCATCATCAAAACTCAAACAAAAACTGTAAAGCACAAGTGTGCGTGTGTGTATTTGTGTAAAACAAAATCAAAGTATCAAAGGAAGGGTTCGAGAATCTCAAACCACGTGGGTTGCCTCCCACTAGTGCTAAATTTAACGCCTTCAACAGGCTTATTGATTGTTGGACTTTTTTCACTTTTTGGGAATCTTCAAAAGATCCTTGTAGTAAATCCCTTTCTCGTCCTCGTCCAAGCATTCTTCTTCCTCAGATTCCTCTTCTATAAGCATGACAATATCGAAATCTTGGTTGGCCTTGTCCGGGCCGACCTCAACAACAAATTTTAGCCTTTGCCCATTAATAGCGAATTCCTTAGCTCCTTCTTTTGCACAAATGATCATTGCCCCGGATGGGTACACCTTCTTGACAAGGTAAGGACCTTCCCATCTAGAACAAAGCTTTCCAGGGAAGAACTTCATCCTTGAATTGTACAACCATACCCATTTGTCGGGCTCAAACTCTTTCTTCTTTATGATCTTGTCATGTAGAAACTTGGTTCTTTCCTTGTAGTTCTTCGACATTTCGTATGCTTCATGCCACATTTCTTCTAGTTCATGCAATTGAAACTTTCTTTTCATTCCGGATTTCTCTTCATCGAAGTCCATCGTCTTCAAGGCCCACAATTCCTTGTGCTACATCTCAACCGACAAATGGCAACTCTTACCATAGACAAGTTTGAACGGTGTAGTGCCAATCGGGGCTTTATATGCAGTCCTATATGCCCATAAAGCTTCATTGAGTCGAAGTGACCAATCCTTTCGGTCCGGTCGCACCGTCTTCTCCAAAATGAGCTTTATCTCCCGATTTGCCAACTCAACTTGACCACTCGTTTGAGGGTGGTAAGGAGTAGCTACACGATGGTTAACTCCATGTCTCTTTAGCAGCCCTTCGAAGGTGCGGTGAATGAAATGACTCCCGCCATCGCTATTCATAGCCCTTGGAACACTAAAACGGCTAAAGATGTTGGATTTCACGAAATCACACACCACCTTATGATCATTTGTCCTTGTTGCCACAGCCTCAATCCATTTTGATACATAGTCTACGGCGACCAAGATGTAGACATACCCGAAAGAGGGAGGGAAAGGACCCATAAAGTCAATCCCTCAAACATCAAACACTTCTACCACAAGAATAGGTGATAGAGGCATCATGTCCCTCTTTGAGATGGTGCCCACTTTTTGGCACTTAAAGCAACCTTTGCAAAAGTCATGCGCATCTTTGAACAATGTCGGCCAGTAGAATCCACATTGAAGAACTTTGGCGGCCGTGCGTTTCCCTCCAAAATGGCCTCCGCACACTCCGGAATGGCACATAGATAAGACTTCTTGCTGCTCCATCTCCGGAATGCACCTTCTAATGAGTTGGTCCGGGCAGTACTTAAAGAGGTGTGGGTCATCCCAAATGTAGTTCTTTACCATAGAAAACAATCTCTTGCTTTCCTCTCTTGTCCACATGCTCGGTATCCTCCCACTGGCTAGGAAATTCGCTATGTGCTTGTACCATGGCTTTTGGACAGATGAGACTAAGAGGAGTTGTTCATGTGGCATTGTCTCTTTGATTGGACTTGTCACATCAAAAGGTCCCTCAAGATGGGAGAGATGATCTGCATCACCATTTTCTATTCCTTTCTTATCCACAATTTCTATGTCAAATTCTTGGAGCAACAAAATCCATCGGATCAACCTTGGCTTTGAGTCTTTCTTAGACATGAGATACTTCAACGCAGCATGGTCCGTGTAGATTGTCACTTTGTTTTGCAAGAGATACGGCCGGAACTTATCAAGAGTGAAGATCACCGCAAGCAACTCCTTCTCGGTAGTCATATAGTTTCTTTGAGCATAGTCTAATGTTTTGCTTGCATAATAGATAGCATGAGGGATTCGGCCAATGTGTTGACCTAGTACAGCCCCCACTGCCATATCGGATGCATCCGTCATGATCTCAAACGGTAAAGAGAAATCCGGGGGCTGCATGATAGGAGCAGAAATAAGCCTCTCTTTTAGATGATTGAAGGTTTCAACACATTTGTCATCAAACTGAAATTCAACATCTTTCTCAAGTAATCGACATACTGGTCTTGAGATTTTGCTAAAGTCCTTGATAAAATGCTGGTAGAAGCCTGCATGTCCCAAGAAAGATCGAACATGTCTTACGGTCGAAGGAAAGTCGAGTGTAGAAATAAGACCCACCTTGGCCTTGTCAACTTCAATCCCATCTTTCGAAACTCGGTGTCCCAGAACTATACCCTCAGGTACCATGAAATGACTTTTTTCCCAAGATAGAACTAAGTGAACTTTCACACATCTTTCCAGAACCGCAGCTAGACGTAGAAAGCACTCATCAAAGGTTTTCCCGAAAATTGAAAAATCATCCATGAAAACCTCAAGTGACGAATCAAGCATGTCAGCAAAGATCGAGGTTACACATCTCTGGAAAGTGGAAGGGGCATTGCACAATCCAAATGGCATTCTCCGGTAGGAAAATGTACCACTTGGACAAGTGAATGTCGTCTTTTCCTGGTTCGCCGGATGCACAACAATCTGAAAATATCCCGAGTACCCATCAAGAAAACAGTAGAAGCTCTACCCAGCCAATCTCTCTAAAATCTGATCAAGAAACGGAAGTGGGTAGTGATCCTTCTTTGTCTTTTTGTTGAGCTTTCGGTAATCCACGCACATTCTCCACTTAGATTGCTCTCTCACCGGCATAAGCTCACCATCGACATTTTCTGCAACTGTAATCCCACCCTTCTAAGGCACAACTTGGATGGGGCTCACCCACGTACTGTCAGAAATGGGGTAGATGATCCCTGCATCAAGCAACTTAACAACCTCTTGAGTTACAACATCCTTCAACTTTGGATTTAGCCTTCTTTGCATTTGACGGGTCGGTCTCGCATCTTCTTCTAAGTATATCCGATGCTATGGGCTCCGATATCCAAAACCACGGTATAAACACGATTTAAACTTAGCGGAAGTATTCGATTAGTTGCGGAATATGAAAAATTACTGGAAATTAAAAATTTTGAGACAAGATCTGGAAATTATAAAACTCCTTTTTATAAGAAACCAAGTAAACAGTTTACATCTCTATTAAACCACTTCTTGAGTAGTTATATACAACATAATTCAAAATCTCAGGAGCCAACACCAAAAACTCAAACCACTGATTCCTAGGACCTGAGAGTACAGAGACGACATAGGACTATCTAACTACATAACTTAGCAGCCAGTATCTCCACCTGAGATTCACTGCTATCCCTGGTACTGTTGTCGTTGTTGTTGCTCATCCTTAAACGGTCTTCTTCGTCTTCGACGACCACCTAAAAAGGGTTAAAAACCTACGGAGTGAGACAATATACAAATTGTCCCAGCGAGAGTTATAACTCTCAACTAGAAGATTTATTATAACATTAAGGAATATCATAGACAAGATATCATAAATCATCCAACAACAGGTTTAATAACAAGTGAAGCAACTTCTACTTAAGCAGTCATGTCTTTAAAGCATATAAAGGACATGTATACAAAATATATGAACAGATCACTAATGTAAACAATGTAACACCAAACATTGTTCCTCGTAGTTAGACCTAAGCAGATGTACTACGCGGTTGATTATGTTTTACAAACATTATTTTGCCCTGTGGAGATGAGGTATACCACTCATACTCCAACTGATCGCTAAGAAGTCACATCAGTATCATACATAGGTCATTAAAAGAGTCGGATTCTTATGACTTCATCTTCCTCAGTCAGTTAGAGGATTGTTAGCAGGACATCTTGCAGGACGTCTGTTGTTATAGCTTTCCAGGGTAATCTGGACCTTTGCTATTTTAGAGTTACAGTGGCGTTCTGTACTCTCTTTGTCATCGGAAGATTTCTTGTTTATCTCTCACTGATGCGGTGTTTGTGTTTTCTTTGGTAGATTTGTGATACATCTCACCATTTAGTTTTGTAGTGTAGGATTGACGGTATCAATTCCTACACTAGGATGTAAGGATTTACGCATCCATTTCCCCCACATACTCAAAAGTATGTGATCCAGGAGTTCCCTTGGGAAAACCTGTTTCACCATCATTTGGTCTCTGACAATGATGGATCTATGATCAGGGCTCTACATTATACTTGATTAATTAGGTACATTCAGTATTCTTTTAACATCATACATTGTTCTTCAAATAATAACATTAGCATAACAACTATAAAATGAGAATACTAAATGTAACAAGCCTAACTCTTATCAATCATCATTTCTCAATACTTTCATCACAAGTCATCTCTAAAGTATGACCTTGATGGTATTTATGGCTCACACAGCCCATTTAATCCATAGATCTCCATTGACAAGGCTTCAGGATATATCACTATTCATAAAGCTAAAGCATGCTTTCTATGAATATAGTTTCATAATCCATACCTGGATATGATCATCATCTCATGACAACCTGCATAGTTAATTCAACTGATAAAAGTAAACAATTCATTATAGAAATTGTACTTTCAAACTCTTAGAAGAGTCAAGTTCCCCAATATTCATCAATTAGGTTTATTCATTTCCTTTACTTATGATTAGGAATATTGATTCCTCATTTCATACTTCAATCATGAGGATTTACGCTTAAAAGCATAACTGGAAATAGGGTTTCACCCTATACAAATTAAGGTTATTGAAATCTCTTTATCTTTTAAAACATCATATTTGGTAACTTGTTCTCAAAGTTTCATACCTAAAGGCATGACACGGGACTAAGGTTAACATACCCCATCCTTCATTGTTAATATTTCCTTTTTGGATTATTAGTCCAATTCTAGTATGCAACTCTGCCATCCTTGGAAGCATACCAAGGTATGGTGAGTATTTGCCTTAAATACAACATTTATTGAACATCGTAATGATTATCAATTCAAGGCATGAATTCACTTCTCAATATTATCATGGTGTGAACACATCATACTCATTGATTTGACTATACTTTATCTAAAGGTATTACCTTATATAACAACTTGTATTTTAGGGTTTCATACTCAAAAGCATAACCCTGAATTACTACATTTATCAGATCACCATAAATTAGGGTTTACTATTCACTTCATGGTGCATAGAACTCATTACATTATCATGTATGAGAAACATCATCATTAAAGCTCTTAGATAAGATTAAGATTCACTAAACATCATAATTAGGGTTTCCATGATCTCACATAGGTGGATCATACCCTAATCATGCACATTCATGTGTATTGAAGGTATCTTACTTGAGTTTCCACCAAAAAGGGTACTTCCTCTCTCTTAGGATACTTTCTCTCTCTTAGGATACTTTCTCTCTCTTACTAGTAGATGGTGATAACACCACTCTAGATTAAGTTGGGTTAAGTCCTCATTGACTAGCATAAGCCAAAACATCACTATCATGTGATTAGGGTTTGACTAGAACAAGATATTACCCAATTAAACCCCTCAAGGGTATTTTGGTAATTTACCTCATGATCACCATCATGGGTCAACTCATTAATCAGTTAGTCCCTTAATGACTTAGGTTACCATTAGGGTTTAGATTGAATCACCATTGAACCAATTACACCATCAATTGATTAAGTACAAACCACCTTGAGCACCTTCAAACGGTTTCAACCTTCAACCACCAAACGGTCTTGAGACCGTTTGGCCTCAAACGGTCTTGAGACCATTTGGCCTCAAACGGTCTTGAGACCATTTGGATCCAAACGGTCTTGAGACCGTTTGGTCCAAATGGGCTCAAACCGTTTGGACCTCCAAAGTGGTTCAAAAGTTACAATTGGTCAACGATATGTATGTTGAACCCCTCAATTAACCAAATCCATGATAACCACTTATAAATTGAGTTAACCAAGATTAGCCTTAATCAATTGGACATCAAATTGACCCTCAATTGAAAGCCAATTATGGTTGATTCTAATTCAATTAGGGTTTCAAATCCGATGGTCATCAATATTCAACAATGTGAATCAATTCAAGGTTGAACCTATCAATTGACCTCCAATTGGGCCCAAACTTAGCCCAAACGGTCTTGAGATCATTTGGACATAATACAAACGGTCTTGAGACCGTTTTCCCAAAGTTTGACCAAAAACCAAGTCGGTTGGACTAGGATTGAACTCCAATTAGGTCTAAGATCAACATTTTTATCAATTCATCAACTTATTGCAATTGGACCTTCAAACCATTAGATTATCTCAACCATAGACCTCCAAACGGTCTTGGGTTGTGACCAAACGGTCTTGAGACCGTTTGGAGGAACCCCCAAATGGTCTTGAGACCGTTTGGGTCCTTCAACCCAAAACTCAACAAGATCTATGCTTAAAAACAACAATTTAATTATTTCAATAACCCACTGTAATTGGGCCCTCAATTGATCAAATTATCTTAACCCTAGACCTCCAAACGGTCTTGGGTTGACACCAAACGGTCTTGAGACCGTTTGGATGAGTTCCAAATGGTCTTGAGACCGTTTGCCCATCCATCCTTTGGACTCTAGTGAAAATTCATCAAGGTTTGATCTATTGAGTTGATCATCACATCAATACTTAATTGCAATATGATTTGGTACCTTTGGACCTTAAATTGATCAACTATACTTGACCCCAGACCTCCAAACGGTCTTGGGGTGACCCCCAAACGGTCTTGAAACCGTTTGCGCTAATCAACCCAAAATCTCAACTTAACTCATTGGAGATTCAGCACTAATTTCAATTAGGGTTTGCCCTATTAATCATCCTTCAACTCATGACTCGTTTGGAATTCATCCCTCAAATTTGGTGAGTCATTAATTAACATCATTATGAACAGTAATCCCAAACGGTCAACGTTTGGTCAACCATCTTAAATGGTCTTGAGACCTTTTTCCCAAAAAGGGAAAATTAAACAGATTGAAAATCAGAACTTAATTCAATTGGTTTTGCTAATTGATTTGCTTATATCTCGCGATTCCTTTGGAGTTAACCTCTCAAATTTTGTGGGTGATTAACCTACATAATTATGAACAATATTACCATACGGTCTTCACTTGGTCAACGGGACCAAACGGTCTTGAAGACCGTTTGCCCTCACACGACCCTGAAACCGTTTGCCCACCAAACGGTTTGAAACCGTTTGAGCAATTGGTGGAGGTCGTTTGATAAAGTGGAAAACCGTGGATAAGCATAGGAATTAACGCCCTTATATTCTACCTTAAGAACAGTAGCAGGTCTTCATGATTTTTCTTGCAAGGATGCAAGGGAAGATAGGGAAGAAGAAGAACTAGCAACTATATGCATATAAAAGGATGTATAATCAAAGCATAAAGTTTAGAGTTATAAAACCCGCCTAAAGCTTGCTCCTTGAGCTCCAATCTTTCGAGCTCCAAGCCTTTAATGACATCCTAGAAGCTCCACAGGTCGGCCAAGGTGAATCCTCCAAGCAAAGTTGAGAAGAGATGGCTAGAAAGATAGAGCTAAGTGATCTAGCCATGAATTCAACCTTGAAAACGAGTTTCCTCCATGAATTCAAGCAAAAGGGATGATCCAAACTTACCTAGGACCCTTGGTCGTCCTTCTCTGCTCCAGAGCTTAGCCTTAGTCGGTTTTGAGCAAGGGGAAAAGAAATGAAAGGAAGAGGATCGTTCCCTTGCTAAGTGAGAAAAGTAGTATATATACTTAGGTGAAATTTCAACATAAGGACATATGCTTTCTTCATTTCTCATCTAAGTCCTTCCTTTCTTCCTTGCACGTCCCCACATCTTATTTCTAAGGACAAAATCCTTATAAGGTCAAGAATTGAAGGCAAAGAGGATCAACCCATCACTAAAATATACACATAAAAGGGCTATTATACATACACCTTGATTATTCAATCACAAAGGTGTTCTTTATTATATGATTATTCACATGAAGTGACCTTTTCATCATTTCTCTTATAAATGATGCCAAGAGTCATAAAAGATGTTTTAGATGATGTATTTTACAAGTTGCACCCCTCAAATTGGGTAAATTGTATTTTACACCAATTTAGGGTTTTCGAGTACAGGGGTTGCTTCCACAGCTGCACCTTGGTGCTCAAGCTTGGGAAATCCATCAAACCTCATCATATTCATTCTTATGTTGTCTCAACATTAAAGGAACATATAAACATGTGAAATTTTCAAGTTAACCCCTCTGATTGGGCAAATTGCACATAGGTCCCTGTATTGCAAACAATACTTCAACATTGGTTTATAAGGGACAGAAATGGACACATATGTTCCATAAAAGCTCTAATTATACACTAAAGGATAATTACAACCATCTAATTTCATAATTAGGCAAAACACCTAGGGTTAGCTCATAACCCAGGTCAGGGGTGTTACAAATCATAAACCCCTAACAAGGATTTCGTCCCCGAAATCTCAGGAAGGAAAGGGGAAAGCAGATATTGTTTCAGCATACACATTGTTACATCCTTAGGTAACATACCATTTCAGGGAGATGTTATAGAATTTTGATCAACATTCTTTAGGATCAAATTCAAGCCCTGATATTTATTCAAGACCATATAAGGGCCCTCTCACCCTGAGTCTATCATCACATATGATAATCAGAATACTAACTTCCTTTATTATATGCATTAACTATCTCATCAGTTATACATTCTTATCATAAAGAAAAGTTTTCTTGTCAAACAAAGATTTACTTATCAGACATTCTGGAGAAATATATATGTTTATTTTAAGAACATAAACCCCTAAAAAGGGATGTTCTTAAAATTCTATCTTTATTTAAGAACATAAACCCCTAACAAGGGATGTTCTTAACATTCTTATTTTGGTATTAATTACTTGTGTTATCAAGACTTTATATCTCTTTCTTCCCTTTTATCATGGGACATTGCTCATTACATATATTCTTTCAATCATTACTAATCATGGTTGACCTTCTTTATTCTTATTTTTCTTATCTTATGATGCTCTTTAAGTTGTTTCAGATTGACTACTTGATCAGAGTAATCAAAAGATAACAACTTCAAAGTTTCCATATTTACTTCATCATCAGTAATTGTATACCTGGCCAGGGTATATGATTACTGAGGTAAGAAAATATGTACTTGTATATTACTATGTTCCTTCTCTTTTTCCATCTTTACAAACATAATCATTAACTTTACTGAATCCTACATCCAGATCAATTCTTTAATACCTTTTCTTCTTATATAAGTAAACATGTAATATAAAACGACTATATCTGATGCATCATTGAAAACTTTTATGAGACCAATCAAAGAATAGTTCAATCAACTACTATTTCAACTTGTCCAAAAGGTCATAAAGAGATCTATAAGAGATACCATTTATCTTGTCTAATCAATCATGGTTCGAGGATTTTATCAAATCCTTGCATGTCAAGGTATAAGATCCACTCACATGCGATGATTAGGAAAGAAGAGGATGCAGGGAGATCATACCTCCTGCATAATAGCAGACTCACTTAACGGAGTCTCCAACAACACACTATCTGCCCTTATGACTAACCGTCATATAGCAGTTGTGAATCACTCTTTGAGTAATAAAAGAGTGCATAGCACTCGGGTCAATCAGAACAGATACTACACAGGAATTAGACATATCAGAATTTAAAAGTTCATCTGATCTGTCACAACTCGTGGATCGACCACTGCATCAGGTGGGTTCATAGAAAAGAACCTCACTATTGTTTGTGGTTGATTTGGTGCAGATGATCCAGCTTGGGACGCTTGTCCACGTCCTCGAGCTGCTCCTTGAAATTGCCTTCTCTGTGATCCCTGTTGCCATTGTCTCGGAGGCTGTGTCACACTGACAGGCCTAGACTGACAGTCCCTCTTCAAATGTCCCACCTTACCACAGTTGTAGCAGCTTTTCTCCAATTGTCGTTTATCCTTTCTGGATAACCGTTGCCTTGATGTACTAGGTTCTGGTTGTGTTGGGGACATCAAAAACTTCTTCCTTTTGGGAACTCCAGGCCTTTGCTTCTGGGTTTGGATAGGCCTTTTCCCAACTCTTCCTCTATATATCCTTTCTAGACAATTAGATCTGATATGTCCAGGCTTCCTACAATTATAACAGGTCCTGGTCTCTGGCTGTATTCTAATCCCTACATTACTGTGGACTGATTCATCAGGCTGAGGCTGAGCATAGGCTTGCTCTGAGTTCAAAGCTTCATCATTTACTTCTGCTTCAACCTGCTGCTGAGGGTTACATATCCTATGGATATCTAAAACATCATCATTAGGAGATGGCAATCTGGGTTGTACTGCTAGTGTTTGGTCCACTACGTACATCATGGTTGCCCTAAATTCTCCAATAGTGATTCCTAAGGAAGGATTCCTTATCATGGTTGGATTAACTAGGGGAACCTCAGGTAAGTGTTCCTCTACTGCTTGCTCCTGTGCACTCCATCTGGGTGTAGCATTGTTGCTTCCTACAACAAACTCCTCGTCCTTATATGTCTTCTTCTCCTGAGGAGCAGAAGATTCTATTAGATGAGGAAGAAACACTAAAGACAGACTCGACATCCTAAGTCCTATGTCTCTGTAGACTCGGTGAACCTAGAGCTCTGATACCACTTAATTGTGGGCTCCGATCTCCAAAACCACGGTATAAACACGATTTAAACTTAGCAGAAGTATTCGATTAGTTGCGGAATATGAAAAATTACTGGAAATTAAAATTTTTGAGACAAGATCTGGAAATTATAAAACTCCTTTTTATAAGAAACCAAGTAAACAGTTTACATCTCTATTAAACCACTTCTTGAGTAGTTATATACAACATAATTCAAAATCTCAGGAGCCAACACCAAAAACTCAAACCACTGATTCCTAGGACCTGAGAGTACAAAGACGACATAGGACTATCTAACTACATAACTTAGCAGCCAATATCTCCACCTGAGATTCACTGCTTCCCCTGGTACTGTTGTCGTTGTTGTTGCTCATCCTTAAACGGTCTTCTTTGTCTTCGACGACCACCTAAAAAGGGTTAAAAACCTACGGAGTGAGACAATATACAAATTGTCCCAGCGAGAGTTATAACTCTCAACTAGAAGATTTATTATAACATTAAGGAATATCATAGACAAGATATCATAAATCATCCAACAACAGGTTTAATAACAAGTGAAGCAACTTCTACTTAAGCAGTCATGTCTTTAAAGCATATAAAGGACATGTATACAAAATATCTGAACAGATCACTAATGTAAACAATGTAACACCAAACATTGTTCCTCATAGTTAGACCTAAGCAGATGTACTACGCGGTTGATTATGTTTTACAAACATTATTTTGCCCTGTGGAAATGAGGCATACCACTCATACTCCAACTGATCGCTAAGAAGTCACATCAGTATCATACATAGGTCATTAAAAGAGTCAGATTCTTATGAACTCATCTTCCTCAGTCAGTTAGAGGATTGTTTGCAGGACATCTTGCAGGACGTCTGTTGTTATAGCTTTCCAGTGTAATCTGGACCTTCGCTATTTTAGAGTTACAGTGGCGTTCTGTACTCTCTTCGTCATCAGAAGATTTCTTGTTTATCTCTCACCGATGCGGTGTTTTTGTTTTCTTTGGTAGATTTGTGATACATCTCACCATTTAGTTTTGTAGTGTAGGATTGACGGTATCAATTCCTACACTAGGATGTAAGGATTTACGCATCCATTTCCCCCACATACTCAAAAGTATGTGATCCAGGAGTTCCCTTGGGAAAACCTGTTTCACCATCATTTGGTCTCTGACAATGATGGATCTATGATCAGGGCTCTACATTATACTTGATTAGTTAGGTACATTCAGTATTCTTTTAACATCATACATTGTTCTTCAAATAATAACATTAGCATAACAACTATAAAATGAGAATACTAAACGTAACAAGCCTAACTCTTATCAATCATCATTTCGCAATACTTTCATCACAAGTCATCTCTAAAGTATGACCTTGATGGTATTTATGGCTCACACAGCCCATTTAATCCATAGATCGCCATTGACAAGGCTTCAGGATATATCACTATTCATAAAGCTAAAGCATGCTTTCTATGAATATAGTTTCATAATCCATACCTGGATATGATCATCATCTCATGACAACCTACATAGTTAATTCAACTGATAACAGTAAACAATTCATTATAGAAGTTGTACTTTCAAACTCTTAGAAGAGTCAAGTTCCCCAATATTCATCAATTAGGGTTATTCATTTCCTTTACTTATGATTAGGAATATTGATTCCTCATTTCATACTTCAATCATGAGGATTTATGCTTAAAAGCATAACTGGAAATAGGGTTTCACCCTATACAATTTAAGGTTATTGAAATCTCTTTATCTTTTAAAACATCATATTTGGTAACTTGTTCTCAAAGTTTCATACCTAAAGGCATGACACGGGACTAAGGTTAACATACCCCATCCTTCATTGTTAATATTTCCTTTTTGGATTATTAGTCCAATTCTAGTATGCAACTCTGCCATCCTTGGAAGCATACCAAGGTATGGTGAGTATTTTCCTTAAATACAACATTTATTGAACATCGTAATGATTATCAATTCAAGGCATGAATTTACTTCTCAATCTTATCATGGTGTGAACACATCATACTCATTGATTTGACTATACTTTATCTAAAGGTATTACCTTATATAACAACTTGTATTTTAGGGTTTCATACTCAAAAGCATAACCCTGAATTACTACATTTATCAGATCACCATAAATTAGGGTTTACTATTCACTTCATGGTGCATAGAACTCATTACATTATCATGTATGAGAAACATCATCATTAAAGCTCTTAGATAAGATTAAGATTCACTAAACATCATAATTAGGGTTTCCATGATCTCACATAGGTGGATCATACCCTAATCATGCACATTCATGTGTATTGAAGGTATCTTACTTGAGTTTCCACCAAAAAGGGTACTTCCTCTCTCTTAGGATACTTTCTCTCTCTTAGGATACTTTCTCTATCTTACTAGTAGATGGTGATAACACCACTCTAGATTAAGTTGGGTTAAGTCCTCATTGACTAGCATAAGCTAAAACATCACTATCATGTGATTAGGGTTTGACTAGAACAAGATATTACCCAATTAAACCCCTCAAGGGTATTTTGGTAATTTACATCATGATCACCATCATGGGTCAACTCATTAATCAGTTAGTCCCTTAATGACTTAGGTTACCATTAGGGTTTAGATTGAATCACCATTGAACCAATTACACCATCAATTGATTAAGTACAAACCACCTTGAGCACCTTCAAACGGTTTCAACCTTCAACCACCAAACGGTCTTGAGACCGTTTGGTGTCAAATAGTCTTGAGACTGTTTGGCCTCAAACGGTCTTGAGACCATTTGGCCTCAAACGGTCTTGAGACCATTTGGCCTCAAACGGTCTTGAGACCGTTTGGTCCAAATGGGCTCAAACCGTTTGGACCTCCAAAGTGGTTCAAAAGTTACAATTGGTCATGGATATGTATGTTGAACCCCTCAATTAACCAAATCCATGATAACCACTTATAAATTGAGTTAACCAAGATTGGCCTTAATCAATTGGACATCAAATTGACCCTCAATTGAAAGCCAATTTGGGTTGATTCTAATTCAATTAGGGTTTCAAATCGGATGGTCATCAATATTCAACAATGTGAATCAATTCAAGGTTGAACCTATCAATTGACCTCCAATTGAGCCCAAACTTGGCCCAAACGGTCTTGAGATCGTTTGGACATCATCCAAACGGTCTTGAGACCGTTTACCCAAAGTTTGACCAAAAACCAAGTCGGTTGGACTAGGATTGAACTCCAATTAGGTCTAAGATCAACATTTTTATTAATTCATCAACTTATTGCAATTGAACCTTAAAACCATTAGATTATCTCAACCCTAGACCTCCAAACGGTCTTGGGTTGTGACCAAACGGTCTTGAGACTGTTTGGAGGAACCCCCAAACAGTCTTGAGACCGTTTGGGTCCTTCAACCCAAAACTCAACAAGATCTATGCTTAAAAACAGCAATTTAATTATTTCAATAACCCACTGTAATTGGGCCCTCAATTGATCAAATTATCTTAACCCTAGACCTCCAAACGGTCTTGGGTTGACACCAAATGGTCTTGAGACCGTTTGGATGAGTTCCAAATGGTTTTGAGACCGTTTTCCCATCCATCCTTTGGACTCTAGTGAAAATTCATCAAGGTTTGATCTATTTAGTTGATCATCACATCAATACTTAATTGCAATATGATTTGGTACCTTTGGACCTTAAATTGATCAACTATACTTGACCCCAGACCTCCAAACGGTCTTGGGATGACCCCCAAACGGTCTTGAGACCGTTTGGGTGATTCCCAAACGGTCTTGAAACCGTTTGGGCTAATCAACCCAAAATCTCAACTTAACTCATTGGAGATTCAGCACTAATTTCAATTAGGGTTTTCCCTATTAATCATCCTTCAACTCATGACTCGTTTGGAATTAATACCTAAAATTTGGTGAGTCGTTAATTAACATCATTATGAACAGTAATACCAAACGGTCAACGTTTTGTCAACCATCTTAAACGGTCTTGAGACCGTTTTCCCAAAAAGGGCAAATTAAACAGATTGAAAATCAGAACTTAATTCAATTGGTTTTGCTAATTGATTTGCTTATATCTCACGATTCCTTTGGATTTAACCTCTAAAATTTTGTGGGTGATTAACCTACATAATTATGAACAAGATTACCATACGGTCTTCACTTGGTCAACGGGACCAAACGGTCTTGAAGACCGTTTTCCCTCACACGACCCTGAAACCGTTTGCCCACCAAACGGTTTGAAACCGTTTGAGCAATTGGTGGAGGTCGTTTGATAAAGTGGAAAACCGTGGATAAGCATAGGAATTAACGCCCTTATCTTCTACCTTAAGAACAGTAGCAGTTCTTCATGATTTTGCTTGCAAGGATGCAAGGGAAGATAGGGAAGAAGAAGAACTAGCAACTATATGCATAGAAAAGGATGTATAATCAAAGCATAAAGTTTAGAGTTATAAAACCCGCCTAAAGCTTGCTCCTTGAGCTCCAAGCTTTCGAGCTCCAAGCCTTTAATGGCGTCCTAGAAGATCCACAGGTCGGCCAAGGTGAATCCTCCAAGCAAAGTTGAGAAGAGATGGCTAGAAAGATAGAGCTAAGTGAGCTAGCCATGAATTCAACCTTGAAAATGAGTTTCCTCCATGAATTCAAGAAAAAGGGATGATCCAAACTTACTTAGGACCCTTGGTCGTCCTTCTCTGCTCCAGAGCTTAGCCTTAGTCGGTTTTGAGCAAGGGGAAAAGAAATGAAAGGAAGAGGATCGTTCCCTTGCTAAGTGAGAAAAGTAGTATATATACTTAGGTGAAATTTCAACATAAGGACATATGCTTTCTTCATTTCTCATCTAGTCCTTCCTTTCTTCCTTGCACGTCCCCACATCTTATTTCTAAGGACAAACTCCTTCTAAGGTCAAGAATTGAAGGCAAAGAGGATCAACCCATCACTAAAATATACACATAAAAGGGCTATTATACATACATCTTGATTATTCAATCACAAAGGTGTTCTTTATTATATGATTATTCACATGAAGTGACATTTTCATCATTTATCTTCTAAATGATGCCAAGAGTCATAAAAGATGTTTTAGATGATGTATTTTACAAGTTGCACCCCTCAAATTGGGTAAATTGTATTTTATACCAATTTAGGGTTCTCGAGTACAGGGGTTGCTTCCACAGCTGCACCTTGGTGCTCAAGCTTGGGAAATCCCTCAAACCTCATCATATTCATTCTTATGTTGTCTCAACATTAAAGGAACATATAAACATGTGAAATTTGCAAGTTAACCCCTCTGATTGGGCAAATTGCACATAGGTCCCTGTATTGCAAACAATACTTCAACATTGGTTTATAAGGGACAGAAATGGACACATATGTTCCATAAAAGCTCTAATTATACACTAAAGGATATACAACCATCTAATTTCATAATTAGGCAAAACACCTAGGGTTAGCTCATAACCCAGGTCAGGGGTGTTACAAATCATAAACCCCTAACAAGGATTTCGTCCCCGAAATCTCAGGAAGGAAAGGGGAAAGCAGATATTGTTTCAACATACACATTGTTACATCCTTAGGTAACATACCATTTCAGGGAGATGTTATAGAATTTTGATCAACATTCTTTAGGATCAAATTCAAGCCCTGATATTTATTCAAGACCATATAAGGGCCCTCTCATCCTGAGTCTATCATCACATATGATAATCAGCATACTAACTTCCTTTATTATATGCATTAACTATCTCATCAGTTATACATTCTTATCATAAAGAAAAGTTTTCTTGTCAAACAAAGATTTACTTATCAGACATTCTGGAGAAGGATATGTTTATTTTAAGAACATAAACCCCTAACAAGGGATGTTCTTAAAATTCTATCTTTATTTAAGAACATAAACCCCTAACAAGGGATGTTCTTAACATTCTTATTTTGGTATTAATTACTTGTGTTATCAAGACTTTATATCTATTTCTTCCCTTTTATCATGGGACATTGCTCATTACATATATTCTTTCAATCATTACTAATGATGGTTGACCTTCTTTATTCTTATTTTTCTTATCTTATGATGCTCTTTAAGTTGTTTCAGATTGACTACTTGATCAGAGTAATCAAAAGATAACAACTTCAAAGTTTCCATATTTACTTCATCATCAGTAATTGTATACCTGGCCAGGGTATATGATTACTGAGGTAAGAAAATATGTACTTGTATATTACTATGTTCCTTCTCTTTTTCCATCTTTACAAACATAATCATTAACTTTACTGAATCCTACATCCAGATCAATTCTTTAATACCTTTTCTTCTTATAGAAGTAAACATGTAATATAAAACGACTATATCTGATGCATCATTGAAAACTTTTATGAGACCAATCAAAGAATAGTTCAATCAACTACTATTTCAACTTGTCCAAAAGGTCATAAAGAGATCTATAAGAGATACCATTTATCTTGTCTAATCAATCATGGTTCGAGGATTTTATCAAATCCTTGCATGTCAAGGTATAAGATCCACTCGAATGCGATGATTAGGAAAGAAGAGGATGTAGGGAGAGCATACCTCCTGCATAACAGTAGACTCACTTAACAGAGTCTCCAACAACACACTATCTGCCCTTATGACTAACCGTCATATAGCAGTTGCGAATCACTCTTTGAGTAATAAAAGAGTGCATAGCACTCGGGTCAATCAGAACAGATACTACACAGGAATTAGACATATCAGAATTTAAAAGTTCATTTGATCTGTCACAACTCGTGGATCGACCACTGCATCAGGTGGGTTCATAGCAAAGAACCTCACTATTGTTTGTGGTTGATTTGGTGCAGATGATCCAGCTTGGGACGCTTGTCCACGTCCTCAAGATGCTCCTTGAAATTGCCTTCTCTGTGATCCCTGTTGCCATTGTCTCGGAGGCTGTGTCACACTGACAGGCCTAGACTGACAGTCCCTCTTCAAATGTCCCACCTTACCACAGTTGTAGCAGCTTTTCTCCAATTGTCGTTTATCCTTTCTGGATAACCGTTGCCTTGATGTACTAGGTTCTGGTTGTGTTGGGGACATCAGAAACTTCTTCCTTTTGGGAACTCCAGGCCTTTGCTTCTGGGTTTGGATAGGCCTTTTCCCAACTCTTCCTCTATATATCCTTTCTAGACAATTATATCTGATATGTCCAGGCTTCCTACAATTATAACAGGTCCTGGTCTCTGGCTGTATTCTAATCCCTACATTAATGTGGACTGATTCATCAGGCTGAGGCTGAGCATAGGCTTGCTCTGAGTTCAAAGCTTCATCATTTACTTCTGCTTCAACCTGCTGCTGAGGGTTACATATCCTATGGATATCCAAAACATCATCATTAGGAGCTGGCAATCTGGGTTGTACTGCTAGTGTTTGGTCCACTAGGTACATCATGGTTGCCCTAAATTCTCCAACAGAGATTCCTAAGGAAGGATTCCTTATCATGGTTGGATTAACTAGGGGAACCTCAGGTAAGTGTTCCTCTACTACTTGCTCCTGTGCACTCCATCTGGGTGTAGCGTTGTTGCTTCCTACAACAAACTCCTCGTCCTTATATGTCTTCTTCTCCTGAGGAGCAGAAGATTCTATTAGATGAGGAAGAAACACTAAAGACAGACTCGACATCCTAAGTCCTATGTCTCTGTAGACTCGGCAAACCTAGAGCTCTGATACCACTTAATTGTGGGCTCTGATCTCCAAAACCACGGTATAAACACGATTTAAACTTAGCAGAAGTATTCGATTAGTTGCAGAATATGAAAAATTACTGGAAAATAAATTTTTTGAGACAAGATCTGGAAATTATAAAACTCCTTTTTATAAGAAACCCAGTAAACAGTTTACATCTCTATTAAACCACTTCTTGAGTAGTTATATACAACATAATTCAAAATCTCAGGAGCCAACACCAAAAACTCAAACCACTGATTCCTAGGACCTGAGAGTACAGAGACGACATAGGACTATCTAACTACATAACTTAGCAGCCACTATCTCCACCTGAGATTCACTGCTGCCCCTGGTACTGTTGTCGTTGTTGTTGCTCATCCTTAAACGGTCTTCTTCGTCTTCGACGACCACCTAAAAAGGGTTAAAAACCTACGGAGTGAGACAATATACAAATTGTCCCAGCGAGAGTTATAACTCTCAACTAGAAGATTTATTATAACATTAAGGAATATCATAGACAAGATATCATAAATCATCCAACAACAGGTTTAATAACAAGTGAAGCAACTTCTACTTAAGCAGTCATGTCTTTAAAGCATATAAAGGACATGTATACAAAATATCTGAACAGATCACTA
The DNA here is from genome assembly GCA_963693085.1 of Alisma plantago-aquatica. Lineage (NCBI taxonomy): Eukaryota > Viridiplantae > Streptophyta > Magnoliopsida > Alismatales > Alismataceae > Alisma > Alisma plantago-aquatica. The sequence continues at coordinate 1,243,305,780 of OY856409.1, forward strand.
ATGTAAACAATGTAACACCAAACATTGTTCCTCGTAGTTAGACCTAAGCAGATGTACTACGCGGTTGATTATGTTTTACAAACATTATTTTGCCCTGTGGAGATGAGGCATACCACTCATACTCCAATTGATCGCTAAGAAGTCACATCAGTATCATACATAGGTCATTAAAAGAGTCGGATTCTTATGACCTCATCTTCCTCAGTCAGTTAGAGGATTGTTTGCAGGACATCTTGCAGGACGTCTGTTGTTATAGCTTTCCAGGGTAATCTGGACCTTCGCTATTTTAGAGTTACAGTGGCATTCTGTACTCTCTTCGTCATCAGAAGATTTCTTGTTTATCTCTCACCGATTCGGTGTTTGTGTTTTCTTTGGTAGATTTGTGATACATCTCACCATTTAGTTTTGTAGTGTAGGATTGACGGTATCAATTCCTACACTAGGATGTAAGGATTTACGCATCCATTTCCCCCACATACTCAAAAGTATGTGATCCAGGAGTTCCCTTGGGAAAACCTGTTTCACCATCATTTGGTCTCTGACAATGATGGATCTATGATCAGGGCTCTACATTATACTTGATTAGTTAGGTACATTCAGTATTCTTTTAACATCATACATTGTTCTTCAAATAATAACATTAGCATAACAACTATAAAATGATAATACTAAATGTAACAAGCCTAACTCTTATCAATCATCATTTCTCAATACTTTCATCACAAGTCATCTCTAAAGTATGACCTTGATGGTATTTATGGCTCACACAGCCCATTTAATCCATAGATCGCCATTGACAAGGCTTCAGGATATATCACTATTCATAAAGCTAAAGCATGCTTTCTATGAATATAGTTTCATAATCCATACCTGGATATGATCATCATCTCATGACAACCTGCATAGTTAATTCAACTGATAACAGTAAACAATTCATTATAGAAGTTGTACTTTCAAACTCTTAGAAGAGTCAAGTTCCCCAATATTCATCAATTAGGGTTATTCATTTCCTTTACTTATGATTAGGAATATTGATTCCTCATTTCATACTTCAATCATGAGGATTTATGCTTAAAAGCATAACTGGAAATAGGGTTTCACCCTATACAAATTAAGGTTATTGAAATCTCTTTATCTTTTAAAACATCATATTTGGTAACTTGTTCTCAAAGTTTCATACCTAAAGGCATGACACGGGACTAAGGTTAACATACCCCATCCTTCATTGTTAATATTTCCTTTTTGGATTATTAGTCCAATTCTAGTATGCAACTCTGCCATCCTTGGAAGCATACCAAGGTATGGTGAGTATTTTCCTTAAATACAACATTTATTGAACATCGTAATGATTATCAATTCAAGGCATGAATTCACTTCTCAATCTTATCATGGTGTGAACACATCATACTCATTGATTTGACTATACTTTATCTAAAGGTATTACCTTATATAACAACTTGTATTTTAGGGTTTCATACTCAAAAGCATAACCCTAAATTACTACATTTATCAGATCACCATAAATTAGGGTTTACTATTCACTTCATGGTGCATAGAACTCATTACATTATCATGTATGAGAAACATCACCATTAAAGCTCTTAGATAAGATTAAGATTCACTAAACATCATAATTAGGGTTTCCATGATCTCACATAGGTGGATCATACCCTAATCATGCACATTCATGTGTATTGAAGGTATCTTACTTGAGTTTCCACCAAAAAGGGTACTTCCTCTCTCTTAGGATACTTTCTCTCTCTTACTAGTATATGGTGATAACACCACTCTAGATTAAGTTGGGTTAAGTCCTCATTGACTAGCATAAGCCAAAACATCACTATCATGTGATTAGGGTTTGACTAGAAAAGATATTACCCAATTAAACCCCTCAAGGGTATTTTGGTAATTTATATCATGATCACCATCATGGGTCAACTCATTAATCAATTAGTCCCTTAATGACTTAGGTTACCATTAGGGTTTAGATTGAATCACCATTTAACCAATTACACCATCAATTGATTAAGTACAAACCACCTTGAGCACCTTCAAACGGTTTCAACCTTCAACCACCAAACGGTCTTGAGACCGTTTGGTGTCAAATGGTCTTGAGACCGTTTGGCCTCAAACGGTCTTGAGACCCTTTGGCCTCAAACGGTCTTGAGACCGTTTGGACCTCCAAAGTGGTTCAAAAGTTACAATTGGTCATGGATATGTATGTTGAACCCCTCAATTAACCAAATCCATGATAACCACTTATAAATTGAGTTAACCAAGATTAGCCTTAATCAATTGGACATCAAATTGATCCTCAATTGAAAGCCAATTAGGGTTGATTCTAATTCAATTAGGGTTTCAAATCGGATGGTCATCAATATTCAACAATGTGAATCAATTCAAGGTTGAACCTATCAATTGACCTCCAATTGGGCCCAAACTTGGCCCAAACGGTCTTGAGATCGTTTGGACATCATCCAAACGGTCTTGAGACCGTTTTTCTAAAGTTTGACCAAAAACCAAGTCGGTTGGACTAGGATTGAACTCCAATTAGGTCTAAGATCAGCATTTTTATCAATTCATCAACTTATTGCAATTGGACCTTAAAACCATTAGATTATCTCAACCCTAGACCTACAAACGGTCTTGGGTTGTGACCAAACGGTCTTGAGACCGTTTGGGTCCTTCAACCCAAAACTCAACAAGATCTATGCTTAAAAACAGCAATTTAATTATTTCAATAACCCACTGTAATTGGGCCCTCAATTGATCAAATTATCTTAACCCTAGACCTCCAAACGGTCTTGGGTTGACACCAAACGGTCTTGAGACCGTTTGGATGAGTTCCAAACGGTCTTGAGACCGTTTGCCCATCCATCCTTTGGACTCTAGTGAAAATTCATCAAGGTTTGATCTATTTAGTTGATCATCACATCAATACTTAATTGCAATATGATTTGGTACCTTTGGACCTTAAACTGATCAACTATACTTGACCCCAGACCTCCAAACGGTCTTGGGGTGACCCCAAAACGGTCTTGAGACCGTTTGGGTGATTCCCAAATGGTCTTGAAACCGTTTGGGCTAATCAACCCAAAATCTCAACTTAACTCATTGGAGAATCAGCACTAATTTCAATTAGGGTTTGCCCTATTAATCATCCTTCAACTCATGACTCGTTTGGAATTAATCCCTCAAATTTGGTGAGTCGTTAATTAACATCATTATGAACATTAATCCCAAACGGTCAACGTTTGTTCAACCATCTTAAATGGTCTTGAGACCGTTTGCCCAAAAAGGGCAAATTAAACAGATTGAAAATCAGAACTTAATTCAATTGGTTTTGCTAATTGATTTGCTTATATCTCACGATTCCTTTGGATTTAACCTCTCAAATTTTGTGGGTGATTAACCTACATAATTATGAACAAGATTACCATACGGTCTTCACTTGGTCAATGGGACCAAACGGTCTTGAAGACCGTTTGCCCTCACACGACCCTGAAACCGTTTGCCCACCAAACGGTTTGAAACCGTTTGAGCAATTGGTGGAGGTCGTTTGATAAAGTGGAAAACCGTGGATAAGCATAGGAATTAACGCCCTTATCTTCTACCTTAAGAACAGTAGCAGTTCTTCACGATTTTGCTTGCAAGGATGCAAGGGAAGATAGGGAAGAAGAAGAACTATCAACTATATGCATAGAAAAGGATGTATAATCAAAGCATAAAGTTTAGAGTTATAAAACCCACCTAAAGCTTGCTCCTTGAGCTCCAAGCTTTCGAGCTCCAAGCCTTTAATGGCTTCCTAGAAGCTCCACAGGTCGGCCAAGGTGAATCCTCCAAGCAAAGTTGAGAAGAGATGGCTAGAAAGATAGAGCTAAGTGAGCTAGCCATGAATTCAACCTTGAAAATGAGTTTCCTCCATGAATTCAAGCAAAAGGGATGATCCAAACTTACCTAGGACCCTTGGTCGTCCTTCTCTGCTCCATAGATTATCCTTAGTCGGTTTTGAGCAAGGGGAAAAGAAATGAAAGGAAGAGGATCGTTCCCTTGCTAAGTGAGAAAAGTAGTATATATACTTAGGTGAAATTTCAACATAAGGACATATGCTTTCTTCATTTCTCATCTAAGTCCTTCCTTTCTTCCTTTCACGTCCCCACATCTTATTTATAAGGACAAACTCCTTCTACGTTCAAGAATTGAAGGCAAAGAGGATCAACCCATCACTAAAATATACACATAAAAGGGCTATTATACATACACCTTGATTATTCAATCACAAAGGTGTTCTTTATTATATGATTATTCACATGAAGTGACATTTTCATCATTTCTCTTCTAAATGATGCCAAGAGTCATAAAAGATGTTTTAGATGATGTATTTTACAAGTTGCACCCCTCAAATTGGGTAAATTGTATTTTACACCAATTTAGGGTTTTCGAGTACAGGGGTTGCTTCCACAGCTGCACCTTGGTGCTCAAGCTTGGGAAATCCCTCAAACCTAATCATATTAATTCTTATGTTGTCTCAACATTAAAGGAACATATAAACATGTGAAATTTGCAAGTTAACCCCTCTGATTGGGCAAATTGCACGTAGGTCCCTGTATTGCAAACAATACTTCAACATTGGTTTATAAGGGACAGAAATGGACACATATGTTCCATAAAAGCTCTAATTATACACTAAAGGATAATTACAACCATCTAATTTCATGATTAGGCAAAACACCTAGGGTTAGCTCATAACCCAGGTCAGGGGTGTTACAGATGCACACAAATGGAGGGGTCAATCCCTCTCAAGTCAGCAATAGACCATCCAATGGCTTGGATGTTCTTCCTCAAGACTTCCATCAAGGCATATTCTTGCTCTGGAGAGAGGATGGAGGAAATGATCACTGGGAGGGTGTCATTTGAGCCAAGGAAATCATACTTCAATCCTTCAGGAAGTTTCTTCAACTCAAGAATGGGGGGTGCTTCAAGGAAGTTCTTCAAAGGTGCAGAAATAGAAGGAAGGTCCTCACTTGCAACCACTAGGGCTAGCTCACACTCTTCATCGTCTTCATCATCGTCGTCAGGGAACTCAACAATTGGTTCAAGCCCTCTACCTTGAGTGGCAGTCTCAATCCACGCAGGTAGGAACTCTTCAACAATCTCATCTAGGCATTCCACCAAATAACAATCTTCCTCGGTGGCTCCTATCACTTCAGCTGTAGTAGAAGACTTGAAGATGTTCAACATGATCTCATGTGCATGAATGTAACATACATGGTCCCAGTTCTCACATGGATCACGGCATTAGCTGTGGCTAAGAACGGTCTCCCCAAGATGATTGGCACCTTTCTAGCTTCTTTTTCCATATCAAGAATGATAAAATCGGCTGGGAAGAAGGCAGAAGTATCCTCATCAAGACGGACTAGCACATCATCCACACGCCCTCTAGGCGTCTTCACAGATCGGTCGGCCAACTGTAGAGTGCAATGGGTTGGCCTCAACTCCCCCATTTGGAGCTCAGTAAACAGATCATACGGCATCAAGTTTACGCTAGACCCCAAGTCAAGAAGAGACTGGTCTATGTGATGTGCCCCGATGTAGCATGAGATGATGGGAGCACCAGGGTCTTTTCTTTTCCGGGGGATGGTGTGTTGGAGAATGGAGCTCACTTGCTCAGTGAGCTTGATCTTCTTATGTGTCCTCCCTGTTGTCTTTCTTTTGAAGGTGCACAATTCTTTAAGGAACTTTGCATAGGACGGAATTTGCTTGACTGCATCTATAAGAGGTATATTGATTTTCACTTGCTTGAAGATCTCTAAAATATCTTCCGCATGCTTCTTCTTTTTCTTTGCAGCAGAAGGCTCCTCAAGTGCATCAGGATATGGAGGGAGTTGGGAACCCAATCGGTCCAAATCAACAGTATCATCCACCGGTATTACTGGAATCACGGTATCACTGCTCGGCATCACAGTATCACTTCTCGACGTCACAGTATCCACACTGCCTCTTATCACAGTATCATCAATCTGCATCTCAGTATCAACCTGCTCTGCCTCAGTGTCATCTCTGCCAACAACTGTACCATGGGGCCTCTCCAAGGTCCTGCCACTCCTCAACGTAGTCACAGCCTTCACCTGCTCATGGGTGGTAGAAGAGGGAGCTTGTGGAGGTGGTTGTGGCTGTTGGGGTAGTGGAGGCCTTTGGTGAGGGGAGTTGGGATTTTGAAGGATGAATTGGGGTTGCAGTTGTTGTTGTGGTGGGGGGTGATATTGTGGAGGTGGTTGTTGGTAGGTGTGAGGTGGAGCATATTGATAATTGAGCGGTGCTTGAGGAGGTGGAGGAGCATAAGGGTTTGGTGGGGCTTGGTAAGATGGTGGAACATAAGAACTCGAAGTGTTCCCTAGAAAAACCCCATCATTGTTCGGATTTGGTAGTGGTTGAGATGGAAGTCTACCTTCTTCCCTTCTAGCCAAAGAGAGAGAAATTTGGTCCAACCTCTGCTCAAGACGGTTTATAGACTGCCCGTGTGCATTGACGTCCTTTTTTACTTCATCCAGGCTCCTCAGCCTTCCTAGTACCTCATCCTCGAACTTGGAGCTGTAGCGTGGCTTTGGCTGCCTCGGCCCTTGCCCTTCCTCGTTCTGTTGTTTCCAAGAGAAATTTGGGTGGTTCCTCCACTCGGGGGTGTAGGATTGGGACATTGGGCCCTGGTTGTTGCGGCCACTAAAGGAATGTAAAGCATTGACTTCCTCATCTACAGTATCCACAGCCATCGCGGGTTGGCTTGAAGAGCCACCCACTTGATTCTTCATCATTCACATCATATCAGCCATCATTTTCATCATATCAGGGTCGGTGGCATTGCGTGTGGGAGCCACGGAAGAAGGGGGGTGTAGTTCCGGCCGCAATGTCCCCCTTTAGTGGAAGCTCAGTGGCGTGAATTCTCGGCGAGATGCTCAAACAGCGGCCATGATTCCTCGGGAGGCTTTGCCATGAACGTGCCCCTGCAAGAGGAATCTACATTGTTTTGGCTCTGCTCCTCAAGCCCAGTGTAGAAGGCCTGAACTAACTGCCAAAGCGGAACCTCATGGTGAGGGCAGTCACGAAGCAACTTCTGGAACCTCTCCCACGCCTCATGGAAGGGTTCGTTCTCTTTTTGGGCGAAGGATGTGATGCACCTTCTCATGTAGGATAACTTGGCTATTGGAAAGAACTTCTTTAGAAACTCATTCTTTACTTCATTCCATGTGACGAGCTCTGGCCTCGAGACGTACCACTCCTTGGCTTTCTCCTTGAGAGAGAAAGGAAAGAGCGTTTTGCGGATCGAGTCGTCGGTGGCAGTAGGCGTGCGGAAGGTCGAACACGTTTCTAAGAATGCGTCTATATGGTGGTAGGGATTTTCGTTCTCCATTCCGTAGTATGTGGGAAGAAGTCCCAAGAGTGCCGGCGGGATGGAGAACTGTTGACCTGGCATCTGGTCAACTAGAGTGGCGATGGGGGAGTTGTAGTTCCCCGGCGTGAAGTACTCGTGAAGCGGGCGATGTGGCGGTGGAGGTGGAACCTCCGGTGGCGGGTCGTTCTGTGCCATCTCGGCCTCTCGCTGTAGGTTGCGGCAAGCTTGACGCCTTCTTCTCCCAATCTCGGGGTCGTAAACCACCAAGTCGGTGCAAGTCGAATGCGTGCTACGCATGCACAGCTGTCACCTGCGCAAGTCACAAACAAACAACAAGGAGCCAAGTTAGCGAACCAATATGCAAAAGTAACACAAAGAATAAATAATAGCAATGGTGAGGGCAAAAGGAAAGGCTAAGCTACACTATCTAACTAGGCCGAGCGCCTCTATCCCCAGCAACAGCGCCAGAAAGCTTGGTGCGCCTCCGCTAGTGGTGCTTTTACACCCCACGAGGTCGGAGCGCACGGGATATGGGATTATGCTTTCAATATTTGTATGGTCCCACACTAACTACCTACGTCTACTAAGACACTACACCCGCAAGCGCACGGGGTCGTGTCGTAGTATAGGTGAGGCGGCAAGTACGAGGTCAATCCACGAGGATAAAGGGGGTGCTAGAGTTAGACGGCATGAGTTACGTTCCTAGTGCGGAGAGTAGGGTTTTTAGGGTTTTAAGGTTGATAGTTGGTTGATTACACTAATGAGCAAGTTAGAGATGTGAAAAGGAAACTAAATTATCGAAGGGCAAGCAAATTAGTGAACTAAGTTATCAAACTAACTACGCAGGAGCAAGAACCTAAGTTAACACTGAAGGGTAGAACTAAGCAATTGACTAAGTTAGATTAAAGCAATTGAACTAAGCTAGCATTAACAAACAAACTAAGCGGTTAGGGTTTTAAGAAAGGTGATTAAGGTGGGTGGGCCGTTTGGGAAATGTCACTTTGATTTTAGTTGGGAGAGTTCCTTAAACATGCATGGTGCTCAATTCATATCTAGATTACCAAACCAAACAACAAGGGCAATGCCATTAGAACATACCCTATACTACTAGTAGAAGACTAGGGTTAGGTGTAGTTCTAGTGAGATTGGCCAAATCTAGGTTTCTAGGGTAAGTGATAGTGGACAATTGAGGGTTGAGGGTAGAGATAGGAGTGGAGATGAAGGGGTTAATCCTCATGCCACTAACCACTCTAGCCTTTAGAAGGCCCTAGGCAATTGCATCACTCCCACTTACACTAGCCACTTAAATCTCACACTCATTTGTAAGAGGAGGGGTGTGTATGTAGGAACAAAGGGGGCTAGCTAGGGATCCACAAATTGGACCTAGGAGCCATTCCTAAGATTGCCACATACACCCCAATTCCTCCTAGAAATGAAGTGTCATCAAAAACCTCAAAATAAGCAATTCATACAAGAAGCACAAACCACATGCAATAAGATAGGAAAAGAGATGGAAGCAAGAAGTAATTATCATAAATATGAATTGAGTTCATTACAAGAATTTATCCCCCAACATGGTATCAAAGTAATATTTTAATCCCAAACAGCCCACCACAAGGGGGCTTAGCTAGACATAGTCATGAAAACAGTACAAGAAGGGGGTAGAAGAGGATGAAACTCCATGAAGCTTGATGAAGTGGCCTTCTTCTTCACCTCCAAGCAGCTGCAGACGTCCTCCCTCCTCCAATGGTGCAGGGGTGCATGAAAATGGTGGAATGGATGGATAGAAACCTAGAGAAACTAGGTTTCTATGGTGGAAATGAGTGGAAAGTGGGTGGAAATGGGGTTGAATGCAAGGAGATGGGTGGATGGGAGCAATGGATGCAAGGGAGTAGCTAGGTGACGGCTAGGGAGTGCTATCTCTCAAGCCCTAGAAGCAACTAGTGCTTATATAGGAGCTAGGGCTAAGTGGGGGCAAAATAGGAAAAATAGTGGAAAGTTGTATAGGGTAGGTGAGCACCACGGTCGTGGTGGGTGTACCACGGCCGTGGTGATGGTAGTGGGGGGACGACCGTGGGGTGGTGAACACGGTCGTGGGGTGAAGGAAGTGGTGAGATAGTGGTGGCCACGGCCGTGGCGGAGTGCCACGGTCGTGGTGGGTAGTATGCACCATGGCCGTGTTGGGTAACACGGCCGTTTTGGAGGGGTTGGAGCTGACCGTGGGGAGGGGCCACAGGCGTCTTGATCAGCATCGGCCACGGTCGGGGCGACTTGGCCACAGTGGTGGTCAGTGAGGCCAATTCCCTGTTGCAACCTGACTTCTTATAAATTAATTCCCACGACCGTGGCAGGGTGCCACGGCCGTGTTGTCTTCAGTGGCCACAGTCGTGGCTGGGAGGCCACGGTCGTGGGCGATCTGTGGATTTCCCTGTTGTAACCTGTTGGATTTTGGAAAAAAAGCCACGACCGTGGCATTGGGGCCACGCCCGTGGTGGGGCTTGGCTTCTTGATTTCTCATCTTACTTTGTCAATTTCGGATGTCTTTGCTCGGGGATGAGTCTTGGCCACTTGAGGTAGGTTGAGGGAGACTTTGGGGCCTTCTTTGGGTCCCTCTCTCTCCCTCATCCATCTAAGCATGGTCCAAGTACCTAAAAAACAGTGCAAAGAACATCCATAAGTGTATTTGCAATGATAATCATATTGGGGAGAATAACATGTAATTCTAATGCATTTGAATGTGATAAAAGTACAACATGACACAAGATACAACCCTAGAATAGGGTTGGATCAAATAGCAAAATCGGTTGCTACATGCCTTATTTGGCCTATGTACAAAATTTTATATAATTTGGGTAATGTTTGCACCCTCAATTTAAGTTGGGAGAAAAAGACATAATTAATTAAATCTCACTTTACTTTGATTTCTATTTTCCTAAAGTGAATGGGATTTTGATTTTGTCATGCCTGGTTTATTTGTGGACTCTTTTTTGGCCATTCAATGTTGATCGTATGGTGTATGTACTCTCTTCTTCCTCGCCTCTTTTTCCCTCTCGCATCCCTGTAGCAACACGACTTTCCTGATCCTTCCTTCTCTGATTTCTCACTCATCTTCTCTATCTCCTTCTCTGATTCTTTCTCCCACTCCTTCCTTTTTCTTTCCCACACCCGTCGATCCTAGTTATTGGGATATTTACACCCCAATGGTCCCAAAGCCGTTGGCGCCACAACGATGCCCTGTTTCTCCCATGTTTCCCACCTTCTCTCCCTCTCCTCATCTCTCCAGGTCTTTGGACCTCTGCGAAAGGACTCCCTAACCTTTGTGGTTCATTTTGCCTACAATGTCTTGGCATGGGTAGCCTCCGAGCATGGTTCCCCTTCCCCGACCATTGACGCTAGGAACTGGATTTGGGGTCAGGGGCTTCCTACACCACTAGGAACCCGTTGATGGCTCGATAATATTTGCTATGTCTATGTGAAGGTAACTTGCGATTCAATTGCTATGTTTGTTGGGAATTTTGAGCTTTCCCCTTTTGTGCCCCTTCTGTGTTCTCGATGGTAGGCATGGCTTGAGGCCATAATCACCTTAAACCTACCGATCCCTAGGCTCTTTGAGTTTGGTTTTGTATGGGGAATCCAGTGAGATCGCTTCCCGTTGAGGTGATGCCCTCAATCACAAGTTTCCTACTTAGATTTAAGTTTCATTTTGTTGGATTTCTATTGTATTAAAGGTAGAAGATGAATTGTGTTCAAAAGTCTGTTGTGCCCTCCATTTTGGTCCTTGCTTCTTTGTTTTTCCGTAGGGTGTTATGGTTTTTTCATATCTGGCTTTCTCCTCTGACCTGCATGCCTGACTTAAGTTGACTCAGATCAGTTGGCCTATTCCCATTGGTCTAACTCAACCTGCTTTGACGCCTATAAGGATTTCTCTGCCTACATGGATTTTCCTAAACAACTGATTGGATGGTTTTTTGTAAAATTCATAATAAATAATTTATAGGTCGGAAAAATATAATAAAATATGTTTTGAAACCAGAAAATTATAATCTATCTAATGATACTAGTTTCATCAACAAATTCCAAACAAATGTATATGTGATATTTAATGGATCTTCTTTAATGGATATTAACTTGTAAAATTCATAATTAAATATCTATAAGTCAGAAAAATATAATAAAACATGTTTTGGTCTCTTGATAACATAAACTAAAATGTGGCACAATTTTCATGACCTAATTCACACGTTAATAAAAAGGTGGTTTTTGGGGTTTGATTAATGAATATGAAGTTGACTCAAAATCTACATATGTGCTTTGGAAACCTAGATTTGAACCTAGGTCTGACTTGGACTTATATGGACTTTGAAGTTGAGGTATATTGTATCTCCTAATTTTCTGTGTTGAGCAATTCACCTATGTTTATTCTTTCTCTTGGTCCTATAGACAGTAGCCTATACACATTGCTCTTACAATAGCCTATCTTTTGATATCATGGTTCTTGTGAACTACCTCATTTGTTGTCATCTTGAATATTCTCTTGACTCTTGTCTTGTGCCTTGGTGCATGTCAGTCTTATATAATGATATGTACCCACTTTGAAGTAGATGTTTATATGTTGTGCTGTCCATTGTGTGATGGCAACATTGTATAATTCTGACTATACTTTTCTACTTGCCTCTACATTTTACATGCTATGTGATTCTTATCTCTTGATACCCGTTTGGGTGGTACTTATCCCTCCTATGGGAAGCTTCATTTTATATTTGATGTCTTTATTTTGTATATTACTCAATTTACTTTTTGGTATGCACATACCAACCTTTGCTGATGTCTTCTATTTTTTTCTTCTTGCTGGGGAATGCTTCCAACCCTAGGTGAAGGATATGGTGGACATGGCATAAAATTTTGGACCTAGCTTAAGGAGTTAAAGCTTGGAGACAATCTTGATGTGGTTTAGTTTTCCCTCTATCTGGATCCTTGTGACATACCCTAACATGTAAGTTAAGATGTTCTTTAGTAACCTTATGAGAAATTGTATATAGTCAATGTTTTTTATTCTGCTGCTACACTTTGGTTATTTTGAGTACCATACATAAGATTTGAAAATTTTACACCCACTCTAAGATACCTTAAAGGTGTGTTTGGATTGGAGGTTTGATTCTTCAAATTTTAAGTAGAGAGGTGGTTTCACTTCTTTATAGAGTCACATAACATGCTTAATAGAGAGGCAAGTAAAAAGTATAGTCAGATTTCACAAAGTAGTCACCACAAAAGTGACCAACACATACATCCACCTCATAAGTGGGCAAAAGACATCACATGTGATCACATAGAGTTCCATCATGAACAAAGCATAAGAAAAAAAAGAGAATGTCCAAATATGATCACAAGATCAATAACAATGTAAGGTACTTCACATGAAGCATATTTTCTAAATGAACAAGATATTGTGTAGGCTTAATGTTCATAGGACCAATAGAAAGATAATTTAGGTGAATTTCTCAATGTAAATAATAGGAGATGCAAATATACCTTACTAAAGAATCTAAATAGTCCAAAATCAATCCTAGATCCAAGCCTAGGTCTCCAAAGCACCTATGATGCATATATGTAGAATTAGGGTTATGTTTACATTAATGATTCAAAACCCTAAAAATCACCTTTTTCCTTACATGTGATTTAGGCTAGCAAAAAATGCCATGTTTTAGATTGTTTTTTCTAAGTTCAAAACTTATTTTATTATATTTTTTTGAGTTACAAATTATTAGTTATGAATTTTGCAAGTTATTACTTATTGAGGAAAATCCATTAAAATCACATATTTACAACATTAGATTTGGGCAACAAAACCTGTAATATTAGAAAGCTCGTATTTTTGTGATTCCAAAACGTATTTTATTGTATTTTTGTGAGCTATAAATATTTAAATATGAATTTTTGAATATCGACTAATCAGGAAAATCCACGTCAGAAGAAAATTGTATGCGAGAAAGAGAGAGGAGGGTGCATGCTCCAGTTGGCCCAATGGGTGCTGGCCAACTCGGACGACCTCTCAGACAACCTGGCATCTCGACTCAGAGCTGTAGCAAAACAATCAGGTGTGAAATGACGATATTACCCCTGACAAGAAATCAAAATAAGAAAGGAGAAAGAGGGGTAAAGTCGAGAAGTACAAGGGATCATCTCGTTCCTTCATTTGGGGACCATTTCTGCAAGGTCCAGAAGCAAGAAATCCAGAAAGGGGGAAAAGCAAATTACCGCCACACGAGCCGATTTGGAGGTTGGAACATCTCGCAGGTGCGAGGAATGATTCAGAGCTCTACCTAGGTCTCATGATCGCCAGAGACAGGGCAACGAAGACGACCTCTCTCATTGCCATCCAACCAAACTGGGATAGCATACCCCAACTCAAATGAAGACTAGCCAGTACCACAGACAAAGTATAGGGGACACGACGAATCTTTGGGGCGTGTTTCGTAGCAGTCGGATTGCCTATGTTGGCCAGAAGAAGGAAAAGACGATGAACACATGGGAGGAACAAAGCAACAAGGAGGCGGCTTGCGGTATTGGTGTGAAGGCAACGAAACCATAGCATATATAGGGTCCATGTGATCAGAAGGGACCAAGGAAAGTTAGGGGAAAGATTCGGTGAGAAAGGCTGAGAGATGAAGGTGAGAGAGCTATGAATATAGAGGAGAAAAAGTCAATGCACTATAGCCGTGTGAACGCAGGCAAACAGACAATAGTGATGAATAAAAAAACTGTGATTTGGATCAAATTGACATAAATGAGTCTGTGATTTAGGAGATTCGGGAAATTGAGCGTGACAAGGAAAAAAACAAATTCGATTAAAGTGGATAGTCACATGATTTCCTTTTCTCTTTTCTTTTAATAGGGGGTTCAAACATTATCTAAATTAAATGAAATTTTGCATAGAGGCCAATTAAGGCATGTAGATTTAGATTATGCAATTATATTTCATGTTTAGAAAATTTTGATGTAAAAATTAAGTAATTCATGTTTTCTCTTTCCTCATGCATTAATGATATTAGGATTATCCATTTGATGAAACTTCACCCACAATACTAATTAAGTATGTTAGATATGAATTTGCCATTAATTTTATCCCTTAGAATTAGTTAACACATTATTTAATATTTTAGGCTTTATTTACACTTTCTCTCTCCTAAACAGATTAGAACATTAAAGATTGTCCAAATTAGTTGAAAATCCACACATAGGCTAATTTTAACATTGAGATTATGAAGTTGAGATTTGTTTCCATTTTAGATCCATTTATTAATTTATTTAATATTTTGGAGAAGAACTCATGTTTCCTTTATTAAATAAATTAAGATAATTATTATTGTGCAAATAAGGTGAAACTTGACTCCCAAGCTAATTGGGACCCAAGGAACACAAAATTTACATTATATTTCTCTCTTGGAATATCCTTTTATGAATTATAACATTTTAGTCTTGTTATCATTATATTTATTATAATATCATTTCATCATCATTATTATTTATCCAATTGTGTCCCATATCTTTATATTACAACCAAAAGAATTATATATCATTATTGCACACAAATTATTATGAAATCTCCATTGATATCATGTGACATATTTTATGTGTCCATTATTGACCTAACCCTAATGTGAAAACATTAGGTTACATTAGGATGATTTATACATGCATTAGCTCATTAGGATTATACTAAACATCTTTTAGGTCTAACCTCAACCTTGTTTGACTAAGTCTAAAAGATCAAAATTCTAAAGTACGGTCCAAGATCTAATATGTCACAGAAGAATATGCAAATTATATATAAAAACAGTCAGATTATTATCTAAGTGTTTATTGGTGTCCCCCCTTAAGACATATGTGGCTCCACAATTGAGTGTGCCCCCCTCCCTAGAAAATTTTGGCAATGCCACTGCTCAAGACTGTCCCAACTCAACTAGGGAAGGTGTGGCGAACACACCTCCACATGTGTGTGTGGTCTTTATATCCCCCTCAAGTTCTAATGTTCATATGCCCTCCCCTATTTAAGATACAATACCAATTCAGAAGCCAACTACGTGGGACTAAACTTTCCTATAATTTACACAATAGATAAAACTACTACTTTCTTTCTAACATGTACTTATTTGCTTTTTTGGTAAGTAGCATGTATTATATGGATATGTGCTGGACTTAACTCATTCTTTCTTTTACATATAATTAGGACTAACATACCACAACCTTGGAGCAAAATACCCATTTTCATACTACTAATACAGATGCCCTACTTTCCCATCCCAACGACCGCCATTCACAACCGCCATTCACAGACTTTATAATATATATAATTGAGAGGATATAATAAGATCATAACTAAAATAATATCCCATTGACATAATATAGCAAAGGAAAGTGAAGGCATAATATGTGCAGATGTATGGGGCACAAGCCCTAAGGGGCCACATAGGATAAGTTTGGTTTTCTGGATTTTGCTGTATTGGATTGTATTTTGATATCTATTTGCAGAAATTTTATGTTTAGTTTGCAGAAAAATATGACTAATCTCGAGATTTCCAGACATAAAGAAAATTCCGGATTTAGTTTCTATCAAAATTCTCCCGGGTATCGAAATCTGGCTATGACTGACGGGTGGACCTAGAAAAAAATAATATTCTTTACAAATTCTGTAAAACTAAACATAAAATTTCAATTTACGAGATTTTGAAAATACAACATTTTATAAATGCAGATGGCTAAAATGCAAGATTCTTAAAAATCCAACAAAATAAACGTGATGTTCACTGGCATACCGCATGAAATTCAAACATCCAATTTTATTTTCTTCAAATTTGATGGGTTATTTGTAGGTACCCACAAGTCAACGTGCGTGACCCTCATAATGAATAATTTGGATGTAGTCCGGATCTCAGGCCGCTGTATTTTGTGTATTAATTTAGAGTAAATGGATTAGCTTATTCATACTCAAGGGTCAATATAGTAATGTAAGTTTCTTCTAAAAGTTCTTTTTAAAGACAAAAAGAACTATTAAAAAAACGAATGTTGCATTATCATTCAGCGCTACCAAAATATGCCATTCGTGTTTGGAAGAAGTCGTGTTAATACGTTGTCTGCGACATGTTCCAGTTGAATGCTTGGCTTGCTAAAACATACCGCGTGTTTACCAATTTGCAACAGCTGCTACGGGCTACGGCCTCCTGCGCCGACTGGGCGGAAATAAGATGGGAGGCAAAGGGCAGCGGCGGCGCGAGAAGAACTACCTGTCGGCGCACGGCGGTGGCAACAGCCTGCCTCCACCTCCCAAGGCCAAGGAGCTCGATGCAATCCCGTCCAAGCTCCGCCGTATTATGGAGTTCCAGAGCAACTCCAACCCTGCCAACAAGAAAGAGGGTTTGTATCCGGCCTCTCACTTCTCAGTTTTATCTCCCGTCTGCTTGCAGTCTGCGTGGTGCTTCTTTTGCGGTAATTCCAATACATGTTTTGATGTCTCTAGGCTTGACAGAGAATTTGAAAAGCGCCAAGAACGTGAGTGATAATCGGAGGAAGCGGGGCGGAGTTGATGTAAAGGTGCGTTTTTTCTAGGGTTCCAGCCCGTTAATCTCACTCTAGGTTTACTTGATGTCTGCTCCCCACTTTTGTGGGTTTGGATGATTTTTTCCTTTCCGCACCAGTATTTGCTGGTGTTCTATACTTCTATCTTACGACGTTCATTTTGGTAAACATGAAAGTTGTTTGAACATACACAGAATGCAACTTCTTGATACGATATTACAGTGTCACTGATGAATGCCACCATGTCACCAAAATAATGCAGTTTAAGATGAATACAACAATTCAGAATGAAGGTTTTCATTAATCACATTGTCTAAGGGAGATTCAACGCATTCTGAACTTGTTATGGAAGAAGAGGGTAATGAATAATTGAAGTATAAGACATTGTTTTTTGGTGGCAGTATCTATTAGGCTGCACTAGGGTTGGGACACTCCGGATACTTGGAAGGCTTTGAGGAGGTGACGGCGATGTTGACGGCTGGGGGACCAATCACAAGCCATGGTCCATGGATCCATGACAACAACTCTGAAGAAACTAGTTTTTTAGTTTGTCTGTGATAACGGGAGAGAAAGTCGTAGGGTAGGTACAAAACTGGAAGACAAATTAGAGACATCGAGATGTAATATGACAACATAGATCCCCAAGAATTCCCGTTGTCGGTAATTATGAATCAATATGATCAACACCAAATGCACTATTACCTCGTTGGAGGCACGTCAGCTAGGAGAGGAAGATGCCAATATATCATACATGAAAGTATGTATGAATCAGAGTCCTAAATCATCTGGAGGTTTGATTCCTCTTGATAATCATGGCATGCATCTAAAAGGTGAGGACTTTGTAATAAAAAAGGACATTGCGATACCGCCAAATGGCATCAAATACATAGCCTTTGTAGAGCTACTATGATTGTGAAAGTGATTGCAAGAAACGTAGATTTCATGAAGTTGAAAGAGAAGACACTACTGATGTGGAGACCATGAGGATCCTTTGGAATCATAGATCTAGATGATTGCTATTATATGATCTAATTAAGCGTGGAGGATGTCTAAATCACAGCTTTGATGGGAGGGCCATGGCCCAAGTTGGGTCCTTACCTCGTGATACAACAGTGAAATATGAATTTCTCACTAGAGGAGTTAACACCACAATCCGGGGCTTGGATGCCCAACTGACCACCATGCATGTATGGAGAGCCAATCTTGGAGAAAGTTGGTAATCTTATTCGAGAAATCGTTAAGGTCGACTGCAACACGTAGCAGAAGAGGAGAGCTTACATTGCAAGAATTGTTGCTGGGATAAGCACAAAACACCCTTAGAATCAACCTAATTATAAGTAGAGGAAGTGTAAAGTTGAGTATGAGAATGTGCCTGTCCTACACATGAAATGTGGGAGTGGGGCATTGGCAAGGCGAGTGTCATTGTGAGAGGATGGAACATGGAGTAGGGGACCACCAACATCACGATAAGGAACCTCACAAAGGCATTGCATGCTAAGAAGATACCAATAAATAAAGAAAGACTTTTCAACAAGTGCAATCCATGGAGAAAAAGAGTAACAAAACATACCATATATTAGAGGATGTAATCGAGGTCGTGCAAGAAGAAAAAGAGACGGAAAGAACTAGGCTATCCTTCCCTCCTAAGGGCGCGTGGGCATTTCTAGACATTTTTTATTTTCTTTACTACGTACATAGTTAAATTTACATGTAGCTAGCTATATTCAGATATATACATTACTATGTATATTTCTAATGGTTATATCTAAGCTATACGGATCGTAACGTTGACTTGAATCACACCTAGTATGGCCTAAGTTAGACCTAATTGGCCCTAATTTAACTCAATATGAAATACAATTACACTTAATATAACCTAGCATGCGTTGGTTTGGCTTAAATTAGATCTTTTTTTTGCATAACATGACCTACTTAGACCTAAATTTCCCTAATATTTCCTATATTGACGTAAATGAGACCTCACGATGCTAAATTAGACATGTTTTCCACAAAGCACACATATTTTTCCCAAATAAGTTCTAATTTGCCCAAATTTGCTTTTATTTGGTCAGACATATTTCAACCATATAATGATTGAACTTAATTTAATTTTGGACCAAATTCATGCAAAATTTGCCTTTAAGTGGCAAACAATTTGCAAAATTTGCGATATGGCAAAATCTAACCAGACATGTTGAGATCTGACACGTTGTGTGAATTGCGATATGAGGAAATCCTGTGCCGTTAGGAAGCTTTCTGGATTGTGACATGCCGTGTAAGCTAAACGACACGTCGTGTTGGAGCGGCTGATGCATGATTTGGACATGAATTGGCGCCATCAAGGAGAAGACGACCCCGAGAAGAAGCACCTGAGGGTGATGAGAATTAGCATCGTCACTTGTGATAATGGATCATGCAGATATGAGGCAAGAACAACCCCTTGTAAGACCACGAACGGATTTGGGCGGGAATTAGCGCCGTCCACGCATAGTCACAAATTCGGTATTTAGGATACGTTGGTTGAGTTGAAGATTCAAAATTCGGCAATTATGCGAAAAATTTGGTAAAAAGCAGTCAACGTACGACAAAAATACGGTCAACGATTCGTGAAAAGTTGAGAAAAAATCGGAGGATATATACATATATTGCATATATATGTATATATTTGTTTTGCACATATATATGTACATATATACTGCATAGATATATCTATAACTATTACATACATATACATATGCATATATTACACACATATATGCACTCAAACTAAGTTAGATTTTAATCATTATAATACGGGAAAAGAACGTTTAACACGGGAAAAAAACTAAACATGAATAATTTACGAATAATACATTAATTGTAATATTTGGGAATCGAGATTTATTCGGCTGTTTCATACGTCTAGCAAATCCGCGTTTAAAAAATGACTTCTTCAAAAAATTGAAGTATATTGTGACTATGCGTCCAAGAAAAGATGTTCGGGAACTGGTGATGGCTTCTAGGATGACAATAGCCATATGGAACACTAGCTAGACTATGACCTACCCTGGACGGGAACTAGTGCCATCCAAGGAATGAGGACCGTTGGATGACGGCAACTCCCTTGTTTTTTTTATTCATCTCGCCCCTCTCTAGCAAGCAACATAGGTTCCAAATTACAAACTATGGACTCATTAGCAGAATGAACATTGGTAGTACTACTACCATTACATGACTCGATGTTGATGATATCAACTAAATTACTTGGTGGACTTCTATAAGCATAGAATCCACCCTGGTTTTTTTGATGATGTTTGGCTAGCAGATCCGCAACTCTACTCCCCTCCCTAGCAGAATGAACCTATATAGTTATATGCGGAGCAGTGAGAGCCACATACGCATATGGCGGGCACATGAACCGCTTTCAGAACACGGATTCCATCTCTGCACATGCTTGGTCCAATGTGTATATGCGATGTGTATTGTCTTTATATCTGTAAAAATCAATATAAAACTAGTCTAAATTCGTATGGATGCAATTTGCATGCTCATACACCATTTTCATGATAAAACAATATAAGTCATGAAACATAGAGTGAAATCATAATACAGAATGCACTTATCAAAACATGATACACTTAGAAGGATTGATTGTTGTCCTCAAGAAAAACTCAAGGGAGTAAAGAAATAAACATGATATAGGAGCTACATCAACAA
Organism: Alisma plantago-aquatica; assembly: GCA_963693085.1. Taxonomy (NCBI): domain Eukaryota; kingdom Viridiplantae; phylum Streptophyta; class Magnoliopsida; order Alismatales; family Alismataceae; genus Alisma; species Alisma plantago-aquatica. The sequence continues at coordinate 1,243,326,436 of OY856409.1, forward strand.
TTCTTATTTCCATGAATGCATTATGCTCCACCAAAAATCTTGCAAAGAGTATGAATTGTGATTTTAAGCGGGAAGATCACCACATTGGAATCAAGATTAAATTTTTTACTAGCACAAGAAGATCAAAGGTAATGTCTTAAATGGGAACATGCATACATTGAAACTACATCAAAGTCTTAAATAGTATATAATAGAAAAATATTGGAATATGTATAAAGAGGAAAGAATGTAAATCACAAATATAATTCACGAATAAAATGGGAATCAAACATAATGTTTGTGAATTGAGAGTTATTCAGCCATTACATATGTCTATGGAAAAATCTACATTTTAAACACACTGTTTTTAGAAATTTGGAGGATATTGTGACAATGATGATTAGTCTGTATTAATGTTTTTACAGTTTCATCTGATTTAGCTGTTAGGGGCTTGATTGTTAGTTCAAGGACTATTTTTTTTTAATTTAGTGATGTATCTTTAAGTTCTAGGTTCTAGAACCGAAGAATCGTCAAAACTAAAGAAGAATGAGTGGTAACAGATCCCCTCAAAATATCATTTTGTGCTATTTATACCGTCGTTAAAAAATATTGCCATATGGCGAGTCATGCAAGTAACATGGCATGTCGCCTGTGCGCCAAAAACCAAATTTAAAAAATTACAGCGTGATAAGCTGAGTCGTGGGATTGATGCACTGGATGAAAATTTGAATGTTGGGTTTACATGGCTAAACACGACTTATCCCAAGATTGACATGCTGTGTTGTCTTCTGTTGCTACTTCAGGAAATTGTTGAAGTATGGGCATGGGACATGACGTGTCTGATGAGCAACACCACATGTTGCCTGTTCACCAGATTAGAATCAATATAAAATTTTCAACTAGCACAAGAAGATTAAAGGTAGCGTCTTAAATGGGAACATGTTACTTTGAAACTATGTCAAAGTCTTAAATAGTATATAGCTGAAAAATATCGGAATATATAAAAAGGAAAAAATGTAAACCGCAAATACAATTCACAAATATAATGGAAATCAAACATAATGTTTTTGAATCGAGAGTTATTCGGCCATCACATATGGCTATGGAAAAATCTACATTTTAAACACATCGTTTTCAAAAATTCGGAGGATATTGTGACAATGATGATTAGTCTGTATTAATGTTTCTACAGTTTCATTTCATTGGCTATTAGGGACTTGATTGTTATTTCAAGGACTAAGTTTTTTATTTTTTACTCTGGGGATGTATCTTTCAGTTCTAGGTTCTATCTTTAATTTTTGTTTCTTATTTGATTATGACGTTAGCTAGGCAATAAGTGACAAATGTCACGCCAATTAGGGGTTTGGTTGTTTGTTATATGAACATAGTAGCCTCCGGGTTTTCATTTGGTTAGAAGTTGATTACTGAATTTTAGTTTTCGGGGTTGAGTTGCCATTAGGAATATTTTATAAATCCAATGTTTTAAAAGGCCCCTGGAGCGCCACTTAAGCGTATCGATCAAGGGTCCTTTCTCTTTCTTGCTGGAGCGCTGGTTGGTGCGTTTTGCACAAAAGCGGCATGCTTCGGCTGACCTGCTTGAACAGCCAAGTGACAATGCACCCCTATCATTAATTAAAACCTGATCAATAGGACCCAAAACTTTTGTCGACTCCCTATAGAAGCCGGACGTTACCGACAACTATATTTTTGGACAATCCGTTACTTTATCTAGTTCTCTTCAATTACTCTTAATTCATTTGCTATTCTCTTCCAAATTTCCTGTTGGCATAGTATCCTTCTTCCAAATTCCTGTCTGCATGCTAGTCTTCTTGCAGAATCCTGTCAGCATGCTATCGTTCTTCCAGATTCCCTGTCAGCAGCTTGTCTTTTAAGGATAATATGTTCTAGGATAGAATTGCAGCAAATCCATAATATGTATATAGTTCTATCAATAATTGTAGATAGTCGCAATACATGTAATAACTTCTCTGTTTCTGCAATATGTGTAATAAGTTCCTGACTTCCTGTAATGTGTACTACTCTTATTATAGCCAGTCACAAATTTCCTGTTGGCATAGTATCCTTCTTCCAAATTCCTGTCTGCATGCTAGTCTTCTTGCAGAATCCTGTCAGCATGCTATCGTTCTTCCAGATTCCCTGTCAGCAGCTTGTCTTTTAAGGATAATATGTTCTAGGATAGAATTGCAGCAAATCCATAATATGTATATAGTTCTATCAATAATTGTAGATAGTCGCAATACATGTAATAACTTCTCTGTTTCTGCAATATGTGTAATAAGTTCCTGACTTCCTGTAATGTGTACTACTCTTATTATAGCCAGTCACAAATTCAGTATCTGGGATCAGTTGTAAAATTTGGAATTTAACAATTATGTGGGAAATTCGGGAAAAAAACATTTAGTGTACAGTAAAAAATACGGTCAACGATTCGGGAAAAAGTCATGAAAAATTGGAGGATATATATATATATATATATATATATATATATATATATATATATAGTCAGGCTATTGTACACTCGAGTGTACCGGAGGCACCGTACACCTCAGTCATTTTTAAAGATGCATTAACTTTTTGAAAATTTTAAACCGTTGATCTTCTTAAATATCTTAAGAATATACTATATAATAATTTTTAACTCATTTGGATACTTATAGGTCGTGCATCTAATGGAAGCAAGAATCATGCATTTCCAGTGAAATGAAAAACGTTCTGTGCGGCCGCTTAATCGGTTCAGCAGTCCAGCTGTTTAAAATACCCCCTAAGCGCCCGATTAATTTTTTTCAAAAAAACGGGCGTTTTCCCCCGCTTAATCCGCTTAATCAGCCGCTTAATCGGCCGCTCAGACCCATTTTTTTAAGAAAACTGCTGCAAGCCTATAACATTAAGTAATTTTTGAAAGTAAAATAATTATTGATTGTAATATATTGAACTTGTATACAATACATGTTCTATGATAAGCCTTAGTTAATTTAATATGCATACTTTGTATGTAAGACATAGTAATCGGGTACTGCTGTATATCCAAGTAAATTACATGTAACTAATCATGACATAGATTTTAGAATGCATACTTTGGTTAAATGTACCGCTGTAATTTTTGATCAAGTGATGATATGTAAATGTAGCAATAAGTTAGTAAGGTATCAATGATAAGTCTGCTGTAATGTGAAGCAAAATAGTTATTGTATCATACATATATACTTAATACTTTTTTGTTTTATAGTTGTATAGGGTGTTTTATGTGTGACAAGTCTATTGTTTAATAGTTTAGCTATAATCATTGTTTTATAGTTGTGTTATAAAGTATTTGGGTGTTTAGTATGGTTATTTAGGGTGTTCATATATGTATAAAGGTTCCAAAAAGTATAGTATATATATGCATACATGTGCATTTTTTTATAAAATTGTATAGAAAATCAAAACCCGTTTTTTTCAAAAATCGGCCGCTTAACCAGTTACAAGATGCTGTCCGCACGCTTACCGCTTAACGTTTTTTAAAACATTGTGCATTTCAAATTAGTTTTGTGCGTCGATTTTGTTGTCCTTGGATGAGTGACTTACCCTCATCCAAATGAGCTCAAATTTTGTATGCGGCCTATTATTATTGTAACCATGAAGATCAATGGATTGGATTTTGGAAAGACAAGGTCTAGACAGGCAAACACCATTGAGGTGTACGGCGTAATCTGTACACTCGAGTGTAGTCGAGCCTGAATCTCTCTCTCTCTCTCTATATATATATATATATATATATATATATATATATATATATATAATGAGTTCATCTTTAATACCCGCACGGGTAGCTACCCGCCCCCATTTTGGTTACTTTTTTTCAAGTTTCTTACTTTTGACATGTAGAGGGTTACTTTACCTTGCAAACTGTTAAATTTCATGCATAGATAGTTACGTTTGCATCAACAGATTTCAAAACATGATTATATATATCTGCTGTGTATTTTGTACTGATTTACTTTTTTAGTCGTATAGTTACTTTCTTATCAACATTGTTTACTTTTTTGATAGCATTATTACTTTTCTGGACAGAACAATTACTTTTTTGGCTGCCGGGTAGCAAACTCCAGGCTACCCGCGCGGGTATTGAATGAACGACCTATATATATATATATATATATATATATATATAGAGAGAGAGAGAGAGAGAGAGAGAGAGAGTCAGGCTAGAATACACTCGAGTGTACAGATCGCACGCTACACTCAAGTGGTGTTTGCATATCAAGACTATTTTTTTTTGCAAAATGTAAACCATTGATCTTCATTGTTACACTATAATTAGGTTACATGCAAATTTTGAGCTCATTTGGATGAGAATAAGTCACTCATCTGAGGGCAACAAAATCGATGCACGAAACTAATTTGAAATGCATAATTTTTGTAGTCTTCATAACATGACCTATAAATGTTCAAATGGGCTCAAATTTTATATATGAGCTATTCACATGGTGTTTATGAAGATCAACGGATTAAATTTTAAAAAAATATTCCATCATGGAAAACTACTTTGAGTGTATTCTGCTCCGAATACACTCGAGTGTATTCTAGCCTGACTCTATAATATATATATATATATATATATATATATATGTTGCATACAAATGTATGGATATATATGTTTCATATATGTCTAACTATTACATACATATACATATATTACATATATGCACATGTTTGTGCTTACAGAAATACACACGCATATATCTATGTGTGTGTTTCTGTAAGCACAAGCATGCGTATGTATGTATGTAATATATGTATATGTATATATGTGTGTGTGTGTATGTGTTTCTTTAAGCACAAACATGTGTATGTATGTAATAGCACTATATATATATAGTGTGTGTGTGTGTATGTGTGTGTGTGTTTATGTAAGCACAAACATGTGTATGTATGTAATATATATGTATATGTATATACATATATTACATAGTTACACATGTTTGTGCTTATGAAAACACATACACACACACTATATATATATATATATAGTGCTATTACATACATACACATATACATATATTACATACATACGCATGTTTGTGCACACACACACACACACACACACACACACACACATATATATATATATATATATATATATATATGAGGATCGGGAGCCTATACCCAAGGGTATAGGAAATTTCCTATACCGGAGTCTGTTTAGCATAGTTAAGGTGGTAATTAACATAATCCAACTGTACGGATGCAAAATATATAGTTTGAATTCGATGCTATTAAAATTTCATGATGATCACATGTTTAGGTTATTAGATATAAACCAAAACATTTCAATGGTAGCTGCTGATTTTCAGAGTTACCATTCATCTGCATGATCACAAAACTTTTGGATGAAGGTGCTACACATATCTGATTAGATTGATTTTTAAAACACAGCTCATCTACCTAGTGTACTTTATATCCATACGGTTGGATCATGCCAAAAGTATTGGGAAGTGTGCAAAATAAGGTTTAGGTATAGGAAATTTCCTATCCCTTAGGGATAGAGTCCCTTTATATATATATATATATATATGTGTGTGTGTGTGTGTGTGTGTGTGTGTGTGTGTGTGTATATATGTATATATATGTGTATATATATATATATATATATATATATATATATATATATATATATATATATATATATATATATATATAGAGTCAGGCTAGAATACACTCGAGTGTATCCGGAGCGGAATACACTCAAGTAGTTTTTCATGATGCAATATTTTTTTTGAAAATCTAATCCGTTGATCTTCTTAAACATCTCGTGAACAACTCATACGCAAAATTTGAGCACATTTGGATATGTATAGCTCATGTTATGAAGACCGCAAAAATTATGCATTTCAAATTAGTTTCACGCGTCGATTTTGTTGCCTTTGGATGAGTGACTTACACTCATCCAAATGAGCTCAAAATTTGTATGTAGCCTAGTTATAGTATGACGATGAAGATCAACGGTTTACATTTTACAAAAAATAGTCTTGATATGCAAACACACTTGAGTGTATTCGTGCGATCCGTACACTCGAGTGTATTCTAGCCTGACTCTATATATATATATATATATATATATGAGTTACTTATCCAAAAAATGCATATAACTTCCATTGATAGGAAGGACTTGTGTTCAGTTACACTTATCTAATTAGGCTCTTTTTATCTAGTTTGCATTTACTTTTCTAATTAGGACTTCTTTTTTTTAATCTATTAAAGTCATTTTGATGCAGTGAAATATCATTCGAATGCTTGATTGTTGAGTAATATTTGTTTAAGGTAGTATAATTGAAGTCACTACATTTTGAAATTTTGCTAAAACAAATGCGAACCACTTTTTCAAAAAGTGCCTTCTTTGGTCTGCTTCAAAACCTGCTTTGCGGATGTGCTCCAGGGCTGTTCGCTTTCCGTTTCACGCTTTCTAAAACCTAGTGCAAATCTTATAAAGTGTTTAACAAACAATTCGTAGCATAATGTGCTTTTATGTTATGTCAGTAAACCCTGTAACAAGTACCATCATGTACGTACTTTTAGCTACCTTCATGTGACTAATGTCACTGAATTATTCAATAGGTATTTGATAATTTAGTAATGTGGTATTGTTAAAAATTAAATGTCTACATTGTTTCCCGTCCCCTTTTTAAAAAAGTGCTCACTTAAGTGGCTGCTGCCAGGGAGAGTTAAGATGGCTAATGTGATCCAATAATTAGTTATATTTTAATATTCTTAGTGCTTTAACCATGGAACTAAACTTTGGCAAAATTGGGTGAAGTTTCGCCGAAACTTCGAACTTTGACCACGAGCGAAGTCGAATCTCCAATACTTCGGCCTCGTCGAAATTTCGGGGCGAAGTTTTCATGTTTTCGTCGAAGTTGGATTTTTTGTGTATTTTCGTCCCAACTTCTCCGAAGTTGTCGAAGTTTCCTCGAAGTGGGCAAAGTTGGGGCGAAGTTGAAACGACCTAGAACATTAATCTTAACTAATGCCTAACGACCATATAAGGCATAAGTGTTGCCTCCAACCCTCTTCACAACTTCTAATATGAACTCCTATGTTTGTTGTTGCCACTCTTTCCTAGAGAGGGTCTTGTGACTACTTTTTGGTTGTATATTGTATATAATACAAGATAATGAGTATTCCAATAAAATGAATTTCGAAATAATAGAGTGCCTTGGGATCCAAGGAGTCCCAATAAAGAGGAAAGAAAAAGAAAATACTAAAAAGGCAAAATAAGAGGATAATATAATGCATTATTAAGGAATTATGAGGTATTGTTAAAAAGAAAGTAATTTCTATTAAAGGAAATAGAAATTTCGTGGCTAATGGATTAAAAGCTAAGAATAAAGACAATAAGGGAAAGGGGATTTCGAATTTCCTAATATCTAAATAATCAAGGTTTTTTTTAAAAGAGCAAAGAAGAGAGAGAAGTTTGTTCAACGCTTGAACTGTATTTGTATGTGTATTGCACGTTTGACCATTGCAAACAACACATTGTATCATCAACCTACCTAGGGCTAGAGAGTTGTGAATCATGTTTTTGTGTTAAATTAATAATTATAAGATAGAGATATAACATAATTAGAAGTTTTCAAATCGAAATTTCCTTCAAATTCACATCATTTTCTTCAAAAATTTGCATCGAAGTTTGTCGAAGTTGGCGTCTAAATTTCTCGAAGTTTCCACAAACTTCCACTTCACACCTGGCGAAGTCGACAGGAAGTCGAAGTCGACAAACAGTTGGTAGCATAATGTGTTTTTATGCTATAAGTGTGTAAAGCTTGTGACAAATACCATTTTCATACATACATAAAGTTACCTACCTTCACGTAACTAGTTTCACTGAATTATTCAGTTGGTATTTAATACTTTAGCAATGCGGTATTGCTAAAATTAAAATGTCTTAACATTGTTTTCCTGTCCCCCTTTTGAAAAGGGGCCCACTGAATTGGTTGCTCCTAGGGAGAATTAGCCTCCTGCTTCTTTGCTTTCGAAGACTTGTTCAATTGTTTTTAGATCCTCTATGTTGAGGGTCATGGCCTTGTAAGATGAAATAATGTCTTAGATGGATGTATTATATGTTTTCTTTGTCACAGTATTGGTATAAAAGTTATCCTACGTGTTATTCTCTTCTTTCAGAAAAAAGATCAGAATGTCTCAGGCTCAAATAGTCAATCTGAAATTAAGCCGAAGAGCAGTGTTGATAGAGAAAAAGATAAGAAGAGAAAGAATAAGAAGAGAAAGGACCTGCCAATGTTTTTGGATGATGCCACTAATCTTCTTTCAAAGAAAAAACGCAAAAAAGAGTAAGCATTTTCTCATTGTTGATGTAAAATTTCTTTTTTTATTAGACTCCTCTCTGTAGCTAATTGTATACTTGCACTTATTTATTTTCTCTTAATAAATGTTCTGATTACGAGACTGGCTGGAATTAATACCGGGGGGAACTCGCTTCTAAAGATGATGGCAGTTACAAAGTTATACCGTTTGAAAGTAGCTACAAAATCAGACTTAGTTCGTATAATTTGATTCATCTGCTACTACGAGTTTATGGCATCAACACCTTATACTCCTTATCTTGGGGTGAGATCGTTCCCAGTGAAAGTGAATTCATTTAGAACAGGTCACATCAAATTGTGATATATCATTGTACTTTAGATCATAGTAATCACAGGTCGAATTTTACTTGTCTTTTATTTTATTTTTTCCAAAATCATTATGTCACAATCACATAAAGTCTACGATAGGCAGTTGATGAATTATGAATAGTAGGGGTAGTGTGCAAAGTCAGCACCACAAGCAGGGGCGGAGCTAGCCACATTTCTGGATTTTGAAGCAATTAGATTGATTTTCTCCATCTTGAGTTTCATCGATTAAATATTCAATAAATTTTTAAAAAATTAAATATTCAATAACAGCATAATCAAATAACAAATTTAAGGGATATTAACCATAACATCATTTATCAGCCCCCAATAACTCAAAAAAGGCAGATGGAGGCTCAACGGTGGTCTTTGATGCAGTTAATGCATGCTACTAAATTTGATTATTTTCTACTTGTGAATTTGAACTCCATACTCTTAGCAAGATATTATCAATGAAAACCGTACCTTTTATGCAATATAAACAATCATGAAGTCTTTTACAGTCTGAATAGGTAGAATAAAGCCCATCCTGCTGTTCATAATGTGTGTGAAAGACAAATATCACGGCTTACCCTTGAGATGCCATATAGTGCACTACATGTATTTAAACTACAACCTTATATGTTAGTTACCCAGAAGTTCCGCCTCTTACTACTACTGACAGTGTATTTGCTTGTACATTATGTTTTTGTTTGAAAAATGTGATGTACTTACCGGACTAGATGAATATGATGCATGAAACTCGACGAAGGGTACATTTTCATTTTTTGTTTCCATAAAATCAGCAAGCAAAGTGGACTGGGAAACTGCAATTTATTCCCACCAGGAAACTGCATGCCAGAAATGACATGATATCTTTCAATCTGTACTATTGGGTTTTTAGGACACCCCTTAGCTGAAAAATCTCATACATATATAGGGCTGTCAAAATTTGTCTGAACTCGTGAACCCGGTTGTGTCTGACCCGGAAAAAACCGTGGGGTTTCAATTGTGACATTCTGAGTCGATTCCAGGTTTAGGATTACGTGTCCGAATCTAAATCGGGTCGGCTCCGGGTTTAGAAACGGGACAAAACCGGGTTCTAAATAGTTACTTATATACATATACTTATGGGATGGATGCTGCATTTTGAAGTGATATATGTGTTGCTTTGATATAATATATGTGATATCGCAACATATAGTTATTTGATGTGAAAATAGGAGGAGAAGCAGCCGAGCTCATTCCCTTTGCTTCTTGGGCCCAAAACAGTGCATCCCGGCCAAATCAAGGATTTGGGGCTTCTTGTATGTTAGAATATACTTGTGTTTTAGATAACACATGCGATTTCCTTTTTAGATGTTGTTATGATCATAGTAACAAGTTCGGGATTCGGCAACTTTTTGGCTGGCTGGAAAAAATCGGAATTCGGAAAAAATCGAGAGAAGTCGTGAAAAGATCGATAAATTTTGGTCAAAGTTCGGTCAACTATTCGGATATAATCGAGAATAAGTCGGCTATATAAGTATATACATATATATGTATGTATATATATGTATGTTTATAGATAAATGTATCTATGTACATACATATATGATGCATGTAACTGTTACGGCCACAAGACATACAATCTTAGTGAATGAAAAAGTAGGAAAAGAAGTAAAAAATAGTTGAGTAATAACATGAACTGTCCAGAGGAGTGGGGGGTTTGAGGTTTAGTGTATATTAGGAATTTTGTGTACATGGTTTAGTAAAAAAAGAGCAAGTGACTTAAAGGAGAAAAATCGTGAAAAATTGTGAAAAGTCATGAAGAATCGTAAAAAATCGTATAAATTGCGAAAAAGCGGGATTAATCGTGAAAAGTCGTGAAAAATTGGCGATTGACGTATTAATCGTGATGAATATTCGGGAGCCTATAACATCGTGAAAAATCGCCGATTTTTCGTAAAATTCGGAGACTTGTTACTATGGTTATGATGTGGTATAAACATTATTTTTGTTGGTAATAGTCATCTCAATTGGTTTGATGGGCTATACTTTAATGTGAATGTGTGTTATTTTAGTATGATTTAGGTGGTGTTGCAACAATTTTGATGTGATACATGTATTGTCTTAGTATCATCTATGTGATGTTGCACTTGTGATGAGATTTTCTTATATTTAGGTGAATTAATGTTCTATTGTTGGTTCTGTTTTCTCTAATAAAAGTGAAGAAAAAGTAATATTATAATTGTTTAATATTGTATAATCATTGACATCTTTGGTAGTTTATTTGAGATAATAAAATTATTTATAATTGTGTAGGTACTTCTATCAGGGATTTTTTTTTCTTCTGAAAAAACCACCTTCAAATCCAGGTTCGGGTTTGATTTCGATTTAGATTTTTCAATCCGGATCGGTTTCAAGTTGAGAGGTATGAGTAAAATCCGCGTCCGGATTCGGGTTTGGATTTGACAGTCAAACAATCCGAACAAGATTTTTTTGACCCGAAACCGACCCAAACCCGATTTTTTGACACCCTATACATATATTCATATTAATATAATGTACATTGACACATTGCTGTTTTTGTTGGGTTGGCAAAATCAAACTCAATCCGTTGGACCCGATCCAAACTAAAATTGTTTAAGCGGGGTAAGGTTTTTTAACCCTTCCTGAATTCGACCCGAACCCGAAGGATCCAAAATTAAAGTCTGGGTCTGGGTATGGGCTTTGGACCTGAATTCACTCGATTGACTAAATATTGACTACTATCTATTGAAATTTAAAAATACTACAATTATACTCACCCAATGACCTATTAAATTACTAATATACTCATTATATTTATGTGACAGTTATACATAATTATGAATTGGTTTGTATTAGTTTTAGACCATATTTTCAATAATAAATATATATATGTGATGTTTTTTTTAACAAATTTGTATAAAATTGTTGGACAAAGTATATTAAAGTTTAGGTGTTTTAATCACGTTTAAGGTTTGTTTAGATATCAATTGGCTATACTATTTTTTATAGGATCAGTCAAATAATATCATTGGTTTTAAATTTCTGTTGGTTTTTGAATTTATGAGTCATGCCTAATACACCGAAAAATATTTGCGTGTTGGGTTACGGTCAAGGGTTTCATGGTTAAGGGTTTCGTCCGCAAAACCCATCTTTTGCAAGCTTAGGGTTTAGCTAAAAAGTGCTGACTTGAAATGACCCAAAAAGAAAACCGGTCAACCTGAACCCGATTGCCACCACTTGTTTTTTTTGTTGCACAAGGTAATTTAGACAAGTTTCATGTATTTTATTTTATTTTTTTTAGCTTCCATGTTAATGATAAAAAAAGTAATGGTCTTTCTTGTGTATCATGATATTGTAAGAAGTACCCATGATGCTCATATGTCCAAATTTTTATCTTCAGGTTTCTTGAAGCGAGAAAGAAGAAGAACAAGAAAGCCAAGGTGGAAAATATTCGAGATTTTCCCGGTCGTGAAAAGATCAAGTTTGGTGAAATTGTTGCTGCTCCACCAAAACTGACTTTCCCCAAGGTAAAGGCCCCCTCTTGTAACATAGATATGACTTGTTTTCTTCCCTTTCCACCAGTAAATCTACCAGTATGAGTGCTTGTGGTCTAGAAGCATGTTATATACCGAAAGTATTTTTTTGTAGATATCCAATTCCGGTATAGGTGCAGCAAAGGAAAGACTTCGTCTGCAGGCTGTTGAGGCTTACAGGAGCCGTAAAGGATGGATTTCTCGGCCTGGCATGCAGATTCCTTTAACAGAATCGTGACATTCCTATATCATCTTTGCAGATGTTGTAACTTTCTTCTTGTAATTTATTGACGTCCTATGTTTTTTTTTTCCTTTGGGAGGGGGTGGGTGACCTACCATGACAGTAACAGTTTTGTTGTAGGTCTTACACTATAGAAGATTTTAGTAGCTGCTATGTGGATTGGCTCGGGTGTCCTTTGGAAGCTTAAGCGGCATGTTTAGATGGGTTTTTTGGCAGGACATGTGTTGGGACAAAGGAATTCTTAGTGAAGAGACATGATTATTTAGATAGATAGCTGCAGGCTTTAATATAATTTATACTCTATTTTTTTCAATGCTCAGAATATGATAAGGGTTTAATGGTTTGATGGCAGAAAGCCAGAAACAGTGCTGCAGTGCGTTTAAGCAGACGATCTCTGTGGCCATTTGAGTGATTCTTTCACAATCGCTGGACAATTTACGTCGACTAGCTGAATATTCAAGATTTTGAGGGTGACTTTCTGGTTTTGGTTAACATTTAGGGCTATTTTTGTACGATGCTTTTTGTGTATTATCCACATTTGAAATGTACAGCAAGCTAATTCAAACCTGTCGGAGTACTTCTGTTTTGTTTGGTACGGAGCAGCAGGATTCCGGACACTCACCAAAACCTTTCTGGTCCAGTTATGCCGCTGATTAGAAGCAGACAAGAAGATATGGTAGGCTGGTGGACTTATTCATTGGTGACGAAGAGAGGATGTGCGGTGCAGCTGTATAGCAGAATGCTTATTTCTTGCGGACCGTGCCCATTTCGAGCTTGATGCCTATTCTGTGAATTGAGCATTGACGTTTATAGTTGGATGTAGTTTAAATTATCAATAAACCCCTTCTCTTTCCCCAAGATTCTAGAATACAATGATCAAAAAAGATTCTAGAATACGCCTTCTCCTTTTCCTAATTCCAGCCAACTTCCTAACTTCTATCATAAGCTCCAAATTACCCCCTCTTATCTCCTCTCCATAAATATGAGAATTTTTTATGGAGATTTTTTCTTCTTCTGCATTTTACTCTTTTGCCTCGTACCAATGTGATTAGGGATAGGAAAAAAAAACCGAACTATAACATTAATGGGGTTTTAGGGTGTCTTCAAGTTTTGAATTCGGTTGGGTCAGGTCTTGTCAAGTCGGATTTGAGCTAGGTTGGGTTTTGATCATGTTACATTGTGTCTAATTCGGGTGGGTCTGGGTTAAAATTCAATTTTGTCATAACTTTTTTGCTGAATGCCAAACTCATTTCAGGTTGGTTGTGGTCGTGGTCAGATCTATTTGTTTTATGCTTTAAACTTTAATTTAGGATGGGGTTGTACATGTGGAAAACTAGCACAACTGGTGTGCATAAATATAATATGAACACGGATGGATATGAATTTCATGTAAAGATTGGTCGATATTCTATTTTAAAAGATGGGATTTTTTATGACAGTTCCTCAATGCCTTATGGTCTTTATCTATTAGATCTTAAGGCATGTTTATAACATAAATACCAAAAGATTAAAACTCAAAAACTTAAATAAAATCACATCAATGAGAATCACATCCTTACACTCCATAAAGATGGATATCTAACTCTTTTGATTTCTAATCAATAGAGACATGTGAGTCTTGTTTGTTGGACAAGATGACAAACTCCCTTTAGTGGTAACAATAAGAGAGTTAGTGATCTATTAGGACTCATACATATTGATGTGTGTGGTCTTTTTACAACAAATGTTAGAGGTGGGTATTAGTGCTTCATTACCTTCACTGATGACTTCAGTAGGTATGGTTATGTTTACCTAATGAGACATAAATTAGAAACTTTTAAAAAGTTCAAGGATTTCATGAACGGAATACATAATCAACTTGGCAAAAGTATTAGGGCTTTTCGTTTTGATCGAGGTGGAGAATACTTAAACCGAGAGTTTGAAGACCTTCTACGAGATTGTGCTATTGTATCACAATGGACTTCGCCTAGAACACCACAACATAATGGTATTTTTGAAAGAAGGAATCACACATTACTAGATATGGTGCGATCAATGATGAGTTTTGCTGACCTTCAAACTATTTTCTGGGGACATGTTCTACAAACCACAATGTTTACACTTAATCGCGTACCATCTAAATCGGTATAAAAGACACCATATGAGATATGATATGAGAAACATCCCAATGTGTCTTTTATGAAGATTTAGGGTTCTAAAGCTTATGTGAGAAAGTAGCTTCTCGAAAAGCTTGGACCTAAGTTGGATCAATGCTATTTTGTTGGATATCCTGGGAAAACCAAAGGATACTACTTTTATACTCCATCTAACAACAAAGTATTTGTTTCCAGGGATGCTGTATTCCTAGACTATGAATTCATTTTCAAAGGAATTAATGGGAGGAAAATAGAACTTGAAGAAATTCAAGACTAACAAGAAAGTATTGAACGCATATAGGTACAAGAGGAAAAGGGAGAGTCACAAATTGTTGTGGAATCTCAAATTCCTCATGTAACATAGGAACCTTGCAGATCAGTAAGATATGCCTTGAGCCAAAAAATTTGGTTATCTTGTAACTCAAGAAGGCAATGAGTTGGTCATTGATGATGAGTCAGCATCTTACCTAGAAGATGTTAAGGGACCAGAGTCTAATAAATGGTTTGAAGTCATAAGATCTGAGATGGAATCCATGTACACCAATAAGGCATGGACTTGGTGGATCTTCCTGAAGGGGAAAAGCCCATAGGGTGCAAGTGGGTCTTCAAGAAGAAGACCGGCATGAATGGTGATGTACACACTTATAAGGGTCGGTTGGTTGCAAAGGGTTTTAGATAAATTCAAGGTGTTGACTATGACGAAACCTTTTCTCCAGAAGTGGGTCTTCAAGAAAAAGACCGACATGAATGGTGATGTACAAACTTATAAGGGTCGATTGGTTGCAAAGGGTTTTAGATAAATTCAAGGTGTTGACTATGACGAAACCTTTTCTCCAGTTACCATGATTAAGTCCATCAAGATCATGTCATGCTTGCCATTGTAGCTTATCATGAGTATGAGATTTGGCAGATGGATGTTAAACCACATTCCTTAATGGAAATCTACTTGAGGATGTGTACATGACACAACCTGGAGGTTTTATAAATTTAAAGGATGCAAACAAAGTTTGTAGGCTACAAAGGTCAACTAAAGCATCTCAGAGTTGGAATATTTGATTTGATGAAACAGTCAAAGAGTTTGACTTTAGTTAAAATGAAGATGAACCATGTGTTTACAAGAAGGTTAGCAGGAGCATGATTGTATTCCTTATATTTTATGTGGATGCCATACTATTAATGGGGAATGACATACCTACTTTACATATTGTAAAGACAGCTTGGAAATACGTTCTCCATGAAAGACTTAGGCGAATCATCCTACATCTTAGGAATCAAGATCTATAGAGATAGATCCAGAAGTCTTCTTGGACTAAGTCAGAGCACATACATTGACGAAGTGTTGAAAAGGTTCATCATAGAGAACTCAAAGAGAGGCAACCTACCCATGTGTCATGGTAGTACTATCTCTAGATCTCAATGTCCCAATTCTTGTGAAGAAAGGGAATGCATGACTAAGATTCCATATGCATCTATAATTGGACCCATCATGTAAGAAATGTTATGCACTCATCCAGATGTCTCGTATGCCTTATGCATGATGAGCAAATATCAGTCAGATTCCGGTGAAGCTCACTGGACAACAGTGAAGAACATCCTTAAGTACTAGAGAAGAACTAAGGATCAATTCCTTGTCTATGATGGTGAGGAAGAGTTGGTGGTAAAGGGTTACACCGACGCAAGCTTCTAGAGTGACAAAGCTGACTACATATCATAGTTGAGATTTTGTTTTGCCTCAACAATAGAGCTCTGAGCTGGAAGAGTTCCAAGCAAGAGATAGTTATATATTCTACAACAGAGGCCGAGTATATTTCTACATCTAATGCAGCAAAGGAGGTTGTTTGGATCAAGACGTTCTTCTCTAAACTTGGGGTGGTTCCAAGCATCAATGATGCAATTAAGCTATACTTGTACAACAATGGAGATATTGCATAAGATCCCATATCACATCAACGTTCCAAGCACATACAAAGGAAGTTCTATCTCATATGAGAAATCATACAACGAGGGAATGTGAAGATTTGCAGAGTACCAATTGAAAGCAATGTGGCTACCCATTGACAAAAGTACTTTCATAATAGAAACATGAGGGTCATGCTAGATCACTTGGTCTTAAGTTCATGGGTGATTGACTCTAAGTGCAAGTGGGAATTTGTTGGTATGTATGCCCAGAGAGCCAATCATATGATGATTGTAACAACATAAGTTGTAAATAATTTGATTAATAATAAATGTAATCTTCCAATTTATTATATTTTATTCAACTATTGAGATAATGATGTAACATAATAAATGTATAAAGAATGATATTACTCAATGACATATGTCTTTATATTAAGGACCTAAACAATGAGATCATATGGATGTTAAGAGTATATATATTCTTGTTATGTCCCTATTCGGTTGTTATTGTGGAAGGATAATAGACAACAATAACACATAAGAATTGAGTGTGTGTTGGTTGATGATAGAATCTCATTAAGTCATGATATGTGATATCATACCAAACACATTGATACTTGTTAGAGAACAATGTATTGGTCAGACCCACCTTGAGAGTGATGCATGGAACCATTGAATGGAAGTCAGAATCATCTCTCATAGTGATGGTGGAGATTGTGGTTTTTATACATAAAATCACTACACTCATAACATGTCATTCGGCATGCTTTGACATCATCCATCGTGATCCTAATAAGGGTTGCCATAAAGGTGGTGCTCATGTACACTATGACACATGAAGATGTCTGTGAATGATGTAGATGAGATTTGTCCCTCTTGCAGGAGTTTGATATCCTTGCCACTTGATAAAAGAGACTGAGAATAACATGGCCATGCACATGTGAATTGATATAACACATATATCTTAGACAACCTGCTCCAGTCAAGGAACATGGATTGAACATTGAAGAGGATGATGATTCCATGGCTTGAGTTCAATCTGGATATCAGAGACAAAGGAACTATACAATCACTATAACACCAATCATGGGTTGTAGGTTGAAGTTGTTCTCCAACTTTGTGAATGACTTGGGTAAAAACCAATCATTCTTCGTGATTTCATAAATTAGTTATGGACATTCACTGCCAAAGTAACTTAGAATCTATAAGATCGCACATAGGATTCACTTAGAATAGGAGTTTATTCATGAATGATGTTTGACTTGATTACTAAAAGTATTTAGGTATTCAATTTGAACAACACTGGTTCAAAACTGGCTAACTGGACTCTGAACTGGCCGATTCAAGGTTGAACCAATCAGTTGGAGTATCAGGTCAATTGGAAACAACATTGGTTGAACAATGCCTGAACCAGGCACGAACCGACTGGTTTACTTAGTGAACCGACCGCTTCATGGTCCCACACGATCAATTCATGTGATGAGACACCATGTTAAATGGTCAATTCAATTGGTCAAGGATTTATGCTGATGTCATGATTTGCATTAATCGTGCATTAAATACCAATGTGATTTAGAACAGGAAACATGCACGAATCAACCAGTTCAGGTCACAAACTGATCGGTTCATGCACAAACCGACTGATTGGTGAGTGAACTGACTAGTTTGTCATTTGTAGGTTCTGGAATATTCATGTAAAGACATCTCTTTGACTCCCATATGGATTGGGAACCCTAACCCTAGCCCTCCTATAAATATAGGGGTACTGGGGGCTTTTTAGAAACAACAATAAGCTCTGACAATTGTTATCTTCTCTGGTTGAAGTAACTAAGAAAACCCAAGAAAGTTCTACCCATCAAAGGGATGAACAACAAGGGAGAGACAATTGGGAGAGCAAGTCGACACTAGCACGTTGACTAAAAGGGACAACTCCTTCCTGTCCGTTCCATGAGAATGAGAAGAGTTCCTGATGGTCCACATGGACTACGCTAGAGGAGAGGAGGCTATTGCCTGCTTCTAGGAGGACGATGTCAACCACTGTTCATGGTGCCAGACTAGGATACCGATGACAATAGATGTATGGGCACAACTTGAAGAAAGTTTCATGATACAATGAGGGAATCATCCAGTACTATGTATAACCTCACAACCATCCTTCCCATCAGATAGTTGTTGACACACTCTACTGTCATTAGGGAATACGACAAGTAATTTTTTTTGTTTCCACTGCCATACCTGATGCCATATTTCCTTACACACACTATTGATACCTCCTGCATATTAGGACCTCTGACCTTGGTATCCACAACATGTGTTAAGAAAGCTTCTCACCCCTATGTCATCAGCTTCTCTGCTATCACAGTCGACACCAAACACGTAGAAAGAATCTTCCTAACTCTTGAAAGGCTCAAAAGGTATCCTCCTCACAAAACGTCATGATCTTAGGACCATAGTGCAAAACATCCATGTATCACTCTAAGATATCCACCTGTAGGGTTATATCTAATACACACATACCAAGTGACATAAGATCCACTTGAAAGACGCATCTTCAGAAAAGAAAGACACAAAAGAAAACACACTTCCCACAACACAACACTCCAGGGGTTACTAGCAAGGGGTTATCGATTCTACCTTCACCATGCAAGTTATAAACTTTTATTATTATTTTACCTCTCATTTGGGTTCCTTGCCATCAACATAGGAATTAACATGGTTACCATACTTCATTGCTCTTCCTTTTTAATTGTTTATCATTCTTGTGTATGTCCTATCATGTTACCATGTTTTTCAATCACTTATCAATGGATAGCTCATCGTATTTCACATTTACTTCATTTAAAAAGGATCATTTTTTTAATTCCTTTTATGTGTCATGAAACTTTTTATATTAACCCCTTCTTACTCATGTGAATTGGTCTGAGATTAGCTCAGGTTTCACTTTTTTCATCTGTCATTGTTCTTATTCATCTTCTCATATCACACTTATCTAAGGAGTTCTCTTCTTCTTATGTGGATTTTTATACTTTGAATCATTCCATCAACACAAATTTACTTTGTTATCTTCTAGAATTACAACTTCAAGAACTCCACTTTAGCTTATTTTTATTCAGATGTAGGTTTCATGGTGTTGTATCTTTCTCTTTAATTACTAAACATTCAAGTTTTTATAGGTTATGATATGATTTTTAGCTGTCTTTAGAGTAAGATTAAGATATTTTCACCATGATTTCTTATTCGTTATGCTCTTTAGATTATTTCTGATTGACTACTTGATCAAGGTAATAAAAAATATAACAAGCTAAGAGTTCCATACTTTTTCTTCAATAATTGAATACCTGGCTAGGGGATTCAAGTACTAAGTTTAGGTAGTATGCATTATGTTCACATGTCATGTTCATCACCTAGTGACCATCCTAATCCTAAGTCCTAAGTCCTAGTATCCCTATAAACTCAACAAACCCAAAGCTCTGATACCACAAAATGTGACAACTCGTCACACAAAATGAGATTATTCAAACCAAAGTACGATCAAACATTAGTTAGTCACATCCCTAGAAAGGGGAAAAAAATAAAATTGATTTATTTCCACCAACATAAACAAGAGCATTTCATAAAGGCCCAACATCTTGCATATATTCTTGTATAATGCCAAATTTCTTTTACACAATACTCTGTGGCCTCAACCACAACATATACATATAGAAGAATGTTATCGACATAAGCCACACATACTAACGTCAGAATTCTACAAAAAGCTCAACTCGATTGAAACATCATATACAGACTTTCCCGCCCAGACTGAGAGTACATGGATGACTCTAGGACAAACTACACATCTAAACAACCTTCTCAAAGGTCCATCAACACAACTCCTTGCTGCCACAAACGTTACCGTTGTTGCCGATCACCTAAAATGATGAGACAAACCACAAGGTGAGATCCATGGCCTAGTGAGAGATATAAATCTCAACAACACTTATTGATTACAATAAGATAAGTAATTAAATAGATAAAGCAAGATTTATAAACAAAATGGAAATACCAAATATAAACTTCTTTAGGAGCAGTTCTAACCCAAGTATTTTTTATAGAAAAGAAAGGTTAACATTATTCTCACGAGATCAGGAGCAACTAACATAATAGACATAACTTATCATCATCATGAGCCTAACTAGTGCCATGAACATATCTAACATCCTAAACATAGCTAGCAGTATAAGAATATCTAGCAGCATAAGTAAAACTAACAATCAATATATGCATATCTAACAACATAATCAGAACTAACAATATAAGCATGTCTAATAGTATAAGTAGAACTAACAATATAAGCATGTATGACAACATAAGTATGAATACCTTCTCTTATTGCATTATACATCATATATATATGAAAAGAGAAAGTAAGGGTTATCATCCAATGTGAAGCGCTGTGTAACCCTAATAGATATGCTACTTGGCTATATTATCTCTTTTATTAAGCCTTTGAGAGTTTAGTGTATACCACTCAAACTCCAACTGACCATTGCTAAGTCAAAATCATGTTGGTACAAGATCTAGGAGAGCTGGAATCCTAAGATCTCATCTATCCTCAGTCAGTATGAGTCTTCTACAGCGACATATCAGTCAAGTTGCAAAAAAGGCTAGTTGTAACATACCAGATCTTGAACCCTACCCTAGAATTTTGGTCCTTCGTACGTAGTCAAACAAGATCAAGGTTTTAGACCTCAAAGATTTTTAGTATAAACTAATGAGCTAATGCACGAATAAATCACCTTAATGTAACCTAATGTTCTCACATTAGTCTTAGGCCAATAATGGACACATAATATATGTCACATGAAATAATAAAAAATTCATGCTAATGATCACACATAACTCTTTTGGTGATAATATTAAGTTATGGAACATAATGGAATAAGAAATAGTGATAATGATGAAATAATGTGTTAATAATGGCCTCAAATATTAATTGTGACCTAACTCATTAAAAGAAATCCTAAAAGTGGAATATAATTTAAACTTGTGTCCCTTGGGTCCCAATTGCCTTGGGAGTCAAGTTTCACATTATTCACATAATAATAATTAATTTAATTAATTTTGGAAAGAGAATATCTAAGTTTTACCCAAAATATAAAATAAAATATTAAATGACTCCAATAGAGGAAAATAATCTTGTATTCATAATCTACATAATAAATATAACCTTTGGGTGAATTTTCATCCAATTTGGAGAAAGTTTGCTTAAAAGGTGAAATTAGGAGAGAGAAAGTGTGTAGAACCTTCAAGATATTAAATAAATGCTCAAATAACTCCAATATGTAAAATTGATGGCAAATTTGTATCCAACACATTAAATATGACTTCTAGGTGAAGTTTCATCAAATTTGGATAATTTTATAACTATTAATGAAGGAGGAAAGAGAAAATATGATTTGATTTATTTAACACATTAAAAGTCCTCAAAAGGCAAGTCTAATATCACAATAAGAATCTACATGCTTTAGTTGGCCTCTGTGCAAAATTCTAATTAATTTGGGACTCATTTGCACCCTCAAAAGAGGCGAGATAAAATAGGAATGAAATTAATGTAACACTTTATTTGATTTCATGTCCGACTATAGTTTCCAGGTTTAATGTTTGTCGCATGCCTTTGTAATTTTAGAGTAGATCTAGACCATCCATTTTTCCCTGGATGGCACAGATTGTGTCTCCTACCTCTGATAAGAGACAAACATGACCATGTATAGTGTCGCCGACCTTCTTGTTCGGAAATCTAACCCGTTCTCCCTCTCCTCTCAACGAAAACTGACGAAACAAAGTGTAATAGTTTTCAAATACAAATCTGAATCTAACAAGTCTTAAAAGGAAGCCTTTGTCCTTGAATCCATATTCTTCCCAAATCTCCTCCATGGCTCCTTGAAATGCCTACCCCTTCTAGCCCGAAAACCCCACCTTATAAATAGGTGTTTCCCTCTCTGTCTCTATCAGCGTACGATCAATGTATCCATGGCTTCAATTGTTCTTTTGATCCTTTGTTTGCTTTTCATTGAAGCCAATTTCTCCTCTGTGCTTGCGGCACACCTCCACGCTAGGTGGCTTCACCGGAGGCGTAATTGTTTGTTGGGTAAGATTTGTCGCATGTTCCTCTTCGTTTTGCTTTCTCTTTTCTAGCCCGAATCTCGCCTCATGCCTTTTTCAACAATCTCAACCCAAACTTCTCTACTTGGAGATGCTCTCATGGTGAGCAGGTGGGCTGGAGTAGAATCCCTCTGATGTTTTTCCCTCTTTACCCTCACTGTCTCTTTTTTTTTTGCGCCAAGGGCATTTTCGCCCATCGATTTAGACTTGGTCTTTTAGTCATGCGCCTAAGAGATTGTTGACTGGATCATTTGGCATTAAACAATTGGGCCAGCTTGTTGTGTGGGTCCCTCTCTCTCTTTCTCTTTGTTTCTTGCAAACAAATGATGATGTGGCTTTTTCTCTTTTTCCTATTGGTCGATTTTCAAAAATTAATAACTAATTATTTACTGATCAGAAAAATACAAATAAATAGTCCTTGGATTCAGAAAAATAAGGGCTTTCTAATGATATTGGTTTTGTCATTTGTATCTAATGTTATAAAGAGGTGATTTTAATAGATTAATCTAAATAAGTAATAACTTGTAAAATTTATAACTAAATATATATAAGTCAGAATAATATAATAAAACATGTTTTGAACTCAGAAAAATATAACCTAAAACATGACTTGGTTTTAATAACCTAATTCACATATAATAAAAATGTGATTTTTAGGGTTTATGAAATCAATGTAAATCTAACCCTAATTTCACATACATGATTAATATGTGCTTTGGAGACCTAGACTTGGATCTAGATCTATTTTGAAATTGTATAGACTCTAAAGTGAGGTATGTTGTATCCCCTATTCCTCTATGTTGATCAATTCACCTATCTTATCATTCTTTGACTTTGGCCTACACATATGTCTATTCTCTTGATATCATGGTTCATGTGAACTATCTTGCTTGTTGTGGACTTGGATATTCTCTTGATATATATCTTGTGTTTTGTTGCATGTTGGTATTATATAATGATATGTGCCCACTTTGAAGTGGATATTTATATGTTTGTGTTGTCCGTTGTGTGATGGCAACATTGTATAATTCTGACTATACTTTTCTACTTGCCTCTACATTTTACATGCTATGTGATTTAGTAGCACTAGAGTAGAGTAAATTACATTAGTTTTTGGGGGCAGTATTCCCCTGTTATTTATTGAGGAGAGTGACAGTATCCCATTCTCTATACCCGAGTTTGGCAATATTCCATTCTCAATTTTATATATTTGAGAGATTGGCAGTATTCCTTTCTCTATCAGGTTTCAAGTTTATGAGACTTGGCCGCATATATTTTTATATTGTTCTAGGACTATGTTTATCTCACATGCATGCAGGGTATTGATGATGATTGTGGGGTGTGTGCCCTACTTTCTTTATGTGCCAGTATTGCATAATCTTTACAGTTTTGATTATGGCAAGTATCTTCTTTTATTATGTGATGATGATTCCTATCTTTTATGCCCTTGTGGGTAGTCCTTATCTCTTGCATGGGAAGCATTTATACTTGATCTCCTTATTGTCATATATTGCTCAATTTACTTTTCAGTATGCACATGCCGACCTCTACTGATGTCTTCTATTTTCTCTTCTTGCTGGGGTATACTTCCAACCCTAGGTGAAGGATATGGAGGACTTGTCATAAAGATGTAGACCTAGCTTAAGGAGTTAAAGTTTGCATATAAAGTTGTTATGGTTTGGAATTCCCTCTACCCAAATCCCTATGTTGTATCATACATGTAAACCCTATGTGGGAAATTTTGATTTACTTTTGTAATCTTGTTGAGAAATTGAATATAGTCATTATTTTCTTCCGCTACTATACTTTGGTTGTTTTGAATACCATTAATAAGATTTGAAAATTTTACACCCACTCCAAGATACCTTATAGGTGTGTTTGGACTGGAGGTTTTATTCTTCAATTTTTTAGTAGAGAGGTGGTTTCACTTCTTTACAACATGGTATCAGAGCCCATGGTAGTCGGAATCTGACTATTTCAATTTTGTTTCCCTAGTAGAATCCTTGTCTTGGATAGTGACCTTTAGGTGAGATGTTCACCCTAGATTTGATACTATGATACAATAAGTCTTGAGTTGAGGATGAAATTAGGTTATGAGGAGTAGTCAGATAAGGAGGTCATGTTATGGAAACATTGTGACTTGGTTTCTGTAATTGATTTTGAATCCATATTTTGTTTCATCACAAAAGGTTTTCATCGTCAAAAATTATTTTCATTATACTACTATATGTACAAAAACTTTCTCTGGTTTGTCAATGTTTTCTTGAACTAAGTCACAATAAAGAGAAACCCTATATTAGTTTATTATAATCTAACCCTAGTTTTGATGAAGTGACTGGAACTGATACAAAGGTGTAGTTGACCTACCCTATGACTTTTTGATGGTCATGTAGGGTTGATAGGTTAGAGACACAAAGACCTAAAACTCAACCCTAGATAGTGACTCATAGTTGGATACACGAGAAACATAAATCCCTAAAAACTTTCACAACTAACGCATATGTGGGTAGCCTTTATACCTTGATGATGATGAGTTTGACTTGTTAGGTTAAACCTTTTAAGGGGTGGAGAGTAGTTGGTTGTTGATGTTCAGATCAATAGATTTTGAGGACGAAATCCTTTTAAGGGGTGGAGTGTTGTAACATACCAGATTTTAAACCCTATCCTAGAAGTTTGGTCCTTTATATGTATCCAAACAAGATAAAGGGTTTAGACCTAAAAGATGTTTAGTATAATCTAATGATCTAATGTATGAATAATTCACCTTAATGTAACTTAATGTTCTCACATTAGTATTAGGACAATAATGGGAACATAATATATGTCACATGAAATAATAAAAATTCTTGCTAATGATCACACATAACTCTTTTGGTGATAATATTAAGTTATGGAACATAATGGAATAAGCAATAGTGATAATGATGAAATAATGTGTTAATAATGGCCTCAAATATTAATTGTGACCTAACTCATTAAAAGAAATCCTAAAAGTGGAATCTAAGTTAAGAATTGTGTTCCTTGGGTCCCAATTGCCTTGGGAGTCAAGTTTCACATTATTCACATAATAATTAATTTAATTCATTTTAGAAAGAGAAGATCTAAGTTTTTCCCAAAATATGAAATAAAATATTAAATGACTCCAAAAGAGCAAAATAATCTTGGATTCATAATCTACATAATAAATATAACCTTTGGGTGAATTTTCATCTAATTTGGAGAAAGTTTGCTTAAAAGGTGAAATCAGGAGAGAGAAAGTGTGTAGAACCTTCAAGATATTAAATAAATGCTCAAATAACTCCAACATGTAAAATTGATGGCAAATTCATATCCAACACATAAAATATGACTTTTGGGTGAAGTTTCATCAAATTTGGATAATCTTATAACCATTAATGAAGGAGGAAAGAGAAAATATGATTTGACTTATTTAACACATTAAATGTCCTCAAAAGGCAAATCTAATTTTATAATCAGAATCTACATGCTTTAATTGGCCTCTATGCAAAATTCCAATTAATTTGGGACTCGTTTGTACCCTCAAAAGAGGAGAGAGAAAATAGGAATGAAATTAATGTAACACTTTATTTGATTTCATGTCCGACTATAGTTTTCGGGTTTAATGTTTGCCACATGCCTTTCTGATTTCGGAGTAGATTGGACCATCCATTTTTCCCTAGATGGCACAGATTGTGTCTCCTACCTCCAGTAGGAGACAAACACGGCCATGCAAAGTACCGCTGGCCTTCGTGTTCGGAAATCTGGCCCGTTCTCCCTCTCCTCTCAAAGAAAACTCACAAAACAAAGTGTAATAGTTTCCAAATACAAATCTAAATCTAACAAACCTTAAAAGGAAACCTTTGACCTTGAATCCATGTTTTGCCCAAATCTCCTCCATGGCTCCTCAAACCGCCTACCCCTTCTATCCCGAAAACCCCACCTTATAAATAGGTGTTTCCTATCTGTCTCCGCCGACCTATGATCAATGTATCCATGACTTCAATTGTTCTTTTGGTCATTTGCTTGCTTGCTGTTGAAGCCAATTTCTCCTCTGTGCTTGCAGCGCACCTCCACACCGGGTGCCTTCACAGGAGGCACAATTGTTTTTTGGATAATATTCGTCGCATGTTCCTCTTTGTTTTTGTTATGACCCACTCCATGATTAACCAGTATGCACAACGCTTAGTACATCATTAAGTTGATTAAGTTAAATTAAGTGTTCAAGATGCGATTAGTGATTTGACTAGTTGATATAAGATAATTAGCATGCTTTCTTGCGTTGAGGTTGTAGTTGATTCCGTTCTTGAAATTTTGCAAAAGAAATCATTTCAATCGGACCCCCGAGGCCATAGTTATGGCATTTTTAATTTTCTTTAGACCTAGACTGCAATTTACCCATTTATTATAACCCCTTTTCCCCCTTTCCCTTATCTCTTTCACTCGATCGGTCCAGGAATTGCTTCAAGTGGCGCCCAAGCAGGTCGATCGACCTACAACAGAGGAGTGGAGCAAGCGGCCGATTTAGGGCTTGGAAGCCCCATCTCCAGCAGTGCCCAACCCCCTCCGTCTTCTTCTTCTCCTTCCTCCTCTGCCTCACCTTAGCGGCACTCACCAACAGACCGACCTAGCAGCAGCGCTGCCGGCCAAGTAGCAGCAGCGACCAGCTGCAGGGCGTCGACCAAGGGGCCGTTTTGGGCAGCCAGCACCACCAAACGATGCCCTTGACTCCGATTCTGAGGTCCAAGCAAACAACCACAACTCCCCACCTTTGTTGTGCTCACTTGTGCCCCAACCTGCTAGGGGCGACGCCCCATCTACCAAGCAGCAGCAGCAGCTGCGTGAAGCCGCGGCCAGGGGTTCTTGGTCACAACTAGCACCATGAAATCGACACCTTTGACTCTGATTAAGAGCCCTAAACTCGTTTCAGCAGCCCCCTAGCCCGTGAGAAGCACCCAACCAAGGTTTACTTCTCTGCCTGTGCATGCGTAGAACCAGCGCGTGAAGCAGCACCCAACCAAGGTTTATTCCTGAGTAATTCCAAGGTAGAAGAAGACCCGACTCCTGAAAATTGGCCTCTAGAGGCGTATCAAACTGTTTTCGTACGTCTCGAATTGCAGTGAGTAGAATTTCACTCACTAAGCACCTATAACTCTAATAATCGGAAGTTTTGGTTGAATTCAGTATGATTCACATATGTTAGCGTTTACTCAGGTGCAGTGCCGGGCAGTGCCGACACCACTCCATTTTTAATTTGCACATTTTATTTAGTAACGTTTGCACGACTAATTAGTTAATTGATATTTGTGTGTTGGATTAGTGTAAATGCATAATCGAAACTTAAATTACCTGATTAAATGTTAAATTCAGTAGCACATGACCAGTAATGGCACAGTTTGGATATAAACTCAGGTTGTATGTTTTTAATAAGTTAATAGATGCTCAATTTCAAAGAAATGACGATGACATAAAAATTATTCAAAGAAAACCTAATAGTACACTCTTTGTTATATTTAAGGTGAATGATTTAATATTTACACAAATTGACACGTTCTTCAAAGATATCATTTGAAATTTCCAATTATTATTAATAATTTGTGCCATGACAAGTAATTGACTTTTAATTGAGTTATGTGATGCATAACTTAGAATTTGGGTTGATGTGCTCAATTTTTGAGGAATTATAGATAATTAAAAGTGCTACTGATGATTTCTAATATATAGAGTAATTAACTCTTGTTAGTATGTTGCGATGATCAATTGTATAATTTCAGCGTATATGAGTCAAGTTGATATGAGTTTAGTTTATTTAAGAAATTTCAATCTGTCTGCATGCACGGTATATGGATTACTCAATAAATTACAATGTTTTTGAATATACTGCCAAGTTTAGAAGGATATACACGCTGTATTATAAGCTTCAGATGAATAGACTCGGTACCATAGAGATATTAGAGTTAAGAATAAGTAATAGTGAGATACAATATAGTAACAACTTTTTAAGAATAATAAAATAATATACATATGTGCCCTGAACACTGTAGATTCCCTACGGATGTCTGCACTGTAGGGAGGAAACGATCCACCCTGGTAGCGACCAAAATACGGGGATCAGAACACACCCATAGAGCGTGCGAGGATACGAAGCCCTTGAGGAAGTCTCCTTAGAGAAGATAGGTTACCCAACATGAACCGGAGATCCCAATGGTAACCCAGAGGTACCCATAGAGTGTACCAAGATGAGGCCCACAGAGCGTCTCAGACCCTCCGACTGTGTACTCAGCCTAGAGGAGAGGTCCAGTTCAAGGCCAACTGTTTAGCCGCCTTAGTCATACGTGACGGTTCGAGTCAAGCACACCCAGATTCAGTTCTAGGCTTAGCTTCCCGAGTTTTAAGCTAAGTCTTGTACGGTGAGATCGTAGTTCGCCATGAGTCTTCATATGTAGAGTACACTGCATATGGTCATGACATAAGATAAAATATGTTCATATAGGTTCACAAAGTTTCTTATAAGTTAAAGAGTTAAGAAAGATTTGAGTTAGTTTCACAACAGTTATCCTTTAAATGAAATTTTAGTATTCTCTATTATTTAATCGTATCTACAGCTTTGCAGCAGTTGTTATCTTAATGAAATGTTGACATCTCCTGTCGTTTAAATTATATTGCTTAGATCTGCTTAGTATAATATTATCTTGTATTTTATTCCAATTAATAAACATAAGATGAGTTATCTGCGATGGTTGGGTGAAATTCTATTCACTGAGCCAATAGCTCACCAACCTACTGAAACATTTTTCAGGTCAACGTCAGCATGAGGAAGCTGAAGGATCGTACCACCCAAAGTTCTTAGAAGGTAGTTCGTAGTTAGATAGAGGTCTCTTAGTCCTTTTCCCTCGGTCCTTGGGCATGTGGTGTAATAGAGAGAGAATGTAATATAATATATAGTTTAGTTTTAAGTTATTTGTTATCCTTTATATTTCGCATGGAAAAATATAATATGTCGTGTAACTCTGTTTTATCTTCCTAGTAAGGTAAATGGTAAGTTGCTTCTGCAATTAATACGATTCGATGTTATTCAAGTTATAAGACTTTCTTTAAAGTTAGTTTTAAGTGATTAAGAAAAGAAAAAGTTAAGGGTGAACTTGTATTACGTTAGATCCTCATGTTATGCCCTAATCTCATGATTAGTGGTAATTGTGAGATTGGGGTGTGACTATTTTGCTTTCTATTTTCTAGTACGAATCTTACCTCATGCCTTTTTCCCCGATCTCGCCCCAAGCTTCTCTACATGGAGCTACTCTCATGGTGAGCAGGTGAGCTGGAGAAGAAGCCCTCTGACATTTTTCCCTCTTTGCCCTCGTTGTCTCTTTTTTTCGCGCTTAGGGCATTTCCGTCCATCAGTTTTGACTTGGTCTTTTAGTCATGCACCTAAGAGGCTGTTAACTGGATCCTTTGGCTGTAGTTGATTGGGCCAACTTGTTGTGCGGGTCCTGTATTGGTTTTGTTGCCTGAATTTGATGTTATAAAGAGGTGATTTTAATGGATTAATCTGAATAAGTAATAACTTATAAAATTTATAACTAAATATATATATGTCAGAAAAATATAATAAAATATGTTTTGAACTCAAAAAAATATAATCTAAAACATCACGTGGTTTTGATAACATAATTCACATGTAATAAAAAGGTGATTTTTAGGGTTTATGAAATCAATGTAAATGTAACCTTAATTTCTCATACATGATTAATAGGTGCTTTGGAGACCTAGATTGGATCTAGATCTATCTTGGAATTGTATAGACTCTGAAGTGAGGTATGTTGTATCCCCTATTCCTTTATGTTGAGCAATTCACCTATCTCATCATTCTTTTGACTTTGGCCTACACATATGTCTATTCTCTTGATATCATGGTTCATGTGAACTATCTTGCTTATTGTGGACTTGGATATTCTCTTGATATATATCTTGTGCTTTGTTGCATGTTGGTCTTATATAATGATATGTGACCACTTTAAAGTGGATGTTTGTATGTTTGTGCTGTCCTTTGTGTGATGGCAACATTGTATAATTCTGACTATACTTTTCTACTTACCTCTATATTTTACATGCTATGTGATTCCGTAGCACTATAGTAGTATAAATTATATTGGTTTTTGGGGCAATATTCCCCTATTATTTATTGAGGAGAGTGGCAGTATCCCATTCTCTATACCTGAGTTTGGCAGTATTCCATTTTCAATTTTATATATTTGGGAGATTGGCAGTATTCCTTTCTCTACCAGGTTTCAAGTTTATGAGACTTGTCCGCTTATGTGTTTATATTGCTCTAGAGCTATGTTTATCTCACATTCATGCATGATATTGATGATAATTGTGGGGTGTGTGCCCTACTTTCTTTATGTGCCAGTATTGCATAATCTTTATTGTTTTGATTATGGCAAGTATCTTCTTTTATTATGTGATGATGATTCCTATCTTTTATGCCCTTGTGGGTAGTCCTTATCTCTTGCATGGGAAGCATTTATACTTGATGTACTTATTGTCATATATTTCTCAATTTACTTTTTAGTATGCACATACCAGCCTTTGCTGATGTCTTCTATTTTCTCTTCTTGCTGGGGTATGGTTCCAACCCTTGAAGGACATGGAGGACTTGGCATAAAGATGTGGACCTAGCTTAAGGAGTTAAAGCTTAGAGACAAAGTTGTTATGTTTTAGACTTCCCTCTACCATAGATCCCTACATGGTATCATACATGTAAATCATATGCGGGAGATTTTGATTTACTTTTGTAATCTTGTTGAGAAATTGAATATAGTCATTATTTTCTTCTGCTGCTACACTTTGATTGTTTTGAATACCATTAATAAGATTTGAAAATTTTACACCCACTCCAAGATACCTTAGAGGTGTGTTTGGACTGGAGGTTTTATTCTTCAAATTTTTAGTAGAGAGGTGGTTTCACTTCTTTATACTAGTCCTCCCTTGGTATATTGGCCATGATACTAGTAAACTAGGGTATGTACAACCCTACCATAAAAGGTACAACCATAGCAGTCCTCAATCACAACACACATACAAAATCATAATCATCTGATATACGACCGCAACCGTTCTCTTGTGGAGGTATGATTACAACCATCATCAAAACATGCATATATACTCAACAATATATGACTTCATGCTTCCCTTATGGAATACCTGTTTCCCCATCCAACAAGTCTTGACATCAGAATGGTTCTATGGCACATGGAACTACATGATTAGGGTTTCACTTGATTAGGTAATGCCAATTGGGCAAGTCAAGGCTGCATCAAACAAGTGGACATACAAACCATAATTCATATTTATCAAGCATTGGTATATAACAACTTCAGAAGATACAAAATATATGATACTTATTCCACAATACAACATCATAAAGTACCAGTTCACTGCTATCCACGAGACTATTCTCTTTATTACTCCATCACAGGATATAAATCCTTATCACATATCCCAGGGTACCAACCCTTGCCAAACATAAAGAGGGTTACTCTTACATTAGGGCTCATACCATGCCCAAAGGTCATTAGGACCATTAACATAATTTCCTACAAGAATATCATTATCTTACACTACCTTTGTAAAAGGTTCAACAATCACCATCATACACATGATACATAGATTTGGAAAACCATTGCATTAATCATAAGAGGTATGATGTTCAATAGGTGACATATTAAGATATCTATTAACATTATAAGAGAAAACTACCACTATTATAGTATAGAGGCTGACATGTATAATTGAACCATCATATCTAATCATCTTTAGGTTAGACCAACAAAATATATTGAATTAATGTTATACATTAGCACTTACTGTGATCACCAGTTTGTGTTCATTCGAGGGCAAAGATAAGACTATTAGATCAGTGACATGCATAAGCTAAAGCATTCTCATAGAATCATGTACATCAAATCCAAACCATAGGATCATGTAAAAATATTGCTTAAACCTACAAACTTTACATTTCCATCAAATCATGGAATCATATAAAACAAACACCACCATCAGATCATATAATCCAAGAAAAATCACTAGTACATACCTAGCACAAGGCTGCACTATCGATTCACAAACCCTCAATCAAAACCATTGAATGTTATGCAGAAAAAACCATTATATTCCATGTGCGTAAAACCATTGAATCATGCCCATAGTAGAGCCATCAAATCATGCATCTAGAAAAGCCATCGAGTCATGAACCTAGAAGGAACATCGATTATTGATCTAGAAGGCCCATATAATGTTGACACTATGAAGCCCATCATTTGATACTTTAAGGAATCATCGATCTAGCAACTAGTGAAACCATTGGTTGAGACCCATCGACCATAGGATCAGTAAAACCATCAATCAAGAAACTAGTGAAGCCATCAAGTACTGACCCACTATAACCATCGAGTCTTGACCTAATGAAACTATTGAGTCTTGACCCAGTGAAGCCATTGGTTGACAACACTAGGTTGAAAATAGATCAACAAAACCATCATTTGAGGGACCATAGAAACCATTGTTTGGTAGGACTTAAGACCATCAATTTTACCACTTGAGAGAGTACCAATACCATTAGTTGTGAGGGGAAACATAAACATCAGTTTCAAGCACCAAAGAAGGCCCAAAACAATGACTAAGTAACCACCATCAGTTGACACAAGGATCCCAACCATAAAATCATGAACAAGGTAGAAATCAATTCAAAGTACTAAAGGAAAACCTTCGTTTATCACCCAAGGAAACCCTAGAGTCAAGGAACAAAATCCATCGACCTCTACACATATGCAAGGTCTAGAGCTCCCATGTCTAAAAAATAAATATGTGGAAGGCTAAAGAGTGCATATAGGAATAACATCTAGTCAAGAACTACCATATAAGCACAAACCCTAGGCAAAGATGCGACCTTTCTACATGGTACCGCATTTTAGAGCAAGATCTATGCAAAACAAGGTATGGAGTAAGAAATAAACGTGAATAAGGTTATATAACTCACCACAAGGTAGAAGATGAAGCCCCAACAATAAGGTAGATCGAGGAAAGAGAGAGGAAACCCTATCTTGAGCACTCCACTCGGCCAAGCTAGCTTCTT
Organism: Alisma plantago-aquatica; assembly: GCA_963693085.1. NCBI lineage: Eukaryota > Viridiplantae > Streptophyta > Magnoliopsida > Alismatales > Alismataceae > Alisma > Alisma plantago-aquatica. The sequence continues at coordinate 1,243,360,173 of OY856409.1, forward strand.
TCTACAAAAGCAAGAAAACTCTAGGTCTAAGAAGAAAGAAAGAAGGTGTCCTCAAGCTCTAGATCATGCTCCACCGTGGGTCCAATCAAGAAGAAAGAGAGAAGGAGGTAAGGAAGCAAGGAAAACAAAAGAAGGTAGGGATATCTCACTCACCTAAGACAAGAAGCAAGGCAAGGAAGCATCAAACAATCTCAACAAGGGTAGATCCAAAACCTACGTGCACATGCAAGAAAGGTTGGCCAAGATTTTTCTACCTCGAGCTCCTTCTTCTACACTACGCAAGAGGGCAAGCTCCAAGTAGAAAGAAAAGAGAGCGGGTGACTAAAGGGATCCTTTGCATGGAAGGAGGGAGGTATATAAAGATTAGGGTGAAAGAGAAAGGAAGGAAGAGGTGTCAAGCCAAGCATGCCATGCGTCCAAAGTCAAAGACATCTTGTCCATGCAAACCAGGTTGACCATCGATTGTGGTATCTAGGAAGACCATTGAATGTCAACCCTAGAGGAGCCATCAACCTCCAACACAAGGTGACCATCAGACTGTGACACATCGTTCGAATAAAATGTTATTAACTAAGCGGAAGCGATCACTAAGCAGAGGATTACCAAAAATCACTAAAAATTAAAACCATTTTACAAAGAGGTCCACACATAGGAAAACTCTTTTCACAAAGAACCAGAGTAACTTAATTATATACTGGTTCACAAGTACATGTCCTGTATCATCTTTTTCTAGAGGGTTACATACATCAATTGCTCTGTTAAACTAAACACAGGCAGTATGAAATCTCGAGGCACTAAGCCAAAATCTCGAAAGCATTAACTACTACTCCGAGGACCTGAGAGTACAAAGACGACACATAGGACTCTATGTACATCTATACAAGACATATCAGCCAGTGTCTCCACCTGAAAATTCACTACTGTCCTTGTTGTTGCTGTTGTTGTTCTCCACCTATTGAAGGATTCCTGCCTCCTCGTCAGTGTCCACCTAAAATGTGGTTCCCACGGGGGTGAGACAATTGTAAAATTGCCCAAGCGAGAGATATAATTCTCCACCAGAAACATTGTTATTGCAGTTTATTAAGATAAAATTGAACAGAGGAATCATAATTACTTAACAGTAGTTAATTCATTATTTAACAGATTAGAACATTATTCTTATCTAAAATATTGCACTTGTAACCTGATAGAGCATCATATCACTTATCCCATAAGGAATGTGAAGAACATGTATAACATTTATCCGCTACACTAAGCAGTATAATATCAACTAATTTTTCTCGCATTTCAACTTTATGCAAATACACTACACAATTGATTATATTTTACACATCATGTGTTAGGATGCAATTAACTTGCCAGAGTAAATTGACATCTTCATTATAGAGTTACAGCCACAACACATACTCTCTTCAGGCTTAGAACACACAACTAATGCCTGGGGTTATTTTGTTGAGTCATGGCCTATAACCATACTCTTCTAACAAAGTATTGGGATCTTAATCCCTCATCTCATCAAACACATTTCCATTTCTTAACAAATTCATCATCATGATTATAAAATATGGGTATTCAAACCCTTAGCTCATCACTGAGCACTGTTACCACTTTTTCAGGTAACCATCACCTTCAAGTCATCTGACCAAGGTATACATGACACTTGCTACACAAGCATCTTATATGGAACTTGAGGCCCATTAACTCTCTTGTTACTTCTTACTAAGCAACAAGGCGTATTATGGCACACAAGCCCAATAAATAATGTCAATAAATAAAGCATCATAGCTCATACCTGGCTATGCTTATCGTCTCAAAATGCCTGCATGATTAGTTCTCATGATAACAGTTATAATGCTTTCATATCAGCACCATGCAACACAAAGTAATACCTCTATTCCCTTTTTAGGGTTAGGATTACCCTTACATATTATCACCCTTCATTAGGGTTTTCTACAAATAACCATTTAGGTTCTTAAGATCATGTTATTAATGATCAAACCTTAACTCATTGCTCCACACAGCTAGGAGCCAACATTGATAACATAAGTATTCAATCATACTTATTATTTTCATCATCCATCATTAAATGGGTTATCAACACAAAGTATGAGTTTCTCTCTCATCTTTACCATAATATGAATGCATCATAGTCTATTGATTTGGATTAACCTTTTCATAAGCCATGTTAGCCTACACTTATTAAAGTGCATTACATCTCAATGAAACAACTAACATGACACACTTCATGTGTCACTCATCCAAATATATTGGATTTAAAACACATCAAGGTACATCAATATTGAGGTGCTGGATGTGATATCTATCATACTTTGACGTATCACTTCCTTCATCACCTTTATCTTACTTGAGTTCATCCACTTAGCTTGTATTAGGGTATTTCCCATCCTAATACCTTATACACCAGTTCATCACATTTATCATGTAATGTATTGGTCACAAGTCACTATATTTAGAGAAATGCAACCATTGCTAATGATATGGACTCATCATGGAGTTAGGAACTATTGATATAAGGATACCCACTATCAACCTCTTTATATGTTACACTTGTCAATATATTAATCAGTATTCCATTATTAGGAATAGTATTTTCCATGTTTATAAATTAAGGTTCACATAGCATCTCCCATAAATATGGGTTTCACATAACATTACTCTACTTTAGAGTTTCACATAACATCCTCATATATCAGGGTTTCACATAACATGACCCTACATTAGGGTTTCACATAACATTACATGAAATTAGGTTTTCACTTAACATCACCCTTAATTAGGGTTTCTCAAGTCACACCCTTGATTAGGGTTTCATCAGCATTCTCAATTAAGATTTCATGATCTCTTTATAAAGGATCATACCCTGATTACTTATTATGTTCATGTTGAAAGTGTTGAGGTTTAACCATTACATGATTGTCACTCATGTAGGGATTCTTCTTCTCTCATCCTCTCTAGGATGTCACTTACTTCAATCTTAATTAGATTAGATCCAAACAACTTGAATGAAGGGTTGTCACCACATATCAAATCACTGCTTTCATAAGCATCAAGAGTTAACCACTCAACAAGGTACTAATTACCCTAGTACCTCAAAGGTACAACCATTGTAATCACCTTTGATTTACATCATTAATAATCACAATTAGTTAATTGACCTTTAGTCACCTTAGGTGTTCAAATGGTTTGACCAATTGAACCTCAAATATTCTTGGTCACTTAGACCCCAAACGGTCTTAGTCACTCAGACATTGAATGGTTTGAAACTGTTTAAGCAAAACCATAATGAAACCGTATGGACATTTCTTACTTGAAACCACTTGGGTCTCCAAACGGTTTGAGACCGTTTGGTCCCAAACGGTCTTGACCAAACCTTGTCAAAACCAAATGGACCAATCAAGGTCTTTCAACACTTATCAATTCAGGGTTTCAATCATTAAACACTCTATCAATTGAACTACTAATTTGTTCTTCAATTGAATCATTGAATCACCCTTGAATTGGACCTTAAATTAGGGTTTTGAACCCAATTGAACTAGGGTTTATAATCAAGAAACCATCAATTAGGGTATTGAAATCGAAGAACCATCAATGATTGACATTGTGAAACTAATTCAGTTGAAATCGTTGGAACATCATCTAACCATGATATGACCTGACCTCAAATGGTCTTGAGGTCATTTGGATAACCTCCAAATGGTATTGAGACCATTCTACTCATCCCATCATTGAAATGTATAAAATTCACTTAGAGTTTGCATCATTGAATCGATCATCGATTGAGCTAGTGATTATATTTCAATTTGATATCACTGGATCTCCAACCATCCAATCATACACCACCATATAACTCTAAATGGTCTTGGTTGACCTACAAACGGTCTTGAGACCATTTGGGTGACCTCCAAATGGTCTTGAGACCATTTGGGCTTAATCAACCCAAAAAGTTGATTCAATTACTTAGGGTTCCACACTCAACCCGATTAGGGTTTACATTTAAGGAATCATTCACAATTAAAACCTTCAAGATCAAACCAATTGGAACCATTGGATCAATATCCAAGTACAACAACATATTTCCTCAAATGGCAAACCATTTCAAATGGTCAACCACTCCAATCGGTTTGGAACCCAAACCTCCAAACGGTTTCCAAACTATTTGGTCGCCAAACAGTTTGGTGAAACTGTTTGGACCAAAAGTTGAAACCGTATGCAAAAGATATTTGTGGAGGTGTGTGCTTATGATGATGTCATCATCATCAAGCTATAAACCCACGAAGCTTACTGTGATTTTCATGGTGATTTCATCAATCAACCAAATAAAATTTCAGAAACAAAGAAAGAAGCAACAATTGATGAAGATATGGAGTCAATAACAAACTTTAAGGGTTCAAGTTATATAACCCTCCTTCAATTGAGCTTTAAATCTTGGAGCTTCACGTCAACAATGGTGGAAGAAGCTTTTGCAACCTTCTCAAGACTCGTCCTCAAGCTTTGGAGTGAAAAGGTTGGCTAGGATTGAAGATGGAGTGAAACAGAGAAGAAATCATGCATTATTTTGTGATTTCCACCATGAATTCAAGGTGAAAGAGGGTCGAGAAGCTTACCAACAGGTTGGGGGTCGTCCTCCTGTTGCTACAAACTCCCTTGGTCGTTTTTTCAAGCAAGAACTGAAGATGGATTCGAAATTATCCCTTCACCTCATAGATAAAGGAGCTTATATATGAATTTTATTGAAATTCATTTAAGAGAGAGAAAGTAGGAATTATCTCGTCAACTTTCTTGCCATATGCCCCCTTATATTCCTTATGGGCGAGGCTATCCTCTTTGCCTCTTATTCCTCTCAATTATCCATGATTTAAAGGAAAACAAACTAAGCACCTTAAATCATATTATAATAATAATATCCATAAGTGAGTGGATATTTCTTTTTCTTTTCTTAATGTGAGTGGGTTCTCCACTCACGTAGATATTTTCTTTGCCTTTGCAAGGTAAATGGAATTCTAAAAATAACCAAACTAAACCATTATAGTTTTGGTTGAAGGGCAATCCAATTAATGTAATTATTTTTGCATTAAATTGAATTAGGGTTTCAATTATGCTTAAATCTTGATTATTTTAATATCAAGATTCTCTCTCCTTCAAAATGATTCAAATGAGGCACCCATCTCAAATTAATTTCTCTAACTGATGAAAAGAATCATGAGGGACCCTCTTGAAGTGGTATTTTGCATATTGAACCCTAGATTTTGGGTAATTTGCACATTACACCAAAACTACATTTTAATGCACAAACATTGCTCAACAAGCTCTTTCTTGTTATTCAGGCTTGTAGAATCCATACTACTGCATCATACTCATTCCCATGATGCTTCAACAAATGAGGAACATTGTATCATGTACAATTTGCAAGTTAACCCCTCAACTTGGGTAATTTACACTTTAGTCCAAAACTAACAAAACATTGTTTCAACATTAATCAAAAGGGACTAAAATTGAAATATAAGTTCCTCTTGAGCCTTAATTACTTTTAGAGAGATAATAGAGTGCATATAATCAACTTCATTAAGCAAAACATCTAGGTTTAAGCATAACCCAAGTCAGGGATGTTACAAATTATAAACCCCTAACAAGGATTTCGTCCCCGAAATCCCAGATAACAAAAGATAGTTGTTACTCTTGTCATCAAGTCTCTTATTATCATCTCAATATCATGAAGATACTATAGATCTTTAATCCACACACAAAGTTTTCTTCCATTAGTTCACCCTTATCAATGTTCATGCTTATGCAGAGCATAAACCCCTAACATATGATGTCCACATATTTGATGTAACTTGATTGATTTCATAGTTGGCAACTATAGTTAACCAACATAAATAACTTACTTTGGTATTCATCATATGTATTGAGAACACATATCATCCTTATCATATTCGATTTCCTGTTGTTACCACCAAGGGTACACATGCACAAAGTATTTCTTTTACTTTAGGACATTGCTTGTTCCATATATCATTATCTTGGAACCAAAGTCCAAAGCAAACTGATACTTTTCTAAGTATCCATCAACGGATTATTTCTAATCCATGTGCATCAAATATCATAATACTTACTTGATCGTCATGTTTAATGAAATGAAGAAACATAAAGGAACATACCATTATCATTACCCTAGGTTGTTTATCAAAGGGGAAACATATATATTTAACAGAGGTAATCCACTCAAAAATTCTTATGTTTATTGGGAAAGTTCACTTAGCACTTCCTATGTAATTAGGAAATTTCACTTAGCACTTCCTATGTTATTAGGAAAGTTCACTTAGCACTTCCTTATGTAATTGGGAAAGTTCACTTAGCAATTTCTCATTAATTGGGAATGTTCACTTAGCTCTTCCTCATTGGTTGGGAATGTTCACTTAGCTCTTCCTCATTAGTTGGGAAAGTTCACTTAGCACTTCCTCATTAGTTGGGAATGTTAACTTAGCTCTTCCTCATTAGTTTCATTATACTCACTAGATTGTTTCAGAATGACTACTTGATCAGAGTAATCAGAAAGATAACAATCTAAGAGTTTCATACTTGCCTTATCTCAAATAATTGTATACCTGGCCAGGGTATACAAGTATTGAGATTAGGTAATATGCACTTTATTTGCTATCATATTCCTCAATTTTCATATCATTATACACACAATATTTTTCATTCTTGAATTTTCTTCTGGAATCACTTCTATATCTCATCTTTTAACACACATATAAAGGAGATTATGAAGTATTTTAAGGAACACTGAGTAAGATGTAAGTTCTCATCTCCCTTGTGTCCTTATAGGACTAGTCAGAGGGAGTTCAAAAACAACTACTTTCTTATTTTTAACACATAGAATCATGAAATGAAATATCAGAATGAATCTATTTCATCTGATCTGTCACAACCCGAGGGTTGACTATTGCATCAGATTGATTCATTGCATAGATCCTCACAGTTGCTGGTTGTTGACCCTGTGCTTGATTATTAAGTGATGATGAACTAGCTCAGGATGCTTGTCCATGTCCTCTATTGTTACTAGAAATATGTCTCCTTTGTGAGCCTTGCAGACTCTACCCCTGTGGTTGAGTCACCATTACATTCCCATCTGGACAATCCTTTGCTAGATGTCCCGGTTGTCTACATTGGTAACATATCCTAGTTGCAAAATAGGGTCTATGAGATCCAGTCACCGATGTTGATGCTGTGCTAGGGGCTCTACTAGGAGCAAAACTACGGTCCTTACCCCTACTTGACGCCCAATGTGTATGGGTATTGAACCTCGATGGTGTTGTCGATGCAGAAAATCTCAGCTTCTTAAAACTTTCCGATCTTTGTCCTTGACACTAAATATACACCTTCTTACCACTGGCCTGTCGTTTCTTGATTTTAGACCTTTCTATCCTCCTTACTGACTCCACAAAAGTGACAAACCTCTCCCTATTATCTAAAGTAGACACAGGAGTGGTCAGTTCAACGTTCAACCCCTTCTCGAAATGCCAAATTCTTTCCTCATCATTAACTGCCATATGCGGACAAAACCGCAACAACTCCATGAACTTAGCTTCATACTCGCTAATGTTCATTTGTCCTTGTTTGATCCTCTCAAATTGAGAGATCTTCTCATCTAGATATGTCTTAGGGAAATATTTACTGAAGAACTCTCGTCGGAATACCTCCCATCCAATTTCTTCACCTGGCCTCTTGTATTCTTCTATAATCCACCAGTGACCAACACTCCCTTTTAAGAGGTACACTGCATGTCTTACCTTCTCGGCTTCAGGAATATCAAGAATCCTAAAAGCCTTTTCCAGCTCCGTCAGCCACATATCAGCATCTGCTGGATCAGCTGTACCAGCATAATCTATGGCTCCAACTCGGCGAAGTATCTCAAAAGTCTTGCCGGCTCCATACCCCTCATTGTGGGATGGTGCCCTAGGTGCAGGTGGTGGCATCCTGTCTGCTATGTGTGTCATAGTTGCCATAAACTGGCTAAACAGTGTATGGAAGGCTTGATTCTCTATCATGGCTGGGTTAAACTAGGGTTGTTTAGGTACATGCCCTTCCCTATTCCGGTCTCCTGCACCTCCTCCTAGTACAACAACACTGCTATCAACAGTGTGTTCTTCGTGTGTTCCAGACATCTTTAAGTTTTTCTTCTCCTCCTATATGAGTAGAAGTCACTATCAGATAACTAGAAGACACTAGAACAGACTCAACATCTTAGTCCTATGTCTCTGTAGACTCAATGAACCTAGCGCTCTGATACCACTAAATTGTGACACATTGTTCGAATAAAACATTATTAACTAAGCAGAAGCGATCACTAAGCAGTGGATTACCAAAAATCACTAACAATTAAAACCATTTTACAAAGAAGTTCACACATAGGAAAACTCTTTTCACAAAGAACCAGAGTAACTTAATTATATATTGGTTCACAAGTACATGTTCTGTATCATCTTTTTCTGAAGGTTACATGCATCAACTGCTCTGTTAAACTAAACACGGGCAATATCAAATCTCGAGGCACTAAGACAAAATCTCGAAAGCATTAACTACTACTCCGAGGACCTGAGAGTACAGAGACGACACATAGGACTCTATGTACATCTATACAAGACATATCAACCAGTGTCTCCACTTGAGAATTCACTGATGTCCTTGCTGCTGTTGTTGTTGTTCTCCACCTATTGAAGAATTCTTGCCTCCTCGTCCGCATCCACCTAAAAATGTGGTTCCCACGGGGGTGAGACAATTGTAAAATTGCCCCAGCGAGAGATATAATTCTCCGTCAGAAACATTGTTATTGCAGTTTATTAAGATAAAATTGAACAGATGAATCATAATTGCTTAACAACAGTTAATTCATTTTTTAACAAATTAGAACATTATTCTTATCTAAAACATTACAGTTGTAACCTGATAGAGCATCATATCACTTATCCCATAAGGAATGTGAAGAACATGTATAACATTTATTCGCTACACTAAGAAGTATAATATCAACTAATTTTTCTCGCATTTCAACTTTATGCAAATACAATACACAGCTGACATGTGTACCTTGGTCAGGCTGAAATTATATTTTTTCTCGCATTTCAACTTTATGCAAATACAATACAAGCCTTCCATTTCAACTATATTTTACACATCATGTGTCAGGCTGAAATTAACTTGCCAGAGTAAATTGACATCTTCATTATAGAGTTACAGCCACAACACATACTCTCTTCAGCCTTAGAACACACAGCTAATGCCTGGGGTTATTTTGTGGAGTCATGGCCTATAGCCATACTCTTCTAACAAAGTATTGGGATCTTAATCCCTCATCTCATCAAACACATTTCCATTTCTTAACAAATTCATCATCATGATTATAAAACATGGGTATTCAAACCTTTAGCTCATCACTAAGCACTGTTACCACTTTTTTAGGTAACCATCACCTTCAGGTCATCTGACCAAGGTACACATGTCACTTTCTACACAAGCATCTTATCTGGCACTTGAGGCCCATTAACTCTCTTATTACTTCTTACTAAGCAACAAGGCATATTATGGCACACAAGGCCCAATAAATAATTTCAATAAATAAAGCATCATAGCTCATACCTGGATATGCTTATCGTCTCAACATGCCTGCATGATTAGTTCTCATGATAACAATTATAATGCTTTCATATCAGCACGATGCAACACAAAGTAATACCTCTATTCCCTTTTTAGGGTTAGGATTACCCTTACATATTATCACCCTTCATTAGGGTTTTCCACAAATAACCATTTAGGTTCTTAAGATCATGTTATTAATGATCAAACCTTAACTCATTGCTCCACACAGTTAGGAGCCAACATTGATAACATAAGTATTCAATCATACTTATTATTCAATTATAACAAAGTATGAGTTTCTCTCTCATCTTTACCAGAATATGATTGCATCATAGTCTATTGATTTGGATTAACCTTTTCATAAGCCACGTTAGCCTACACTTATCAAAGTGCATTACATCTCAATGAAACAACTAACATGACACACTTCATGTGTCACTCATCCAAATATATTGGATTTAAAACACATTAAGGTATATCAATATTGAGGTGCTGGATGTGATGTCTATCATACTTTGATGTATCACTTCCTTCATCACCTTTATCTTACTTGAGTTCATCCACTTAGCTTGTATTAGGGTATTTCCCATCCTAATACCTTATACACCAGTTCATCACATTTATCATGTAATGTATTGGTCACAAGTCACTATATTTAGAGAAATGCAACCATTGCTAATGATATGGACTCATCATGGAGTTAGGAACTATTAATATAAGGATATCCACTATCAACCTCTTTAGATGTTACACATGTCAATATATTAATCACTATTCCATTATTAGGAATAGGATTTTCCATGTTTATAAATTAAGGTTCACATAGAATCTCCCATAAATATGGGTTTCACATAACATTACTCTACTTTAGAGTTTCACATAACATCCTCATATATCAGGGTTTCACATAACATGACCCTACATTAGGGTTTCACATAACATTACCTGAAATTAGGTTTTCACTTGACATCACCCTTAATTAGGGTTTCTCATGTCACACCCTTAATTAGGGTTTCATCAACCTTCTCAATTAAGATTTCATGATCTCTTTACAAAGGATCATACCCTGATTACTTATTATGTTCATGTTGAAAGTGTTGAGGTTTAACCATTACATGATTGTCACTCATGTAGGGATTCCTCTTCTCTCATACTCTCTAGGATGTCAATTAATTCAATCTTAATTAGATTAGGTCCAAACAACTTGAATGAAGAGTTGTCACAACATATCAAATCACTGCTTTCATAAGCATCAAGAGTTAACCACTCAACAATGTACTAATTACCCTAGTACCTCAAAGGTACAACCATTGTAATCACCTTTGATTTACATCATTAATAATCAATTAGTTAATTGACCTTTAGTCACCTTAGGTGTTCAAATGGTTTGACCAATTGAACCTCAAATATTCTTGGTCACTTAGACCCCAAACGGTCTTAGTCACTCAGACATTGAATGGTTTGAAACTGTTTAAGCAAAACCATAATGAAACCGTATGGACATTTCTTACTTGAAACCACTTGGGCCTCCAAACGGTTTGAGACCGTTTGGTCCCAAATGGTCTTGAGACTATTTGGACCCAAACGGTCTTAAGACCGTTTGGTCCAAACCTTCTCAAAACTGAATGGACCAATCAAGGTCTTTCAACACTTATCAATTCAGGGTTTCAATCATTAAACCCTCTATCAGTTGAACTACTGATTTGTTATTCAATTGAATCATTGAATCACCCTTCAATTGGACCTTCAATTAGGATTTTGAACCCAATTGAACTAGGGTTTATAATCAAGAAACGATCAATTAGGGTATTGAAATCGAAGAACCATCAATGATTGACATTGTGAAACTAATTCAATTGAAATCGTTGGATCATCATCAAACCATGATATGACCTGACCTCAAACGGTCTTGAGGTCGTTTGGATATCCTCCAAACGGTCTTGAGACCATTTGACTCATCCCATCATTGAAATTTATGAAATTCACTTAGAGTTTGCATCATTGAATCGATCATCGATTGAGCTAGTGATTATACTTCAATTTGATATCACTGGATCTCCAACCATCCAATCATACACCACCATATAACTCTAAACGGTCTTGGTTGACCTCCAAATGGTCTTGAGACCTTTTGGGTGACCTCCAAATGGTCTTGAGACCGTTTGGGCTTAGTCAACCCAAAAAGTTGATTCAATTACTTAGGGTTCCACACTCAACCCGATTAGGGTTTACATTTAAGGAATCATTCACAATTGAAACCTTCAAGATCAAACCAATTGGAACCATTGGATCAATATCCAAGTACAACAACATATTTCCTCAAATGGTCAACCATTTCAAACGGTCAACCACTACAAACGGTTTGGAACCCAAACCTCCAAACGGTTTGGTGAAACCGTTTGGACCAAAAGTTGAAACCGTTTGCAAAAGATATTTGTGGAGGTGTGTGCTTATGATGATTTCATCATCATAAATCTATAAACCCATGAAGCTTACTGTGATTTTCATGGTGATTGCATCAATCAACCAAATAAAATTTCAGAAATAAAGAAAGAATCAACAATTGATGAAGATATGGAGTCAATAACAAAGTTTAAGGGTTCAAGTTATATAACCCACCTTCAATTGAGCTTTAAAGCTTGGAGATTCACGTCAAAAATGGTGGAAGAAGATTTTGCAACCTTCCCAAGACTCGTCCTCAAGCTTTAGAGTGAAAAGATTGGCTAGGATTGAAGATGGAGTGAAATAGAGAAGAAATCATGCATTGTTTTGTGATTTCCACCATGAATTCAAGGTAAAAGAGGGTCAAGAAGCTCACAAACAGGTTTGGGGTCGTCCTCCTGTTGCTCCAAGTTCCTGTGGTCGTTTTTGAAAGCAATAAGTGAAATTGGATTCGAAATTATCCCTTCACCTCATAGATAAAGGAGCTTATATATGAATTTTTATTGAAATTCATTTAAGAGAGAGAAAGTAGGAATTATCTCCTAAACTTTCTTGCCATATGCCCCCTTCTCTTCCTTAGGGGCGTGGCTATCCTCTTTTCCTCTTATTCCTATCAATTATCCATGATTTAAAGGAAAACAAACTAAGCACCTTAAATCATATTATGATAATATCCATAAGTGAGTGGATATTTCTTTTTCTTTTCTTAATGTGAGTGGGGTTCTCCACTCACGTAGATATTTCCTTTGCCTTTGCAAGGAAAAAGGACGTCCAAACATAACCAAACTCAACCATTATAGTTTTGGTTGAAGGGCAATCCAATTAATGTAATTATTTTTGCATTAAATTGAATTAGGGTTTCAATTATGCTTAAATCTTGATTATTTTAATATCAAGATTCTCTCTCCTTCAAAATGATTCAAATGAGGCACCCCTCTCAAATTATTTTCTCTATCTGATTCCAAGAATCATTAGAGACCCTCTTGAAGTGGTATTTTGCATATTGAACCCTAGATTTTGGGTAATTTGCACATTACACCAAAACTAGGTTTTAATGCACAAACATTGCTCAACAAGCTCTTTCTTGTTATTTAGGCTTTTAGAAGCCATACTACTGCATCACACTCATTCCCATGATGCTTAAACACATGAGGAACATTGTATCATGTAAAAGTTTCAAGTTAACCCCTCAACTTGGGTAATTTGCACTTTAGTCCAAAACTAACAAAACATTGTTTCAACATTAATCAAAAGGGACTAAAATTGAAATATAAGTTCCTCTTGAGCCTTAATTACTTTTAGAGATATAAGAGAGAGCATATAATCAACTTCATTATGCAAAACATCTAGTTTTAAGCATAACCCAGGTCAGGGATGTTACACAGATCTTGACTTCCCTTGGTCGCAAAAATGAAAGCCCTAACATCACCATTAGTTGAGCACCCCACTTGGTGTACCATGGACCTAGAAAGCCCCAAAAGAGAAAACCATAAATACATACACACAAAGAGAAAAACATTAGATCCCAATACCTAGAGGTGGACCATTGGTTCCCATCATCCAATAGAAAGACCATTGAGCTAGAGCATTTATGTGAGCAAACTCAAATCTCAACACGAGGCTAGAGGTCACCACTAAACCAAGGTACAACAAGGTGCCTCAAGGTAAAAATATATCAAACATGAAAACATGTGAGGTACAAAAAGCATGTGAAAAATTACATGATAATCCCTAGATATGGGTAAATTGCACAAAAGCCCTTATAAACACAAATATTACATAACTTACTAAATAATGTCCAAACTAGACCAAACTTGGAACTTAGCCTTGTCACATGATAGAAAAGCACATATTATGGTTTTATTAAGGTTTTAAGCATCCAAATGAAGGTAAAAAAGCATGTTCAACCAAAAATTAAGGTCAGGGGTCTTACAACCATAAACCCCTAACTGGGATTTTGCCCCCAAAATCTAAGGCAACAAAGATGGGTACCTCCTATGCACCTGATACACAAACCTCCACATGATTACTTTTTTCTCCTGGTGATGTCACAACACTTTCATAGAATCTATATCCTCCTCCCTCATATCTTGTATGTGTCATCTATGATCAACACAGAATCATTTGTCCTCATCTGACTCCACCTTTCTTGTTTGTATCACTTGTCCTGTACCGGGATGACACTTCCTCAAAAAGGGTCATAGAAACTGGTGAGCAGCATGTGCAACTCTGGTAGTGGCTCCAACTTGGAACTATAATGACTTACCATGATTATCAACATATGATCTTTGCCTGGCTTGAGCTGCTCTCAACTGTTACTGAATTACTACGACCTTCACTAGTATGTTGTTCTAACACAACACTCAAAAGTTGATACTTACTTGCTTTTAACCAAACATGTAGTGTCCTATATCTCATATGATATGCACATTTACAGGGTGCCATGTCTATGCTTCACTGGTTGTTGTTGTTGTTAAGCAAACCTGATCAAACTCAGCTGGATATTCCCTATCTGCCAAGAACCGTAGGGCATGTGTTCTTAAAAGATTCTCCAATCATATACATAGTTATTTATGACTGTCCATATATCTAAGGTTGTTTTGAACTTCCATTGTATCCTTGTAGGATCCTAACATTTCTCCTTGACTTGCTGATCATGATACTTTTGGCCCCAACATCTGTCATATCACTAATATCTAGTTGTCATGGTGTGTTCTTCTAATTATGATACATCTGTGTACTGTCGGGTACATTGTATACATTAGGGAATGAGCTTCCTCAAATACCATCTTACTCAAATCATTCTGTGTCTGGAACCATTGGTGGTGGATGCATGTTGTCATGTTACTTAATCCATGGAAGCCATCACACTTCCCACTGCACTACTTTAATTTGACGTCTCAACATCATGGTATCATCCATTTGTATACCTTTTATCTACTGTGGCAGTGTTGGTTTGACTTGTAGATGTCTCAATAATACTAACAACAGAGATAATTCCAACTATCCATCCTTCTTTTGAAGCAAAAAGGAATCATACTATTATCTTGTATCGACACGTATCCCAAATAATTCTTTGAAGCATATAGAAGACGATGTATCCTTCCCTTTGTTCTGAAAACACTAACACTAGAACACTGGTCAACTTCTCCTTCAGTAACTGGAAAGAATGCTGACACCTCCTTACTATACAAAAAGAAACACCTTTCCTAGTCATCCTTGTTAGGGGTAAAGCAATGACGCTGACATTCTGAATGGACTTCCTGTAGTGTCTTGCTAGGCTTAAGAAGCTTCAGATCTCAGTCAATGTCTGGGGCTACTCCTATTCCAGCACTGTCTTCACCTTATCCGGATTCATACAACATACTTAGCATATATATCATAACCCTGAGAAGATACTTTAGTCAGCCTCAAACTCACTCTTGCTAAACTTGACACATAGTTATTACTGCTTCAACAATGCTAGGGCTTAGTCAATATGTTTTCCTTGTTGTTGCCTATCTCTGAAGTACATTGAGATGTTATTAACAAAACCTATCACAACTCATAAGGACACTACCTGATCACTCTGTTCATCAAGTCCATAAGCATTGTTGATGCATTGGCTAGTCTAAATGGCATAATCACAAACTCATAATGACCATACCTTGTCCTAAAAGTATTCTTAGGTATGTCATCTGCCTTGATCCTTAACTAGTGATAGCCCAACCTCAAGCCTATCTTAGAGAACATTGTAGCACCTTTCAACTGATCAAACAGATCATTCATCCTCGGCGACGGGTACTTATCCTTCACTTATGACCTAGTACAACTATCGGTAGTCTATGAAAAACCTCATAGATACATCCTTATTCTTCACAAGAAACACGGGACCACCCCAAGGGAAAGTTCTTCATTGCTCCTATTAATTATTTATCAATCTTATGTATGCCCTTTCATTTTATCATGTTTTTCAGTCACTTATCAAGGGGTATCTCATCATATTTCACATTTTCTTCATTTAACAAGGATCATTTTTCATTAATTCCTTTTATGTGTCATGGAATTTTTTACATTAACCCCTTCTTACTCATGTGAATTGGTCTAAGATTAGCTCAAGTTTCACTTTATTAATTTGTCATTGTTCTTATTCATCTTCTCATATCACACTTATTTAAGGAATTCTCTTCTTCTTATGTAGATTTTATACCTTATATCATTCCATTAACATAGACTTACTTTGTTATCTCTAGAATTACAACTTCAAAAATTCCTATTTAGCTTATTTGTATTCAGATTTAGGGTGTCACATCTTTCTCTTTAGTTACTAATCTTTCAAGTTTTGATAGGTTACAATGTGATTTTTAGCTTTCTATAAAGTAAGATTAATATATTTTCATCATGATTTCTTATTCATTATGATCTTTAAATTATTTCTGACCGATTGATCATGGTAATCAGAAAGATACCAATCTAAGAGCTACAAACTTACCTCTCCTTCAATAATCGAATACCTGGCCAGGGCATCCAAGTGCTGAGTTTAGGTAGTATGCATTATGATCAAATGTCATGTTCATCACCTAATCACCATCCTAATCCTAAGTCCTAGTATCCCTATAGACTCAACGAACCTAAATTTTTGATACCACAAAATGTGACAACCCATCACATAGAACGAGACTACTCAAAATCAAAGCATGATCAAACATTAGTCAACTACATCCCTAAAAAGGGCAAAAAATCAAAACCAAATTATTTCCATCAACATACACAAGAACATTTACATAAAGGCCCAACATCTTGCATATATTCATGTATTATGCCAAGTTTCTTTAAAAAAATACTCTGTCGCCTCAAACACAACATATACATACAGAATAATGTTATCCACATATGCCACATGTACAAACATTAGGATGCTACCAAAATCTTGACTTGATTAAAACATCGGATACAAAATTTCACTCCCGGACCTGAGAGTATAGGGATGACTCTAGGAAACATTAGACATCTAAACATCCTTCTCGAAGGTCCACCAACACATCTCTTTTTTGCTGCCATGAGTCTGCTCCCGATGTTGCCTATCACCTAAAAAGATGTGGTGACCCACAAGGTGAGATCCATATCCCACCAAGAGATATAACTCTCAATAATGCTTATTGATTACAACAAGATAAGTAATTAAGAAGATAAAGTAGGATTTATAAATAGAATGGAAATACTAGATATAAACTTCTTTAGGAGCAGTTGTAACCCAAGTATTATTTATAGAAAAGAAAGGTTAACATTATTCTCATGAGATCAGGTGAAGCTAACATAAAAGGCATAACTTATCATCATCATGAGCCTAACTAGTATCATGAACATATCTAACATCATAAGCATGGAAAAAATATAAGAATATCTAACAACATAAGTAAAACTAACTGTCAATATATGTATATCTAACAAGATAAGCAGAACTAACAATATAAGCATGTCTAACAGTATAAGTAGAACTAACAACAGAAGAATGTCTGATAACATAAGTATGACTGCCTTCTCTTATTGCATTATACATCATCTATATATGAAAAGAGCAAGCAAGAGTTGTCATCTAATGTGAAGCATTGTGTAACCCTAATAGATATGCTACTTGGCTATTTTATGTCTTTTATTAATCCTTCAGGAGTTTGAGGTATACCACTTAAACTCCAACTGACCAATGCTAGGTCAAAATCAGTTCCGAACAAGATCTAGGACAGTTAGAATCCTAAGATCTCATATTCCCTTAGTCAGTACAAGTCTGTCGTGGCGAGATATAAGTCAAGCTGTAGAACTGCCTAGTCCACTCTCGGTATATAGGTCACAACACTAGAAAAATAGGGTATGCAAAACCAATCATCTGAGGTACACCCGTAGTTGTCCTAAATAACATCACATGTACAAAATCATAATCATTTGAGATACGACCGTATCCATTCTCCTACCAAGGTATGCCAAAACCATCCTCAAAACATATATATACTCAATATTATACGACTTTGGGCCTCTCTTTTGGAATACCCATTTCCTAATCTAGCAAGTCTTGACATGGGAATGGTTCTATGGCATAGGACACTACATGATTAGGGTTTTACTTGATTATTTAATGCCAATTGGGTGAGTTAAGGTTGCATCAAAAAAGTGGACATGCAAA
Source organism: Alisma plantago-aquatica (assembly GCA_963693085.1). NCBI lineage: Eukaryota > Viridiplantae > Streptophyta > Magnoliopsida > Alismatales > Alismataceae > Alisma > Alisma plantago-aquatica. The sequence continues at coordinate 1,243,378,432 of OY856409.1, forward strand.
CCCTAATTCATATCTAGCAAAATATTGGTATATAACAACTTCAGAACATATAAAATGTATGAGACATATTCCAAAATAACACATCATAGAGTACCAGTTCATTCCTATCCATGAGACTATTATCTTTATTACTCCATCACATTATATAATTCCTTATCACATATCCCAAGGTACTAACCCTTATCAAACATAAAGAGGGTTACTATTCCATTAGGAACCATACCATGCCCAAAGGTCATGAGGACCATTCACATATTTCCTGCAAGAACATCATTATCTTCCACTACCTTTGTAAAAGGTTCAACAATCACCATCATGCATGTGTTTCACAGATTTGGCATATCATTACATTAATCACAAGAGGTTTGATGTTCAATAGGTGACATATCAAGATATCTATTAACATTATAAGATAAAACTACCACTATTATAGTATAGAGGGACACATGTATAATTAAACCATCATATCTAATCACCTTTAGGTTAGACCCAGAAAAAAATTAATGTTACACATTTTCACTTTATTGTGATGATTAGTGTGTGTTCATTTGAGGGAAAAGGTAAGACTATCAGATCAAGGACATGAATAAGCCAAAGCATTCTTATCAAATCATGTGCATCAAATCCAAACCATAGGATCATGTATAAATCTACCATAAACCTTCACACTTAACATTCCCATCAAATCATGGAAGCATACAAAACAAAACACCACCATCAAATCATATACTCCAAACACAAACATTGGTACATACCTAGCATAACGCTTAACCATTGATTCATGAACCATAAATCAAAATCATCAGATGTTATGTAGACAAAAAAACACTGGATACCATGTGACTAAAACCGTTGAATCATGCACATTGTAGAGCCATCCAATCATGCATCTAGGAAAGCAATCAAGTCATGAACCTAAAAGGGCCATCAGTTCCTGACCTAGAAGGTCCATCAAATGTTGACACTATGAAGCCTGACATTTGATAACTAGAGGAACCATCAATCTAGAAACTAGTGAATCCATTAGTTGAGAACCATTGACCATAGGATCAGTAAAACCATAAATCTGGGAACTAGTGAAGCCATCGAGTCTTGACCCAGTGAAACCATTGAGTCTTGACCCAGTGAAACCATGGAGTCTTGACCCAGTATTGATATAAGGATACCCACTATCAACCTCTTTATATGTTACACTTGTCAATATATTAATCACTATTCCATTATTAGGAATAATATTTTCCATGTTTATAAATTAAGGTTCACATAGCATCTCCCATAAATATGGGTTTCACATAACATTACTCTACTTTAGAGTTTCACATAACATCCTCATATATCAGGGTTTCACATAACATGACCCTACATTAGGGTTTCACATAACATTACATGAAATTAGGTTTTCACTTAACATCACCCTTAATTAGGGTTTGTCAAGTCACACCCTTGATTAGGGTTTCATCAGCATTCTCAATTAAGATTTCATGATCTCTTTACAAAGGATCATACCCTGATTACTTATTATGTTCATGTTGAAAGTGTTGAGGTTTAACCATTACATGATTGTCACTCATGTAGGGATTCTTCTTCTCTCATCCTCTCTAGGATGTCACTTACTTCAATCTTAATTAGATTAGATCCAAACAACTTGAATGAAGGGTTGTCACCACATATCAAATCACTGCTTTCATAAGCATCAAGAGTTAACCACTCAACAAGGTACTAATTACCCTAGTACCTCAAAGGTACAACCATTGTAATCACCTTTGATTTACATCATTAATAATCACAATTAGTTAATTGACCTTTAGTCACCTTAGGTGTTCAAATGGTTTGACCAATTGAACCTCAAATATTATTGGTCACTTAGACCCCAAACGGTCTTAGTCACTCAGACATTGAATGGTTTGAAACTGTTTAAGCAAAACCATAATGAAACTGTATGGACATTTCTTACTTGAAACCACTTGGGTCTCCAAATGGTTTGAGACCGTTTGGTCCCAAACGGTCTTGACCAAACCTTGTCAAAACCAAATGGACCAATCAAGGTCTTTCAACACTTATCAATTCAGGGTTTCAATCATTAAACACTCTATCAATTGAACTACTAATTTGTTCTTCAATTGAATCATTGAATCACCCTTGAATTGGACCTTAAATTAGGGTTTTGAACCCAATTGAACTAGGGTTTATAATCAAGAAACCATCAATTAGGGTATTGAAATCGAAGAACCATCAATGATTGACATTGTGAAACTAATTCAGTTGAAATCGTTGGAACATCATCTAACCATGATATGACCTGACCTCAAATGGTCTTGAGGTCATTTGGATAACCTCCAAATGGTATTGAGACCATTCGACTCATCCCATCATTGAAATGTATAAAATTCACTTAGAGTTTGCATCATTGAATCGATCATCGATTGAGCTAGTGATTATATTTCAATTTGATATCACTGGATCTCCAACCATCCAATCATACACCACCATATAACTCTAAATGGTCTTGGTTGACCTACAAACGGTCTTGAGACCATTTGGGTGACCTCCAAATGGTCTTGAGACCATTTGGGCTTAATCAACCCAAAAAGTTGATTCAATTACTTAGGGTTCCACACTCAACCCGATTAGGGTTTACATTTAAGGAATCATTCACAATTGAAACCTTCAAGATCAAACCAATTGGAACCATTGGATCAATATCCAAGTACAACAACATATTTCCTCAAATGGCAAACCATTTCAAATGGTCAACCACTCCAATCGGTTTGGAACCCAAACCTCCAAACGATTTCCAAACTATTTGGTCGCCAAACGGTTTGGTGAAACTGTTTGGACCAAAAGTTGAAACCGTATGCAAAAGATATTTGTGGAGGTGTGTGCTTATGATGATGTCATCATCATCAAGCTATAAACCCACGAATCTTACTGTGATTTTCATGGTGATTTCATCAATCAACCAAATAAAATTTCAGAAACAAAGAAAGAAGCAACAATTGATGAAGATATGGAGTCAATAACAAACTTTAAGGGTTCAAGTTATATAACCCTCCTTCAATTGAGCTTTAAATCTTGGAGCTTCATGTAAACAATGGTGGAATAAGCTTTTGCAACCTTCCCAAGACTCGTCCTCAAGCTTTGGAGTGAAAAGGTTGGCTAGGATTGAAGATGGAGTGAAACAGAGAAGAAATCATGCATTATTTTGTGATTTCCACCATGAATTCAAGGTGAAAGAGGGTCGAGAAGCTTACCAACAGGTTGGGGGTCGTACTCCTGTTGCTACAAACTCCCTTGGTCGTTTTTTCAAGCAAGAAGTGAAAGTGGATTCAAAATTATCCCTTCACCTCATAGATAAAGGAGCTTATATATGAATTTTATTGAAATTCATTTAAGAGAGAGAAAGTAGGAATTATCTCCTCAACTTTCTTGCCATATGCCCCCTTATATTCCTTATGGGCGAGGCTATCCTCTTTGCCTCTTATTCCTCTCAATTATCCATGATTTAAAGGAAAACAAACTAAGCACCTTAAATCATATTATAATAATAATATCCATAAGTGAGTGGATATTTCTTTTTCTTTTCTTAATGTGAGTGGGTTGTCCACTCACGTAGATATTTCCTTTGCCTTTGCAAGGTAAATGGAAGTCTAAAAATAACCAAACTCAACCATTATAGTTTTGGTTGAAGGGCAATCCAATTAATGTAATTATTTTTGCATTAAATTGAATTAGGGTTTCAATTATGCTTAAATCTTGATTATTTTAATATCAAGATTCTCTCTCCTTCAAAATGATTCAAATGAGGCACCCATCTCAAATTAATTTCTCTAACTGATGAAAAGAATCATGAGGGACCCTCTTGAAGTGGTATTTTGCATATTGAACCCTAGATTTTGGGTAATTTGCACATTACACCAAAACTACGTTTTAATGCACAAACATTGCTCAACAAGCTCTTTCTTGTTATTCAGGCTTGTAGAATCCATACTACTGCATCATACTCATTCCCATGATGCTTCAACAAATGAGGAACATTGTATCATGTACAATTTGCAAGTTAACCCCTCAACTTGGGTAATTTGCACTTTAGTCCAAAACTAACAAAACATTGTTTCAACATTAATCAAAAGGGACTAAAATTGAAATATAAGTTCCTCTTGAGCCTTAATTACTTTTAGAGAGATAATAGAGTGCATATAATCAACTTCATTAAGCAAAACATCTAGGTTTAAGCATAACCCAAGTCAGGGATGTTACAAATTATAAACCCCTAACAAGGATTTCGTCCCCGAAATCCCAGATAACAAAAGATAGTTGTTACTCTTGTCATCAAGTCTCTTATTATCATCTCAATATCATGAAGATACTATAGATCTTTAATCCACACACAAAGTTTTCTTCCATTAGTTCACCCTTATCAATGTTCATGCTTATGCAGAGCATAAACCCCTAACATATGATGTCCACATATTTGATGTAACTTGATTGATTTCATAGTTGGCAACTATAGTTAACCAACATAAATAACTTACTTTGGTATTCATCATATGTATTGAGAACACATATCATCCTTATCATATTCAATTTCCTGTTGTTACCACCAAGGGTACACATGCACAAAGTATTTCTTTTACTTTAGGACATTGCTTGTTCCATATATCATTATCTTGGAACCAAAGTCCAAAGCAAACTGATACTTTTCTAAGTACCCATAAACAGATTATTTCTAATCCATGTGCATCAAATATCATAATACTTACTTGATCGTCATGTTTAATGAAATGAAGAAACATAAAGGAACATACCCTTATCATTACCCTAGGTTGTTTATCAAAGGGGAAACATATATATTTAACAGAGGTAATCCACTCAACAATTCTTATGTTTATTGGGAAAGTTCACTTAGCACTTCCTATGTAATTAGGAAATTTCACTTAGCACTTCCTATGTTATTAGGAAAGTTCACTTAGCACTTCCTTATGTAATTGGGAAAGTTCACTTAGCACTTTCTCATTAATTGGGAATGTTCACTTAGCTCTTCCTCATTGGTTGGGAATGTTCACTTAGCTCTTCCTCATTAGTTGGGAAAGTTCACTTAGCACTTCCTCATTAGTTGGGAATGTTAACTTATCTCTTCCTCATTAGTTTCATTATACTCACTAGATTGTTTCAGAATGACTACTTGATCAGAGTAATCAGAAAGATAACAATCTAAGAGTTTCATACTTGACTTATCTCAAATAATTGTATACCTGGCCAGGGTATACAAGTATTGAGATTAGGTAATATGCACTTTATTTGCTATCATATTCCTCACTTTTCATATCATTATACACACAAGATTTTTCATTCTTGAATTTTCTTCTGGCATCACTTCTATATCTCATCTTTTAACACACATATAAAGGAGATTATGAAGTATTTTAAGGAACACTGAGTAAGATGTAAGTTCTCATCTCCCTTGTGTCCTTATAGGACTAGTCAGAGGGAGTTCAAAAACAACTACTTTCTTATTTTTAACACATAGAATCATGAAATGAAATATCAGAATGAATCTATTTCATCTGATCTGTCACAACCCGAGGGTTGACTATTGCATCAGATTGATTCATTGCATAGATCCTCACAGTTGCTGGTTGTTGACCCTGTGCTTGATTATTAAGTGATGATGAACTAGCTCAGGATGCTTGTCCATGTCCTCTATTGTTACTAGAAATATGTCTCCTTTGTGAGCCTTGCAGACTCTACCCCTGTGGTTGAGTCACCATTACATTCCCATCTGGACAATCCTTTGCTAGATGTCCCAGTTTTCTACATTGGTAACATATCCTAGTTGCAAAATAGGGTCTATGAGATCCAGTCACCGATGTTGATGCTGTGCTAGGGGCTCTACTAGGAGCAAAACTATGGTCCTTACCCCTACTTGACGCCCAATGTGTCTGGGTATTGAACCTCGATGGTGTTGTCGATGCAGAAAATCTCAGCTTCTTAAAACTTTCCGATCTTTGTCCTTGACACTAAATATACACCTTCTTACCACTGGCCTGTCGTTTCTTGATTTTAGACCTTTCTATCCTCCTTACTGACTCCACAAAAGTGACAAACCTCTCCCTATTCTCTAAAGTAGACACAGGAGTGGTCAGTTCAACGTTCAACCCCTTCTCAAAATGCCGAATTCTTTCCTCATCATTAACTGCCATATGCGGACAAAACCGCAACAACTCCATGAACTTAGCTTCATACTCGCTAATGTTCATTTGTCCTTGTTTGATCCTCTCAAATGGAGAGATCTTCTCATCTAGATATGTCTTAGGGAAATATTTACTGAAGAACTCTCGTCGGAATACCTCCCATCCAATTTCTTCACCTGGCCTCTTGTCTTCTTCTATAATCCACCAGTGACCAACACTCCCTTTTAAGAGGTACACTACATGTCTTACCTTCTCGGCTTCAGGAATATCAAGAATCCTGAAAGCCTTTTCCAGCTCCGTCAGCCACATATCAGCATCTGCTGGATCAGCTGTACCAGCATAATCTATGGCTCCAACTCGGCGAAGTATCTCAAAAGTCTTGCCGGCTCCATACCCCTCATTGTGGGATGGTGCCCTAGGTGCAGGTGGTGGCATCCTGTCTGCTATGTGTGTCATAGTTGCCATAAACTGGCTAAACAGTGTATGTAAGGCTTGATTCTCTATCATGGCTGGGTTAAACTAGGGTTGTTTAGGTACATGCCCTTCCCTATTCCGGTCTCCTGCACCTCCTCCTAGTACAACAACACTGCTATCAACAGTGTGTTCTTCGTGTGTTCCAGACATCTTTAAGTTTTTCTTCTCCTCCTATATGAGTAGAAGTCACTATCAGATAACTAGAAGACACTAGAACAGACTCAACATCTTAGTCCTATGTCTCTGTAGACTCAATGAACCTAGCGCTCTGATACCACTAAATTGTGACACATTGTTCGAATAAAACATTATTAACTAAGCAGAAGCAATCACTAAGCAGTGGATTACCAAAAATCACTAACAATTAAAACCATTTTACAAAGAAGTTCACACATAGGAAAACTCTTTTCACAAAGAACCAGAGTAACTTAATTATATATTGGTTCACAAGTACATGTTCTGTATCATCTTTTTCTGAAGGTTACATGCATCAACTGCTCTGTTAAACTAAACACGGGCAATATGAAATCTCGAGGCACTAAGACAAAATCTCGAAAGCATTAACTACTACTTTGAGGACCTGAGAGTACAGAGACGACACATAGGACTCTATGTACATCTATACAAGACATATCAACCAGTGTCTCCACTTGAGAATTCACTGATGTCCTTGCTGCTGTTGTTGTTGTTCTCCACCTATTGAAGAATTCTTGCCTCCTCGTCCGCATCCACCTAAAAATGTGGTTCCCACGGGGGTGAGACAATTGTAAAATTGCCCCAGCGAGAGATATAATTCTCCGTCAGAAACATTGTTATTGCAGTTTATTAAGATAAAATTGAACAGATGAATCATAATTGCTTAACAACAATTAATTCATTTTTTAACAAATTAGAACATTATTCTTATCTAAAACATTACAGTTGTAACCTGATAGAGCATCATATCACTTATCCCATAAGGAATGTGAAGAACATGTATAACTTTTATTTGCTACACTAAGAAGTATAATATCAACTAATTTTTCTTGCATTTCAACTTTATGCAAATACACTACACAGCTGATTATATTTTACACATCATGTGTCAGGCTGAAATTAACTTGCCAGAGTAAATTGACATCTTCATTATAGAGTTACAGCCACAAAACATACTCTCTTCAGCCTTAGAACACACAACTAATGCCTGGGGTTATTTTGTGGAGTCATGGCCTATAGCCATACTCTTCTAACAAAGTATTGGGATCTTAATCCCTCATCTCATCAAACACATTTCCATTTCTTAACAAATTCATCATCATGATTATAAAATATGGGTATTCAAACCTTTAGCTCATCACTAAGCACTGTTACCACTTTTTTAGGTAACCATCACCTTCAGGTCATCTGACCAAGGTACACATGTCACTTTCTACACAAGCATCTTATCTGGCACTTGAGGCCCATTAACTCTCTTATTACTTCTTACTAAGCAACAAGGCATATTATGGCACACAAGGCCCAATAAATAATTTCAATAAATAAAGCATCATAGCTCATACCTGGATATGCTTATCGTCTCAACATGCCTGCATGATTAGTTCTCATGATAACAGTTATAATGCTTTCATATCAGCACGATGCAACACAAAGTAATACCTCTATTCCCTTTTTAGGGTTAGGATTACCCTTACATATTATCACCCTTCAATTGGGTTTTCCACAAATAACCATTTAGGTTCTTAAGATCATGTTATTAATGATCAAACCTTAACTCATTGCTCCACACAGTTAGGAGCCAACATTGATAACATAAGTATTCAATCATACTTATTATTCAATTATAACAAAGTATGAGTTTCTCTCTCATCTTTACCAGAATATGATTGCATCATAGTCTATTGATTTGGATTAACCTTTTCATAAGCCACATTAGCCTACACTTATCAAAGTGCATTACATCTCAATGAAACAACTAACATGACACACTTCATGTGTCACTCATCCAAATATATTGGATTTAAAACACATTAAGGTATATCAATATTGAGGTGCTGGATGTGATGTCTATCATACTTTGATGTATCACTTCCTTCATCACCTTTATCTTACTTGAGTTCATCCACTTAGCTTGTATTAGGGTATTTCCCATCCTAATACCTTATACACCAGTTCATCACATTTATCATGTAATGTATTGGTCACAAGTCACTATATTTAGAGAAATGCAACCATTGCTAATGATATGGACTCATCATGGAGTTAGGAACTATTAATATAAGGATATCCACTATCAACCTCTTTAGATGTTACACATGTCAATATATTAATCACTATTCCATTATTAGGAATAGGATTTTCCATGTTTATAAATTAAGGTTCACATAGAATCTCCCATAAATATGGGTTTCACATAACATTACTCTACTTTAGAGTTTCACATAACATCCTCATATATCAGGGTTTCACATAACATGACCCTACATTAGGGTTTCACATAACATTACCTGAAATTAGGTTTTCACTTGACATCACCCTTAATTAGGGTTTCTCATGTCACACCCTTAATTAGGGTTTCATCAACCTTCTCAATTAAGATTTCATGATCTCTTTACAAAGGATCATACCCTGATTACTTATTATGTTCATGTTGAAAGTGTTGAGGTTTAACCATTACATGATTGTCACTCATGTAGGGATTCCTCTTCTCTCATACTCTCTAGGATGTAAATTAATTCAATCTAATTAGATTAGGTCCAAACAACTTGAATGAAGAGTTGTCACAACATATCAAATCACTGCTTTCATAAGCATCAAGAGTTAACCACTCAACAAGGTACTAATTACCCTAGTACCTCAAAGGTACAACCATTGTAATCACCTTTGATTTACATCATTAATAATCAATTAGTTAATTGACCTTTAGTCACCTTAGGTGTTCAAATGGTTTGACCAATTGAACCTCAAATATTCTTGGTCACTTAGACCCCAAACGGTCTTAGTCACTCAGACATTGAATGGTTTGAAACAGTTTAAGCAAAACCATAATGAAACCGTATGGACATTTCTTACTTGAAACCACTTGGGCCTCCAAACGGTTTGAGACCGTTTGGTCCCAAATGGTCTTAAGAATATTTGGACCCAAACGGTCTTAAGACCGTTTGGTCCAAACCTTCTCAAAACTGAATGGACCAATCAAGGTCTTTCAACACTTATCAATTCAGGGTTTCAATCATTAAACCCTCTATCAGTTGAACTACTGATTTGTTCTTCAATTGAATCATTGAATCACCCTTCAATTGGACCTTCAATTAGGATTTTGAACCCAATTGAACTAGGGATTATAATCAAGAAACGATCAATTAGGGTATTGAAATCGAAGAACCATCAATGATTGACATTGTGAAACTAATTCAATTGAAAGCGTTGGATCATCATCAAACCATGATATGACCTGACCTCAAACGGTCTTGAGGTCGTTTGGATATCCTCCAAACGGTCTTGAGACCATTTGACTCATCCCATCATTGAAATTTATGAAATTCACTTAGAGTTTGTATCATTGAATCGATCATCGATTGAGCTAGTGATTATACTTCAATTTGATATCACTGGATCTCCAACCATCCAATCATACACCACCATATAACTCTAAACGGTCTTGGTTGACCTCCAAATGGTCTTGAGACCTTTTGGGTGACCTCCAAATGGTCTTGAGACCGTTTGGGCTTAGTCAACCCAAAAAGTTGATTCAATTACTTAGGGTTCCACACTCAACCCGATTAGGGTTTACATTTAAGGAATCATTCACAATTGAAACCTTCAAGATCAAACCAATTGGAACCATTGGATCAATATCCAAGTACAACAACATATTTCCTCAAATGGTCAACCATTTCAAATGGTCAACCACTACAAACGGTTTGGAACCCAAACCTCCAAACGGTTTGGTGAAACCGTTTGGACCAAAAGTTGAAACCGTTTGCAAAAGATATTTGTGGAGGTGTGTGCTTATGATGATTTCATCATCATAAATCTATAAACCCATGAAGCTTACTGTGATTTTCATGGTGATTGCATCAATCAACCAAATAAAATTTCAGAAATAAAGAAAGAATCAACAATTGATGAAGATATGGAGTCAATAACAAAGTTTAAGGGTTCAAGTTATATAACCCACCTTCAATTGAGCTTTAAAGCTTGGAGATTCACGTCAAAAATGGTGGAAGAAGATTTTGCAACCTTCCCAAGACTCGTCCTCAAGCTTTGGAGTGAAAAGATTGGCTAGGATTGAAGATGGAGTGAAATAGAGAAGAAATCATGCATTGTTTTGTGATTTCCACAATGAATTCAAGGTAAAAGAGGGTCAAGAAGCTTACAAACAGGTTTGGGGTCGTCCTCCTGTTGCTCCAAGTTCCTGTGGTCGTTTTTGAAAGCAATAAGTGAAATTGGATTCGAAATTATCCCTTCACCTCATAGATAAAGGAGCTTATATATGAATTTTTATTGAAATTCATTTAAGAGAGAGAAAGTAGGAATTATCTCCTAAAATTTCTTGCCATATGCCCCCTTCTCTTCCTTAGGGGCGTGGCTATCCTCTTTTCCTCTTATTCCTATCAATTATCCATGATTTAAAGGAAAACAAACTAAGCACCTTAAATCATATTATAATAATATCCATAAGTGAGTGGATATTTCTTTTTCTTTTCTTAATGTGAGTGGGTTCTCCACTCACGTAGATATTTCCTTTGCCTTTGCAAGGCAAAAGGACGTCCACACATAACCAAATTCAACCATTATAGTTTTGGTTGAAGGGCAATCCAATTAATGTAATTATTTTTGCATTAAATTGAATTAGGGTTTCAATTATGCTTAAATCTTGATTATTTTAATATCAAGATTCTCTCTCCTTCAAAATGATTCAAATGAGGCACCCCTCTCAAATTATTTTCTCTATATGATTCCAAGAATCATTAGGGACCCTCTTGAAGTGGTATTTTGCATATTGAACACTAGATTTTGGGTAATTTGCACATTACACCAAAACTAGGTTTTAATGCACAAACATTGCTCAATAGGCTCTTTCTTGTTATTTAGGCTTTTAGAAGCCATACTACTGCATCACACTCATTCCCATGATGCTTAAACACATGAGGAACATTGTATCATGTAAAAGTTTCAAGTTAACCCCTCAACTTGGGTAATTTGCACTTTAGTCCAAAACTAACAAAACATTGTTTCAACATTAATCAAAAGGGACTAAAATTGAAATATAAGTTCCTCTTGAGCCTTAATTACTTTTAGAGAGATAAGAGAGAGAATATAATCAACTTCATTATGCAAAACATCTAGTTTTAAGCATAACCTAGGTCAGGGATGTTACACAGATCTTGACTTCCCTTGGTCGCAAAAATGAAAGCCCTAACATCACCATTAGTTGCACCCCACTTGGTGTACCATGGACCTAGAAAGCCCCAAAAGAGAAAACCATAAATACATACACACAAAGAGAAAAACATTAGATCCCAATACCTAGAGGTGGACCATTGGTTCCCATCATCCAATAGAAAGACCATTGAGCTAGAGCATTTAGTGAGCAAACTCAAATCTCAACACGAGGCTAGAGGTCACCACTAAACCAAGGTACAACAAGGTGCCTCAAGGTAAAAATATATCAAACATGAAAACATGTGAGGTACAAAAAGCATGTGAAAAATTACATGATAATCCCTAGATATGGGTAAATTGCACAAAAGCCCTTATAAACACAAATATTACATAACTTACTAAATAATGTCCAAACTAGACCAAACTTGGAACTTAGCCTTGTCACATGATAGAAAAGCACATATTATGGTTTTATTAAGGTTTTAAGCATCCAAATGAAGGTAAACAAGCATGTTCAACCAAAAATTAAGGTCAGGGGTCTTACAACCATAAACCCCTAACTGGGATTTTGCCCCCAAAATCTAAGGAAACAAAGATGGGTACCTCCTATGCACCTGATACACTAACCTCCACATGATTACTTTTGTCTCCTGGTGATGTCACAACACTTTCATAGAATCTATATCCTCCTCCCTCATATCTTGTATGTGTCATATATGATCAACACAGAATCATTTGTCCTCATCTGACTCCACCTTTCTTGTTTGTATCACTTGTCATGTACCGGGATGACACTTCCTCAAAAAGGGTCATAGAAACTGGTGAGCAGCATGTGCAACTCTGGTAGTGGCTCCAACTTGGAACTATAATGACTTACCATGATTATCAACATATGATCTTTGCCTGGCTTGAGCTGCTCTCAACTGTTACTGAATTACTACGACCTTCACTAGTATGTTGTTCTAACACAACACTCAAAAGTTGATACTTACTTGCTTTTAACCAAACATGTAGTGTCCTATATCTCATATGATATGCACATTTACAGGGTGCCATGTCTATGCTTCACTGGTTGTTGTTGTTGTTAAGCAAACCTGATCAAACTCAGCTGGATATTCCCTATCTGCCAAGAACCGTAGGGCATGTGTTCTTAAAAGATTCTCCAATCATATACATAGTTATTTATGACTGTCCATATATCTAAGGTTGTTTTGAACTTCCATTGTATCCTTGTAGGATCCTAACATTTCTCCTTGACTTGCTGATCATGATACTTTTGGCCCCAACATCTATCATATCACTAATATCTAGTTGTCATGGTGTGTTCTTCTAATTATGATACATCTGTGTACTGTCAGGTACATTGTATACATTAGGGAATGAGCTTCCTCAAATACCATCTTACTCAAATCATTCTGTGTCTGGAACCATTGGTGGTGGATGCATGTTGTCATGTTACTTAATCCATGGAAGCCATCACACTTCCCACTGCACTACTTTAATTTGACGTCTCAACATCATGGTATCATCCATTTGTATACCTTTTATCTACTGTGGCAGTGTTGGTTTGACTTGTAGATGTCTCAATAATACTAACAACAGAGATAATTCCAACTATCCACCCTTCTATTGAAGCAAAAAGGAATCATATTATTATCTTGTATCGACACGTATCCCAAATAATTCTTTGAAGCATATAGAAGACGATGTATCCTTCCCTTTGTTCTGAAAACACTAACACTAGAACACTGGTCAACTTCTCCTTCAGTAACTGGAAAGAATGCTGACACCTCCTTACTATACAAAAAGAAACACCTTTCCTAGTCAGCCTTGTTAGGGGTAAAGTAATGACGCTGACATTCTGAATGGACTTCCTGTAGTGTCTTGCTAGGCTTAAGAAGCTTCAGATCTCAGTCAATGTCTGGGGCTACTCCTATTCCAGCACTGTCTTCACCTTATCCGGATTCATACAACATACTTAGCATATATATCATAACCCTGAGAAGATACTTTAGTCAGCCTCAAACTCACTCTTGCTAAACTTGACACATAGTTATTACTGCTTCAACAATGCTAGGGCTTAGTCAAGATGTTTTCCATGTTGTTGCCTGTATCTGAAGTACATTGAGATGTTATTAACAAAACCTATCACAACTCATAAGGACACTACCTGATCACTCTGTTCATCAAGTCCATAAGCATTGTTGATGCATTGGCTAGTCTAAATGGCATAATCACAAACTCATAATGACCATACCTTGTCCTAAAAGTAGTCTTAGGTATGTCATCTGCCTTGATCCTTAACTAGTGATAGCCCAACCTCAAGCCTATCTTAGAGAACATTGTAGCACCTTTCAACTGATCAAACAGATCATCCATCCTCGGCGACGGGTACTTATCCTTCACTTATGACCTAGTACAACTATCGGTAGTCTATGAAAAACCTCATAGATCCATCCTTATTCTTCACAAGCAACACGGGACCACCCCAAGGGAAAGTTCTTCATTGCTCTTATTAATTATTTATCAATCTTATGTATGCCCTTTCATTTTATCATGTTTTTCAGTCACTTATCAAGGGGTATCTCATCATATTTCACATTTTCTTCATTTAACAAGGATCATTTTTCATTAATTCCTTTTATGTGTCATGGAATTTTTTACATTAACCCCTTCTTACTCATGTGAATTGGTCTAAGATTAGCTCAAGTTTCACTTTATTAATTTGTCATTGTTCTTATTCATCTTCTCATATCACACTTATTTAAGGAATTCTCTTCTTCTTATGTAGATTTTATACCTTATATCATTCCATTAACATAGACTTACTTTGTTATCTCTAGAATTACAACTTCAAAAATTCCTATTTAGCTTATTTGTATTCAGATTTAGGGTGTCACATCTTTCTCTTTAGTTACTAATCTTTCAAGTTTTGATAGGTTACAATGTGATTTTTAGCTTTCTATAAAGTAAGATTAATATATTTTCATCATGATTTCTTATTCATTATGATCTTTAAATTATTTCTGACCGATTGATCATGGTAATCAGAAAGATACCAATCTAACAGCTACAAACTTACCTTTTCTTCAATAATCGAATACCTGGCCAGGGCATCCAAGTACTGAGTTTAGGTAGTATGCATTATGATCAAATGTCATGTTCATCACCTAATCACCATCCTAATCCTAAGTCCTAGTATCCCTATAGACTCAACGAACCTAAATTTTTGATACCACAAAATGTGACAACCCATCACATAGAACGAGACTACTCAAAATCAAAGCATGATCAAACATTAGTCAACTACATCCCTAAAAAGGGCAAAAAATCAAAACCAAATTATTTCCATCAACATACACAAGAACATTTACATAAAGGCCCAACATCTTGCATATATTCATGTATTATGCCAAGTTTCTTTAAAAAAATACTCTGTCGCCTCAAACACAACATATACATACAGAATAATGTTATCCACATATGCCACATGTACAAACATTAGGATGCTACCAAAATCTTGACTTGATTAAAACATCGGATACAAAATTTCACTCCCGGACCTGAGAGTATAGGGATGACTCTAGGAAACATTAGACATCTAAACATCCTTCTCGAAGGTCCACCAACACATCTCTTTTTTGCTGCCATGAGTCTGCTCCCGATGTTGCCTATCACCTAAAAAGATGTGGTGACCCACAAGGTGAGATCCATATCCCACCAAGAGATATAACTCTCAATAATGCTTATTGATTACAACAAGATAAGTAATTAAGAAGATAAAGTAGGATTTATAAATAGAATGGAAATACTAGATATAAACTTCTTTAGGAGCAGTTGTAACCCAAGTATTATTTATAGAAAAGAAAGGTTAACATTATTCTCATGAGATCAGGTGAAGCTAACATAAAAGGCATAACTTATCATCATCATGAGCCTAACTAGTATCATGAACATATCTAACATCATAAGCATGGAAAAAATATAAGAATATCTAACAACATAAGTAAAACTAACTGTCAATATATGTATATCTAACAAGATAAGCAGAACTAACAATATAAGCATGTCTAACAGTATAAGTAGAACTAACAATAGAAGAATGTCTGATAACATAAGTATGACTGCCTTCTCTTATTGCATTATACATCATCTATATATGAAAAGAGCAAGCAAGAGTTGTCATCTAATGTGAAGCATTGTGTAACCCTAATAGATATGCTACTCGGCTATTTTATGTCTTTTATTAATCCTTCAGGAGTTTGAGGTATACCACTTAAACTCCAACTGACCAATGCTAGGTCAAAATCAGTTCCGAACAAGATCTAGGACAGTTAGAATCCTAAGATCTCATATTCCCTTAGTCAGTACAAGTCTGTCGTGGCGAGATATAAGTCAAGCTGTAGAACTGCCTAGTCCACTCTCGGTATATAGGTCACAACACTAGAAAAATAGGGTATGCAAAACCAATCATCTGAGGTACACCCGTAGTTGTCCTAAATAACATCACATGTACAAAATCATAATCATTTGAGATACGACCGTATCCATTCTCCTACCAAGGTATGCCAAAACCATCCTCAAAACATATATATACTCAATATTATACGACTTTGGGCCTCTCTTTTGGAATACCCATTTCCTAATCTAGCAAGTCTTGACATGGGAATGGTTCTATGGCATAGGACACTACATGATTAGGGTTTTACTTGATTATTTAATGCCAATTGGGTGAGTTAAGGTTGCATCAAAAAAGTGGACATGCAAACCCTAATTCATATCTAGCAAATATTGGTATATAACAACTTCAGAACATATAAAATGTATGAGACATATTCCAAAATAACACATCATAGAGTACCAGTTCATTCCTATCCATGAGACTATTATCTTTATTACTCCATCACATTATATAATTCCTTATCACATATCCCAAGGTACTAACCCTTATCAAACATAAAGAGGGTTACTATTCCATTAGGAACCATACCATGCCCAAAGGTCATGAGGACCATTCACATATTTCCTGCAAGAACATCATTATCTTCCACTACCTTTGTAAAAGGTTCAACAATCACCATCATGCATGTGTTTCACAGATTTGGCATATCATTACATTAATCACAAGAGGTTTGATGTTCAATAGGTGACATATCAAGATATCTATTAACATTATAAGATAAAACTACCACTATTATAGTATAGAGGGACACATGTATAATTAAACCATCATATCTAATCACCTTTAGGTTAGACCCAGAAAAAAATTAATGTTACACATTTGCACTTTATTGTGATGATTAGTGTGTGTTCATTTGAGGGTAAAGGTAAGACTATCAGATCAAGGACATGAATAAGCCAAAGCATTCTTATCAAATCATGTGCATCAAATCCAAACCATAGGATCATGTATAAATCTACCATAAACCTTCACACTTAACATTCCCATCAAATCATGGAAGCATACAAAACAAAACACCACCATCAAATCATATACTCCAAACACAAACATTGGTACATACCTAGCATAAGTCTTAGCCATTGATTCATGAACCATAAATCAAAATCATCAGATGTTATGTAGACAAAAAAACACTGGATACCATGTGACTAAAACCGTTGAATCATGCACATTGTAGAGCCATCCAATCATGCATCTAGGAAAGCAATCAAGTCATGAACCTAAAAGGGCCATCAGTTCCTGACCTAGAAGGTCCATCGAATGTTGAAACTATGAAGCCTGTCATTTGATAACTAGAGGAACCATCAATCTAGAAACTAGTGAATCCATTAGTTGAGAACCATTGACCATAGGATCAGTAAAACCATAAATCTAGGAACTAGTGAAGCCATCGAGTCTTGACCCAGTGAAACCATTGAGTCTTGACCCAGTGAAACCATGGAGTCTTGACCTAGTGAAGCCATTGATTGAAAACACTAGGTGGAAAATAGATCACCAAAACCATCATTTGAGAGACCATAGAAACCATCATTTGGTAGGACTTAATGTGGGATCATAGGGCTCTAGAGGGGGTGAACATAGCTAAATAACACTCAAATAAAATTAATCAGACCTTCAAATTACTTCAAGAAGTAGGATTGCAAATATGGAATTTGATGTGCAACTAAGCATACATAGCAATGATGAGAGAGATTGAACAAACACAAGAACAAGCTATGTAGAGTGTTTCCAATCTCCAAACTAGGAGAAAGTCAATCCACTACCTAGAGAGGTCAAGCTCTAGGATGTTGCCACCATTGTATACTTATATTCCATTATAAGACATACAATAAGACCTTCCTTTTGTAGGGCAAGGATACCTAGCTTTCATTTTTAAGGACCAAAAGGACCCAATAAACCATACAAGGTCTTACCTATCCTTTGAGCTAGAGTCTTCAACCTCTACAAGGGCTTACCCGCTCTTACAAGCAGCTAGACACCTTTGCCAAGGATCTCCCCTTCTTGCATCGAGCCTTCTGCCTCGAAGCAATTATCCACTCTACTCAAGGATCTTCAGACTTCACCTTAGAGAAGCTTTTCACATTCACTTTCACTTTGGAGAAGCTTTCAACAACTTTGCTTGAAGAAAGGAGTTAGGGAAAGAGAAGCTTTGAGAGCTTTACAAGATGATAATGGAGTAGTTCTCCCACACATAACCTATCTCACTCATATGGATGTGTTGAAGTGTAAAAAAGAGAGAGAAAGGGGCTCTAGTGGACAAAATGCACTCAACTATAGTTAGGATCTTAAATAGCATGAAGGAGAAAACTTGGATAAAGTCTAAGGGGTCTTATTTATAGCTAGGGTGTCCAATATCCACTAGAAGCAGTAAGGAACAATTTTATAGCCGTTTGGGGGTGTTTTAATGGATAAAATTTTGAGTTTTGCAACTCTCCAACAGTTGAAATCACTTTTTCTACACACTTCCTACAATGCAGTCAGTTGAGTTTCAATAAAGGTAACTTGAACAATTTCACTGTGTGACAAAGAAAATTTGAAGCATCGATCGAGTTTATCTTGGATAAAACTTGGTCGATCGCTTAAATCTACTTTGGCAGTGCAAGGTGTCAGTCAAGTTTGGCCTGAGATAAACTCGATTGAACCTGGACATTCCCAAAATTCACCAAGGGTGTCGGCTGAGTTCATCAAGGATGAAACTCAATCAAACAAGCACTCTATGATGAATTTTAGAAATCATAATTAGAGTGATTAAATGTTTAAATTAAGTTATCATGATTTTTTCTCATCTTAGCTACAAGTCAGAGCATCAATACAAATGATTACAAAAATAGTCCTAAGTCATTTAGGGCCATTTCCACAAAAGTGCATTTGCATTGCTTTTGAATTGAACTTAATCAAGCTAGGGCTTGATTTCATGTACCTAATACCTAAAATCAATCTCAAATAGACATATTAGATACACATGAATGGAATGGTTAAGCCATCATCAAATTATGGACAATGTATAACACTTAGGTCAACATTCTCCCCCTTCTTCAAGATGACAAACCATTCCTCAACATATTGAAAAGGATTTAGAATTTAAAACTTTTACCTTGTGAATGGTAAGGGGATACATGAATAAACAATAGCAATTGTTCCCCCTAAAATTCATGATTACCTCAATTTCTCCTTTCCTTCATCTGTATGGTTAGTTTATCAAGAAATTATAACCATAGCATACATATATACTATTGAGTCCTCTTGCTAGTTACATGATATTTTCAAAAAAGACTAGAGAAGGATCACAAAACAATATGATTGAGCTCATTTCTCGCCCTTTTTCATATCAGAAAGGTAGGGGGTAGAAGATATAAGAAACATAGTTCTTATCAACATGCACAAACTACACAAGCAACCATCATGGCAAGCGCCAGAAAAAAAAACCTAGAGAGAACAAGCATGCTAGAGTCATAATAAAAATATGGAAGCACATACCAAGAGCTCATAAGATATAGCCAACCAAAGAGTTAAGGTACAAAATATCAGATTACAACAAAAGATATGTCCTCTTAAAGTGAAAGCTACAAACCATCAGAAAACAACTAAATATGAAAATACTATGCCTTTAGTACAATACCTAAATGTTCAATACATGATAGTCTACAAAAATAGATATATATGAGCATGCTATAGACTAAAGAACTAAAAATATAGGCTATCTATGTCAACTGGGTTGTAATCAACTTTATCATCATCTGGCTGGTAGTCCTCATCATCATCATATGCAGCAGGTGTGTCATCACCTTCATCTCCATCATCAAAGCCATCATCAACATCTTCATCAACAGCCTCATCATCAACCTCCTCGTCAGGCATCTCAGTGTCCTCATGAAGCACAAAGGAGCGAAGTCTGGGCCATATCCAATTCTTCTCTTCCCATGAGACTCCACACTCAAGAAGATCCTTGGCTTGATCATAATTGGGTATAGGCACCCAATCATAGCTAGAAAAGAAAGTAGCAACATGTCCAACTGGAAGAGCAAGAACCTGAGGGGAAACCAACTAAGAGGATACAGGTGCATGTCCAACATCAAAGCTAGGGGGTACAACAAAAGCAGTAGGTGAAGGGGTTGGGTAGAACTGATTGTATGCATAGGAAGCATAGTTAGCACTAGGGTAGGTGGGGTAGGTATAAATGTAGGATAAGTTCATGTTTGACATGCTTTGAAATAAATCTTGGTGGATGTGGTCCCAAACCTGGAGGTTGTAAGCCTATTGATGTATCATGTATCTCATAAGGGTTTCATTAGACACTGAGAATGAGGCACAATCAAGTATAAGAGGAGGTGGAGGAGCTTGGGTGGGTGTGAAAGCATCAGGTGTCATAGAGTAAGTAGGATGTGAATACTTCTTGATAGTGGTTTTACTAATATGAACACCTTTTCTATTAGATTTGTATCTAGGATCATGGAAAATGGATTTTTCATAATGGTAAGCAAACAAACCATATATCAAGTTAGGATAAGGGATATGGGTACCATTGGTGTTCTTCCCTGAGTCAAAGAAGGTCATTTTATGAAGAATATAATGGGGCCATTTAACTCTGACATCATTTAGAAGACAATACATGATCACAACAATATTCTATGCAATGTTCATCTGATTTCACTTTGGATGGACATTGCAGTTCACTAATAATGTGATAAGACGTGTCTTGATGTCAAGGGAAGAGGTAGGTAGGATGGATTTCTTCTTATATGGTACATCGGGTCTCTTCAAAACTTATGGAAATCAGAAAGGGTAAGCACAAGGTCAAAGCTTTTGTAGAAAGCCTCGGGGTCAATCATGTCATGGTATTGGTGATAGGAAGCCACCCATGAATTTTCAAAGTAAGTACCATTGAAGAAGGTATTATAATCCTCAGAGATGGTAAGCTTGGTACTCGCAATCATGGAGGTCAAGACAACTTGCGTGTTAGGTGGTGGCGCATGGGTAGTATAGTTCCATGTGAGGTTGTCATAAAATTCAAGGACCATTTTTGTGCTAGACATAAAATTAGTGTAGCACAATTTCTCTACACACAAGGCACTAAGATGGTGAGATTTGAAACCTCGACAACCTCTTTTATCACTTCACTAGTTGTAAAATGTGGTTTAAACAAGGCACATAATGGAAAATGAGTTCTAGGAGGAAGTTCCTTATACCTATTTACAACTTGGGAGGAGATGAAAGATGTTCCATCAAAGAAAACATGCCTAGCAGCAGTGGAGGAGGATGGAACTCCAGTTGGTCTGGTGCATTTCCTACGGTTGGTTTCCATGGAAGTCGGATTGAGAAGAGAAGACCATCAAGAAAGGAAATAACATAAGCTGCAGATCACCTAACCACCTAGGTCAAGGTTAGGAGAAGCAAGGAGGGATAATTTGGGGTAAGATATGGTAGGAGAAAGGTTGGGTTAACCCTAGGGTTGGAGGACAAACACAAGGGTGTAGCTATCAGTCTACTTTTTCTAGTTGGGAGGGAGAAAATTCAGATGACAACATATATATTTTGCACCCAATAATGTTTTTGATTGAGTTTAGGTTTTGGGAAACTCAACTGACACTGCAGTTTAGTTCAGTCAACAACCTGTGATCTATCAAGTTTCTCCCAGATCAAACTTGACCAACCAGTCAGTCTATCTAAAAGATAATAAATCTAATTCTATGCCACTAGAGTGCTATATAAATATATTTTTCTAGCCTATCATATATTTTGAATATACCGAGGAACATTCCACTCCTCATTGGATACTATTCTATGATAAAACATGTATATGCAAAAAATAGCCAAAAACAAGCAAAACAAGGCATGAAAACAAGACAAATATAGAACTTTCAAGCATAAGGCGAGCAGTCTACCAACACAAACATATAGGTACAAGAAAATCTCGCTATAGGGCATATCAATATCATCAAGAACAATAATAAGAAATTTTTGAACTAATAAAGATAAATTGCTCTCTAGCTAGAGGTTTTGTGAAAATGTCCACAAGTTGATTCTTTATCTCCCCACGCATGATATAAATATCCTTTTTGGCAATGTGGTCACAAAGGAAATGATTATGAACATGTATATGTTTATCTCAACTATGCAATATAGGGTTGTAAGAAAAATTTATTGTACTAGTATTATAACAGTAGATAGGAGAAGCATCAAAATGAATGTTAAAGTCTTGGAGTATTTGCTTCATCCATAAGACTTGAGCATAAAAACTCTCAGCTGCAATGTATTCAACCTTGATAGTTGAAAGAGACACTACGCTATGCTTCTTAGAGAACCAAGAAACTAAGCATGGTCCTAAGAAGAAGCAAGTGCCACTTGTGCACTTTCTACCAATCAATTACCTTGTATAATCAACATCACTATAAGTAGTTAGAGTAAAGTCCCTTGACTTGGGATACCATAGTCTAAAATTTTGGGTTTTGGCTAGATACCTTAAAATCCTCATAACCGCTATAAGATGAGATTTTATAGGACTTGATTGAAATCTAGAACACAATCAACACTAGACATAATATTGGGTCTAGAGACAGTTAAATAAATTAAGCTGCCAATCATACCTCTATAGAGATTCTCATCCATTTTCTCACCTTCTTCATCTCTGTCAAGTTTGGCGATGTTTGATGTGGGGGTGTCCATTGTCTTGGTGTTCTCCATCCCAAAGCGCTTAAGAAGTTCACTTGTATACTTGCCTTGGTTAATAAAGTTTCCTTCCTTTGTTTTTGTTTGATTTGAAATCCAAGGAAAAAAGTAAGCTTCCACATCATGCTCATCTTGAACTCACTATACAAAAGAGAACTAAACTCCTTGCAAAGATCAAGATCGGTTCCGCCAAAAATGATATTTCCAGCATAAATTTGAATGATAAAAAAGTAGTTAGAAGTGTGTTTAAGAAATAAAGTAGAATCAACTTTTCCCACGATATAACCATTGTCTAACAAAAAGTTCTTTAATTTCTTATACCAAGCTCTAGGGGGGTTGTTTTAGCCCATAGAGAGCTTTTTGCAACAAATAAACATGGTTAGGAAGCTTATCATGTTCAAAGATGGGAGGTTGAGCCACATAGACTTACTCCTCAATTGTACTATTCAAAAACACACTTTACATCCATTCGATAAAGTAAGAAATTCTTATAGCTAGCAAAGGCATGTAATATTCTAATAGATTCAAGCCTAGCAACAGGAGCATAAGTTTCATCAAAATTAATACCTTCCTATTGGTTGTAGCCTTGAGAAACTAACCTCGCTTTGTTCCTTACTATTTTGTCAATTTCATCTAGCTTGTTGCGGTAGACCCTCTTGGTGCCAATGATCTTTCTATCAATTAGTCTTGGCACTAAGGTCCACATTTTGTTCTTGTCGAATGTTCTAACTTTCTTGCATAGCTAGGATCCATTCATCATCTTTAAGAGTTTCTTTTACATTCTTGGGCTCAAGTTGTGAGATGAAGGCATTGTCGTCTTGTTCTTTGTTGAATGCATCTCACATCTTCACCCTTTCAAAAGGATTACCTATGATGAACTCTTTAGGATGATGTTTTGCAAAGTGGGAAGTTGGATCCTTCTTTCTCTTCTTCATCAACTATCACCTCTTTTCATTTATCAACAATGTTGAGCTCTTTCAAGTGAGGGAATACCTCATCTAAGACAACATCATACAAATATTCTTGGAAATATAGGGGTTAGTTTCGACAAATTTAACATTGATAGATTCTTCTACTTTAGAATTTTCAATGTTAATTACTTTTTAATCTCTACTGTAGTGTTATAACCAAGAAACAAAGCCTTGTAGGATTTTGCATCAAGTTTGTTGAGGGAATCCTTGTTGTTCAAAACAAATCAAGGACAACCAAAAACATGAAAGTAATCAATGGAAGGCTTTCTACGATGCCATAGATCATAGGGGGTTTTCTTTAAAGATGGATGAGTAAAAACTTGGTTTGCATAAAACATGAAGTGTTAATGGCTTCGGCCCAAAACTTCTCTGGAGTGTCACACTCTAGAGGCATGGTCCTATCTATTTCCTATATCAGCATATTCTTTCTCTCTACAACCCCATTTTGCTTAGGTGTACGAGGTGAAGAAAAGTTGTGTGCATGCCCAGATTCCAAATGTTCAAAATAGTCATTTTAAAATTCCCCCCATGGTCACTCGAATTGAGACGATCCGACAAGAAGTTTCATTCACTACTACAGAACCTACCTTTAGTGTCGGTAATTTAAAGCCTTTAGTGTCGGTTTCTAAGCGACACCTATGTGGGTGACACTAAAAGTCCACCCATCAGGCGTCAGTTCCAAAATCGACACCCAAACTCTTCGCGCACCACCGAAAACATGCCATCATGGGACTATAAGCGTCGGTTATTAGTTAAAAACCGACGCCCAAACCCTTCGCGCCACAGAAAGGGTGCCATCTTGGGCACTATCAGTGTCGGTTATAAGTAAAAAACCGACACCATATATCTTCGCCCCACGGCCGTGCTGTCCAGCACGGCCGTGGTGTTAAGGACATAGACGTCAGTTTATTGTAGGAACACCGACACTATATCATTATGTGTCGGTTATTTACAAATAACTGATGCCTATTGGGTTTTTTTTTCCTGTCAGTCTGCAGACCTGCTGTGGCTAGTCGCAGGATGAGAAACATGTTCAGTTCAGTTATGAACTGTAGGTTTTACGACATCCATTGATATCAGCCGACAACAGACCGCAAACCTGCAAAATTAACAATAAAAAAGTAGCACATGCATTTAGTAATGCAACATGTAGTTCCATTTTATTTTCACACATTTATAAACATTCACACATGCTAGCAATCTGTAGTTCCATTCATTCACATTCACACATGTAGAAACATTCATATAGCAACCAACACTTTCATTCATTTTCACTCAGACACATGTAGAAACATCCAGACATGTAGAAACATTCACACATATATTATAATTCAGAAATTCATTTACAAAGTATCATTGTTTAGTCATTATTCGCTATCAAGACCCCAATTATATTTTAAAGCCCCCACTAATTATATGGCTATTGTCCATTCTTCTCTTACTTCATTTAATTCTCCCATTGTATAGGGAGCATTAACATTTGGTAAGTCCTTTCCTTTAATGGGGTCAGCTTTAAACACCTGTAAAGAGAATGATGTATATATATAATTAATGAGCTATAAATAAGATTGATATATTTTGATCATATTATCTAATGAGACTATATAATATCTGAGCAATACATTCGATATCCAGTACGGCATGTTTGATAATCATGTGCATATATCGCATGACATAGTATCCACACGCCCATCCGTTGTCTTGTGTAGCACACTATAAATTCAAACATACAAAATATTAAAAAATACAACTAATTAAGCATTGTTCACATAAATAATATATACATATATTGCAGTCAGAAACTTACTTGCACGTTCTTCCAAATTATTGGCTGGTTCTTTTTTGTGGGGACCTTTCCTCCAGCCTTTTTGTACTCCTCAAAACCCCTACATGTTAATGTAACACTGAACATTGCAATTAAATAGTAATGTAATAACATATGTTAACGGATATGAAAAATGAAATATTTCTCACCGAAATATTGCCATTTTCATTATGTGTCCAAATCTTGTATTCAATTTACCCCCCTTAGGATCTAGATAATACACAGTGAACGTCTCGGGGGCAATAACCAATAACTCCCAATGCCTACCCCTAGAGGAAAAAAAGTTAAAAATTAATAACTCAAAATCCACAATAAAATGTAATTTTCTTAAGTCCAAATTATAATAAGCAAAGTAAACTTACTCTACATTGAATGGAGCCATTATCACCGTCTTCTTTTTTACAGCAAAATTTGAAAAAGACTCACAGCAGTATTGTTGAACTGATGTAGGGTCTTTAGCTACTAGACTAATCAAGGATGGAATCAAAAACCCTACATGTTCGAATCCAAAATCTGCACATATGTTGTCTAAGTAGCTGCAAAATATGTATAAATTACGCATGCATTAATAAATAAGAAACCAGATCACCAGATCATACACAAGGTATATGGATGTATAAAGAATATCTCACCTTATCCATAGCTCTATCACAGATGTATTTAGCCAATCATATCGAAACAACTCAAATATATCTTGTATAAATAGTTTTGTTTCGTATGACTGACCTGTAGAATCTGAATCAGAAGAAACATTTATAGGGGAGTTTATATCATGTTCCCCTAACCATACTGCCATACCCCTACAGTTAGGACCTAACAGGACAGGTAGGTCCTGTGGAACCCAACTAGGTAATGCAGGAGGTGGAAGTGGAGGCCTAGATGCTGTGGGTGTCTTCTTTTTAACCTGTATATATATATATATATATATATATATATATATAATTGCAGATCAACTGCCAGCATATACACACACTAACAATTGAACGTAATGTAAATTTACCATACCTTATCAGTAAAGAAGACATCCGCTTTTAGCCACAATATCACTCCGCCTACTGCCTCACCAAGTGTTTCACAATCTGGGTGGGCATATGGCAGTGGAAGATCCATCCACTTGGGGAATATATGTATCGGGCTCACCCGAATCCAACCAGCTGGTACTGGAGACCCGTGACACGTTTCCCCTAGTAGGGATGGGTAAGCCGACGCCTCTGCCACGACATATTCTTTACTTTTTAGACGGCATGGCTTCAACCCCTACAAATTTTTGTGTAAAGAATGTTATATACATATATACATACCATGTATTTTTAAAACGACTACAATTTCATATATACGTATCATCTTGAATTAAAAAACTAGTTACTATGTCATAAAAATACTTACAGTGGATGTGCTAGGTGGTGGTTCTACATAATTACTCCCAACCTCTGCAGTAGGAGTAGGAATAGAGTTTGCAGTAGGTATTGTCTGGTAAGTGGCAGTCTGAGATGCCTGCCACTTTTTCATTACTTCTTTGAGTTTCCTGTCAAATAGCTTATCCACCTATACATGGATAAAAGAAACGTCAAATTCTAATTTTTGAATTCTCTTTTACAGTAACATTATAAAGAAAGAATATGTTACCTCTTCTTGTGAAAGTCCCGCTTTTGGGACATGTTTGCGCTGGGATGACCCAAAAAAAGATTTGATGCCCACACCAGCGCCTGCAGCCCTAACACGTCCAGGATGCTCTGGGTTACCCAGAGCAACTGTCAATTCATCCTTTGTTCCCTCAGGGATGAACTTTCCTTGTTTTCTCAGCTCGTGCAGCTCCCGCTAATCGCCAAAACAAAAATTTGTACTTAAGTAAACAACACAAATAATCAATATTCGAATGATTACTGTAAGAGTTATATTTTACCATTTTTGCAGCCGCCTCAGCAGTTGCGGCCTTAGTTATTTCTCCCTTCTTATTTTGCCTCCCAGCTATCCAGACATCATGGCGAGGCAGAGGTGTGCTACCTATGGTAGAGGACTCCTGAGTAGCAGCAGACTGAGCAGCAGTAGCCTCAGCCTATAGTCTTTGGCGAACGCCTGCATACCCCTTTGGACCCATTCTGTGGTCATGAACATTCAGTGCACGCCTTGATCTTTGTGCCTCACTGAGGGCCTAGTTAGTATGCAAATTAATGATTTGGTTAGTAACACTAAATGTTAATCTTGAATAAGTGAATACAACATATATTAATTAATGAGATTGAGACTGACGCCTAATACCTTGAATTCATCAGTTTGTCTTGAAGCGACAAACGCGTCCCATTCTTCTTTGTCCAGGAAGTTCCACTATTCAGTGGCTGTCTTCTTCCTCTTATCATCTTCTTTTATGTATTCTCTGGTGAGATTTGTCCTATAGTTCCTTAGGACTCTCCCACAACGTTGCATCATGCATTTACGATGCAGCTTTTCATCCAATTCAAATATACTCTGCAAAATAGAATTGCTATTAACTAGTATCCAAAAATTTAGTAATCTATAAAATAGAATTGTAAATTAATAATAACTCACGCATAAATCCCTCCATATTAAATCTTTCTTCTCCTTAGAAACTTTATGCCAAGAATCTAAGCGACAACCACAATGGATACGAGTAACAAACCCAAGATATGAAATAAATGAATTGCGATTCACACCACATGCATTTCCTACATTATCGAAATCCACAACAAGTTTGGGTCCATTGCCCTTTTGTGCAATTAACTTCTTCATCATAGTGATGCCCCTTCTCTTGTCAACTTTTTGGTGTTGTTGATCAAGTGCCTCAAGTGCTTCAGATGGTACCTGTGCATCATCAACCTAAATTTTGACAAAATAATTCACATTTACAAGATATAACTATAAATGGACATATAGATATAAATATATGATATATTTTTAAAACTTACATTGTGAGGCGGTGCATTGATGTCCTCACCCTCACGGTAGTCATCAGCACGGTCATCAGGAGAATGGTCAGCCATCTGCAAATTCACATTCAAATTGTAAAGTTCACATTGTAAAGTAGTAATTCAAAGTGTAAAGCTCACATTGTAAAGTTCACATTATTACAACAAAGTATATATCACAACAAAATTGTAAAGCTCTATGATCAAAGAGAAAACAAGTATATATTACAACAAGATTACAGTCTAGGGTTAACAAATACATGTGATGTCATTCTTATATATAATAAATGTACATGTACCACCTATCCCATCCTTGAACACCTAATCTCACTAGTAAGTGTATAATGTGTATTGGGTTTTCAAGAAAATTTCGGCAGCATTTCCCCGCTGTTCTCCAAGTACATATGTACTTAGAGAACAAACGGGGAAATGCTGCCGAAATTTTCTTGAAAACCCAATACACATTATACACTTACATCCTAAGCGAGATTAGGTGTTCAAGAACAGTCCCAAACCGGGGACTATCCAAGATTTACTCCTAATGAGTAAATCTTGGATGGGTTTCTAGGCCAACAAATAATGTGTTGTCATTCTTATACCTAAAATCCTAGTTCTTCAAGTTAGGGTGATTATTGATGTCTTTAAAAGCATGATTGGCAATTTAGGGAAAAGTTCATCATTTACATTCCAAGCATGTCACATGTGTGCATTACAGTTCATCATTAAATTGTAAAGCTCTATGATCAAAGAAAAAACAAGTATATATTACAACAAGATTACGGTCTGGGGTTAACAAATACATGTGATGTCATTCTTATATATAATAAATGTACATGTACCACCTATCCCATCCTTGAACCCTAATCTCACTAGTAAGTGTATAATGTGTATTGGGTTTTTAAGAAAATTTCGGCAGCATTTCCCCATTGTTCTCCAAGTACATATGTACTTAGAGAACAAACGGGGAAATGCTGCCGAAATTTTCTTGAAAACCCAATACACATTATACACTTACATCCTAAGTGAGATTAGGTGTTCAAGAACAGTCCCAAACCGGAGACTATCCAAGATTTACTCCTAATGAGTAAATCTTGGACGGGTTTCTAGGCCAACAAATAATGTGTTGTCATTCTTATACCTAAAATCCTAGTTCTTCAAGTTAGGGTGATTATTGATGTCTTTAAAAGCATGATTGGCAATTTAGGGAAAAGTTCATCATTTACATTCCAAGCATGTCACATGTGTGCATTACAGTTCATCATTAAGCAAGAAGGGTGATTAGGATTCTCAATATACTCAACAATAAAACAAGTTAAACATGTGTGCATTACAGTTCATCATTTACATTCTAAGCATGTCACATGTGTGCATTACAGTTCATCGTCAAGATATCTATAACTTACTTAAACATTCAATTATGAAGTAAATATACACTTAATTCAGAATAGCATGACGTACAAAGTTGCAGTCAACATCATTATGCTTTGTTCTATCATGGACTATCATATTGGTATAGCACATATGTATCAGTACATAATTAAATAAACACACTCAGTAAATAACTTTAAAAAAAAATCCACTAGCTTGGTGAAATCAGTTAATAAATAAACACAATCAGAATATTTTTCATGGCTTTTGGGGTGACTTGGTGAAATCAGTGCATGTTTTGGGCATCCAGTAGATGAATCCAAACCCCAGCAACAGCCTAGACGTGCCCTGGTGCCGCCCAAGCATCCGCCCAGAGGCCTAGCTAGGAAGGGCACCTGGGCTTGGGACCCTAGGCATGCCCTGACACCTGCTTAGGTGCCGCCTGGGTGAGTTCCAGGTCAGCGGCGGCAGAGAAAAGCAAGACGGAGGACAGAAAAGGCGGTGAAGCTTTTATGGGTTACCTTGCAGGAAGCTGGCGGAGGAGAAAAGCTGCTTCTACCGGCGGGGGCGGCGGTGACGAGGAGAGCACCGTAGCTGCTTCTACCGGCGGCGGCGATGAGAGGACAGGCAACGATCGACGGCAGACAACGACCGACGGCGGGCAACGACCAGCGGCGGTGACGAGCGGCGACGAGAGGACAGCAACAACGCGGCGGCAGCACCGAGCGGCGACGAGCAAGAAAATCGCCGGACCTAATCAGGAAATCGGGAATGAAATAGGGAAAGGCTAGGGGAACAGTTTCTCGTGCTAGCATGAGCTATGAAGTTGACAATCAGCGTCGGTTATTCAAAATAACTGACATCTAAACCAACAGTGTCAGTTCTTTTCCAAAAACCGACAACTATACTAGATTATAGTCGTCAGTTTTTAACTAAAAGACAACCGATAACTATTCCTGTCTCGCGAATACCCTTAAGTCGTCGGTTATTTATTTATGAACCGACGCCATATGTCAAATTGTGGAGGTATTTTTTTCGCTAGAATTTTGGTTTTGGCGGTTGATTTTAGGTGTCGGTTTTTTAATAAGTAACCGACACTTAATAAAAGTGGTACCCGTGTCTGGTCGCCCTTCATAGATTGGATGTCAGTTTATGTTATCAACCGACACTGTAGAGTTTAGGTGTCGGTTTATGTATACAACCGACACCTTGAAATGTGACTTTATAAGCCATTTCTATAGTAGTGATTTTCAACCCATTTTCAAAAAGTCGACTAAACATTGAGAGTATCACTTTCTGAAACAAGAAAGAAGGTCCAAGTATAGCAAGAAAAGTCATTGAAAATCACAAGGAAATACTTGCTACCACAAAGTGATTGAATTCTCATAGGTCCAAATAGATCAATATGAAGAAGTTTAAGATCTCTTTTGGTACTAAGGACTCCTTCGGATTTAAAGGAGGATTTGGTTTGCTTTCCTTGTGTACAAGGTTGGCATTCCTCATCCTTCTCAAAGTACAATTTAGGAAGTCTCTTTATCAATTCCATTTTGCTCAACTTCTTCATTTGATGCATATTTACATGACCAAACCTACGATGCCACAAAGATAACAATAAGGCATCTATCAAAAATAGGCTTAAGAGAATTAAGAACAATAACATAAAGATTTCCACTTCTAATTTCCTTATATATAACATTGCATGAGAGAGGATCTAGTAGCAAGCATCCAGTGAGGTAAAAAGAACAAGATAACCATTATCACACAATTGGCCAACACTAATTTAATTGCGATGTAGGCCATCCACAAGAAGAACATTCTTAATGCACAATGAATCACCTACATCACCCTCACCTATCACTTTACCTTTGTTGTTGTCACCAAAGCTCATTGATCCTCCTTTCTTTTTAGTAAACTTGTTGAAGCATCTGATTTCACTTGTCATATGCTTTGAGCAACCACTGTCAACAATCCATTTTCCTTTTACCTACAAGAAAAGAAGATTTTGGTGCCCAATTCAAACCTTGGGATCTAGAGTTAGCTTGGGGACCCATTTCATCTTTGGGTTGGTCCCCTTCTCCCTATAAGGACAATAAGTAGAGTAATGGTCATCACTCTTGCAATGCACACAAACAATAGGGTTCTTAGAGTTGGATGACTCTCCATGGGATATAGGAGGTCTCTTACTCTTTTTCTTACCCTTGTGCTTGCTTTTAGGAGCACCCTCATATCCAAAACCAATTTTTCTCTTTGATGAACTTTTGCAAGGAATCTCTAAGCTTGTGGTTATCATCACTAAAAGTAATTATAGTAGAAGATAAACTAGATATATCATCTTGAGCATGAAGTAAGTCGACCTCTAAATAGAGGTTTTAGTAAGATAAGAATCTTTTTAAAGAAATACTAGATACTTCATTACTTGGAAATAAAGGTCTAGAAGAAAGATCATTAATTTGAGAAGAAATTTAGCATTTATAGTTCTAAGCAAGATAGACTCATCAAGATATATCCTATTTTCATCTTTAATAGGATCACAAGCATGTCTAAGATCATAATTTCCAGTTCTAAGTAATGCAAGCTCATCAAGGTGGGCTTGGTTTTCCTCCTTAAGATAGTTGATATTCTAAAGGTTGATAGCATTCTCTACTTCAACTCCATTATATTGGAGCTCAAGATCAAGAAATTGTCCTTATAAGGAATCAATACTATCAAGATGAATCTTCTCATTTTGCTCAAGAACATCAATTTTAGCATACAAGTCATCAATAAATTTCCCTAACCACTTCTCCTTAAATTTGCATCCGGAATAACAAGAGCGGGTATCTTCATATTATTCATTGAAACTTACCTCACTCACCTCACCAATATCTTCACTAGTAGAGGCCATGAGAGAAAGGTGGCATTGTCCCTCATTAGAGCAGAATCATTAGAAGAAGACTTTTCCCATGCAACATGGGCTGCATCTTTGCTTCTTCTTTCCTTCTTGTCCTTCTTCTTGTACTTTCCATCCTTCTTATGGTCCTCCCTTTTCTTGGAGTTGCTCTTGTGGTAGGACTTATTTGCCTTGGGGCAATCATTCTTGTAGTGTCCCTTTTGGTCACATTCATAGCACCTTGGAGTGGAGGAGGAGGATGGTTTTCCTTTGAAGTGCTTGCCCTTGGAGTAGTTAGGTTCATGATCACTAGGGGCTTCATCTTCACTTGAGGAAGGAGGAGAAGACTGGCAAGCAAGTTCATGTTGAAGAATAAGTGCCTCCACTTGAGCTTTGAATGCACTATCTTTGATCTCGTTTGATTAATTCTCTTCTTGCTTCTCATCTTCCTCTTGCTGGTCAAGCCTTGGATCATGAGCTTGAAGAATTCCAATGATCTCATTGGTGATGATGTCGCTAAGGATTCTAACTTCTTCAATAGAAGTCATCTTGGATTCCCATCTCTTGGGAAGAGACCTTAGAATCTTGGAGTTGATGGTCCCTATATCCATGGGGTGGCCCAAAGAAGTAATTCCATTGACAATGATGTTGAGTCTTGAGTACATCTCGGCAACCCTCTCCTTCTTCCCCATCTTGAAGTTTTCAAAGAGACCCTTAAGCATGTAGATCTTGGACTCCTTGATTGTTTGGTCCCTTCATAGGTGATGCAAAGCTTGTTCCATATCTCATGGGTTGTATCCCAAGAAGAGACCCAGTTGAACTCGGTAGGGGTGAGAGTTGCATAAATGATGCTTATAGCCTTAGCATTCAATTGTGCCTTCTTTAGAGTAGCTTCATCCCAAGTGACAATATCTCTTACCGGATCTATGTAGGGAAGGATGACTACTTTCCACATGTCTTAGCTCATTCCTTGCAAGTAGAACTGCATCCATCAATTCCAATAAAGGAAGTTTGTGCTGTAAAAGATTGGAGGCCTCATGGAGAATCCACCCTCCAAATTTAGAGAACCTAATAGGTTGTTTCCCATCTTCTCATCTCGTGGGAAATCTTGTCGGAGAAGAATGTGGATCTGATACCACTTTTTGGATCGAAGGGATCTAGAGGGGGGTGAATAGAGCTAAATAACACTTAAAATAAATCAATTAGACCTTCAAATTACTTCAAGAAGTAGGATTACAAATATGGAATTTGATGTGCAACTAAACATACATAGCAAGGATGAGAGAGATTGAACAAATACAATAACAATCTATGTAGAGTGGTCCTAGTCTCCAAACTAGGAGAAAGTCAGTCCACTACCTAGAGGTCAAGCTCTAGGACTTTGAAACCATTGTATACTTATATTCCATTATAAGACATGCAACGAGACCTTCCTTTTGTAGGGAAAAGATACATAGCCTTCCTTTTTAAGGACCAAAAGTAGACAATAAATCATATAAGGCATTATTGATCCTTTGATCTAGAATCTTCAACCACTACAAGGGCTTACCCACTCTTGGAAGCACCTGGACACCTTCTCTAAGGAGATCCCCTCCTTGCATCGAGTCTTCCACCTTAAAGGAATCACTCACTCTACTCAAGGATCTTCAACCTTCAACTTCTCCTTCACCTTGGAGAAGATTTTCACCTTATCCTTCACTTTGGAGAAGCTTTCAACAACTTTGCTTGAAGAAAGGGAGTAGGGAAAGAGAAGCTTTGAGAGTTCTACAAGACTACAATGGAGTATTTCTCTCAAACATAGCCTATATCACTCATATGGATGTGTTGAAGTGGAAGCAAGTGAGAGAAAGGGGCTCTGGTGGACAAAATGCACTCAACTATAGCTAGGAGCTTGAATAGCATGAAGGAGCAAACTTAGAATGAAGTCCAAGGAGTCCTATTTATAGAAATGTCCACTAGACATTAGAAGCATTAAGGAACATTTTCTAGCCATTTGGTGTGTTGCAATGGATATATTTTGAGTTTTGCAACACTCCAATAGTTAGAATCATTTTTCCTGCACACTCTGTACATGGCAGTTGGTCGAGTTTCAATAAAGGTAACTCGACCGATTGCACTATGCGACAAAGAAAATTTGAAGCATTTGTCGAGTTTATTTTAATTAAAACTCAACCAATTGCTTAAATCTACTTTGGTAGTGCATGTCATCAGTCGAGTTTATCCTGAAATAAACTCGGCCGAACCTAGACATTCCTAAAATTTGTCAACAGTGTCAGTCGAGTTTATCAAGGATGAAACTCGACCTAACAAGAACTTTGTGATGAATTTTATAAATCATCATTAGAGTGGTTTAAAGTTCAAATTAAGTGCTCATGATTTGTTCTCATCTTAGCTACAAGTCAGAGCATCAATACAAATGATTACAAAAATTGTCCTAAGTCATTTAGGGTCATTTCCGCAAAAGTACATTTGCATTGCTTTTGAATTGAACTTGATCAAGCTAGGTCTTGATTGAACTGATCCTTTTCATGTAACTAATAACTGAAGTCAATCTCAAATAGACATAATAGATACACATGAATGGAATGGTTAAGTCATCATCAAAATATGGACAATGTATCTCACTTAGTCAAATACTTAAGACCATCGATTTAACCACTTGAGAGAGCACCAAGACTGTAACATCCCTGACCTGGGTTATGAGTTAACCCTAGGTGTTTTGCCTAAATATGTAATTAAATCTTTGTGATTAACTCTGAGCATGTAATTAAGTTTCTCAGAAATGTATATTTCAGTATTTGCTCCTTTTTATTTAAAGTTGTAGCATTGTTTTGATATACAAGGACCTAGGTGAAATTTACCTAGTTAAAAGGGTTATCTTGCAATTTGCACATGTTGAGATGTTCCTATGAAGTTGAGACATCATGAGAATCTTTTTGGTAAAGTTTGAGGGATTTCCCAAGCTAGGGCACCAAGGTGCAGCTGTGGAAGCAATCCCGGTGCTTAAAACCCTAGTTTGGGGTAAAATGCAATTTACCCAAATTAAGGGATACAAATTGTGAAATATGTCATCTAATGTATCTTTTTAGACTCTTGCCATCATTAAGAGAAGAAACGATGAGGGAGTCACCTCAATTGAATTATCAAGTTATGAGATATGCATTATGATCGAATAATCAGGGTATATGTGCAATATTTCTTTATGTATGTACCTCATTATTAGCTTGCTCTCCTTTACCTTCTTTTCCTAAGACCTTAAGAGAAGGTTTGTCCTTAGAATAAAGAGGAAGGGACGATCAAGTAAAGAAGGAGGGACCTAGTTGGAATTATGGACAACTTATGAACTAATGTTGAAAATCCTACCCCATGTATATAAGCTCTCCTTTCCTTAGTTGCAAGGGAACTCACCCTTCGTTCCCTTACTGTTTCATTTCACCAAAGACGAACAAGGACTGCCTTGGAGCTAAGGAGGACGACCAAGGGGTGCAAGGTAGGTTTAAACCCCTCTTCTTGCTTAGTTCCATGGTTAGAACTCGAATTCAAGGTCATCTTCATGGCTAACTCTTGAAACCCTACCTTTCTATCCGTCTCTTTTCATCCTTCCTTGGAGTTTTCACCTTGTACAACCTGTGGGAACTCAAGGACGCCATTAGATCTTGGAGATTGAAAGCTTGGAGCTCAAGAAGCAAGCCTTAGGCGGGTTTTATAACTCTAAACCCATGCTTTACTATGTGCATCTTTATATGCGTTTTGATGATAGCTCGTAGTGTTTCCCTACGTTTCCCTGCTATTTTGCAAGCAAATCCATGGGATATTCGTACTGTTCTTGAGCTAGGAGATGAAGGCGTGATTTCCAAGAAAAACCCACCGCTTTTCACTTCCTTAACCGGTCTCAAAAGTTTTCTCTCTCGGTCTCAAGACCGCGAGGTGAGCAAACGGTCTCGAGACCGCGACAGGGCAAACGGTCTCCAAGACCGTTTGGCCCCGTTGACCGAGCGTGGACCGTATAAGAAATCTTTTCCTCATTATATAGGCTAATTACCCTCAAACTTTGGGAGGCTAACTCGAAGGTAATCGGGAGATATGACCTTTTTAAGTAACAACTTTATTTGAATTTATTCCTGATTTTCAAACGGTCTGAAATTGCCTTTTTGGGCAAACGGTCTCAAGACTGTGTAAGGTCGTTGACTAAGCATTGACCGTATGAGAGTACTGTTCAAAATTATGTTAATTAACAACTCACCCAGTTTGATGGTCTAATTCCAAACTGGCTAAGAGTTGAAGGGTGAATACTAGGGCTAACCCTAGATGAAATCAATACTGAAATTATGGTGACCTAATTAGGGTTTTTAGGGTTGATTGACCTAAACGGTCTCAAGACCGTTTAGGGGTCCCCCAAACGGTCTCAAGACCGCGAGGGCAATCAACCAAGACCGTTTGGAGGTCTGGGGTCAAGGATAGTTGACCAATAGAAGGTACAATTACACCAAATTACATTGCAATTAAATATTGACATGATCATCAACTCAATGGGTCAGACCTTGATGAATTTGCACTAGAATCCAAAATTGGATGGGCAAACGGTCTCAAGACCGTTTGGAACTCATCCAAACGTCTCAAGACCGAGAGGAAAATCACCCAAGACCGTTTTAAGGTCTAGGGTTAAGTATTTTGACCAATTGAGGACCCAATTGCAAATAAGTTATCAATTGATTAAAATACTGATTTAGTGATCCAGTCATGGTTCAATCTCTATCAAATCACCTTCGATTTTAATGAAATCTTGAACAAACGGACTCAAGACCATGTGGGGTCCACCCACATGACCTCAAGACCGTTTGGGCCAAGTTTGGGCCCAATTGGAGCTCAATTGAAGGGTTCAACCTTGTGTTGATGCACATTGTTGAGTGTTGATGGGTGAACATTGATAGATCCTAATTGAATCGATTTCAATCATAATTGGTCAACAATTGAGGGTCAATTGAATAACCAATTGGTTAAGAATAACCGTAATTAACCCAATCCATAGGTGGTCAACATAGATGGGACCTTTTGAAGGCTTCAACCTCGATTGACATTATCGGTTGCATCTTTGAGTCTTTGATTGAAGGACCAAGCGGTTGAGACCATGAGAGCCTCGCGGTCTCAAGACCGTGAGAGGGCTAGCGGTCTCAAGACCGTGAGGGGGCTCACGGTCTCAAGACCGAGAGGAGGCTCGCGGTCTCAAGACCGCGAAGGGCCTCGCGGTCCTGAGGTCAAACTAGCTAAACGGTCTTCATGACCCTCGCGGTCTTAACCTCAATTGGATGCATGATGGCTCGCGGTCTTGAATGCATGATGGCTTGCGGTCTTGAAGCCTAAGGGGGCTCGCGGTCTTGAGGTTAGAAGGAGGCTCGCGGTCTTGGAAAGTCAAAGTGGGCAAACGGTCAACACTTTCAACCGATCTCAACTCAATTGATGATTAATGAGTGAAATCAATCAATGTAATTCCAAGTTGACTTCTTTCAATCATTTGATGATGTAAATGGTTCAATGTTGCCCAAATCAAACCCTAATCATAAACTAGGATAGTAAGGGGTTATTTGACTAAGGTTTTTGACCATGATGATGATCAATGGGGTGAATTACCAAAATACCCCTGAAGGGTCAATTGAGTTATACCTTGCTCAATTCAAACTCTAATTACATGAGAATGATGTTTTTAGTCATAATGACTCTATCCAACTTGATCTAGTCTAATGTTATCATCAACCATTAGTATGATGAAAGAGAGAGTACTCTAGAGAGAGAAAGTACCCTAGAGAGAGAAAGTGACTCTAATCACATAATGGTGATGTTTTTGGCTATGTTAGCCTATGATGACTCAATCCAACCTATTTTAGAGTGATGTTGACATCACCTAACATTATGATGAGAGAGAAAGTACTTCTAGAGAGAGAAAGTACTTCTAGAGAGAGAAAGTACCCCTTTTTAAGTAGAAACTCAAGTAAAGCATCTCCAATGCACATAAGTGAGCATAATTAGGGTATGGTCCACCTGTGTGAGGTCATAGAAACCCTAATTATGATAAATGATGAACCTTTAACTAATCCAAAAGCATCAATGAAGATGTTACTCATACATAATGATGTTATGAGTTTAATTCACCTTGATGTGAATAGTAAACCCTAATTCAAGGATGATGACATGTAATGTGAATAGTAAACCCTAATTCAAGGGTAGTGGCATGCTTTTGAGTATTAAACTCTATTTGATTTGAATTAATGATTTAACTCTTATGACAAGAGTAGGAAGTACATTTCTTATTGTTGTATTACCTTTATCAGATGTATTAACCATGCAGGTTCTGATATGAAGGTAATCATATCCAGGTATGGATGTTGATGTTATATTCATTAAAGGTATGTTGTTAGCCTTATGAATAAGTAAAGTAATCTGATGCCTTGCCAGTGGCATCCTATGCTGATAATGGGCTATGAGAGCCATGAATACCATCAAAGTCATGCCTTAGAGATGACTTGTGATAAGGATAATGAGAAATGATGATTGATATGAGTTAGGCCTGTTACATTTAGTATTCTTCTTTTATAGTTGCTATGCTACTGTTATTGTTTGAAGAACAATGTATGATGTTAAAGAATACTGAATGTACCTAACTAATCAAGTATAATGTAGAGCCCTGATCATAGATCCATCATTGTCAGAAATTAAGTGATGGTGAAACAGGTTTTCCTCAGGGAACTCCTGGAGCACATACTTTTGAGTATGTGGGGTACATGGATGTGTAGAACCTTACATCCTAGTGTAGGAAAGTGATGTAGATGTAGAATCCATCCATCCTTCACTATATTTTCATACCGTATCAGTGGTAGGTAAACATGAAACCTCCTGATGACGAAGAAAGCACATATATCTGTATCAGTGGTAGGTAGATATGAATCCTCCTGATGACAAAGAGAGTACAAAACACCACTGTGACTCTAAAATAGCAAAGGACCAGTTTACCCTGGTGAGCTATAGTAGTAGAGACACGGGATGTCCTACAAGTGATCCTCTTACTGACTGAGGAAGGTGAAGGTCATGAGAATCCGACTCTCTTAATGACCTATGTATGATACTGATGTGACTTCTCAGCGATCAGTTGGAGTATGAGTGGTAAGCCTCATCTCCACAGGGCATAATGTTGTTTGTAAAACATAATCAACCATGTAGTATAACTTGTTAGAGATAACTCCAAGTTAGTTGATTGATGTTACATTGCAATAGTGTTTATATTCTCCATATCTCCTAAATGGTTGAGATCTTGTTATACCTGCAACTGTTACAGAATGCTTTGAAGGCTTTACTGTTTAAGATATTCTTTGATGTGATAATAAAGCTTCTGGCGAAGAGTTATAACTCTCGCTGGGACAATTATGTATAATTGTCTCACCCCGTAGGCTTCAACTTTTTAGGTGGACGTCGGAGACGAAGGAACCAGCCTACAGGTGTCCAGTCTCAGCAGCAGCAGCACCAGGAGCAGTAGTAGAATCTCAGGTGGAGATTTGTCCTGCCATGTGGTGTAGTTAGAGTCAGTCCTATGTGTCCTCTGTACTCTCAGGTCTTGGAGTCTTTTGTATAGTGATCTTGAGATTTTGTAGCCGGATGTATATAATTACTCAAGAAGTAATTATCCTGAGATGTAAACAGTTTATCTCTCTTTATGAAAGAAGATTTTATGGATCCAAGCTCTTGTCTCGAAAAGTTTTAATTTCCCATGATTTTTGTCTTCCGCTGATTACCGATTCGCTTCCGCTAAGTTTTAATCGTGTTTATGTCATGGTTTGGAGATCAGAGCCCACAACTAGTGGTATCAGAGCCCACAACTAGTGGCATTCAAGTGGATCTTATACCACTTGATATGCAGGGTTTTGATATAATCCTCGGGATGGATACCTTAGAAAGGTATAGAGTTGTCTTGGATTGTGAGTCCAAGTTGGTTGTGTTTGCTGATGAAAGCAACACATGGATCTTTCA
This sequence comes from Alisma plantago-aquatica, assembly GCA_963693085.1. Lineage (NCBI taxonomy): Eukaryota > Viridiplantae > Streptophyta > Magnoliopsida > Alismatales > Alismataceae > Alisma > Alisma plantago-aquatica. Next base: position 1,243,419,562 of record OY856409.1, read on the forward strand.
AGGAGAAAGAATGATTCTGCCCACCTATCTTGTATCAGCTATGGTTGCTGATAAGCTGTTGAGGCAAGGATGTTATGCATTCTTAGCCCATGTGGTAGATGTTACCAAGGAAAGTTCCAATCCTGCCGAAGTTCCTATAGTCAGGGAATTCGAAGATGTGTTTCCTGAAGAACTTCCTGGTATACCACCACCTCGGGAGATTGACTTTGAAATCAATCTGATTCCAGATACAAAACCCATAGCTCAAACTCCGTATAGGATGGCGCCTGCCGAGATGGCAGAACTCAAGAAACAGCTTCAAGAGCTACTTGAGAGAGGTTTTATCCGACCGAGTACTTCACCTTGGGGTGCTCCGGTCTTGTTTGTTAAAAAGAAAGATGGGTCAATGCGGTTGTGCATTGACTACAGACAACTCAATAAAGTAACAATAAAGAATAAGTATCCTCTGCCGAGGATTGATGATCTCTTTGACCAGTTGCGTGGTGCAACAGTCTTTTCAAAGATAGACATGAGGTCTGGATATCACCAACTCCGTATTAAGGATAGTGACATATCCAAGTCTGCCTTTAGGACAAGATATGGTCACTATGAGTTCACAGTTATGTCGTTTGGACTAACCAATGCACCAGCTGCATTTATGGAACTCATGAATAGAGTTTTTTGACCTTTCCTTGATCAGTGTGTTGTCGTCTTCATAGATGACATACTGATTTATAGTAAGGATGCTCAGCAGCATGAGCAGCATCTTCGCCAAGCTTTGACCTTGCTAAGAGAACATAAGCTGTACGCTAAGTTTAACAAGTGTGAGTTCTGGCTGCCGGAGGTATCTTTTCTTGGACATGTGATATCCGCCTCGGGAATTCGTGTTGACCCTACAAAGGTAGAATCTGTTCTACAATGGGAACAACCGAAGACACCGACGGAAATTCGAAGTTTCTTGGGGTTAGCTGGCTATTATCGAAGGTTCATTAAGAAATTTAGTTCTATAGCTTCACCTTTGACCAAGTTAACCCGGAAAGATGTTCCTTTTTCTTGGAGTGATAAGTGTCAACAATCTTTCCAGCTGCTGAAAGAGAGGTTGACAAGTGCACCTGTGCTAGTGCTACCTGAACAAGGAAAAGGGTATATAGTTTTCTGTGATGCTTCCAAGAATGGAATAGGATGTGTGTTGATGCATGATAAACAAGTGATTTCTTTTGCTTCCCGACAACTTAAGAAACACGAGGAGAATTATCCAACACATGATTTGGAGTTAGCTGTTGTGGTTCATGCCTTGAAGATCTGGAGGCATTATCTCTACGGAGAAACATTCCAGATTTTCACAGACCACAAAAACCTTAAGTATATCTTCTCTCAGCATGAGCTCAACATGAGGCAACGTCGCTGGATGGAATTAATCAAGGACTACGACTGTACAATTGATTACCATTCATGCAAGGCCAATGTAGTTGCAGATGCCTTGAGTAGGAAATCAGCAACATCAACCATGAATAGAGCACAACTAAACTCTTTAGTATGCTCTAGAAGAGATATGCTTATCTCTTTAAGGCAGGACAATGTACAGTTGAAGGTGTCATTGTTAACTGGTTTGTTAGCTGAGATGCATATTAAACCTACTCTAAGGGAGCAGATTAAAGAGGCACAGCTAGGTGATGCTGCAGTTCAACATATAAGATCTGAGTATGGAAATGAGAAGCAAGATGGTTTTCATGACTCAAAAGATCAAGTAGTTTGTTATAATGGAAGAATGGTAGTACCAGATGTGGACAACTTGAGAAAGTTAGTCCTGGAAGAAGCCCATTCTTCCATGTATGCTATGCATCCAGGGAGCACCAAGATGTATCGGAATTTGAAAGATCTGTATTGGTGGCCTGGGATGAAAAAGGACGTTGCAGAGTTTGTTCTGAGGTGTCCCGTGTGCCAGCAAGTTAAAGCTGAACACCAGAAGCCTGCAGGAACAATGCAACCTTTACCCATATCACAGTGGAAATGGGACCATGTGACCATGGACTTTGTTGTTGGCCTACCCAGGACAAGCAAAGGACATGATTCTATTTGGGTAATTGTTGATAGGTTGACTAAGACAGCACATTTCTTACCTGTCAAAACAACCTATTCTGCTGAAAGGTTATCAGAGTTGTATGTTCAAGAGATAGTGTGTTTGCACGGAGTCCCTGTCACAATAGTTTCTGACAGAGGTCCTCAGTTTACCAGTCGTTTTTGGGAACAGTTGCACAAAGCCTTAGGCACTAAGCTGAGGTTTAGTACGACCTTTCATCCATAGACTGATGGACAGTCGGAAAGGACCATACAAACCTTAGAAGACCTGTTGCGAGCATGTGTTCTCCAGTTCACCGGAAGTTGGGATCTACACCTAAGCTTGATAGAGTTTGCCTATAACAATAGCTATCAGCATAGTATTGATATGGCACCTTATGAAGCCTTATATGGTAGACGTTGTAGATCACCCTTGTGTTGGTTTGAAACTGGTGAGCATCAGTTGTTAGGTCCTGACCTGGTGCAGCAAACCACGGAAAAGATTAAAGTTATACAACATAAGATTAAGACTGCTCAGGATAGGCAGAAATCTTATGCTGACAAACGTCGTAGACCCTTAGAGTTCCAGGTTGGAGACAGAGTGTATCTTAAGGTCTCACCTTGGAAAGGGGTCCTTCGTTTTGGAAGGAAAGGGAAGTTAGCTCCTAGATATATGGGGCCTTATCCAATCATTGAACAGATTGGAAAGGTAGCATATAAACTAGAACTTCCCCCAGAATTACAGAGGTTACATCCTGTGTTTCACATTTCTATGTTGAAGAAATGTCACCCAGACACTGAGTCAGTTCTACAACCCATGGAAGTAGAATTGAATGATGACATATCCTATGAGGAGGGACCAGTGTCAATCCTTGATAAACGAATTAAAAAGTTAAAGAAGAAAGATATAAGTCTTGTGAAAGTCCTCTGGAACCATCGTGGTATTGAAGAAGCCACTTGGGAGTTAGAGGATGAGATGAGAAGGAAGTATCCTGCCCTTTTCTCTTAGTATGTTTATCGATTTTGGGGACGAAATCCTTGTAAGGGGTGGATAATTTGTAACATCCCTGACCTGGGTTATGAGTTAACCCTAGGTGTTTTGCCTAAATATGTAATTAAATCTTTGTGATTAACTCTGAGCATGTAATTAAGTTTCTCAGAAACGTATATTTCAGTATTTGCTCCTTTTTATTTAAAGTTGTAGCATTGTTTTGATATACATGGACCTATGTGCAATTTACCTAGTTAAAAGGGTTAGCTTGCAATTTGCACATGTTGAGATGTTCCTCTGATGTTGAGACATCATGAGAATCTTTTTGGTAAAGTTTGAGGGATTTCCCAAGCTAGGGCACCAAGGTGCAGCTGTGGAAGCAATCCCGGTGCTTAAAACCCTAGTTTGGGGTAAAATGCAATTTACCCAAATTAAGGGATACAAATTGTGAAATATGTCATCTAATGTATCTTTTTAGACTCTTGCCACCATTAAGAGAAGAAACAATGAGGGAGTCACCTCAATTGAATTATCAAGTTATGAGATATGCATTGTGATTGAATAATCAGGGTATATGTGCAATATTTCTTTATGTATGTACCTCATTATTAGCTTGCTCTCCTTTACCTTCTTTTCCTAAGACCTTAAGAGAAGGTTTGTACTTATAATAAATAGGAATGGACGATCAAGTAAAGAAGGAGGGACCTAGTTGGAATTATGGACAACTTATGAACTAATGTTGAAAATCCTACCCCATGTATATAAGCTCTCCTTCCCTTAGTTGCAAGGGAACTCACCCTTCGTTCCCTTACTGTTTCATTTCACAAAAGACGACCAAGGACTGCCTTGGAGCTAAGTAGGACGACCAAGGGGTGCAAGGTAGGTTTAAACCCCTCTTCTTGCTTAGTTCCATGGTTAGAACTCGAATTCAAGGTCATCTTCATGGCTAACTCTTGAAACCCTACCTTTCTAGCCGTCTCTTTTCATCCTTCCTTGGAGTTTTCACCTTGGCCAACCTGTGGGAACTCAAGGACGCCATTATAGCTTGGAGCTTGAAAGCTTGGAGCTCAAGAAGCAAGCCTTAGGCGGGTTTTATAACTCTAAACCCATGCTTTACTATGTGCATCTTTATATGCGTTTTGATGATAGCTCGTAGTGTTTCCCTACTTTTCCCTGCTATTTTGCAAGCAAATCCATGGGATATTCGTACTGTTCTTGAGCTAGGAGATGCAGGCGTGATTTCCAAGAAAAACCCACCGCTTTTCACTTCCTTAAACGGTCTCAAAAGTTTTCTCTCTCGGTCTCAAGACCGCGAGGTGAGCAAACGGTCTCGAGACCGCGACAGGGCAAACGGTCTCCAAGACCGTTTGGCCCCGTTGACCGAGCATGAACCGTATAAGAAATCTGTTCCTAATTATATAGGCTAATTACCCTAAAAATTTGGGAGGCTAACTCCAAGGGAATCGGGAGATATGACTTTTTTAAGTAACAACTTTATTTGAATTTATTCCTGATTTTCAAAAGGTCTGAAATTGCCTTTTTGGGCAAACGGTCTCAAGACCGTGTAAGGTCGTTGACTAAGCGTTGACCGTATGATATTACTGTTCAAAAGTATGTTAATTAACAACTCACCCATTTTGATGGTCTAATTCCAAACGGGCTAAGAGTTGAAGGGTGAATACTAGGGCTAACCCTAGATGAAATCAGTACTGAAATTATGGTGACCTAATTAGGGTTTTTAGGGTTGATTGACCTAAACGGTCTCAAGACCGTTTAGGGGTCCCCCAAACGGTCTCAAGACCGTGAGGGCAATCAACCAAGACCGTTTGGAGGTCTGGGGTCAAGGATAGTTGACCAATAGAAGGTACAATTACACCAAATTACATTGCAATTAAATATTGACATGATCATCAACTCAATGGGTCAGACCTTGATGAATTTGCACTAGAATCCAAAATTGGATGGGCAAACGGTCTCAAGACCGTTTGGAACTCATCCAAACGTCTCAAGACCGAGAGGACAATCACCCAAGACCGTTTTAAGGTCTAGGGTTAAGTATTTTGACCTATTGAGGACCCAATTGCAAATAAGTTATCAATTGATTAAAATACTGATTTAGTGATCCAGTCATGGTTCAATCTCTATCAAATCACCTTAGATTTTAATGAAATCTTGGGCAAACGGACTCAAGACCATGTGGGGTCCACCCACATGACCGCAAGACCGTTTGGGCCAAGTTTGGGCCCAATTGGAGCTCAATTGAAGGGTTCAACCTTGTGTTGATGCACATTGTTGAGTGTTGATGGGTGAACATTGATAGATCCTAATTGAATCGATTTAAATCATAATTGGTCAACAATTGAGGGTCAATTGAATGACCAATTGGTTAAGAATAACCGTAATTAACCCAATCCATAGGTGGTCAACATAGATGGGACCTTTTGAAGGCTTCAACCTCGATTGACATTATCGGTTGCATCTTTGAGTCTTTGATTGAAGGACCAAGCGGTTGAGACCATGAGAGCCTCGCGGTCTCAAGACCGTGAGAGGGCTCGTGGTATCAATACCGTGAGGGGGCTCACGGTCTCAAGACCGAGAGGAGGCTGGCGGTCTCAAGACTGCAAAGGGCCTCGCGGTCCTGAGGTCAAACTAGCTAAACGGTCTTCATGACCCTCGCGGTCTTAACCTCAATTGGATGCATGATGGCTCGCGGTCTTGAATGCATGATGGCTCGCGGTCTTGAAGCCTAAGGGGGCTCGCGGTCTTGAGGTTAGAAGGAGGCTCGCGGTCTTGGAAAGTCAAAGTGGGCAAACGGTCAACACTTTCAACCGATCTCAACTCAATTGATGATTAATGAGTGAAATCAATCAATGTAATTCCAAGTTGACTTCTTTCAATCATTTGATGATGTAAATGGTTCAATGTTGTTCAAATCAAACCCTAATGATAAACTAGGATAGTAAGGGGTTATTTGACTAAGGTTTTTGACCATGATGATGATCAATGGGGTGAATTACCAAAATACCCCTGAAGGGTCAATTGAGTTATACCTTGCTCAATTCAAACTCTAATTACATGAGAATGATGTTTTTAGTCATAATGACTCTATCCAACTTGATCTAGTCTAATGTTATCATAAACCATTAGTATGATGAAAGAGAGAGTACTCTAGAGAGAGAAAGTACCCTAGAGAGAGAAAGTGACTCTAATCACATAATGGTGATGTTTTTGGCTATGTTAGCCTATGATGACTCAATCCAACCTGTTTTAGAGTGATGTTGACATCACCTAACATTATGATGAGAGAGAAAGTACTTCTAGAGAGAGAAAGTACCCCTTTTTAAGTAGAAACTCAAGTAACGCATCTCCAATACACATAAGTGAGCATAATTAGGGTATGGTCCACCTGTGTGAGGTCATAGAAACCCTAATTATGATAAATGATGAACCTTTAACTAATCCAAAAGCATCAATGAAGATGTTACTCATACATAATGATGTTATGAGTTTAATTCACCTTGATGTGAATAGTAAACCCTAATTCAAGGATGATGACATGTAATGTGAATAGTAAACCCTAATTCAAGGGTAGTGGCATGCTTTTGAGTATTAAACTCTATTTGATTTGAATTAATGATTTAACTCTTATGACAAGAGTAGGAAGTACATTTCTTATTGTTGTATTACCTTTATCAGATGTATTAACATGCAGGTTCTGATATGAAGGTAATCATATCCAGGTATGGATGTTGATGTTATATTCATTAAAGGCATGTTGTTAGCCTTATGAATAAGTAAAGTAATCTGATGCCTTGCCAGTGGCATCCTATGCTGATAATGGGCTATGAGAGCCATGAATACCATCAAAGTCATGCCTTAGAGATGACTTGTGATAAGGATAATGAGAAATGATGATTGATATGAGTTAGGCCTGTTACATTTAGTATTCTTCTTTTATAGCTGCTATGCTACTGTTATTGTTTGAAGAACAATGTATGCTGTTAAAGAATACTGAATGTACCTAACTAATCAAGTATAATGTAGAGCCCTGATCATAGATCCATCATTGTCAGAAATTAAGTGATGGTGAAACAGGTTTTCCTCAGGGAACTCCTGGAGCACATACTTTTGAGTATGTGGGGTACATGGATGTGTAGAACCTTACATCCTAGTGTAGGAAAGTGATGTAGATGTAGAATCCATCCATCCTTCACTATATTTTCATACCGTATCAGTGGTAGGTAAACATGAAACCTCCTGATGACGAAGAAAGCACAGATATCTGTATCAGTGGTAGGTAGATATGAATCCTCCTGATGACAAAGAGAGTACAAAACACCACTGTGACTCTAAAATAGCAAAGGACCAGTTTACCCTGGTGAGCTATAGTAGTAGAGACACGGGATGTCCTACAAGTGATCCTCTTACTGACTGAGGAAGGTGAAGGTCATGAGAATCCGGCTCTCTTAATGACCTATGTATGATACTGATGTGACTTCTCAGCGATCAGTTGGAGTATGAGTGGTAAGCCTCATCTCCACAGGGCATAATGTTGTTTGTAAAACATAATCAACCATGTAGTATAACTTGTTAGAGATAACTCCAAGTTAGTTGATTGATGTTACATTGCAATAGTGTTTATATTCTCCATATCTCCTAAATGGTTGAGATATTGTTATACCTGCAACTGTTACAGAATGCTTTGAAGGCTTTACTGTTTAAGATATTCTTTGATGCGATAATAAAGCTTCTGGCAAAGAGTTATAACTCTCGCTGGGACAATTATGTATAATTGTCTCACCCCGTAGGCTTCAACTTTTTAGGTGGACGTCGGAGACGAAGGAACCAGCCTACAGATGTCCAGTCTCAGCAGCAGCAGCACCAGGAGCAGTAGTAGAATCTCAGGTGGAGATTTGTCCTGCCATGTGGTGTAGTTAGAGTCAGTCCTATGTGTCCTCTGTACTCTCAGGTCTTGGAGTCTTTTGTATAGTGATCTTGAGATTTTGTATCTGGATGTATATAATTACTCAAGAAGTAATTATCCTGAGATGTAAACAGTTTATCTCTCTTTATGAAAGAAGCTTTTATGGATCCAAGCTCTTGTCTCAAAAAGTTTTAATTTCCCGTGATTTTTGTCTTCCGCTGATTACCGATTCGCTTCCGCTAAGTTTTAATCGTGTTTATGTCATGGTTTGGAGATCAGAGCCCACAAAGACCATAAGTTGTGAGGGGAAACATAGACATAGGTTTCAAACACCAAAGAAAGTCCAAAATAGTGACTAAGTAACCACCATTGGTTGGCACAAGGAGCCCAACCATTAGATCATGAACAAGGTAGAAATTAGTTCAAAGAACTAAGGGAAAGCCATCGTTTATCACCCCAAGGAAACTGTAGAGTTGAGGAACAAAAACCATCAACCTCTAGACACATGCAAGGCCTAGAGATTACATGTCCAAAGAAGAAACATGTCTAAGGCTAAAGAGTGCATCTAGGAAGATCATCTACTCAAGAACTACCATACAAGCATAAACCTTACGCAAAGATGCAACCTTTCTACTTGGTACCACATTTTAGAGCAAGATCTATGCATAACAATGTATGAGTAAGCAATAAAAGTGAATAAAGTTATATAACTCACCTCAAGGCATAAGATAAAGCTCCAAATAGAAATGTATCTTGAGGATAGAGAGAGGAAACCCTAGATTGAGCACTCCACTCGGCCAAGCTAGCCCCCTTCTTCAAAAGCAAGCAAACCCTAGGTCAAAGAAGAAAGAAAGAAGGCGTTCTCAACCTGTAGATCATGCTCTACCATGGATCTGACCTAGAAGAAAGAGAGGAGGTGGGGAAGTAAGGAAAACGAAGGAAGGGAGGGATATCTCACTCACCTAGGCTAATAAGTAAGGCAAGGAAGCAACAAATGACATCAACAAGGGTAGATCCAAACCCTAGGTGCACATGCAAGAAAGGTCGGCCAAGCTTCTTCTACCTTGAGCTCCTTATTATCCACCATCAAAGAGGGGTGATCTACAAGTAGAAATAAGGAAGAGAGGGTAACTAAAGGGCTCGTTTGCATGAAAGGAGGGAGGTATATAAAGCATTGGGTGAAAGAAAAAGAAAGGAAGAGGTGTCAAGCCAAGCATGCTATGTGTCTAAAGTCAAAGACATATCATCCATGAAAACTAGGTTGACCACCGGTTGTGGTATCTAGGAATACCATCAAATGTTAACCCTAGAGGAGCCATCGACCTCCAACACAATATGACCATCGAATCTTGACTTCCCTTGGCCACAAGAACAAAAACCCTAGCATCACCATCAGTTGAGCACCCCACTAGGTGAAACATTGACCCAGGAAGCCCCAAGAGATAAAACCATCGATCCACACACACCAAGATACCACCATCATATCCCACCACCTATAGGTGGACCTTAAACTCCCATCATCATAGGGAAAGACTATCGAGCTGGGGCATCTATGAGAGCAAACCCTAATCTCAACACAAGGCTAGAGGTCACCACAAAACCTAGGTACAACAAGGTGCCCCAAGGTAAAACTATATCAAAAATGATATGAAAACATGTGAGTCACAACAAGCATGTGAAAAATTATAGAAAAAAATCCTAGATATGGGTAATTGCACAGAATCCCTTATAAACACAAATAATGCATAACTTACTCAAACAATGTCCAAAATGGACCAAACTTAGCCTTGTCACATGATATTAAAGAACATATTATGGTTTGATTAAGGTTTTAAGCATCCAATCAAGGCAAGAAAGCATGTTCAACTAAAAATCAATGTCAAGGGTATTACATTTTCTTTATAGAAATAGGCTTATATGTGCAAGGTAATACAACATGACAAGAAAATTGACTATGAAACACACGTTATATATAACAATATTATCAGAAAACATTGACCATGGGTGCTCATATCCTTACACCAGTAGAGGGTCAAAAGTAGGGAGAGCAAGTGTAATAATAATAAGATATAAACTTGTAAAAAAACATATTAAAGACAACAATATAATATCAAGGATCATTAATCTGGAGTACTCATATTGTACACCACTAGGGATTGGAAAGAGGGGGAGAGATAGAGATTTACATGGTTATTATGGTCAAACTACATTAATTTGATGTTGCATCATGGTATATGTGGACTTCTCATCTCTTTTCTCTCTGCAAATTAGAGGTAGTAAAGGATACACCTAGGTGTTTGGAATATAAAGAGTGGACTTTATGTTAAAGTGGGGTTAGCCTCTTAGTGGTAGCCTTTTTGGATAACTCTACCTAGGTGTTAGCCTTTTTTGACTCTATAAGATCCTAGTCTCAGATCAAGAATCTTTGTAAATAGGTGGTAGGGGTTTATATGTATCACAATTGTAGTTTAAGTAGGGTTGGAGGCTAAAAAAAGTAGCTTCAGAGGCGACTAGGAGTCCGGGGGAACACTAAATGGTCACCATCCATCTAGATTCTTTTAAATGCTTTTTGGGTGTGGTCTAGATGAATCAGACAACATGAGGAGCGTGAGGCCAATGTTGACAATGCACACCCTTTTGGAGTCTTTTAGTTGTGTTTTGAATGCAGTCTGATTGACTCAACCAAAGAAGAAGCGTGGGAGTGTGGCCTTTCTGGGAACTTTTGAGTGGCAAAATGAGGCATTGTTTGGTCCCAAAATAGGTGGAAAAGGCATTAAACATACTATATGTGTTGTTACCCTCCCTTTCGATCATCATAAATACAAACCATTAGAGATAATACCAAAACCTAAACCCAGATTATGGAATGAAACAAAGAATTCTCAACACAGGCGATTAAACAATATATGAAAAACACAGATAATTTTTTTCCTTTTTCTTTCTTCACAAAATCATAAATCAATGTCACATCAAGGACATCACATTTAGATATCAGAAATCTTATTCAACTCCATTAAAACCAGAATCAATCTTGTTCTCATATGTTGTTCAGTTTACATCATATACATGTACATTGATGAACAAACTTAATCTACAACCCATCTCAGGAAAGAGAGAGTACATGGACATTCTATTCTATCTAGATTATGCTATTTATATATTGTTTTTCATGACCTCTCCGCCAGATAAAATTATACCTAAAAACATTTGAAACAACCTCATGAGACTCATATAGAGCCCTAGTGAGTAGATACCTCCCACCCAAGCTAGGTACATGCATCACCATCATATTCAGTATAATAAACTTAATAGAAACATGTAGATATTAAAAAGTCTAGCAGATAGTTCTATCATCAGTCATTTCTAACTTACAATGGTAATCTAATCCAACAGATAAGTTAATCACTTAAACCAATTATAACTTTGAAACTTCTTTTAAAGCATGCCTATGAACAAATCAATAGATACTTCTTAGTTCAAATTAAGAATCCTACTGCATGAGTAATAAGTCAAGTTATATGCATTTTGAATCAATACATAATAATAACATTATATTTGTGACACTCCACCAGCCAGACCAGGAACACATCATGTAGTCCTGAAGCAGAAGTACACATAATACATATCTACCAAACAATACTATCAAATAGTAGGAAATCCAACTCATATTAACTTATCAGCATGACATATCATAATATGAAATAGAAAATGTCCATAGAAACATGATTACTTTCCACAACATGAAGCTTAATCAACAATGACAAATCATCATCTAGCAGTACAAGGAATGTAATAATCATTCAAATCATGTTCTACACGGCTTATCATCTTTTATTCATTTGCCCTGAAACTATTTGGCTTGTACCTCACCAAGTAGAAGTCGCCACACCTAATTATCATGTCAATGACTCACTGTCACTATCTTAGGGTTTAGCTGGCCACCCTAAGATATCAATAACAGACCCTGGCCACCTCAGGGTTGCCTAAAGAGGCTCACATCCTCATCTGGGGTACACGAGATAGGAACCAACAAAACAATATATCACATATCATAGCATTTCACATATTTTCACATTTTACATATTTCATTTCAACAGAGTCTATTCCATCTGGACATAGACTTTCATAGCAAGGATTTAGGGCCATAGCCACTCCAGATGACTCACTCCTAAATGCTGGTGGTCTAACCTTTAAGGTCTCGATCCACACTCCGGAAACCCTTCTCATAATTCATCGATTACTACAAGGAGATCCATTTTGTTTCCCCAGTGTGGTCCTTGGGGGAAACTCACGGTGTTCAGGGCATCTAACTAGATGTTCCAACATTTCACTTGTTATTGGTCTCTTTTACTCATCTTAAAAGAATTCAAAACATCATATATCATATCTGTGTATTCTCGTGTAATTAGAATAACATGAAACAGATTAAGTTTATCAATAAGGACAATGATCAAAGCAAGAAGCACAATAAATCTATATATTGCAACACATATGATTATTTCTATCTTCTACATCATCTCATAGCGATCATCAATAGTGGGCCTTCATCTCAAGACATAATCTTATTGTCCATTTACCACATCAGGGTTTTATCATCATCAGTGGGCTTTCAGCCCTAGACATAATCTCATTATGCAACATTTACCCTTATCATGGTTTCTCAATGTAAGGAGTGCATATTAAATTCAATTTCAACATAAATTTTATCAGTTCATTATATATCACAGTATTGAACAAATATTAGAAAAGGCATTAGAACTAGTAATAGTAAAAGCATATAGATATCATGTATCATTCCTCATACTTAGAATAGATTTATCATATAACATATGCTTGTTCCATCCAATCTGAATAGATGCCAATAAATTTCATGCATATACATGCATAACAGACTGAATTCTCATCTTCTTTTATTTCACATTCTTCATATGGGGTTACTAATCAACACATATTGATTATCATTTGAATTTCATCAAAATAGTTCATTCTCATAGTACAAGTATTCTATCAAACAATCACAATACAAGAACATATTCTTGTAAATCAATACAAATGCTTGAAATTCATCTTTTAATTGAATTAAACTACAATTATGTGCATTCCTTAATCCCTCATTTGAGATTGTTATTCATTAGCACCATCTAGCTCAACATTTTAGGGTTAGAGTTTGTTTCTTAAATTCGTCTACTAATTCTCATCTTTTTCCTTCAATTCATATTCATAAATCTCAACTTCTCTCATGTCATATTCATCAAATTATTGGAACCAATCATTTTTAACTCACTTGATATAAAATACTTCTCATTTCATTGATATCCATCAAAGTCTAATTTTATTATATTTCATTCAATTTGGCTTAAGCTACACGTAATTAAAACAAAGGATTAAAGACTTCATCATAATAACTTCATTAGTTTCATCTTTAACTTGCCATCACCATCAATACATTTTTTTTTCATATCATTTCTTATATTTAGATAAGTGTACCATGTCATTGACTTCTAATGTCATTCCCATAATCAACAATGATCATTCTTTATTATACTAAAACAAATGAATTAGACTTAGATGATATTTGTAAGATCATCATATTCAATTGAAGTATTAATACTTACATTCAACATTAACATCATAAAAAAGTTCTAGCTTTGTCACTCATAATCGTCTTAATAATAAACTTTTAGGGTATTCAAGAAGTCATTCCTTAGTTCAACATATCATAAGAATCATATCATTCAGTAATCCAATCATGATTCAAGGGTTCATTAGGTTTATTCACAAACATGGAAACCCTAGTTTCCATTTTCACACATTTCATTCATCAATCATAAGTATACACTGATTAATTGACTCATTTGATTCACTTCCTCAACACGAATCCTAATTAGGATATGTGGTCATTCAATTCCATTAACATTCAACAATACACTTGTATAATACAATCTAGTACAATTAAATATAATGTTATACATGTCAATTCAATTCCAAGCATATCGGCCATTGGGATGATTTTTAGGCAAAATTCACATGAAATAGCATAGTCATCTACCCATAAGAATACCCATGGATCCTCAATCAATATATCAGGAACTAATCAAGTTCCAATCAATGAGAAATAATCAAAATTAGTAGAATTGGATCCCCCAATATCTTTCCCAAATCAAATCCAATCACATACATATACAAACAAGGTTTCTGATTGTTTTAGCCGATAGAATTAGGCTTTCAACATGAATACAAATCTTAGGAGGGAGAAAAACACTCACCTCAGGTGCCAAGCACCTTAAAAATGTGGGTCAACTTCTGAATTTTTGGAAACCCAATCAAACTCTAGCAAATGAATCCAATTCTTTCTCCTCTCAACTCGGAAACCCTAGAAATGAGGATTAGAAGAGAAAGAGTGAGAAAAGGGGGAGTTTTGATATGATTTCAAATCAAATCAGAGGAAGGACAAAATCTTGACATGTGAGAGAAGATTCACCATGAAATGCTATGCAAAGAAGCTAAACTTACTTGATTTCATCATATCTTGGATAGAGAAACCCTAGGTCAACATCTCCCCCACTTTCTCTTCTCAAAACCCTAGCTCTCCTATCTCTCAAGAATTTCATTTATTTGACAGGAATGACGAGTTATAAGACCTCCTTGTGTGTTAGGTTAGTCATATAGATGAATTGAGGTGCTTAGAACAATTGCAAACAAGCCCTTCAATGTATTTTTATTTTGCTCAGTCTGGTTGGTCGATTGAGTTATAAACTCGACCGACACCACAATTTTTAGAACTCAAACCTCATCCAAAAATTATGAAACTTTAACCCAATGTCTTAAATTGATTTTATAAGCAACATTAAAAAACTAGATCATTTTAGTTACCAATAAATAATTAAAAATCAAATACTACACTGCTATATTTTAGTTAGCAGCATGGTCGGTCGAGTTTGTCCTTCACAGAACTCGACCGACACCCCTCTTTGTAGAGATAAAACTTCATTAAAAAATTATTCCAATTTAATATATGTCTATAATGTAGTTTATAAACTACTGTTAAAATTTTAGATCATTTGGATCTACCAATAAAAAGATAAAATTCAATTACCACACTGATATATCAATATGAAAATATGGTTGGTCGAGTTTGAAACTCGACTGACAAATAGGTCAGAACATTCTTCAAAAATTCTGATATAGTGTTCACATTTTATATATCCAAATAATATCTAAATTTGAAGTAAATTAGAGTTACACATACAATACTAAAAATCATTTAGTGAGACATTATACTTATCAAATTTTGTATTCATATGTCATCAAAACCCTAATTTGGGCCAATTAGGGTTTCCAAATCTTAACCCTAATTATGTGAATCAAAATATGATTCAACCTTCTTGTTGTATTTAAAACATCAAAACTTAACTATCATCACTAATCAATCTTTAAACAATGATCAACTTAGTTAAGCATACAATCATCCAAGTAAGCCCTAATTAGATGACTAATTTGAAAATGGATCATTACAATATGAGTGTCATACTGCTGCATCCCGCTAGAGGTGCGCACACTAATCAATTTATATTTGACTAGATGTGCCTCATGAGATTGGAACACACTGGTTGAAGGCTTCAATGCACTTGTCATCAAAATGAAAGTCAACATCCTTATAAGGAAAATGGCATATAGGTTTCGAGATCTTGCTAAAGTCTTTTATGAATCGGCAGTAGAAACCTGTATGTCCCAAGAAAGACCGGACTTGTCTTATGGTGGAAGGAATAGTAAGAGTAGAAATGAGGCCGACCTTGGCCCTATCAACTTCAATTACGTCCTTTGAAACCCGGTGGCCCAGAATAATGCCTTCAGGTACCATGAAATGGCTCTTCCCAAGATAGCACTAGGTGAACCTTTACGCATCTCTCAAGGATAATAGCCAAAGGAAGCAAACATTCATCAAAGGTTTTACCAAAGACTGAGAAATCATCCATGAACACTTCCAATGATGAATCAAGCATATCAGCAAAAATTGAGGTCACACATCTCTGAAATGTAGAAGGGGCATTACACAACCCAAATGACATTCTCCGATAGGAAAATATACCACTTGGACAAGTGAATGTTGTCTTCTCTTGATCCGTGGGATGCACAACAATTTGAAAGTCTCCAGAGTACCCATCAAGGAAACAATAGAAGTTTTTCCCCGCTAGCCTCTCTAGAATCTGGTCAAGAAATGGGAGAGGGTAGTGGTCCTTTTTGGTCTTTTCATTGAGATTTCGGTAGTCAACGCACATTCTCCACTTTGATTGTTCTCTAACTGGCATAAGCTCACCATCCACATTTTCTAATATAGTGATCCCACCCTTCTTAGGCACAAACTGGATGGAGCTCACCCATATACTATCAGAAATAGGATAGATAATTCCAACATCTAGCAACTTTACAACCTCTTGAGTTACAACTTATTTCAGCTTTGGATTCAACCACCTTTGCATTTGGTGGGTCGGCCTTACATCATCCTCTAGATAGATCTTGTGTACACAAATGGAGGGGTCAATACCCCCCAAGTCAGGAATAGACCATCCAATGGCCTGGATGTTCTTCTTCAAGACTTTCATCAATGCTTCCTCTTGTTCTGGTGAGAGAATGGACGAGATGATCACCGGGAGGGTGTCATTTGCAGCTAGAAAAACATACTTCAATCCTTCTGGAAGTGACTTCAGCTCAAGAGTGGGAGGTTCTTCAAGGGAGTTCTTTAATGGTTCAGAAATAGAAGGAATGTTTTTACTTGCAGCCACCAAGGCTATCTCATTCTCTTCATCTACTTCATGATCATCATATGAGAACTCAACTATTGGCTCTAGACCTCTACCTTGAGTGGCTGTTTGAATCTACATAGATAGACATTCCTCCACAATCTTGTCCAAGCACTCAATGAGATAGCAATCTTATTTATTGGCCCCTATCACCTCGATTGTGGCTGAAGATTTAAAGATGTTCAACTGGATCTTTATGTGAATGAATGTCACATACATAGTCCCGGTCCTCACATGAATCACTACATCAGTTGTGGCTAGAAATGGTCTTCCCAAGATGATAGACACCCTCCTTGTATCTTTTCCATATCTAAGACAATGAAGTCAGCATGGTAGAAAGAAGAAGTCTCATCATCAAGCCTCACAAGCACATCATCAATACGCCCTCTAGGTGTATTTACTGATCGGTCGGCCAACTATAAAGTACAATGAGCCAGAATCAATTGTCCCATTTGGAGCTCGGTAGACACATCATACGACATTAGGTTAATGCTAGAACCCAAGTCTAAAAGGGTTTGGTCTATGCGACGTGCTCCAATGTAGCATGAAATGATGGGAGCACATGGATCTTTCCTCTTCCTTGGCATGGTGTGCTGCAAAATTGAGCTCACTTGCTTGATGATCTTGACTTTCTTTGGGGTTCTCCCCATGGTCTTTCTCTTGAAGGTGCATAAATCTTTTAGGCACTTAGCATAAGAAGGGATTTGCTTGACCGCATCAAGCAAAGGAATGTCGATTTTCACTTGTTTGAAAGTCTCAAGGATGTCTTTAGTATGCTTCTTTCTTCTCCTCTCAACAGAAGACTCCTTAAGAGCTTCAGGAAATGGGAGGAGTTGGTATCCCAAATGGCTCAGATCAACAATATCGTCAATGGGAATCACAGGAATTACAATATCACTGCTCGGTGTCACAATATCAACTCTGGCTCTCATCATAGTATCCTCAAGATGTATCTCAGTATCAACCTATCCAGTCTCAGTATCACCTCTGTCAACAACAACAATATCACGGGGGTGCTCCAAAGTCTGGACACTCCTTAAAACAGTCACCGCCTTCACGTGCTCATGGTTAGTAGAAGAAGAGGCTTGCGGAGGTGGTTGTGATTGTTTTGGTGGTGGTGGTCTTTGGTGAGGTGAATTTGGGTTTTGGATGATGAATCGTGGTTGTGGTGGTTGTTTTTGTTGTGGATGGGGGTGGTATTGCATAGGTGGTTGCTCGTATGAATGAGGTGGAGGTGGAGCATATTGGTAGTTAAGAGGTGCTTGAGGAGGTGGTGGAGCATAGGGATTTAGCGGTACTTGGTATGCCGGGGGAGCATATGAACTTTGAGTGTTTCCTAGGAAAGTATGATCATTGTTTGGATTGGGAATTGGTTGAGGTGGGAGTCTTCCTTCTTCCCTCATAGAAAGTGAGAGAGAGATTTGATCCAATCTCTGTTCAAGACAGCTGATCGACTGCCCATGTGAGGACACATCCTTCTTCACCTCATCTAAGTTTCTTAATCTTCCAAGCACTTCATCTTCAAACTTTGAACTACAGCGTGGCGTTGGCTGCCCTTGTCCTTGCCCATCTTCATTTTGTTGCTTCCATGAGAAATTGGTATGGTTCCTCCACTCGAGAGTGCAAGTGTTGGACATGGGGCCTTGATTGTTCTATTTTCCAAAAGAGTGCAAGGCATGCAATTCCTCTTCTTCAGCTTCAACTACCATAGTGGATTGACTAGAAGAACCACTAGCTTGGTTCTTTCTAATATTCATCATGTTCGCCATCATCTTCATCATGTTGGGGTTGGCAACATTGCAGGCTGGAGCTATGGAAGAAGGTGGAGGAACATAGTTCTGGCCAAAATGTTCCCCTTTTGTAGAAAAACTCAATGGCGGGAATTCTCAGCAAGATGCTCGACTAATGGCCACGAATTCTCGGGTGGCTTTGCCATGAAAGTGCCTCCACATGATGAGTCGACGTTGTTTTGGCTCAACTCTTCAAGCCCGGTGTAGAAGGTTTGGACTAGTTGCCACAATGGAACTTCATGGTGGGGGCAGTCACAGAGGAGCTTTTAGAACCTCTCCCACGCCTCGTGGAAGGGTTCGTTCTCTTTTTGGGCAAAGGAGGTGATACATCTTCTCATGTAGGTTAGCTTAGCAATCGGGAAGAACTTTTTTAGGAATTCATTCTTGACTTCATTCCAAGTTACCAATTGTGGCTTTGAGATGTACCACTCTGTAGCTTTTTCTTTTAGGGAGAACAAGAAGAGGGTTCTCCAGATGGAGTTGTCGGAAGCGACAGGGTACATAAAGTGGAGCATGTCTTAAGAAATGCATCTATGTGATGGTAGGGATTCCCATTCTTCATCCCATAGTAGGTGGGGAGGAGTGTGGGTGGAATAGAGAACTGTTGACCTGGCATTTGGTCAACTAGGGTGGCAATTGGAGAATTGTAGTTCCCCGGGGTGAAATACTCGTGGAGTGGGCGGTTGGGTTGTGGTGGAGGTTGTTGAGAATTCCCATGAGGGTTGTCTTCCATGTGGTCACCCATCTTGTCTTCTTGGTGATGGTTGCACACCCTTTGGTATCTCCTCCTACCTATCTCGGGGTCGTACAACACAAAGTCGATACAAGTGGAATGTGTGTGATGACACTACTACAGAATTGGCTTATAACGTCACTTTTAAAGGCATAAGTTGCATAAATACACCGACACCTAAACAATACAGCGTCAATTTATAAAATAAACTGAAATAAATCTGTGAAGGGTTACCAGACATGGGTATCGCTTTTATTCGGTGTCGGTTCCTTAATAAAAATGGACGCCTAAAATTAACTGCTAAATCCAAAATTTCCAGCGAAAAAAATTACCTCCAAAATTTAACATATGGCGTCGGTCATTAACTAATAAACTGACGACTAAAGGTTATTCACGAAACAGAAATTGGGCACATTTTGATCGTCAGTTTTACAACAATGACCGACACTTATGGGTTTTCCAGCGCTGTTCACGGGAATTTTTTCACACCCTTTGAGCGTCGGATTTTTAAAAAAACTGACGACTATAGTCATTAATTGAGAACACTTTTTTTAATCGGAATATGTAGATAGACGTCGGTTTTTTTCTAGTTAAAACTGATGATTATCATTGAGAACATGTGTCAGTTTTTGTGGTTAACCGACACCTTTAGTTTTATGTGTCGGTTTTGTTTAATAACCGACACCGAATGTTAACTTAATAACGTGCGAGAGAGCCCGACTCTTCCCCTTTCTCTCTATTTCATTGCAATCAGCTTAGGGTCTGGTGATTCCGGTGAGCAAGCAGACTCCCTCTGCGCCGCCGCCCACCGCCCACCGCCGCCGTTCTCCTTGCTTGCCGCCACCACTGCCATTCTCCTTGCTCACCGCCAACCACCTGTTGCTCGTCGCTTGTTGGTCTCTGCTCCTCTACCGTTGCCGCTCGCTGCTCTAGCGGCTTGGTCTCCTACTCTCCGAGGGCCTGCTCTCTTGCTACTTTGGCGCCTCCGACGGCCTTCTCTCTTACTGCTCTGGCCAACTCCGGCGACCTACTCTCTAACTGCTCCAACTCCGGCGCCGCCTTCCTGCTGCCTTCCGCCGCAGCCACTGCTTCCGCCGCTGCTCTGGCCAATCAAAGGTAATGGAACCATCTCCGTTTCTATGTGTGTGCTATGTGTGTGACCTGTAGGAGTACCTTATAGTCTGGTCTCCATCTCTGTTTCTACTGTGGTTGATCCACTGGTTTTTATGTGTGTGCTATTGCAACTAGGAGTACCGTACAGTCTGGTCTCTATCTTCATTTATTGTATCCAATGTTGATTTGTGTAGGGTTCTTGTCTGACCTGACTCTAGTATTGGTGTCATTTTTACTTGATTAGTCCTTTAATACATTATTAAGAGTGGATTTGATGTCTACATGCATGGGAGTTGTGATCTTGAATCAATATAGATTTTTCCAGAGTATTTAAGACATGACTTTGCGCCTAATATTAGATCCTCTAAGGGAGTATTTATTTAAATTGAACATTGTATATGAAACAAAATATGATTGTCTAGTATTTTTTCAATGATCACTTCCATTATGGGTCTATCCAATACAACTTATTTTCAGCAAATACATATATTGAGGAGCATTGATATAACATTGCATTGTGAATTATTATTTTTTATCAGTAGCATTGTGAATTATTGCATGTTTAAAACTATTGAATTCTTGATTTATTATTTAATAATTCTCTATAGATTAGGATTAACCATGTTTCCTGTAGTTTATACACATTTATTATATATAAGAATGACATCACATGTATTTGTTGGCCTAGAAACCTGTCCAAGATTTACTCATTAGGAGTAAATCTTGGATAGTCCTCGGTTTGAGACTGTTCTTGAACACCTAATCTCACTTAGGATGTAAGTGTATAATGTGTATTGGGTTTTCAAGGAAATTTTGGCAGCATTTCCCTATTTGTTCTCTAAGTACATATGTACTTGGAGAACAGCGGGGAAATGCTGCCGAAATTTTCTTGAAAACCCAATACACATTATACACTTACTAGTGAGATTAGGTGTTCAAGAATGGGATAGGTGGTACACATTTATTATATATAAGAATGACAACACATGTATTTGTCAACCCTAGACCCTAATCTTGTTGTAATATATACTTATTTTCTCTTTGATCATAGAATGGATAGATCATGGATGTCCATTCACAATCGCTGCACCCCAGAGTTTATTTCTGGTCTTGATCAGTTTATTAGATTTACCGAGGAACATAGAAAACAACCTGGAGATAAGTTCTACTGTCCATGTAGGCATTGAGATAACAACTTGAAAGTCAATGCTGGTAACGAAATCAGAAGTCATGTCATGTGCAACGGGATTGTATAAGGCTATACAGAATGGAACTGGCATGGAGAGATTTCAAACCCGAAACCAATGGATGTCGATAGTAGTGCTTGTGTGGAAGAAGAAATTGCTTTCGATGATGTAGATGTGAATGAATCAGTTCCAGTAGACATCATTGATGCGATGCTGGATAATTGTGGGGTAGAGCACACCAAAACTGATCCACCTCCCATGTTTAGAAACATTGTGCATGATGCTGAGATACCGTTATACATGGGTTGTAAGTTTACGAAGCTTAGCGCTGTGTTGAGATTGTATAAATTGAAAGCTAACAATCGATGGAGTGACAAAAGCTTCACATCATTGTTGTCTTTTTTGAAAGAAATTCTTCCTGAAGGAAACGAGTTGCCGATCTCAACATATCGGTTAAAGAAATTGTTGTGGCCAATGGGAATGGAGGCCAAGAAGATACACGCATGTAAGAATGATTGTGTATTATTTCAAAAGGACTATGTGGATTTGAAAGATTGTCCGAAATGTGGTGCGACAAGGTATAAATTGACGACTTCGGGGGAGTCCAAAACTAGTTCTCCCGCCAAGGTGATGTGGTATCTACCTATAATACCACGGTTTCAACGCTTGTTTGCCAATCCTATAGATGTGAAGAATTTGAGGTGGCATGCAGATGTTAAGAAAAATAATGATGGGATCCTACGACATGCGTATGATTCCCCACAGTGGAAGAAGATTGATTTATTGTACCCTGAATTCGGAGAAGAGGACATGAATCTAAGACTTGGGCTTTGTACAGATGGGATGAATATGTACGGGACATTGAGCAGCCAACATTGCACTTGGCCAGTTATGCTTGTTATATACAATCTTCCTCCCTGGTTGTGTATGAAAAATAAGTATGTTATGTTGTCGTCTTTGATATCGGGCCCTAAACAACCTGGAAATGATATCGACATTTATCTTGAACCTATGATTGATGACTTGAAGAAGCTCTGGGGTGAAGTTGTGATGACCTATGATGATTCACGAAGAGAGACATTTTGTTTGCATGCTATGTTGTTTTGCACTATGAATGACTTTCCAACATATGGGAATTTGTCTGGATATAGTGTCAAAGGATCTAAAGCGTGTCCTATATGTGAAGAGAACATTGATTCAATACGACTAAAACACGGCGGCAAGACTATATATCTTGCTCATCGAAGGTTTCTTCCAAAATTTCATCCGTATCGTAGGTTGTGCAAAGCATTCAATGGACGGAATGAGGTATGTAGTGCACCTAAAAGTATATTAGGGGAGGATGTTTATGAAAGAGTGAAAGACATCACCAATGAATTTGGTAAGAGATCACAATGTACGATGGCCACAAGGAGTGACAAGTCTTTATTCAAGAAGAAGTCGATATTTTGGGATCTTCCTTATTGAAGTTCTTTGACAGTCAGGCATTGTATCGATGTCATGCACGTTGAGAAAAATGTATGTGATAGCGTCATCGGTACTCTGTTGAATATACCAGGTAAGAATAAAGATGGGATAAAGTCTAGAATGGACCTATGTGAAATGGGAATAAGGACAGAATTAACATAAGTAGTTAGTAACGATCGGAGAACATACTTACCTCCCGCTTGTTACATGTTGTCTAGAAAGGAGAAGAAAGCATTTTGTGAATGCTTGGTAAATGTTAAGGTGCCACAGGTGTTACGACCCCACCTCCCGATAACCCCCAATTAAGGGAAACCGAGAGGTTGAGCCGCACCATTAATCCCGGATCAAAGGTTCGACATATAACCATAAACAATTATTAAATTCTAACAGGCTATACTGAAAATGGTAATAAAATTTTTCTTTACATACCTTTTGAAAACTTGGATCTCTATTCTTCTATCCATACCGATACTAATCTATCTAATCCTCCTTTGCACTTTAATTCTCATTTAGCATCACATGTGCCACTATACTATTTGTTCTTTTCATGGTACCTAAAACGCCGACAAACAAAACGTCAGTCAGCCGTAGATGGTATGTGGGGGAAACAATAATCTTGCAACTATGATAACCATGTAATCATTCAACTAATCATTAATCAATCAAGATTACGTTTTAAATATAACATCTGCGATCCACGAGTACCCTATCCTCTGTACTATCCCTGCAGTGGACCTGTTCCTACCTTCCTTATGGTAGATTCCCATTAAACCCCTCATGGTCCCACCAATAGGTGAACCAGTTTCTAGGGTTGATTCACATGGCACTACTCGTAAGTAGCCCACTCCTTAACTCATGGCAGGCTAACGAGTCGCATGGCACTACACGTAGGTAGCCCAATTTCTAACTCTTGGTAACCTAGACCTTGCTCTAGGATTACCCCTTTTTAGCCCTTTCAAAGTGACAGAGTTGGACCCGGATCTAGCTAGTTATACATACTCATTTATAGTGATAATCATAGTAACTTTATAGTTGCATGGGATAAATAAACATCCAACAGTTTAGTTGCATTCAATGCGATTAAACATCCGGGAATCCATCGGAAAACTAACTCGGGTAGTCATAAGCGTAACCACATACCTGATTTGATGAGTCATGCAGAATATTCAACATTTACTTCATGTATATGCAATCAAGCCAATCAACAGATCCAAGCAAGTAATTAAATCATCACATAATTCCTGAAAAGAATATGTACTCTATTTATTACACACTTCATCAAGAATCTACTTTTATGGACTTGGATCTCTTTTTAGGGTTTCTAATCCACATTAAGGTTCCATTAATACTCATTAGGGTTTCTTAGATCAATTTCTCGAACTTTACCTCTTTTAGGTTAACAAACCCTAATAGTACTCTTTTCCATTTATATAAACCCTAATTGTTCAAACTATTCATTTAATAGTCTTTTATACCCAAAATTGACTTAGGATCATCATATCCCTAATTATTTACAGATTTGAATAATTAAAACATTTAAAAGTCATATTCACCTAAATTAGGGTTTTCAAGCTCGTTAATGCATAATCATGCACAAAACCCTAAATTAAGCCAATTGCATAAAAAGATTATCTTTTTAGATCTTATTTTCACTTTTATGAGCAAAAGGCTTAAATTATCCATTGATCAACATTAAAACCATCTATCATCAAATATAAGGGTTTTTCATTACTTAAATCATTAAAGATGATAGCTTTAAGTATTTTTCCAATTTCAAGCATATAAACTCTAAATTAACCTAATCATGTGCAAAGTTCTTCCTTTTTGAACTCAATGCACCTTTTTGCATTTAACAGGTTAATATCAACTCTATTGATCCATTAAACCCTATTAATATCTTTAATCATATCAAAGTAGGGTTTCATTACCATTAATACATTAAAGTTCATACATTACACTACTTTTCTAACTAGGATCAGATTCAGGCTATAAAACCATTTTTAATGTATTCCTTGCATTTTTGTGATCAAAATACATATATAATTTGTTTCAATCCGAGTTATGAATCATAAGATACGATTTTTGCAAAATCAACTTACCACGGCCAATGAGAACACGCCACGTCATCTCAGCCCATGCAGCGCCTCATGCGATTTGGGAAACATAACGAATTTACCCTTTTACCCCTGGTTAAGTGGTTGCTTGTTCAGCTCGTGGAGGGGCAACATCGTCCAGTGAAAGTTGATCGTCTTCCTCCATGGATCAGACGCGAAACGGCTGCCCTAGCCGCCCAAGGCACGGCTCCAGCCCTCGTCTTGGGCTCTTGCAGCGACCGGCGACGGCCCCTTTCGGTCCCCCATCCTCCGCCGCACCTATTGGTGCCCAAAGCCACCGCCATGGTGGTGAGTAGCAGGCCGGACAGACCTGTCACACGGCCGCACTAAGCAGCCGTGCTGCTGCCACCACGGCCATCTGGCACGAGGAAACGTTCACCCAGGCGACTTAGGTCGTTGTAGAAGTGGCAGACCTTCTTCTCTAACCCTCCCCAACCTCATATAGCTCCAGGTTAGGGCTACGTTCTAGGTTTAGGGTTTACGGGTGAAAGCAAGGAAGAAGAAGGTAGGGAGAAGAGAGGAAGGGATGCAGGGATCTCTCGGGCTTGACCCAGGGGTTCTAATCTTTTATAGAGTAGGGTACGAAGCCTTAGGTGCGTTACCAAGCCCTTCATTAAGGAAACTCTTTTCCTTCAATGTGAAGCAAGTGCCTCTCTCTCTCTCTTTTTCCTAATTATCTCCTTTGATGATTATTATTCCATAGATAATCAGGAATACGAAAACT
Organism: Alisma plantago-aquatica; assembly: GCA_963693085.1. Classification (NCBI taxonomy): domain Eukaryota; kingdom Viridiplantae; phylum Streptophyta; class Magnoliopsida; order Alismatales; family Alismataceae; genus Alisma; species Alisma plantago-aquatica. The sequence goes on from OY856409.1 coordinate 1,243,445,443, forward strand.
TCTCTCTTAATCTCATTAGACTTGCCCTTTAATTCATAGGCTACGAATTCTCTTTTCCTTTAATAGGAAAAAGCTTTCTTTTTATTAATATCACAAATTCATTAATAATTTATCTCATTATCTTTTTATTTTGCAAATATGCTATTTTTTTCACTTTGCAATTATCTCATTATTTTGGGTTCCTTGGACCTCAATAAAACCCAAGGCACACATTCCCACATTGGGGAACGTTGGTTTGCCTTTATCTTCTTTTAAAAGCCAATTTCTCATACTGTATTTATTTCTTATTAAAATACCTCCTTTTTGAGGATTTTCCTTTATTTCTCTTTTATTTTCCTCATTGGCATCCCCTTTAATATAAGAAATCCTTGGGATACGAAATTTCCCAAAGAAAACCCATTTATGCCTCTTTCCACTCATTTCCACATTATATCATTATTTTCCAATTTCTTTCTTCATAAAGAAATACATAATTAATCTTTTCTTTTTCTTATTTCTTTTCTTTGCAACTTTAGACTCCTTGGAACCCAAGAAATCCAAGAGGCACGAAATCCTCTTTGGATTTGCCTTCTAGAGGTTTCCATTATTTCTTTTCTCAAATATCCATTCCTTTGTTATTTTCCTTTTTATTGGGCCCAATAGCCAATAAAGCCCCCAAATCAAATAACAAGGCTATTTTAAACGAAATCCAATTATTCAAAACAAATCACATCATTATTTGTTCAATTATCCTTAATATGAGAAATTTCATTTCTCATTAATTGAACCCAAAATTTGGGGTTATAACAACAGGGTTACTCATCCAACATCCGTACATTGGTATCAATGAAAGATCTGAAGTTGATAGGTCTTAAATCTCATGATTGTCACACTCTAATGCAACAAATATTGCCTGTGGAAATTAGATCTATATTGCCGAAGCATGTAAGGTTTGCAATCACCAGACTTTGTTTCTTTTTCAACAGTCTGTGCAGCAAAGTTATTGACCCTGATACTCTCGATAATTTGCAAAGAGAAGTGGTTGTTACCCTATGTCAGCTTGAGATGTATTTTCCTTTGTCGTTCTTTGATATCATGGTACATCTTGTTGTCCACTTGACTAGGGAAGTGAAAATGTTGGGACCAGTTTTCTTGCATTGGATGTATCCCTTTGAACGATACATGAGCATTTTTAAAGGTGATGTTCGAAACCGTTATCGGCCTGAAGGGAGTATTATTGAGGGTTATGTGGTGAGAGAGGTTATGGATTTTTGCAATGACTTTCTGAGTGGTAATGACGCTCCCGTGAATGACAAGAATATTGAGGAGCATTTTGGCAAAGGAGTTTTGGGATCACGGGTGAAAGTAATCAGTCGTGAGTAGTTGGAGCAAGGTCACTTGTATATATTACACAACATGGATGAAGTGAGTGTTTATATCGAGGAACATACCAATTTCATCAAGAGACAATATCCTCGAGCCAATACAATGTGTCTTGCTAGAGAGCATAACAAGACATTTATTAAGTGGTTTGAAGATAAAGTCTTACATCAACTATCTCAAACACCAGATATCTTACTGAAACCATCAAATGCCTCGCCTTTAAACCAAAATTGAATGTTATGTCTTATGAAGGGTTTGACATAAATGATTTCTCATATTACACAAAGCGTCAAGATGATAAAAGTGTCGTACAAAACAACAGGGTCACCCTTCAAGCGTCTTCATTGTTTTTTGCAAGTGCAAAGGATAAAAGTCCACGTGAAGCTAAAATGTCATATTACGGTGTCATTGAAGACATATGGGAGTTTGACTATGTAGATTTCAGAATTCCGCTCTTTAAATGTAATTGGGTTGACAACAACAAAGGAGTTATAGTGAATGAATTGGGTTTCACGTTAGTGAACTTTGAAAAGATTGGTGAGAAGGGTGAACCATTCATATTGGCATCACAGGCGAAACAAGTATTTTATATCGATGATCCTGCAAATGATAAATGGTCGGTTGTTCTTCATGGTAAAAGATAGTTCATTGAAGATACTATAGATGAAGAAGAGTACTATGATAAGTATGATGACTCCATTCCATTCTCAGTTGGGTTGCCAACACCACTAAACATTCAAGCTGGGGATCACAATGACTTGTATGTTCGTGGGGATCATAATGAAGGATTGTTAATTGATAAAAGATTACAATATTAGAGGCATGGATGTTTATGTTTTTATTATGTTTTATTTTTTTGAATGTGAACTTTACAATGTGAATGTGTACTTTACAATGTGAATTACTTTACAATGTGAATGTGAACTTTACAATGTAAATGTGAACTTTACAATGTGAATGTGAACTTTACAATGTGAATTACTTTATAATGTGAATGTGTACTTTACAATGTGAACTTTATAATTAGTGTTACTTTACAATGTGAAATTTATAATTTGAATGTGAACTTTCAGATGGATGAGGACCGTGTTGATGATCATCATGAGGGTGAGGATGTGCTTGCACCGCCTGACAATGTAAGTTTTAAGAATATATCCCTGAGGTTTCTATCTATATGTTCATTTATAATTATATTATGTAAGTGTGTTTTTTTATCAAATTTTAGGTTGGTGATGTACCCCCTGAAGAAATTACAGCACTTGATGAGAAGCAAAAGAAAATTGAGAAAGTGAGGGGCATCACAATGATGAATAAGTTAATACAGAAAAGGGGCAATGGACCCAAATTGGCTGTGGATTTCGATCAGGAAGGAAATCCATATGGAGTGAACCGCAATTCATTTGTTTCATATCTTGGGGTTCTTACTCGCAGCCATTACAGTCCTATCCTAGAATAATGGCATAAAGTTACTAAGGGGAAGAAAGACCATATATGGAAGGAACTATGCATGAGTTATTATTATTTGTAATTCTATTTGTGTAGATTACTAATTTTTAGGATACTAGTTAATAGCAATTCTATTTAATTTGCAAAGCATATTTGATCTGGATGAAAAGCTGCATCGTAAATATGTGATGCAACGTTGTGGGAGGGTCCTAAGGAACTATAGGACCAATCTCACCTGAGATTACATACACGATGCTGAGAATAGGTTCTTGATTGATTCCAATTCTAGACATTGATAAGTATTTCACTAACTCTACACTAATAATTTTTGTTTGTATTCTCTTTGAAAAATAAATATAGGAATAAGGAAGCCACAAAGCAATGGAACTACTTGGACCCCAAAGAATGGGAGGAGTTTGTTACCCAAAGAAAAATAGATGAATTCAAGGTATTAAGCGCCACTCCCAATTTAATTAATATACATTTTTATGTATTCACCTATTCAAGATTAACCTTTAGTGTTACTAACCAAATCAATGTGCTGACTAACTAGGCTATCAACGATGCTCAACGAATAAGGCATGCACTGAATGTGCATGACCACACAATGGGTCCAAGAGGATATGTAGGTGTTCGCCAAAGACTACAGGCTGAGTCTACTCAGCCTACTGCTACTCAGGAGACTGCAGAGTCCTCTACTGCTGCTCCCACACCTCTGCCTCATCATGTTATGTGGATAGATGGGAGGCAAAACAAGAAGAGAGAGATACCGAAGCCCACAACCACTGAGGCGGCTGCAAAAATGGTAAAAATCAAACTCTTAGAGAAATCTATCGATATTGATTATTATTATGTTTACTTACGAATTTTTATTGATGGTGCTTAGCGGGAGCTGCACGAGCAGAGGAAGGAAGGCAAGTTCATCCCTCAGGGCATAAGGGATGAACTGACAGTTGCTCTGGGTAACCCAGAGCATCCTGGACGTGTAAGGGATGCAGGCGCTGGTGTGGGCATCAAAGCGTTCTTTGGGCCATCCCAGCACAAACCCGTCCCAAAAGCGGGACTTTCACAAGCTGAGGTAACTTATTCTTATTTTAGAACGTTATTGCGAAAGGGAATTCAATAATTAGAAACTAGCATTTCTTTTATCCATGTATAGGTAGATTCCTTAATTGATAGGAGAGTCGAGGAAGTAGTTGATAAAAGACTCCAGGAAGCATTTAACAAGTGGCAGGTGTCTCAGACTGCCACTCAGACAGTACCTGTGGCGAACCTCTCTTCTCCTACTGCTCGTACTGTAGAGGTTGGGAGTAATCCTATAGACCCACAACCTAGCACGTCCTCTGTAAGTATTTTTATGGCATATATAATAGCTAGTCTATTCAAGATGATATGTTTATGTATATATGCATATAACATTATTTACGTAAATTTGTAGGGGTTGAAGCCATACCGACTACAAAGTGAAGGATATATCGTTGCAAATGCATCGACTTACCCACCCCTTAAAGGGTGCATATTTTATGGGAGACCAGTACCAGATGGCATGGTATGTGTGAGCCCGATACATATACTTGCTGGCTGGACGAATCTTGCACTACCTCATGTACACCCATATGCTGAAACACTTGGTGAGGCAGTAGGCAGAGTGATATTGTGGCCCAAAGCGGATGTCCTCTATGCTGATATTGTATGATAAATTTTCATTACTTTAATTTGTTAGTGTGTATATATATATATATATATATATATATATATGAGTCAATTGATATGATATTATATATACATGTCAAAATGACGAGACCCACTACATCTCGGCCTCCACCTCCTCGACTACCAAGTTGGCTTCCAGGGGACCTACACGCCTCGATAGGTCCTAATTGTAGGAGTGTGGCAGTATGGATCGACGAACATAATCCAAATTGCCCTATAAATGTTACTATTCCGGAGACTGCATGCTGTAGGTAAATCATACAATAACAATCTATTTATACAAGTTTAGCATACATATTAATGCATACATAATAGAAGTTCTAGATACATATTAATGCAGGTCAAACATTCAGAAATAACATATTTATACAAGATATTTTGGATTTGTTTAGTTATGAATGGTTGAACACATCTATGATAGAGTTGTGGATACGGTGAGATTAATGCATACGACAATCTAGTTTATACATCCATATACCTTGTTTTATATACGGCAATCTGGTTTCTTATATATTAATGCATACGTAATACATGTTTTGCAGCCACTTGTACAAGACATGTACAAATTTTGGGTTTTCCCATGTGGGATTTTTGGTTCCATCTTTGATTAGTCTTGTAGATACAGACCCGTCTTCAGTTACTTCATACTGCTGTGATGCTTTTGAATATTTTAGTAAAAATAATAAGACGGTGATAATGGCTCCATTCAATGTCGGGTAAGTTTACTTTGCTTGTAATTTGGACTTAAGCAAATTACATTTTTTTTGCGGATATTGAGTTATTAATTTTCTACTTTCTTACCTGTAGTGCTAAGTATTGGGAGTTATTAGTTATTGTCCCCAAGACATTCACCGTCTATTATCTAGATCATGCGGGGAGTGAGTTGGATGTATTATATGGACATGCAATTAAAAGGCCATTATTCTCATGAGAAATATTTTATGTTTTTATATCTGTTAACATCTGTTATTGCATTACTATTTAATTATGCAATTCAATGTGTTAGATTAACATATATAGGGCTTTACAAGAGTACAAAAAACTGGAGGAAAAGTCCCCAGGAAAAAAAATCTGACACTCATTTGGGAGAATGTGAAAGTAATTTCCTGACTCCAATGTATATATTATTTATGTGAACTGTGCTTATTTGTATTTTTGAATATTTTGTATGTTTCAATTTATAGTGTGCTACATAAGACAACGGCTGGGTATATGCCTACTATGTGATGTGATTTATGGACCTAATCATCAAACATGCCATATTGGAAATCGATAACATACAACATGTATTATACATAGTCTCGTTAGATAATATGAAATATATGAATCTTATTATATATTATTATAATTATGTATATACGTCATTCTCTTTGTAGGTCTTTAAAACTGAGGACTTCAACACAGGTGCAAAGCATTTCGATGTACATGCTCCCTATACGAAAGATGAATCAGATGTTGTAAGAGAAGATTGGGCAAAAGCCCTGCAAAGAGTGGGAATTTTTCAATATGATTTTGCTGACAATGATGACAATGATGAATAAAAAATAACTTTGTTCTCATAATTAATTTTGTGTGAATGTGAATGAATTTTTATGAATACATGAATGTTTCTACATGTGTCTGAATGTGAAAAGAGACGAAATAAATGGAACTGTAGGTTGCTACTGGTTTCTACATGTGTGCGATGAAAGAATAATATGAATTAAATGTTCTTATAGATGAGTGTGAATCACATATATATAATATTGTCCATTATGTTAATTTGCAGGTTTGTGGCCTGTTGTTGGCTGATATCAATGGATGTCGTAAAACCTACAGTTCATAATTGAACTGCAGGTTTCTCTTCCCACGACCAACCACAACATGTCTGCATACTGAGAAAAAAAAATCAAAACATAGGCATCAGTTATTTGAACAAAACCGACACCTATGTTATATAGCGGCGGTTTTCCACCTAAAACCGACGTCTATGTGACCAGGTACCACGGCCGTGCTGGGAAGCACGGCCGTGGTGGCAGACAGGGGATAGGGCGTCAGTTATTATCACAAAACTGACGTCGGTTCAGATGATGTGGCGTCGATTTCTCTTAGAAAACTGATGCCTATAATCCCTTTGCTGGCGTGTTTTGGTGGCGGGAAGAGTTTTGGCTGCGGTTGTTTAGTAAACAACTAATGCCTATAGTCCCTTTACTGGCACATTTTTGATGGCGGGAAGAGTTTGGGCGTCTGTTTTTACTAAATAACCGACACATATAGTCCCTTTGATGGCACATTTTCGGTGGCAAAAAAAGTTTTAGCGTCGGTTGGGATCCGATGCCGAAGGTGTCCCCCTTTTGCGGTTCCCACTTGGGTGTCGCTTTGAAACTGACACTAAAGAGATTAAATAACCGATGCTAAAAGGCTTTTATGTAGTAGTTTGCATGCATAGCTGTCACCTGCACAATACACAAACAAGCAACAAGAAACCAAGTTAGGATGGCAATATGTAAAAGTGAACAAAAAAGAAAGAACATCAATGATGAGGACAAAAGGAAAGGCTAAGCCACACTAACTAGCTAGGCCGAGTGCCTCTATCCCCGACAACGACGCCAGAAAGCTTGGTGTGCTTCCCACCAAGGCTACACACTAGCAAACTAGAGGTGGCTAGATGCAATCCTAAAGGAGGACACACATGTGGATCTTTCAAAATTTATATAACCCTAACAAAGTTAATCACAATACCAAATAGGTCACCCACAAGCGCATGGGGTAATATTTTAGCATAGGTGAAGGGCAAGCACAGGGGTTGATCCTCAGGGACATAGGGGGCACTAGATCCAGGCTAGCGTTGGCTACGTTCCTATCGTGGAGATTAGGGTTGAAGGGTTTAAAAAGGGTTTGGTTGTTTGTTAAACTAGGTGAACAAGGAATAAAAGGCAATTATGAAATCTAGATTATCACAACCCTAAGTTATCCAAAGCAAACAAGTCTAATGAACTAGATTAAGAAACTAACAAAACAAGAGTAAAGGTTAACTATACTACACTAGAAGAGCAATTAGTACTAAGAACTAGATTAACCACAAGAGAGAGCAAAAATGTAATGACCCCGCCTCCCGATAACCCCCAATTAAGGAGACCAAAAGGTCAGAGCCGTTATCCAAAAATTTTCAGGATCAATGGTTCGACAAATAATCATTAATAATTGCTAAATTCTACCAAAACTATTCTGAAAGTCGGAATAAAATAAAACTTTGCATACCTTTTAAAAACTTTGGAAATCTACTTCTATCCACAACTTGAATCTATTCTATCTAATCCTCCTTGCACTTTATTTCTTATTTTCACAATGTGTCACTTTACTGTTTGTTCTTTTCAGAGTTGCACCTAAAATGCCGACAAACAAAACGTCGGTCAGCATATAGGAATATGCCGGTATGTGGGGACAACAAAAGTTTCACAAATATGGCTAATAATCTAAATATCACAATCAAGTTAATTAACAAGCCAATTTACGCTTTCAATGTGACATTCTCCACCGCTTTTTCCCTAACCCTGGAATACCCTCCTTAGGGTTTCTCTTTTGTCATTGACTTAAGGCCACCTTCTCCTTCCCGAGCTTGGTGCCTGGGGTCACCTCTCATGGTGCCCATTTGTCATGCAATAAAGACCACCTTCTCATTCCCGAGCTTGGTGTCTGGGGTCACCACTCATGGTGCCCATGGGTCTTCCCTCCTGGGCTTGACCTTTTGGCATCATCCATCAGGGTGGCATGTAGGTGCGAGAATACACACTTATATCATAATTGTGATAATCATAGTGACTTTATAATTTGCAAGTATGAACATTCAAACTGATAGGTTGCATTCAATGTGATTAATCATCTAGAAAACCTTTGGGAAACTAATGTGATTAACCATAATTAACCACATACCTGATCCAGTGCAACTTGATGTCCAAGCAATAATGATAAAGAACAATCAAACACACAATCAACAATATCCTGAAATTAATGCATAACACCCAAGTGTTATAGTTTATCAAAAACATTCTCAAGATAGACTTGGATTCCACCTTAGGCTTTCTAGGCCACTTTAGGGTTTTATTAGGGTTTTATCCTCCATAATACTTTTATCACATTTAATGCTCTCTTAGTTCACAGACCCTAATTTCAACATAAGCCCAATTAAAGTCTATTATTTCTCTTTTATACTAACATCACCATCTTTATCCTTTTAATTTATTTCAAGATCATTAGACTCAATTATCACCTTGGATTTCTTTCAAATTGATAACTCATATTTCGTTATAGTTCAATTCATATATGAACTCTATTTATCACTAATTTCACATTAATCCACTAGAAAACCCTAATTGCTAAATTAAGGGTATTTATCCACAATTAGGAACTTTTATACTCAAAATATCTTAGATTCATCATATCTCAGTTTTATTCATTGATTTGAACAAATAAAGCCATTAAGAGTCATAATTACCAAGATTAGAGTTTCAAGGCCCATTAAAGCATATTCGTGTACATGAAACCCTGAATTAATCAAATTATGCATAAAGATCATGCTTTTAGATCTAATGTGTCCTTTTTATTAACAACATGTTAATATTAACTTTAAACATCCATATAACCCTTCCCAAATCATTAATCAATAAAGATTAGGGTTTTTCCTTAGATAAACCATTAAAGATAACATCTTTACATACTTTTTGAATTGCAAGCATAATTAGGCTTCAATTACATTTTTATTGCACTGCTTGCATTTTTCTGATCAACTTTCATATATTACTTTCTATTATCAGAGTTACAGATAATTACTTATGAATTTGTGAAGAAAATACCTTTTGGGCCAATCACTGGCCGCCACGTCATCCAAATTGGCCCCCTTTTTGTTGGCAACTCAGCCAGGGCGCGCAATGACCTCTGTGTCCCTGTGCTGATGAAGTAAGCATTCATGCGCTCAGGGTGTTTTGGTAATTGTGCAATTACCATCTTCAACCTCGCGATTCCCTGTTCGCGGCCAAGCGTTGCCCGACGGTCAGCTATTAGGTTGACTTCGTGAACCTTACTTCCCCAGCAACTGGTGATGCCTCCCCCTCCTTCTCCACAAGCCACCAAACTCGATGGTGGTCTCAGCTCTTCTAGAGCCGGCTGAAGTCACTGGGATGGCTGGGAGGCTTCTCGGCCAGGTAGACACAGGTCGGAGAGGGCTCACAGAGAGGATGCCCAGAAGTTGGCCAAACAACAGTGCTTCGCCTTTGACAAGGCGGCTATAGACTCCCTTATATAGACCCCAAGTGCAGGGTACATCTAGATTGGTCCCTCCTTGCAAACAAGATTCTATAGACTTGGGGAAAGTCCCAAACCAGCACAGAACCAAGGCAAATAAGGGATCTTCCAGTCCGATTTTCCTTCCCGAATTCAATGGGAAAGTTTCCACTGGTTTATATGGCCTGTGGTGAGAGCAACATGCAAACAGAGAGGATCCAACTATGCCCGAGTTGCCTTTCTCAACTTTGGGTAGGTTACTATGGTGTCACCATTAGATATCAGATCTATGGCCCACATTTCACGTGCCAAAAAGGCTGATAAAACAATTCTAATATGAATGTGACTTTTAATGGTATTCCTCTCAATTTTAAAGTACTTATAAAAATCATATCTCCCAAACCACACGTCCAATTAATCTCAAATTTTAGGGGAAATTATATAATGACTTAATCCACGTGTGTAAAAAATTTGGGACTCAAAATAAAAAGTATGAGATACTTTTCTTTATATGCAAGTTATCTCTTATTAAGGCATATTTTATGCATATTTTCTCTCCCTTAATCTTTTATTTTCTTTGATTTTGATTCCTTTTTCTATTAGAAACTATGTGGACACTAACCCTCATCTAATATGGATTCATTATCCATATTTCCACATATTTCTTGTAATACTATCATTATCACACATTTCTTCTAAATAAAGCAATATTTAATTAATCCTTTCTCTTTCTTGTTGCATTATCTTTGCAATTTGGACTCCTTGGAGCCCAAGGAACCCAAAAGGCATGAAATCCACCCTTGGAGGATATTCCTTTGCCTTCTAGATATTTCTACATCTTTCTTTTCTCCATTTCTTAATTATTATTTTAATAATTGAATCTCCATTTCTTTTCCTTGGTATTGGGCCCAATAGCCAATAAAGCCCACAAAGAAACCAACAAGGCTATTATAAATGAAATTCATTTATTCAAATCAAATCACACCATTATTCATTCGTTTATCTTTATTAAGAGAAATTGCATTTCTCATCAAAAGAACCCAAAATTGGGGTTGTAACATCCTTCCCCTCTTATAGGAATTTTGCCCTCAAAATTCCATCAAACATACCTACAAGCAGGATAAGACTTACTCATGTCCATCATGGCTCCCATGTGGCTTTACCCTCTCCATGGTACCTCCCAAGAACCTTCATCATATCATATTTTTACATCTAATTTCTCTCTCTCCTTGGTATCTTGTACCTTCATAGGTGACTCAGGACATTTCAGCTTCTCTCAAAGCTAAATGGGTTCATGGCTCAGCATATGGCTTGGGTACCTCACATAGTGATCCAGATCAAACTCATGGAATACATCATTCATCATGTTATCCTGAGGGGTAAGGCTAAACCTAACCATCTCCATCAATCCATCTCAAATGGACCCATGTATCTGGGACTCAGCTTTCTCTGCTATAGCTCAGAGGGGTCGGATTTCATATCACATATTCTCCCACAGTAAACTACATGTCAGTCTACTTTGCATCAACTCATGACTCATGTCACCCATGTGCTCTCTTTCAGCCATTGCATGATCAAAGCGACTTCATCTGCACACACACTGTGGTCCTTTTCTGACCTTCGCAAGGTCCCTTCACCAACATCATCTTAATGAAGCGGTGACCGACATAGCCTCCCTTACAAATCTTCTTACATCCCGATAAAGGCTATGGTGGCTATCATCACATCTTTTATAGGACAAGAACTGTCTCCATATATCACCCTGAATGAGCACACACACTCTCATTAGACCCTCTAGTCTGGATCATGCTAACCATCAGTTAGGGGTGATAAGTTGTACCAACATCGAGTTCTTCATTTACCTACTTCCATCACATGGAAGTAAACCTTTATGTCATACTCAAGAACTTTTGAACTCACATCATTGGGTAGTTGAACCATCTCTCTCACATTTAGTTCAACAGTATCTATCCCTTGATAGTGCTCTCTCTTTCTCTTAGACTATGTCATCTAGGTAAGGCGATCTACCATAACCCATATTGCACCTTGACCTTCTTTGGTCCATGGGAGACTTACCATGAAATATATAGTGATGAACTCCCATTCCCTCTCAGGGAATTTTATCCTTTGTATCAACTCACTGGGTTACTGGCATTCGTCCTTCACTTCCTGGCATGCATGGTGACAAGCCACATGCAACTTCATCTTAGGTATCCCAAGTACTACCACAACTTACTATCTTAGTAGTACCATGGTGTATGATGAACTTAAGATCATGATCTCATGTATGTCATGATCCCTCAAGGTAATTCCTCAGAACCCTAAAACACTCTAGTCGGGGTGCCATCACCTTCTTTTCCATAGAAGGGCATCTGAGGTTCTACAACCATCCTACCATCACGACAAGCCCTAGGCTGGCTAGCTAAGCAACCACTAACTCGATCAACGATCTCGTTACATCTGAGTGTTAGTCAAACATATCACACAAACTCATGGTTCACCTAACCACCTCTTCCAACCTTTCCACTAGTTAGACTAGGCAGCTGCGTCTCAACAAGAGCATCCATTACCACCTTTCATCTTTATGTGTTTGGTAACAGTGAAGACATGCCCCTCCATGTATTCCACTTATTATCTCATCTCGGACTCTAGGTCTATCTTCATCCAGAAAACTCAGAGCTCATTTTCTTGGTTACCGAACTCTACCTTGGATAGTTCATAAGTTCCACATAGCTCATGATAAAAACATCCTCATAATATGACTACCTTAGTAGTCTTGGTGTTTGTACAACATCCACACATCATACACTCCACAAGGGCACGTTATTATCTCCGTCCTCATGCATCATAGCAATGTTTCCACTCACATTATTTTTATCCTTGGTGTATGGCATGCTTAATGTCCTATCCCTCACTCCCATAACAAGAGGAAATAAGCATTTGGCTACAGTCCAAATACAAAGTTCTTCCTGTTCTAAGAGTAGAGATGGTACATTCCACATTGTCGATACACCTACAATCTAATTTGAAACGTGCATTGCATGTCTCCACCTCATGAACATTTTGATATCAAGGTTACTTTCATGGAGAACTGGACTCAAACACACTTGGGTCATCATACCATCCTTGGTCATCTCCTCTACGTCTGTAGGGTTTCGATACTTTTGGAGTCATCCCTCTTCCCTCATGCATCCAGAGAGTGCCCTTCTCATCTACCCTTTGGGTCCCATGAGTTCATGAAGGTGATCAATCTCCTAACCCATGGACCTCAAACAATGATAGCTGTTACCTCCTGACCTTATGGTCATGTGCATCTAGGGAATTAAGTAACTCCTAATTCCATCGGTCTTATCCCTACCTGACCCTAGGATAGACTTAGGATTATAATATAGTACATGTCCAACTTAGAACCTTACCCAAGTCTCCATCATCTCTCTTGGCATTCATGGTCTGACTTTCATCCTTTCATAGGGATCATGGTGACCTACCTACCTTGGTCAGGCCCCATACTGGTTACCTCCTTGGTAACACATCCACATGCACTTAGAAATGATTATCTATGGGTCTACATGTTTATTCTTATACTATGTACTCTCCACTTAGCTTCTCAAGATTCTATGAGACCTCTTAGGGTTTCCTAAAACCCAACAAAAGCTGATTCATACCCTACAAAAGGGTCCTCTCCCAGGATGGAAGGAAACTATATCTTGATAGTAACAAAGGTCACAAACGTCCTAGGGTTTACATCAAGATGAGTATGCTTAACCCTGTCAAACTACTAAGGCACATATCTATCAAGAAGACCACTTACTAAACCATGCTAGGTCTCCATGGTAGGTTCTAATTGCTCTCATTCCTCTATATAGGACCATCATATGTCACCAACTCATATGTGAGAGGTTCATCAAACATACACCTTAATCCAAGGGGTTTCCCATTCCTCTAGACATGAGGAGTGCCATGCTCAAATATATGGAAACTCAAATCTCGTCATGAGCATCAGGTACACCCAACACTACTACTTCCCCTCTTAGGTCTAGGAACCCTAGGTTCACCTTTCTGATGTCCAACTACATGCTCAACCCTGTAACAACGTACCAAGCATGTTCAAGGTGTGCACTTCCTATTATCCTTCTACTTGAGTAACACCTCAAAGTTGAGTCCTCAAGGACAACCAACTAGATATAAGGCCTCACAACTTGTTACTAAACCTCTTCATGGTCTAAGGAACTCTTCTTCCTATCTCAGAAGGTAGACACCTATACCATAGGCACATAGGTACCAGCAGTCTCATCCTCTCTCTAGGGTTTGGTTCCTCTAAAGGCAACCAAGATACCATCAGCCTCCAGGGATCATGCACGAGGCAACCACAACCATCCACTTAGGTCACATCATCCTCAACTTCTCATGGTTTCTCCTAACCCAGAGTCTAAACTTCCAACCTTCTAGCTCGGGTCCCGCTCTCTCTCTCTAGAGCTTAACCCTACAACAACCTTACTACTAGAGGTCCTCTCTCTAAGGTGGATTAAGCTCACAAGCATACACCTACATGAGTGAAACCTATGTTTGCCCAAGATTATCCATAACTCTTTATGCTTATCTCATAAACTATCCAACATGCCCTTCAGGCCTAGGTTTCAACCTACTGCCAGCACTACTGATGTACTCTGGGTGCATACTATGCTATGCTCATATAAGCTCATAGGGTTTCTATATGGTCACCACTAACCTCATCAATGAAGGATTTATCCTTCACCCTAACATGCACAAACCTTCCCAGGGTTGGGTCGCCAAAGATACTAGGTCAACCAACTTCACATGGCACATACTATCCTAGGTTTCCAAAACCAAAGGCATGTCAACCAACACACACATGGTCGACCATGACATCCATCTCATCATGCCATCTCTCTCTATAACCTCCACTTAGGGTTAGGGTTAACATCATCCTCATAGGATGTACCATGTCTCTATCTTTAACGGAGATCTCTGCCTCCAAGACCAACTCTCTACTCATCCTCTTGACCAGAGGGTCTAACCTCAGGTCTCTCCTGAGGGCATGACAACACATGTCATACGACCTAAGCATGCAACTATTCTTTAGTTTATGCTGAAACTATTAAGCTTATGTCCATGACATCTTATTTACATGCTTTTTATTAATTTTTAGTGGAGGATTCCTTAACCTTATTATACATACCATGACCTCAAGAGGGTGAGGAAGAGAGAGAAAAACCCTAAACCTTAGTATCTTAACATAATTAGGGTTGAGAAGGGACGAAAATAGATGAGAGAGTCCTAAAGGTATCTTATTTCGAGTTAGATCCTAAGACATTGGCCAGGCAGTCACACAGATCTGAGAGTCCTCATATTCTGACTAGCGGTGCAGAGGAAAATATTGCCAACCCCCAGACGTGATCCTTTTCTAGATACCTTTGTCTTTCGGAGAATCCTCTAATAACTCCCTCAGTTCTATGGAATTTGTAAAATTTAATAATTACTAAAGATTAAATGAGGAACCATTGCTCTAATACCTAATGTAATGACCCAGCCTCCCGGTAACCCCCAATTAAGGGAGACCAAAAGGTTAGAGCCGTTATCCCAAAATTTTCAGGATCAATGGTTTGACAAATAATCATTAATAAGCACCAAATTCTACCAAAACTATTCTGCAAGTTGGAATAAAATAAAACTTTGCATACCATTTCAAAACATTGGAAATCTACTTCTATCCACAACTTGAATCTATTCTATCTAACCCTCCTTGCACTTTATTTCTTATTTTCACAATGTGTCACTTTACTGTTTGTTCTTTTTAGAGTTGCACCTAAAACGTCGACAAACAAAACGTCGGTCAGCATATAGGAATATGATGGTATGTGGGGACAACCAAAATTTCACAAATATGGCTAATAATCTAAAGATCACAATCAAGTTAATTAACAAGCCAATTTATGCTTTCAATGTAACATTCTCCACCGCTTTTACCCTAACCTTAGAATACCCTCCTTAGGGTTTCTCTTTTGCCATTGACTTAAGGCCACCTTCTCCTTCCCGAGCATGGTGCCTAGGGTCACCTCTCATGGTGCCCATTAGTCATGCAATAATGACCACCTTCTCATTCCCGAGCTTGATGTCTGGGGTCACCACTCATGGTGCCCATGGGTCTTCCCTCCTGGGCTTGACCTTTTGGCATCATCCATTAGGGTGGCATGTAGGTGCGAGAATACACACTTATATCATAATTGTCATAATCATAGTGACTTTATAATTTGTATGGACATTCAAACTGATAGGTTGCATTCAATGTGATTAACCATCTAGAAAACCTTCGGGAAACTAATGTGATTAACCATAATTAACCACATACCTGATCCAGAGCAACTTGATGTCCAATAAATAATGATAAAGAACAATCAAACAAGCAATCAACAATATCCTGAAATTAATGCATAACATCCAAGTGTTATAGTTTATCCAAAACATTCTCAAGATAGACTTGAATTTCACCTTAGGCTTTCTAGACCACTTTAGGGTTTTAGCCTCCATAATACTTTTATCACATTTAATGCTCTCTTAGTTAACAAACCCTAATTTCAACATAAGCCCTATTAAAGTCTATTATTTCTCTTTTACACTAACATCACCATCTTTATCCTTTTAAGTTATTTCAATATCATTAGACTCAATTATCACCTTGGATTTCTTTCAAATTGATAACTCATATTTCACTATAGTTCAACTCATATATGAACTCTATTTATCACTAATTTCACATTAATCCACTAGAAAACCCTAATTGCTAAATTAAGGGTATTTATCCACAATTAGGAACTTTTATACCCAAAATAACTTAGACCCATCATATCTCAATTTTATTCATGGATTTGAACAAATAAAGCCATTAAGAGTCATAATTACCAAGATTATGGTTTCAAGGCCCATTAAAGCATATTCGTGTACATGAAACCTTAAATTAATCAAATTATGCATAAATATCATCCTTTTAGATCTAATGCATCGTTTTTATTAACAACATATTAATATCAACTTTAAACATCCATATAACCCTTCCCAAATCATTAATCAATAAAGATTAGGGTTTTTCATTAGATAAATCACTAAAGATAGCATCTTTACATACTTTTGAATTGCAAGCAGAATTAGGATTCAATTACATTTTTATTGCATTTCTTGCATTTTTTTGATCAACTTTCATATATTACTTTCTATTATCAGAGTTACAGATAATTACTTATGAATTTGTGAAGAAAATACCTTTTGGGCCAATCACTGGTCGCCACATCATTCAAATCGGCCCCCTTTTCGTTGGCAACTCAGCCAGGGCACGCAATGACCTCAGTATCCCTGTGTTGAAGAAGTAAACATTCACGTGCTCAGGGTGTTTTGGTAATTGTGCAATTACCATCTTCAACCTCGTGATTCCCTATTCGCAGCCAAGCGTTGCCCGACGGTCAATTGTTAGGTTGACTTCGCGAACCTTGCTTCCCCAGCAACCGATGACGCCTCCCCCTCCTTCACCACAAGCCATCGAACTCGGTGATGGTCTTAGCTCGTCTAGAGCCGACCGGATTCACTGAGATGGCTAGGAGGCTACTCGTCCAGGTAGACACAAGTCGGAGAGGGATCACAGAGAGGATGCCTAGAAATTGGCCAAACCACAGTGCTTCACCTTTGACACGGCGACTATAGACTCCCTTATATTGACCCCAAGTGTAGGGTACATCTATATTGGTCCCTCCTTGTGAACAATATTCTACAAATTTGGGGAAAGTCCCAAACCAGAACAGAACCAAGGCTAATAAGGGATTTTCCAGTCCAGTTTTCCTTCCCGAATTCAATGGGAAAGTTTCCACTAGTTTATATGGGTTGTGGTGAGAGAAATGTGCAAACAGAGAGGAGACAACTATTCTTGAGTTGCCTTTCTCGGCTCTGGGTAGGTGATGATGGTGTCATCGTTGGATATCAGATCTATGGCCCACATTTCACGTGCCAAAAAGGCTGATAAAACAATTCTAATATGAATGTGACTTTTAATGGTATTCCTCTCAATTTAGGAGTACTTATAAAAATCATATCTCCCAAACCATACGTCCAATTAATCTCAAATTTTAGCGGAAAGTCTATAATGAATTAATCCACGTGTGTACCAAATTTGGGACTCAAAATCAAAGTATGAGATTTTTTTAATATGCAAGTTATCTCTTATTAAGGCATATTTTCTCTCCCTTAATCTTTTATTTTCTTTGATTTTGATTCATTTTTCTATTAGAAACTATGTGGACACAAACCCTAATCCAAGATGGATTCATTATCCATATTTCCACGTATTTCTTGTAATATTATCATTATCTCACATTTCTTCTAAATAAAGCAATATTTAATTAATCCTTTCTCTTTCTTGTTGCATTATCTTTGCAATTTGGACTCCTTGGAGCCTAAGGAACCCAAAAGGCATGAAATCCACCATTGGAGGATATTCATTTGCCTTATAGAGATTTCTACATCTTTATTTTCTCCATTTCTTAATTACTCTTTTAATAATTGAATCTCCTTTTCTTTTTCTTGTTATTGGGCCCAATAGCCAATAAAGCCCACAAAGAAACCAACAAGGCTATTATAAACGAAATTCATTTATTCAAATCAAATCACATCATTATTCATTCATTTATCTTTATTAAGAGAAATTTCATTTCTCATCAAAAGAACCCAAAATTGGGGTTGTAACAAAAAACCTAAGTTAACACTAAAGAGTAAGGTTAAGCAACTAACTAGATTGGATAAGAGCAACTAAACTAGACTAGAATGAACAAGCTAAGAAGGAAAATTGGGTTTTAAGTAATGAGATTAGGTAGGTGGGCCATTTGGGGGATGCAGTTTGATATTAGTTGGGGGATCACAACATAGCAAGCAATTATCACAATTCTATCTAGATTACCAAACCAAACAACTAGGCAAGTGCTAGTAGAATACACCTTACACTATTAGTTGGAGAACTAGGATTAGGTGTAATTCTAGTAGGACTTGTCAAGTTTAGGTGTCTAGGGTAAGTGATATTAGATTATGGTGGGGACTAGGTAGAACGGTCGTGCTGAGTAGCATGTTCGTGGTGGTAGAGTTTGAGAGGAGGTCGTTCCCTTGAGCACGCCCATTCTGTTCCTCAGCTAGCACATCTGTTCTAGGTAGAACAACCATTTTGGGGGATTCATAGCACGGCCATGTTGGGTAGCATGACCATGGTGGCTGAGTTGTTGAAGCTTGCAAAATTTGGCAATCACCCTGTAACTTTGTGCAATTGCCAGCACGGCCGTTCCTTGGCACCACGACTGTGTTGGGGTCTTCAAAGGCAAAAATGGCTTCAAACTTCATTATCAAAGGACTTCTTTGCTTGATGTCGAATCTTGGCCATTAGGGGTAGGTTGAGGGGGCTTTGGGGCCTTCTTTGGACCCCTCCATGGGTAGAGGAACCCCAGAACTCCTTCCTTCTTTCTCATCCATCCAAAGCATGGTCCAAGTACCTGAAAATAATACAAATAACGTCCATAAGTGCATTTGACAGTAAAACACATATTTAGGGAATTAACTTGCAATCTAACTTGTTTAGATGTGATAAAAGTACAAAATGGCACAAGTTGGAGCCCCAAAATAGGGCTACATCATTAGGGACTGGTTCCCCTATTCACAACCTATCCTATCCATGGCCAGTTAGTAGTCTAGAGCAATTCATTAGCCTCTATGTTGTTGTTTGGTTTGGTAATCTAAATGAAAGCATAACATTCACATGTCACCCCCAACCTAATTTATAAGTGCATCCCCCAACAGCCCACACCACTTTATTGCATTAAAACCTTAATTGCCTTCTTGCTTAGCTAGTGTTAGCTTAGTTAGTTCTTTACTTGCTTAGTTATCTTCTTGCCTTTCTCTTGCCTTGTTCTTGGTAGTTTATATATTTCATTGCCCTTGTCCTTTGTTTACTAGATTAGTGTAGTTTTCTCATCTTCTTGCTTGCCTTTTCTTTCCGGGTTCATTAGAATTAACTATCTAGGGTTAACTTAGGTTTTGATCTTGTTTGCTTTCCTTTATTTGCTTTCTTGTTCATTATTAGTGGAGTCAATCAAAGCAACCTTCAAACCCTTAAACCCTAAAATATGAAGTAGGAACCTAGCCCAAAAAATAACCTAGCTCTAGTGCCCCCTTTTGTCCATGTGGATCGACCCTATACTTGCCGCTCTCCTATACTACGACATGACCCCATGCACTTGCGGGTGTAGTGTTTTAGTGTGTGTGAGTGTGTACATGTAGGTCCATTATAAATTTTGAAAGTTATCCCCAGTGTGTTCCAATCTCATGAGGCACATCTAGTCAAATATAAATTGATTAGTGTGCGCACCTCTAGCGGGATGCAGCAGTATGACACTCATATTGTAATGATCCATTTTCAAATTAGTCATCTAATTAGGGCTTACTTGGATGATTGTATGCTTAACTAAGTTGATCATTGTTTAAAGATTGATTAGTGATGATAGTTAAGTTTTGATGTTTTAAATACAACAAGAAGGTTGAATCATATTTTGATGACAAGTGCATTGAAGACTTCAACCACTTGAAGGAAATACTAGTTTCTGCTCCTATCATGTAGCCCTCACACTTCTCTTTGCCATTCGAGATTATGAATGATGCATCTGGCATGGCAGTGAGGGTTGTGCTGGGCCAAAGAGTTGGCCGGATTCTACACGCTATCTACTACGCAATTAAGACTCTAGATGAAGCCCAAAGGAACTACACAGCCACTAAGAAGGAGTTTCTTGCAGTTATCTTCACCCTTGACAAGTTTAGATCATATATCCTACAAAACAAGGTGATTGTCTATACGGACCATGTTGCTCTAAAGTATCTAATGGCAAAGAAATATTCCAAGCCAAGGTTGATCTGATGGATATTGTTGCTTCAAGAGTTCGATACTGAGATTGTAGACAAGAAGGGAGTAGAGAATTCTATTTCCAATCATCTCTCCTGGATTGAAGCACCTTTTAATAAAAAAAATAGAATCAAAGAGGCATTTCTGCATGAGCAACTGTTCCTACTCTCATCGCTCAAAGGCCGTGGTACCAACACAAAGCTAACTTCTTGGCTAGTGGGAGGATACCAAACACTTGGATGAGGGAGGAAAGCCGAAGGTTATTTGCTATGGCCAAGAACTATGTTTGGCATGATCCTTACTTGTTCAAATATCGCCCCGACCAACTTATCTGAATATGTGTTCCGATGATGGAGCAGCATAAAATTATCTCTATGTGCCATTTTGGGGTTTGTGGAGGTCACTTTGGTGGAAAACTTTCGGCCGCCAAGGTTCTTCAAAGTGGATTCTATTGGCCTTCACTATATAAAGACTCATGAATTTTGTATGTGTTGCTTGAGGTGCCAAAAAGTAGGCAATATCTCTAAGAGGGATATGATGCCTCTATCACCCATTCTTGTGGTGGATGTATTTAATGTTTGGGGGATTGATTTCATGGGTCCTCCCCCCCCCCCTCTTTTGGATATTTCTATATTTTGGTTGTCGTTGACTATGTATCAAAGTGGATTGAAGTTGTTGCAACAAGGACAAATGATCACAAGGTGGTGTGTGACTTCATGAAATCTAACATCTTTAGCCATTTTGGTATTCCAAGAGATATGATTAGTAATGGTGGAAGTCATTTCATTCACCGTACCTTTGTAGGCTTGCTCAAAAAACATGGGGTGAACCATTGTGTGGCTACTCCTTACCACCCTCAAACAAGTGGTCAAGTTGAGTTGACCAATTGGGAGATAAAGATCATTCTAGAGAAGACGGTGAGTCCGAACTATAAAGATTGGTCACTTTGCCTCAATGAAGCTTTATGGGCATATAGGATTGCATACAAAGCCCCGATTGGCACTACATCGTTCAATCTTGTGTATGGAAAAACTACCATTTACTGATTGAGATGCAACACAAGGAACTATGGACTTTGAAAGCCATGGACTTTGATGGAGAGAATGCCAGAATGAAAAGAAAATTTTAGGTGAATGAGTTGGAAGAAATGTTCCATGAAGCATATTAAATGTCCAAGAGATACAAAGAGAGGACAAAGTTTTTGCATGATAAGTTGATCAAGAAGAAGGACTTTGAGCCCAGAAAGTGGTTGTAAAACTCAAGGATGAAGTTCTTTCTCAAAAAACTTTGGTCTAGATGGGAAGGACCTTATCTCATCAAGAAAGTATATCCAACTGGGGATGTAGTGATTTGTGAGAAAGAAGGAGCTAGAGAGTTCACAGTGAATGGCCAAAGATTGAAGTCAGTTGTGGAAGTAGGACCGGAGCAGGCAAAACAAAGTTTTGACAAAATAATGTTAGTATAAGAACACCAAGTTGATGAAGAGATGTGCTTGAAAGAGATATTTACTTCAAGGATTCTTCGAGAATTCCAAGGAAATGAAGGAAGTCAAGAATCAATAAGACCGATTGAAGGCATAAAATTTAGCGCTAGTGGGAGGTACCCCACCTAGGTTTGGGAGCTTTTTCACCCAACCTTCTCTTTTGGATACCTTTTTTTTCTTATCCACACAAAACACACACACACGCACACTTGTGCTTGATAGTTTTGTTTTAGTTTTGATGAAATGACCGGTGAAACAAGTGCAAGTTGAGACATGAGGCACATTCAGTAAAAATGATTGATACAACATCAAAGGGGATCGTTCAATATGATTGGAGTACAAGTTTTGAAAAGATTTGATAAGTTCTAAAGAATTTTTCACTAGCAAGAATCAGCATGGCCGTGCTGGAGTGGAACGGCCGTGCTTGCTAAGTGAAATTCAAAAGGTCAAATTCAAGTTTTGGCCATGAACAACACAGTTGTGTTGGCCAGAATGACCTTGTTGGCCTCCATCCAGAACGACCATGCTGGGGTGGAACGGTCGTGTTGGCCAAGTCAATATCAACAAGTTAAACTCAAGTTTTGGGCACGGGCAGCACGGTCGTGCTGGCATCCATCCAACATGACCGTATTGGCATCCAGCTAGAACAGTCCCAACACTTAAGTTGCTCGATTTTTCCCGAGCCATCATGACCTATTTCACATTCTAACATCCCAGAACGGTTGTTCTGCGGCACAAGGTGACTAGGGTGATCCATAGTCACCCCCAAATCGATCCCTCTTGCTCTCAAACTTTGGATTTGAGTTCCCCTTGGTCTCCAATCATCTTCCCTAACCTCAAGATTCGATTTCCATCCTCCATCAGCACTGATTTCTCCACCTTCAAGAAAAATCCGCCCCTACAGCCGGAGAGTTTGGCTCTTGCTATTCCACTTTGTCTTTCACCAAAAACCCTTGCAAACATTCAGAACACGGGCAAGGCAATAAGGAAGGGAGTGGAGAAGACGATGGACATGCTCATCGGGGGTAAAATCCAGTCCAAACGGGCTGCCCATTCACAATAGTCTGGTAGTGCATCTTTGCCATCCAACTCAATTTCCCAATCCTTCAGACCGGCATCAACAAGAGGCTCCCACCACCATTCCTCCCCCAGCGGTCATACTACAGACCCAAGCTACCACAACCTCGAGGAGGAGGAGGAGGAAGAAGAAGAAGAACTAGAGAATATCGTGGATTCGGTGGAAGTTGATGCACTAGTGCGTGAGAGAAGGGCTAAGAGATTAGTTGTGGCATCTTTATCATGCCTACCACCTCAACCAACATCGGCAAGACACTCCACCTCATCAGTATAGCCAAGTGCCACACAACAGCCCATTAGGCACCAGTTGGTGATTGAGGAAGAGACTAGAGATACACCAGTCCAAAGGGTGCCCTTGAACTTGGACACGAGTTCGGGGTCACACAACTATGCAGAAGAAGGAGAAGAGGATACTAAGAGTGAAGAGATGGAGGATGAATCGATGGACATTTTTTGCATATTGGAAGAAGAGATATTGGAATGGTTGGGAAAACAATTAGAGGGAACTACCTACGGTAAGGGAACAACAAGAAGGGCTATGACAAGACCTCTCCACCCCCAAGTGCATGATGAGGAGGGTGATTCCCACTAGATATGCATGTATGCCTACAATGCAATCTCTAAGGATCAACTTCATGTTCGAGAGGTAAATAAAACATTATGGATTGTACAAGATTTTGACGGAGGTTGAAGAGACATATTTGGAGCTTACTCATGAATTCTTTGCAACTGTAGAAAAGTTACAATACCAAGGAGAGGATGCCATTATATTCAAGATGAACTGCTCAACACATGTCCTTAAAGCTTCTCAAATTAATGATAGTGTTGCCCCCAATTTATAAATGGCAAGAAACTTTGATGAGGGGAGGTTCAACAAGAGTGGGAGAGCAGATTACTCTAAGATGTAGAAAACAATCACTGGTCAATCTACTTTTTCTGTAGGGAAATCCAAGACAAGCAAAATCTACAACCCCTTCATGAGATACCTGTAAAAGGTCCTAGCAAACACATTGTTTGGTCCTTATGACAATCAAGGATGTTGTTCACAGAAATATTTGTTTTTTATGGCAACTACTGCAAGTAGGGGATTCATAAACATAGGGGCCATGGTGATTGATCATTTGAAGACAATTCCCTCCAAGAGCAAAAATCATTTCATCATGGGAGGAATTGTGATCACAGTTACAAAAGTAGTGGGCTACACTCTAGAGGGGCTTACCAAGGTAGATGGGAGCAAATATGTTGATTTGAACTATATTTCTAGGTCCCAAATGATTTCCCTTAGAGATAACAAAATCTTCTATGTTTTGAACCCTAGGTACCCTAGAATTACCCTGGAACTCTCATACCATGCCAGACCTCTTCTCATGGATGTGGGACCACCAGGGGACTTTGTAGGGTTGGTATCAAAGTATGAGAATGATTATCCTAGAGAGGGGTTCAGATTACATGCAGTAGGTCTACCTGAATAAGAGGGAGAAATAGACGTTCCAGAGCAACAATGTATACTAGAGCAAACATGCTGCACAAGACCTAGGGTGGAGGATTTTGATGTGCAGCCACCTCCAACAAACACATATGACATGTCATCCATTCATGCAATAGTTGGAGGTGATTCAGCAGACACAATAGTCCATGTGGTTAGATCAGTAGTAGATGCATCATCAAATAACCACATGTACCACTACCAGCATGCGCAGACACAGAGGAACCCCCAATGGGGGAGGATTTCTAGGGATCAATTTCTGGCTACTAGGAGACATACCCACCTCCACAGGTAGATTACTGGGGCCATTACTACCAGCACCCACCTCCACAGACTGTCCCACCATTGGATCCCAAACCACCAGAGCCATGACTTCTACCCTGTCATCCATAAGCTTTAGTTTCATGTTGAGGACATCATGGTTCAAAAGTTTGGGGTGGTAGGGCGGTAAGCCCTCAGTCTCAGTCTATTTTGACATTTGTCTGTTCCACCTAATCGTTGTTTGTTTAATCTTAATCCATCTAGTGTAGATTTTCTTTTGCTTGCATTCATGCATACATTAGTTTAATTTCATGCATTTTTGTGTAATTTTTCAAAAAAAATGCTCTTTTTGCTCTTCCATGCCATGCATTTCTTTTCCATGTAGATTTTTATAATTTATGTGTGTCTTAACTAGGAATTGTTGCTTTATGCTTTAATTTCCCTAAAAGTTAGTTTTAGATGTGATTGAAGGCAAATTGGCACCATTTTGGCCAATTTTGCCCAAACTTGAATGTTTTTGCCCAAAAAGCATGTTTTGACTTAATCTCCACTGTTTGAAATGAAATTTTTAATCCTTTGACAAATGCATGTTGTTTCTTAGAGTTTCTTGCTATGTGGTCTTATTTGTTGACTTTTTACATGTGCACCACTTCTCTCAAGATTGTGAAAGTTTCAGTTATTTTGTGAACTGAGCAAGCTACAAACGCTTAAAGCCTATGGAATCACTTAATAGAAATGTGAGTGTCATGTTGTTCTTTCATGTGGTGTGATATCATTTGATGAAGTCTTGGATTAGCTTTCATGCAGGGAATCTTATGTTGAAGACTACACTAACGACCCCTCTTTCATCTGACTATTCTTTCACCATCTTCATACCTCTCTGCCTCATGGAAGGATGCCCTAGTGCACATAATCAGCCTTAGCCACCTCCAAAAGTTTGGGGTGGCCATTTCTTTATCTCCCTGCTTCACTCTATCCACCATATGCCCTATCTACACCAAGGGCAAAGAAAAGAAAGAAAATAAAAAAAAACAAAAAAAAAAGAAATAAAAGGATGCTCCTATTTAAGAGCATTCAAATAAAGAAAAGATAGGTGTTATATGTAATAGCACTCCAAAATAAAATTTATGCAACTCTTTCTTCTATTTTCATACCCATTGAGCTAGAAAACATTAAATCTAGCTCACTTTACCCTGTTCTATAGCCATGTGGGTCATTTGGTGTGGTTTGAGGCATAAGATCGAATGCATGAAAGTGAAACAACACTTCTAGTCATCTTTGATTAACACCAACATAAAACGGTCTAGCCGGAATGATATGAAGGACATATGGATAGCTTGAGTATTCTATGCTTTATATTTGAAGTTTGTATGCTCAGTGCTCATTTCATGATTGGCTTGTGAAAGAGGAGAGGAGATAGGTGAAGCACATGAACTTAGTCACTTCCAAGACCATGCAGTCAATATTTTTTTTGCTATGCATTTGTCATTCTTGTTTGTTGAAGAAAAACTAAAAAGAGACATTGAGTTGGAGCATACTTGAGGACAAGTATGTTTTAACTTTGGGGTGGTGATGTAGCCCTATTTTAGGGCTCCATCTTGTGCCATTTTGTACTTTTATCACATCTAAACAAGTTAGATTGCAAGTTAATTACCTCAATATGTGTTTTACTATCAAATGTACTTATCGACGTTCTTTGCATTATTTTCAATTACTTGGACCATGCTTTGGATGGATGAGAGAGAAGGAAGGAGTTATAGGATTCCTCCACCCATGAAGGGGTCCAAAGAAGGCCCCAAAGCTCCCTCAACCTACCCATAATGGCCAAGATTCGACATCAACCAAAGAAGTCCTTTGATAATGAAGTTTGAAGCCATTTTTGCCTTTGAAGACCCCAGCACGGCCGTGGTGCCAAGGAATGGTCGTGCTGGATATTGCATAAAGTTACAGTTTTATTGCCAAATTTTTCTAGCTTCAGCAACTCAGCCACCACGGCTGTGCTACCCAGCATGGTCGTGCTATGAAGCTCCCAAAAAGGTCATTCTACCCAGCATGGCCATGCTAGCTGAGGAACACAACTGACGTGCTCAAGGGAACGACCTCCTCTCAAACTCCACCACAATGGCCGTGATACCCAACACGAGCGTTCTACCTAGTCCCCACCATGGCCATGCTGCCCAACACAGACGTTCTACCATCCTCCATTCCACCACATCAACCTGTGATTTTTCCACTTTCTTAGAACAGTCATTCTCCACCACCATGTCCATTCCCACTACTACCCACCATGGACGTGTTGCCCAACACGGTCGTGCTGCCGCCTAAACCCTACCACTTTCTGCACTGATTTTCCAACAATACCCCTACTTACCCTAGTGCTTCCACCACCACCTATATATACATGGGTGGCAGCCACATCACTAGATTAGCAACCATTACTCCCCTCCACCCACTCCTTGAGCATTCATTGCATCCTACTTGCATTTATGCTCTCCATCTACCATTTCCACCTCATTTCCACCTTAGAAACTGAGATTTCTAGATTGTCTTCCATAATCCCCCATATTCTCATGCCCATATGCACCATTGGAGGAGGGAGGACGTCCCCAAGCTACTAGGAGGTGAAGAAGGAGGCTTCTACTTCAAGCTCCATGGAGTTCTACCCCCTTCTTCCCCTTTCTTTTGCTATTTCTTTGATCATGTCTAGTTAAGCCCCTAGTGGTGGGCTGTTTGGGGTTAAAATGTGACTTTGATACCATGTTGGGGGAAAATAGCTTGTAAGGAACATAATTTCTATCTATGATGATTACTTCTTGCTTCTATCTCATTTCCTATTTTATTGCATGTGGTGTGTGCCTATAACATGGATTGCTTGCTTTAAGATGTTTAGTGACACTTAGCTTCTAGAAGGAATTGGAGTGTATGTGGCCAATCTTAGGATTGGCTCCTAGGTTCAATTAGTCGATCCCTAGCTAGCCCCCTTTGTTCCTACATACACATCCCTCCTTTTACAAGTGAGTGTGAGATCTAAGTGGCTAGTGTAAGTGTGATTAGTGCAATTGCCTAGAGCTTTCTAAAGGCTGGATGGCTAGTGGCATGAGGTGAAAAACCCTCATCTCTACTCCCATTTCTACCCTTGGCTCTCAATTGACCTAATACCACTTACCCTAGATACCTAGACTTGACAAGTCCTACTATAATTACACCTAACCCTAGTTCTCCAACTAGTAGTATAGGGTACATTCTACTAGCACTTGCCTTGTTGTTTGGTTTGGTGATCTAAATAGAATTGTAATAATTTCTTGCTATGTTGTGATCCCCCAACTAATATCAAACCACATCCCCCAAATGGCCCACCTACCTAATCTCATTGCTTAAAACCCAATTTGCCTTCTTAGCTTGTTCATGCTAGTCTAGTTTAGTTGTTTTCGTCCAATCTAGTTAGTTGCTTAACCTTACTCTTTAGTGTTAACTTAGGTTTTTGCTCTCTCTCTTGTGGTTAATCTAGTTCTTAGTGCTAATTGCTCTGCTAATGTATTATAGTTAACCTTTGCTCTTATTTTGTTAGTTTCTTAATCTAGTTTGTTATACTTGCTTACTTCAGATAACTTAGGGTTGTGATAATCTAGATTTCATAATTGCCTTTTCTTCCTTGTACACCTATTTAACAAACAACCAAACCCTTTTTAAACCCTTCAACCCTAATCTCCATAATAGGAACATAGCCAACGCTAGCCTAGCTCTAGTGCTCCCTCTGTCCCTGAGGATCGACCCCTACTCTTGCCCTTTACTTATGCTATAATAGTACCTCGTGCGCTTGTGGATGTCCTATTTGGTATTGTGATTGACTTTGTTAGGGTAAATATAAATTTCTAAAGATCCACACGTGTGTCCTCCTTTAGGGTTGCATCTAGCCACCTCTAATTGGCTAGTGTGTAGCCTTGGTGGGAAGCACACCACCTAACACCTCCTACTACCCTTACGAGGCTCAATTGGGTTACAGTTTATATGCAATTCAATTAGAGTCTAAACAAGCCTAGGTTTCTAGGTTATATGATCTTAGGGTGATTAGGGGATGAGGGTAGTAATGGGAGTGGAAGTGAGGTTGAGGCCTCAAATCACCCACATACTAGACTTAAGAAAGCTCTAAGATAAGCACACTAAATTCATCTAAACTAGCTACTTATATCTCTCAACTAGGGTTAGGAGAATTGATTAGCATGTAGGAAGATGGGTGGCTAGCTAGGGATCCATGGATTACACCTAGGAGCAAATCCCAAAATTCACACATATAAGCGATTTCCTTAAATTCCTAGGTGATTCAAACACAAACCACAAAGAAATTTATGAAGAGTGAGATAGAAATAGAACATAATCATTTGCAAATAAAGTTACAATGTTTACATATCATTTTCCCCCAACATGGTATCAAAGAAACATTTTCAGCCCCAAACAACCCACCTATGGAGCCTAGCTACTGATGGAAATGCAAAATATAAAGAGAAAGTAGAAAGAGATAGAAGACATCATGGATCTTGGTGTAGATGGAGTGATCCTCCTCTCTAGCTGGTGAAAGGACATCCTCCTCCTTCCTCCAAGATGCAAGGGCATGAAATGATGGTGGGATAGGGTCAAAACACTAGGAAACTAGGGTTTTTGTGGGGGAAATGGTGAAATGAGGTGGAATGGTGATGGAATGGATAAGGGGGAAAATGGGGATCTAATAGGGGGTAGAAGGTAGCTAACCTTGGCCTCCAGCTGCCACCCACATAAATATAGGTGGGGAGGCAGCACTAGATCGAGTAGGGGTAAAGTGGGAAATGTAGTGGAAAAGTAGCTAGGTTTTTGTGAGTAGCACAGTCGTGCCGGTCAGCACGTTCGTGGTGGGTAGGGGTCGCCATGAACAATGTATATTAGAACAGCCAAGGTGAGAAAATGGCAAAAATCACAGTAATAGTGTGGATTTTGAACTAAAAGTGACACAACCATGGTGGCTACCACATTCTTGGTAATACGGTCATTCTGCACTAACAGTCACATGGTCGTGCAAGGTGGCATGACCATTTTGGATCCTTGAGGCATGACCATTCTTTGTGGTATGACCATGGTGATCTCTGCAATACATCAAACTTGACTGTGTAGGTTTTGAGTGAGCTAGTACGACCATTCTGTGGTACCACGGCCGTGTTGGTCTCTATACTATCACTTTGAGCTTGCTTGGTTCATTCTTGGACATCTTTGCTTCAATTGATCTTTGGCCACTAGGGGTAGGTTGAGGTGGCCTTTGACTTCACTTTGGGCCTCTCTAAGGGTAGAGAAACCCTAGGATCACTCTGTCGCTCTCTCTTCCATCCAAGTGTGGTCCAAATACCTGAAAAAAAAATGTAAATAATGTCCATAAGTGCATTTTATACAAATATGCATAGTAGGGTAAATAAAATGTAATCTAGTAGGTATATATGTGATTGAAATGCAATATGACACAAGATGGAGACCTAAAATAGGGTTGCATCACCACCCCAAACTTAAAACATACTTGTCCTCAAGTATGCTCCAACTCAATCTCTCTGCAATTTTTCCGCAATCAAGAAATCATAAATGCATTGCAATAGATTAATATTGACTAAATAAGCTCAACAATGACTAGGTACATGCATTCCACCTATATCCCCTCCTCTTTCACAAACCAATCATGATTAGAGCACTGAGCCTCCAAACTTCGAATATGGAGCATAGAAAACACAATTAATCCATATGGTTGTCATATCACTCTGGGTAAACCATTTCATGGTAGCAAAGGTAAAAAATGACTAATTTTGCTATTTTACATTCATGCATTCAATCTCATACGTCCATCCACACTAAGTAACTCACATGGTTATGAAAAAGGGCAAAATGAGCCATGTTTGATATTTCCTAGCTCAAAGGGCATGCAAAAGGAGAAAGGGTTGCAGTAAGAGTTTGGAGTGTTTTTACACACTCATCATTTCTTTATTTCGATGCTCTTAAATAGGAGCATTTTTTATTTTATTTTTGCATTTTTTTTCTTTTCCCTTGATGTGAATAAGGCATATGATGACGAGAGTGAAGTGGGGGTATGGATATGGCCACCCCAAACTTTTGGAGGCGGATAAGGTTGAATGTGTTCACTTTAAAATCCTTTCATGAGGCGGAGAGGTAAGAATATGGTAGAAGAAAAGTGAGTCAAAGAGGGGTTACTAGTTTGGACATCAACATGAGATTTCTTGCATGAAAATTACTAAAACAATTTCATCAAGAAATGATACACCACATGAATGAGCAATGTTAAATCCACATTTCTATCATGAGATTCTACAAAACTCTAAGCGTTTGTGGCTTGCTTCAATCACAATTCAACCAAACAGTTCACAAACATGAGAGAGGTGATGCACATGTAAAAAGTCAAGATTGAGGCCATTTAGCAATACAACATGAGAATTCACTTGTATTTATCAAATATCATCATTTTCAATCCAAAAATTAGAGATTGGGTCAAAACACACTTTTTAGGCAAGAAGTTCTAAACTTGGGAAAAATTGACCAAAATGGTGCTGAATTGCCTTCAATCACATCCTTTATGAAAACAAAGTAGGAATCAAGCAAATCCTAGATAAAACATTTAAAAAATCTACATGATATGCAATGCATGCAAAATTTTTGAAAATTACACAAAAATTGACATAAAGTAAACTACATGACATGAAAGTATGCAAAGTAGGTAAAATCTAACCTAGATAGCAAAAGCAACAAAACAAAAGTAAATAGTAGGTGAAATATAAAAAGAGTGAAATGAGTAGAGGGCATACCACCCCAAACTTTTGAATCATGCTCTCCTCAGCATGACACTAAAGTCCAGGAGTGATAGGGTAGATGATCACTATGGTGGCTTCGATGGTGCTCCTCCCTGTGGTGGAGGATGTTGGTAGTAGTTGCCCCAGTAGTCTGCATGTAGAGGCAGGTAGGAATCCAGATATGAAGACAATGCACCCCACATATATTCCCCCCATTGGGGGTTCCTTTGGTACTGGGCATGCTGGAAGTGATACATGCATTGATCTTATGGTGCATCTGCTAATGATCCAACCACAATGCATCCTATCTACACTGAAATCCCTCATGTGCCCTAAGAATCCTATCATGTGTACTCTGAATACCCTCTAGATGTGCATGTATGGTATACATGTCGTATGTGTTCACTGAGGGATATTGTGGCTATCGTGATGTCTCCACCTCTCGTCTCCTCACCCTGTGTGCCTCTCTCTCCTCAGCTATCCTCCTCCTCTTAACGAATCCCTATGACTCACCTAACCCCTCAAGAATGATATGTGGATTTTGGAATGTTTCCAGAGGGTTCTCCTCCTCCATCTTCTTATTGTATCCAAGAACTGTGGAGTGGGGCCATATTCCTCTAAGAGAGGTGTAGTGTGGTATGGGAACTCTAGTGTGACACCTGGGTATGGGGGTTGACCTAATATATGCACCTATGATCAACAAATGCTATCATAGATGAACATACTAGATAGTATAGGTCCACCAACTTCGCCCCTTCTGCCTTGGTATGTCCACAAATGTCATGACCAAGAGCAATGGCAATGGATGTCACAATTCCTCTCATAATGAACAGATTCTTGCTCTTGGAGGGTACTGTCCTCAGATGACCAATCAACATTGCTCCTAAGTTCACATGTTTACCATTCATCATCCAACCCAAGACACATAAATCCTTCTTTGTGTAGCTCCCTTCATTCTCATATTGGCCAAAAATAGTGTTTGCAAGAACTTTCTGAACATAGCGTAGGAAGGGGTTATGGAGCAAACTTGTCTTCGACTTCCCCACTACAAAGTTGTATGGCTGGTGAATGCCTTCCACATGGATTTAAAACTGGAACTGGTGCTCTTATCTGTCTATTCATTATCTAAGAGAGTTTCCATTTCCTCACTTAGAGCAAAAAAATTGTTTAACATGGATGAAGTGATGATCCAACTTCTGTCTCTAATCATGACTCTAATGGTGTCTTCACCATCCTCAGAGACCTTCTCCAAAGTAACAAAAAAATGTTGCATGATCTCGACATAGGTCTCCTGGATTGTAGTCAAAATAGCATACAATCCCATCTATTCCATCACATCCTGATAAAATTTGAAGAAACCTAGGGCCTCAGTGTTTCCTGGCATGCGTAGCGGGTGGCTATTACCCTATGTGTCAGGCTCTCTAGGTGCTTTGGCTTTGTAACATCCCAATCTTTTGTGCAAATTTTCAAAATATTTTATTCTTTGCATGCTCTTTTTCTAATAGTATAAATGTTGAGGACCTTTATGCAATTTACCCATATTAGCTTTACAATTTCATTTCATGTGAAGAAAAAATTATATTCACTCAATTTATTACTCGTGGTTTAACTTTAGAAAGTATTTCCTTGCACATTTATGCACTCTTGTTTAGAAAATGGAAATGGATGTTTTATATCAATTTTCTCTCTCTTATTATCATTAGTGGTTTTATGCATAAAAGCTTGCTTAATGTTCTTCAAAAATGTTTATTGTTGATATTTGGACGAATTATCTGAATTATCTCCATTTAGTCATTAATGAATAGCTCTATATGCTTTAATGTATTCACTTAAGTGTATTGAATGCTTTTTTTACTAATTAGTAGTGATGGTGAGCTAAAATACGAAATTAATTGAGCCATTGTGTTGTAATGCACCTTTTTAACCTTTGGGTGAAATTTGAGGTCATTTGGACTTCAAATGACCCTCTAAATGCTAATTATACGTTTTATATGATTTATAGTATATGAATCAATGTGTTATTTGTCACATTTAATCGATTTACATTATTACACGACTATTTCATCTGTTTCTTTTCTTCGCACGTGTCCGAAACCGTTGGATTGGGATCCAACGGCACCCGTATTCTCTCCTTCCTCCGCTCATCCTGTGAAACGGCAGCGACACTACCTGTGCTGCCTCCTCGCCTTCAATTGCCCTCGGTTCTCGACCGTTTCACGTCGTTCCTTCACCTTTGAGTTCGGTTCGACGCCCTAAATCCAACGATCCCCATCTCGTGCCCTCTCGTGCTCTGTGGGGAAAACACCCAATTAAGGGCATCACCTCCTTTCTGCCATTGTTGAGCAGACACCTCCTCGCTCCCTCTCACCTCCACCTAAGTAGTCTGCAAGCATCACCGACCTCCAAGCTCTTCTCCTCCTCGCTCAATTTCTCCCCCAGCTCCATCAGCAGCCCCAACCTGCTCGACCTTCCTTCTCCGGTGACTGAAGCTTCTCCCTGACTTCTCCAACTCCTCCGACCAAATTGCTCTTGCGGTGAGCATCTGCGGCACCTAATCTACGTTTTGGCTTTCTCGGTTTGTCTTGAGGTCACCCCAATCGGCGGGTCCTATAGCAACCTGTATCCTTGTGTGGGGCTTTGGTTTGTTTTCTCACCGCCGACCCTGCCCGGTGGCCCCTCGAGCCACCTTTCGCCTCCTGCGACTCCGACGCACCTCAAGGAGCGTTTTTATGGCTTTGGCGAGCGGTTCCTTGCTAGGTTTCAGAACTTGGCCGCCGCCCTGTTTCTCACCGCAAAACTCTGTTCGTCAACTCTAATGACCTTCCCGGCTGCTTTTGCTTCAGTCGATGCTTCCCTCCTTCACGTCTCCCCTCCGTGAGTCCATCTGAAGAATTTTGTCCCCTTTTTCTCGCTCTCCCCGATGAATCGGCATCGCCGTATTGCTGTTCTATGGGTCCATGACCAGAGCAGCTTCTCGAGCTCCATTTCACGACTGAGCCCATGAAAAGGGCTATATGTTCCGTCAGGTGTTGGCGAAATCGCCAGTAGTCTCGAGTCCTTGAGAGGAACCCAGATCCTCAATCTGGATCATGGATGAACCTCAGCTTCCTGCTCCTGGAGCCAAGCTCAAGCCATGACTCGCGTGGTGAAGGTGAGGAGCAATCGAGGTCCTGGAATGACCTTTGTGCCTTGTTGTTTTTATTTTGACGTTTTCAACAGCAGGGTTATTTTTGGGATTTCACCAGTCCTCTTTGCTGTGATCGTGAGCCCTCAGTGGCAAGCCTCGTCGCTGAGTTGGCCAAATCCGATTGGTCCAACTCAGGACTCAAGCCCAATAAGCAGATGTGGCTTTTTCTAGAGTTATTATTGGTTTGTTCCTTGTAAAATTCATAGTAAATCGCATGTTTATCAGAAAATTACAAAAAAATATGTTTTGGAAAGGATTTTTGATGAGGAATCTGATTTTTTGGTTTTTATCAACTGATTTTGCTGTTTTAACATCTCAATATTTATATGAGCAAATTAGGGTTTAATGATATATGATAAATGATAATTATGTTAATTTCAGGTGATTAAGAGAACCCAATCAGTCAAACCAGGTTTGACTTAGGTGTTTTAGCTCAAGGTAAGCGGGCCATTCCCTTGGCATAGTAAATTTGATTTATTGAATGATTATGATATGTTTATGCTCTTTATACTCAAGTCATGATAAATGTCATGTTTTTCCTCAATGTATATGATTATTGGATATTGATTGTTATAATCTAAGTCTAAGAGTAGAAATCGCATTAAGATTATGATTTATGATAAAGATACATTAACCCAAGATTAAGAGGGAAGAGATTTCCATCCATGCTTAAGAGGGAGAAATCCCATTATGTTCAAGAGGGAGAAATCCCAAGTAAGATCAAGGTTAGGTTATTAAGAAGATAAGTCAAGTCTAAGAAAGATCATGATTAAGGGAAATTGAGTTAGATTTATATGCACCTTGTTATGGGCTTTCCGAGCATTATGGGCTTTCCGAGCAATTATGGGCTTTCCGAGCATTATGGGCTCCTTATGGGGCATTAAGAGAGGAGCATATACTTCTAATCAATTTCTTTGTGTAAATGATGCCAAGAAATTATGAATGTTAATGCATGTTCATGTTTATGTTAAATCACTTTATATGTTATTTTATGTGTTATAACATGCCAATGCCGCTTACTTATCATGAATGTTTTCCTTTGCATGGCTGGGGACGAGATGTCCGTAGGAGTTGGAGCTACAGAGAAGAGATCATCTTGAGAATACGAAGGACCCAAAGACCTAAGGAGTTGTTTCCTGGTGGGACGTCCATCTATGAAGATCCTATCTTTCATATGTTATCTAGGATATGTGTAGCTTTATAATTATGATGTAGTTTTCTTTCCAAGAACTTATGTATGAATCTATGTTTCAATAATGCCATGTGTTATTTGTTTCTTGATATGAGATCATGCATGTGACAATCCCTCCCTGATATGCCAAGTACCCCACATTATGGATAATGTTGGGGATTAGGCTGTGCTTCCGCTAGTTACATAAGAAACCCTAGGGAGGGGCGTTACATGCTTCTTCACGTTACTGCTCTTAACCTCAGGTGTTGTCTCATGTTGTGCCTCAGGTGAATCCTCCTAGTGTGCATCTAGCATTTCTTCATCTTCATCATCTAAAAGTAGTTGTCATCATGCACTCGACTGTGGTTGTGGTGCTGCAAATGTTATAAGTGGGTCAGAGTCGATGCTCGAGCCACTGAATTTGAGGGTCGAGGTGGTGATGGAAGTGGTGCTTCTCTAGAGGAAATGGATTTTTGGGCTGCTCTCCCATCTCCTCTAGGTAATATAGAGGATTCCTCCATCATATGATTCACTGACACTGCCATATGGGGTGATTCTTCATGTGAGCCAAAGGCTACCGATAGTTGTGGAGGGGCTAGGGATGCCAATAGGGATGAAGTGGAGGCATTATTGGGCCGACGTCCATAGGAAATGACCTCCTTGGTCCTATATACCACTTATTTGGTGATTTTCTTCATTGTGGATGGATTTTGATGGATAAACGTGGGGTTTTAGGGATTTTCGTAGTTCTACCTACATGGGGCAGAATGGAGAGAAAGTAGAGGAATTGATGGTGGGAAATGGGTAGAAAGGATGGATGGAAGTAGGGAGACTGTTAGGGAACTGATTTGGGGAGGATTAGAGGTGGTTTGGTGGAGAAATCAAAGGATGGAAGGTGTTGGACGGTGATGCACGACCACCGATTCACGCATGCGGTCGTGCTATTCGCAGAGTGTGAAATGAACAAGTGATGAAACTATTGCCAGAATGGTTGATAAGTTGCTTTGTTGGGCCATAGCATGGTCGTGTTGTATGGCACGACCATGTTGGCTCACCCATGGCACAGCCATGGTGCCCCACATGGCTCGTTCTGCTTTGAAGTAATACAATCATGCACCGTTACACAGTCTTTCTGGGTCTGTTCTTGTTTTCTCAAATTTTCTTCATTTTCCTATTGATTTGAGTGTACCACCATGGCCATTCCATGACACCATGACTGTGGTCTGTGGCAGGTCATTTCATCTTGAATTTCATCAAAACATCAAATCTTTGCTCAAAAGTGATTTTTTGTTCATCCTTTGTCCCAATTTCATTCAAAGCCCTTCATTTCACCCCGTTTTCCCCTGCACATCTTAAAACTAAACAAAAACTATTAAACACAAGTGTGTGTGTGTGTTTTCTTGGAAATGTGCAAAAATAACCAAAAGAATAAAAAATAGAAGGTTGGGTGAAAATTTCCCAAACCTAGGTGGGTTGCCTCCCACAAGCGCTGAATTTCATGCCTTCAGCTAGGCTTATTGGAGATTCTTCAATCAGTCATCCATTTGGAATTATCATGTGTCCATTCTTACAATAAATGCATCTGTCATTTTCACTCATCCTATGTTCCTCATCCGTTTGATCACTAATTATGTCATCAAGTCCTTCATCCATATTTCCTTCTCTCAAATGACCATTCAGACTCTTGAAGTGACCGTGTTCAATATCCTCATCTCGAACTCATCAAGTTGAGGACTTGTATATGTTGATCTTTATCTTCATGTCCATGAAATATATTGTCATTATACCACTATGAATGTGTATTTTGGCATCAACTATAGATAAAAATGGTCTTCCTAAGATGATGAGAATCTTCCTATCGTCTAGCTCCATGTCAAGAACAATAAAATTTGTTGGGAACACTGCGCCTCTTTCCTTGTCTATCATTACCCAAACATCATACACTCATCCTCTTGACACTTTGATGGAAGGGTCCACCAATTGGAGAGTGCAATGTGCTAGTTTCAACTTGTCTAAGACCAACTCAACATAGACACTATATGGCATCAAATTCACATTAGATCCCAAATCAAATAGGGATTTGTCTATACGACGTCCCTCAATGTAGCTAGGTACGAGTAGGGCTCCTAGGTCTTTCCTCTTCATGGGAAGTGAGTGTTGGAGGATTGAGCTGACTTGTTCGATCAACTTGACTCTCTTTGGTATTCTCCACGTTGACCTTCTCTTTATAGTGCATAAGTTCTTAAGAAACTTGGCATGTGATGGGATTTGTTTGATAGAATCCAACAATGGAATGTTGACCTTCACTTGGTGAAACACCTCAAGAATGTAAACATTGTTCTTTTATCTCCTCCTTGCTTCTAGTAGCTCAACTAATGCTTCAATGAATGGTGGTGACTAGCTTTTGGACTTACTTGAATCATGAGGTGGAACACTAGGGATAGTGGGACCTATGATAAGAGTGTGAGGTGGATCACATGGTATCCCAAACTCAATATGTGGTGTCACAAAATCAATGTGTAGTATTGGTGTGATTGTACTAATGTGTTACACACTATTCATTTGGAATTTTAATAGATTCAACTCCGCAAGCAAACAACACTTAGTGGGATAACTTTCACATTTTATAAGGACCTACACAAACATACTCACATACACCAAAACACTACACCCGCAAGCTCACAGGGTCATGTCGTAGTATAGGAGGGCTGCAAGTATAGGGTCGATCCACAGGGAGAAAAGGGGGCACTAGAGCTAGATCAGTTTTTGGGCTAGGTTCCTACTGTGGAGTCTAGGGTGTATGGGTTTGAAGGTTGTTTTGATTGATTACACTAAGTTGAGAAAGAAAGCAATTAAAGGAAATCAAGCAAGATCAAAACCTAAGTTAACCCTAGACGGTTAATTCTATTAAGCAAGAAAAGACAAGGCAAGCAAGGAAAAGAGTAAGAAAAGAACAGTTTACACTAAGGCAAGCAAGAAAAGGTCAACACTACACTAGGCTAGCAAAAAGATAAAGTAAAGACCTAAACTATAAAGAACAAAGCAAGATATCTAACTATGCAAGAAAGAGATAACTAAGCTAACACTGGCTAAACAGGAAGGCAATAAGGGTTGAAATGTAATAAAGGGATGTGTGGGCTATTTAGGGGATGCACTTATCAATTAGGTTGGGGTGACATGCAAACATTATGATTTCATTTAAATTATCAAACCAAACAACAAGCTAGAGTCTAATGAACTATCCTAAAGTACTAACTGGCCATGGATATGCTAGGTTGTGTATAGAGGAACTAGTCCCTAACACCTCCTACTACCTTTACGAGGCACAACTGGGTTAGGGTGTAGGTGTAATTCAATTAGAGTCTAAACAAGCCTGGGTTTCTAGGTTAGATGATCTTAGGATGATTACAGACTGAGGTTAGTAATGGGATTGGAAGTGAGGTTTGAGACCTCCCATCACACACATTCTAACCTTGAGAAAGCTCCATGCTAAGCACACTAAATTCATCTAATATAGATACTTAGGTCTCTCAACTAGGGTTAGGAGAAATGGTTAGCATGAAGGAAGATGAGTGGCTAGCTAGGGATCCATGGATTGGACCTAGGAGCAAATCCCAAAATTCATACATATAAACAATTTCTTTAAATTCCTAGGTGATTTCAAGCTCAAATAAATAAGAAATTCATGAAGAGTGAGATAGAAATAGAACATAAGCATTAGAAAACGAAATTACAATGTTTACATATCATTTTTCCCCCAACATGGTATCAAAATAACATTTTTGACCCCAAATAGCCCACCTAAGAGGCATAGCTACTCATAGAAATGCAAAATACAAAAAGAAAGGAGAAAGAGGTAGAAGAATTCATAGAGCTCAGTGTAGATGGAGTAATCCTCCTCTTCAACTACTGTAAGACATCCTCCATCTTCTTCCAAGGTGCAAGGGCATGGGATGATGGTAGAATAGGGTCAAAACACTAGTAAACTAGGGTTTTGGTGGTGCAAGTGGTGAAATGGAGTGGAATGGAGGTGGAAATGGAGTGGAATGGACAAGGGGCAAAAATGGAGTGATATGAGTGAGCTAGGGGTGGTGGAAGGTAGTTAATCTCGTGCTCCAACTACCACCTAGGTATATATAGATGTGGGGGAAGCAATATGTCAGGTAGGGGTAAAGTGGGAAATGTAATGCAAAAGTAGTTGGGTTTTGTGAGTAGTACAACCGTGGTGGGAAGGGGTGAGAACGGTCGTGGTGGTGTAGAATGACCATGGTGAGAAATGGGGGAAAATCACAGTAACTTAGTCAAATTTGTATATGAAGTAGCACGGTCGTGGTGGGATAAGGGTAGCACGGCCGTGATGGTCACCATGGTCGTTGTGTCTTGGAAAACTCTACCTATTCTTGGCTCCACAACCATTTTGCATCTGCTGTCACACGGTCGTGTAAGGTGGCACGGTCATTTTGGGTCAGTCCACCACGGCCATTCTGAGTGGCACGGTCGTGGTGATTCCTTCTTTGCTTCAATGTGACTCTGTTGACTTTGGATGAGCCAGCACGGCCGTTCTGAGGTACCACAGTTGTGGTGGTCTCTGTTGCAGCACTTTGATTGGATTATTTGTTCATACATGGACATCTTTGTTTCAATGGAGATTTGGCGACTAGGGGTAGGTTGAGGGAGCCTCAGACTTCACTTTAGGCCTCTTCAAGGGTATAGAAACCCTATGATCACTCCTTCTCTCTCTCTTCCATCCAAGCATGGTCCAAATTCCTGAAAAACATGCAAATAATGTCCATAAGTGCATTTTATACAAATATGCATATTAGGAGAAATAACACATAATCTAATAGGTATAGATGTGATTGAAATGCAATATGACACAAGATGAAGCCCCAAATAGGGTTGAATCACCAACCCAAACTTAAAACATACTTGTCCTCAAGTATGCTCCAACTCAATCTCTCTACAAATTTTCTAAATCAAGAAATGACAAAGGTAATGCAATAGGTAAATATTGACTCAATCGGCTCAAGGATGACTAACTACATGCATTCCACCTCTCTCATCTCCTATTTCACAAACCAATCATGATTAGAGAACTGAGCCTGAAAACTTCAAATATAGAGTATAGAAAACACAATCAATCCATATGACTGTCATATCACTCTGGGTAAACTGTTTCATGGTAGCTGTTACAACCCCAATTTTTGGGTTCTTTTAGTTGGAAATGCAATTTTCCCAATCAATGTATGATTATGTAATTTATTTGATTTAAGTAATTATTTGGATTCCTTAGGTAAATAGCCATGTGTGTTTGAATTCGTGGGCCTTGTTGGCTATTGGGCCCAATAACAAGAAAAAGGAAATAAAAAGGAAAAGGAATCAATTAATAAAGGAATAACTAAGATAATGAGAAAAGAAAGATGTGGAAGTATCTAGAAGGCTAAGAATTATCCTTCAAGGAGGGATTTTGTATCTTTAGGATTTCTTAGGTTCTAAGGAGTCCAAGTTGCAAAGATAATAGGAGAAGAAAGAGATAAAATCAAATAAAGCATTATTAAGAAGGAAAGTTGAGATAATGATGAAAATATAAGAAATATGTGGAAATATGGATAATGGAATCATTATGGATGAGATTTCGAGTCCACATGGTTTCTAATGGTAAAAGGAATCTAAATAAAGGAAAATAAAAGAATAGGAGAGAGAAAATATGTATAAAATGTGCCTTATTAATAGATAACTTGCATATGAATAAAAGATAATTACTTTTGAAATATTTCATAAC
Organism: Alisma plantago-aquatica; assembly: GCA_963693085.1. Lineage (NCBI taxonomy): Eukaryota > Viridiplantae > Streptophyta > Magnoliopsida > Alismatales > Alismataceae > Alisma > Alisma plantago-aquatica. Next base: position 1,243,487,421 of record OY856409.1, read on the forward strand.
CAAAATATGAAGCAATATGTGAGTTTCCATAAGAAAATAAGATGTATGGTGTGTTAGATTATTTAAAAGGTAATATCTAGCCAGTTTGGAACATATGTTTTGGGATAACATTAATAAGTTCCTATATTTGTTTTGAGTAATATATCAATTGAGAGTAAAAGGTCGGCGAGCAGTAGCCCAGCTGGTCGTAGCTCGGGGCCCCTCACAAAGGGTCCCGTGTTTGACTCTCACTGAAAGCGTTGCTTGAAAATGAATTTCCCGCAGCATCAGCCGGCCTCTGATGCGACTTATTGAGATACCGGTGTGCAGGCGCACGGGTCTCCCGGGTTTACTATCCCTTCTATCTGGGCCTCCACCTAGGGGTGGGTTTCCCCCGGCAATCAAAAAAAGTGAGAGTAAAATAATAACCAATTTATCCCATAAAGTGATATGTAATTGTATGCTTTTTCTTGATGGTTTATCATTGCCAAATATGATTCCTAATAATAATATGGAAGTGTCTTTCTGTGACTTTTGGTTTTATTGGAATAAAAGTTAGCATAAAGGAAAAATAAGAAAAGATAAGAGGAATGTAGATTTATGCCTTGCCTTTTCCCCATAATATAATTGATGTTAATTTGGTTTATGAAAAAGGAATATTTATCTATAAAAGAAGTATCGATATGTTGGAAAGTGTCTTGCCGCTTTTGGAAGAGAGAAGAAAAGGAAACAATAAATGAGGGTATGAGAGGAGAAAGTATATATATATACATATATATATATGAGGAACCCCGCACAAGCAAACAGAGTCCCCTTTCTCTCATCATATCATCTTCTCCCTCATCTTTCTCCTCCCTACAGGAGTGCAACCCAACTTGTCACTTATCTTCCTCTTGCTTCTTCTCTCCACACCATCTTCCCCATAGACCCAAGATCTCCACCCTGACTGTAGCATCAAGTATTTTAGTTTTTGGTCTCATCCTCAAGAGAGGAATGGAGTCGACAACAGATCCTAGATCTTCAAAGGAGCAAGAATCTCATATCTAACCTTAGACTCATGTGATGTAGGTTGCAGGCCCATTACCCTCCGTGCGCAAGGGAGAACACCAAGGCAAGACCGTGAAAAAGTTGGGGAGTGTAGGTCATTGTTGCTACAATGTGGAAATGTGAGTTGTAGACCGCCATGTCAACTAGGGAAGGCCTACGATGGAGATATTGGACTGATCTGAGGTCTGACACGTGATGGCTCTCGATGGATATGGACCTGGGGACATGCTCATCTATCCTGTAAACAGTGAGCTGAGCCGCTTGCTCTGAGAGGCGTGCAAGAGGGTGCCTACTCTTCCGCCAAACACACTGGAACCCTGAGGGAGTTCATCACCTAGTCGATGTGGCCCTACCAGGCATGAGTGCCCTACGGTGAAGCCACCCCGTCGGGGGGTCAACATCTTATGGCCTCACGTGCGAGACGAGGAGTCGGGTGACGCCCTATACGAGGTGCAAGGCATAATAGAGTCAAATGACTCTAATGTCCCTCTACCCACGTTCAAGATGCAAGGGTGGAGGAGTCTTTTCTGCTCAAATCCTGGTCCAAGCTGGAAATAATAAGAGGTAACTTTATATGCTGATGTGGTGTCCTGTTATTGGCCCAGATACAGTTAAGTTAAATTAATCATAGAAAATGATCTATAACTCGGATTGGGACACATAATATATGAAAATTGATTAGGAGATCACAAGGAATCCAATAAAAATAGTTTTATAGTCTGAATATGATCTTAATTCTAAAAGTGTATTAAGTTACCCATGTTTATGCATTAAATCATGATAAAACCCTAATTATGATTGGAAATTGGATTTCATGTCTTATGTAGGTTATTTCAAGTTATAGTAACCGGTTGAGAGGAAAAGTAAGAGTTGAATCTGATTTAGATAATAATTTGCTTACTTTAGGGTTTTACACATGAATCTATGATAATGCACATAGAAACCCTAATATAGGGTGAAAAGGGGTGATTAACATGATTAATTCAAGATTCCATGGAATAATGTGATTATGAGTTGATCCTAAGCCTGTTAGGAAGAATTTAACAAGCTAGTTAGGGTTTGTGATTAGTTTTGCTATTTTAGGGTTTATAGCGTCAATAATGGAGATGAACCCTAATGAAACCCTAAAAGGAAGTAGGAAACCCTAGGAAGTGAGTTCAAATGAATAGAATCTAATAAAGGTGAATAGTAAATAGATTATATGTACTTTTTAGGATTCTTGCTTTTGTGTGTGGATTGAACTGCTTTCCTGGACACTTTCTTGCTTGGATTACTATTAGCTTGTTGATTCGACTGAACAGGTATGTGGTTACTTTATGAATAATCGCCTTTAGTTTCATGGCGTTACCCAAATGTTTCTCGATTGATTGCAACCTAAACTGTTGGATGTTCAATTCTGCAATCATATAAAGTCCCTATGAGTATCACAATTAAATATGAATGTGTTTCTCAAACCTACATGCCACCCTGATGTATGTTGCAAGACCAAGCCCCAGAGGGAAGGTCTGATTTGGTCAAGCCCCAGAGGGAAGACCATTGGGGACCTTGGGAGGTGACCCCAGGCATGAAGCTCTGGATGGAGAAGGTGGCCTTATGTCCCTTGCAAGGACAAAACCCTAAGAGAGGGTAATCCAGGGTTTAGGGCAAAAGCGGTTGGGAAGTCACATTGAAAGTGTAATTTGGATTGTTAATCAATTATTTTCTATAATTAGGTTGTTAGAACATATTTGTGAAATTGTGATTGTCCCCCACATACCAGTATAGCAATATACTGATTGACATTTTGTTTGTCGATGTTTTAGGTACAATTCTGAAAATGGACAAACAGTAAATCGAAATTTGTGAAGATACAACTAAATTGATCAAGGAGGATTAGTTAGGTAGACTTTTTCTATGGATATAAGTCTAAATCCAAATTTTACAAGGTATGCAAAAAGTTTTATCTTATTCCAGTTTTTTAGTTTAGTATTAGTAGAATTTGATAATTATTTTTGATTAAATGTCAAACCATGGATCCTGAAATATTGGGATAGCGTCTCTGACCTCTAGTTCTCCCTTGATTGGGGGTTACCGGGAGGTGGGGTCATAACATTTGGTATCAGAGCCAGTGGTTTCTCATTTAATCTTTAGTAATTATTAAATTTTACAAACTCTATAGAACCAAGGGAGTTATTAGAGGATTTTTCAAAGATGGAGGTGTCTAGAAAAGGATCACGGTCTGGGGGCTGGCAATGTTTTTCTCTGCCCCACTAGTTGGTCACGAGGACTCCTGGATGCAGTGTGACTGCCTAGCTAATGTCTGAGGTCTTGAATCGATATAAGATATCTTTAGGAATCTCTCATATATTTCATCCCTTCTCAACCCTAATTCAATTAAGGATTCTAGGATTTAGGGTTTTTCTCTCTCTTCCTCATCCTCTTGAGGTCAGGGTAAGTATGATAAGGATAAGGAATCCTCCACCAAATCAATGAAAATCATGTAAACAAGATGTCACAGACATAATTGTAATAGTTTAAACGTAAACTAAATATTAATTACATGCTTAAGGTTGCATGGCGTGTGTTGCCATGCCCTCGAGAGAGATATGAGGTTACACTTTCTTGTAGGATGACGAGGAGAGAGTTATCTTTGGAGGCAGAGACCTCCAGGAAGAGATAGAGACCTGGCGCATCCCCTGAGGATGATGCTAACCCTAACCTTAAGTGGTGGTTAGAGAGAGAGATGACAAGATGAGTTGGATATCACAATTGACCATCTAGGAGAAAGTTGAATCTGTTCTACAGTGGGAGCAGCCTAAGACTCCTACTAAGATCAGAAGCTTCTTAAGATTGGCAGGTTGCTACAAGAGGTTCATCCAGAACTTCAGTGTTGTAGCATCACCTCTAACGTTCTTAATGAGAAAGAAAGCACTATTTGTCTGGTCAGACAACTGTGAGAAGATTTTTTAGATCTTGAAGAAAAAGTTGACTACAACACCAATGTTGATCCTACTCGAGTCAGATAAAGTCTACACAGTGTTTTGAGATGCTTCAAGCATAATTGGAACCCTAATTCAATTTAATGCAAAAATAATTATATTAATTGGATTTCCCTTCAACCAAAATTTTGCTGGTTGAAAATAAAAAAGTATGGAAGTCCTTGTGCCTTGCAAAGACAATGGAAATATCTACGTGAGTGGAGAACCCACTCACAGTAAGAAAAGAAAAAGAAATATCCATTAACTTATGGATATTATTATTATAAGGGTTAAGGTGCTTAATTTGCTTTTTCTTTAAATCATGGATAATTGAGAGGAATAAGAGACAAAGAGGATATACTCGTCTCTAAGGAAGATAAGGGGGCATATGGCAAGAAAGTTGAGGAGATAATTCCTACTTTCTCTCTCTTAAATGAATTTTCAATAAAATTCATATATAAGCTCCTTTATCCATGAGGTGAAGGGATAATTTCGAATCCACTTTCACTTATTGCTTGAAAAAACGACCAAGGGAGCTTGTAGCAATAGTAGGACGTCTCCCAACCTATTGGTAAGCTTCTTGACCTTGTTTCACCTTGAATTCATGGTGGAAATCACAAAACAATGCATGATTTGTTCTCTATTCCACTCCATCTTCAATCCTAGCCAATCCTTTCACTCCAAAGCTTGAGGATGAGCCTTGGGAAGGTTGCAAAATCTTCTTCCACCATTGTTGACGTGAAGCTACAAGCTTTGAAGCTCAATTGAAGGCGAGTTATATAACTTGAACCCTTGAACTTTGTTATTGATTCCATATCTTCATCAATTGTTGATTCCTTCTTTATTCGCGAAATTTTATTTGATTGATTGATGCAATCACCATGAAAATCATAGCAAGCTACGTGGGTTTATAGCTTGATGATGATGACATAATAATAATCACACACCTCCACAAATATCTATTGCAAATGGTTTCAACATTTTGGTCCAATCGGTTTCACCAAACCGTTTGGTGACCAAACAATTTGCAAATCGTTTGGAGGTTTGGGTTCCAAACCGTTTGGAGTGGTTGACCGTTTGAAATGGTTGACCATTTGAGGAAATATGCTTTTGTACTTGGATATTGATTCAATGGTTGCAATTGGTTTGATCTTGATGGTTTGAATTGTGAATGACTCAATAGATGCAAACCCTAACCGGGTTGAGTATTGAACCCTTAAGTAACTGAATCAATTTTTGGGTTGACTAGCCCAAACGGTCTCAAGACCATTTGGAGGTCACTCAAATGGTCTCAAGAACGTTTGGAGGTCAACCAAGACCGTTTAGAGGTTTATGATGGTGTATATTTGTATGGTTGAAGACCCAATGATATTAAATTGAAATATAATTACTAGCTCAATTGATGATCGATTCAATGATGAAAACCCTAATTGAATTTCACAAAATTCAATGATCGAATGGGTCAAACGGTCTCAATACCATTTGGAGGTCATCCAAACGACCTCAAGACCGTTTGAGGTCAGGTCATGTCATGGTTTGATGATGATCCAATGATTTCAATTGAATTAGTTCCACAATGTCAATCATTGATGGTTCTTCGATTTCAAAACCCTAAGTGATGGTTTCTTGATTATAAACCCTAGTACAATTCGGTTCAAAACCCTGATTGAAGGACCAATTGAAAATGGTTCAAATGAAGAATAAATCAGTAGTTCAATTGATAGATAGTTTAATGATTGAATCCCTGAATTGATATGTGTTGAAAGACCTTTTTTGGTCCATTCAGTTTTGAGAGGGTTTGGACCAAATGGTCTTAAGACCGTTTGAGTCCAAATGATCTCAAGAACGTTTGGGTCCAAACGGTCTCAAATTGTTTGGAGATGCAAGTGGTTTCAAGTGAGAAATGTCCATACAGTGTCATTATGGTTTGCTTAAATGATTTCAAACCATTCAATGTCTGAGTAACTAAGATCGTTTGGGGTCTAAGTGACCAAGAATATTTGAGGTTCAATTGGTCAAACCATCTAAACACCTAAGGTGACTAAAGTTCAATTAACTAATTGACTATTAGTGATGTAAATCAAAGGTGATTACAATGGTTGTACCTTTGAGGTACTAGGGTAATTAGTACCTTTTTGAGTGGTTAACTTTTAATGCTTATGAAAGCAATGATCTAATATGATGTGACAACCCTTCCTTCAAGTTGATTGGACCTAATATAATTAAACTTGAAGTAATTTACATCCTAGAGAAGATGAGAGAGAGAGAGGATTTCCTACATGAATGACAATCATGTAATGGTTAAACCTCAACACTTTCAAACATGAACGTAATAAGTAATCAGGGTATGATCCTTTGTAAAAAGATCATGAAACCTTAATTGAGAAGGTTAATGAAACCTAATCAAGGGCGTGACATGTAAAACCCTAATTAAGGGAGATGTCAAGTGAAAACCTAATTTCAGGTAATGATATGTGAAACCCCGATATATGAGGATGTTATGTGAAACTCTAAAGTGGAGTGATGTTATGTGAAACCCATATTTATGGGTGATGCTATGTGAACCTTAATTTATAAACATGGAAAATCCTATTCCTAATAATGGAATAGTGATTAATATATTGACAAGTGTAACACCTAAAGAGGTTGATAATGGATATCTTTATATCAATTATTCCTAACTCAAAGATGAGTCCATATTATTAGCAATGGTGGCATTTTCTAAATAAGTGACTTATGACCAATACATTACATGATAAATGCGATGAGTTGATGCATAAAGTATTAGGATGGGAAATACCCTAATACAAGATAAGTGGATGAATTCAAGTAAGGTAAAGGTGATGAGGGAAGTGATACATCAAGACATGATAGATATCACATCCAGCACCTTAAGATTTATACACCTTGATGTATTTTAAAACCAAAATATTTGGAGGAATGACACATGAAGTGTGTCATGACAATTGTTATATTATGAAGTAATGCACTTTGATAAGTGTAAGCTAACATACCTTAAGAAAGGGTTAAGCCAAGTTAATAAAGTATGATGTAATCATATTCTGGTAAAGTTGAGAGAGGAACTCATACTTTGTGTTGATAATTCATTTAATGATGAATGATGAGTATGAATAAGTATGATTGAATACTTATGCTATCAATATTGGCTCCTAGCTATGTGAAGTAATGAAATAGGACTTGATCATTAATAATATGATCTTGAGAACCTAAATGGTTATTTATGCAAAACCCTAATGGAGGGTGATGATATGCAAGAGAAATCTTAACCCTAAAAAGGGAATAATGTTATTACTTTGTGTTGCATGGTGCTGATATGAAAGCATTATAACTGTCATCATGAGTACTAATCATGCAGGTATGTTGAGATGATAAGCATATCAGGTATGAGCTATGATGTTTTGTATGTTGAAAATGTTTTATAGGCCTTGTAAGCCTTCATATTCTTTGTTGCTTAGTGAGAGGTAATCTAAAATTAAGGAGCCCTGTATGCCATATGATGTTTTAATTATTAAAATTGTTTATGGTATTCATAAGCCATAATATGCCTTGTTTCCTATTAAGAGGTAACAAGAGGTGAATTAAGCTTTGTGTGCTATGTGGAATGCTTATGTAGTAAGAATCATGCTTACCTTGGTCAAATGACCTGAAGGTATTAAGTTACCTGTTAAGTGGTAACAAGTATTCTGTGATGAACTAAAGGTTTGAATACCCATATTCTATAATCATGATGATGAACTTGTTAAGAAATAGAAATGTACTTGATGAGATGAGGGATTAAGATCCCAATACTTTGTTAGAAGAATATGGCTATAGGCCATGACTCCACAAAACAATGCCAGGCATTAGCTATGTGATCTAAGCCTGAAGAGAGTATATGCTAAGGCTATAACTCTATAGTGAAGATGTCAATATACCATGGCAAGCTAAGTGCAATTGGAAACATGTAGAGTAAAATATAATCAGCCGTGTAGTGTATTTTCGTAAAGTTGAAATACGAGAAACATTGGTTGATATTATCCTGTTTAACATAGTGGATAAAGGTTATACATGTTCTCCATATTCAAGTTTGGATAAATGACATGCTGCTGTATCAGGTTATAGCTGAAAGGCTTTAGACAAGATTAATGTTCTAATCGGTTAAACAATGATTTAACTATTGTTAAGCAATCATGATTCTTCTGTTCAGATTTATCATATTAATCTGCAATAATAATGTTTCTGGTGGAGAGTTATATCTCTCGCTGGGGCAATTTACAATTATCTCACCCCTGTGTGAACCATATTTTTAGGTGGATGCGGACGAGGAGGCATGAATCCTTTAATAGGTGAAGGACATCAACAACAGTAGCAAGGACAACAGTGAATTCTCAGGTGGAGACACTGGCTCATATGTCTTGTATAGATGTACATAGAGTCCTATGTGTCGTCTCTGTACTCTCAGGTCCTATCAAAATATCTTGTTACCTCTCACTAGGTAACAACTAATCTCATGGATCATAAAGCACATTTAACATCTTGTCACCTTTCACTAGGATACAACCAATATCATGGTTCAAAAAACACATTACATCTTGATGTAATGATCATGATAGCACTTTTTATATGTTACTCATCCAAGTATTTTAGATTTGGGATGCATAAAGGGATATCATTCTTAAAGAGATGGATGTGATATCTATGATGTCTTGATATATCACTTCCCTCAACACTTTAAACATACTTGATTTTATCAATTTATATTGTATTAAGGTATTTCCCATCTTAATACTTCCATATACTAACCTATCACCTTTATTGTGAAGTGCATAGGTCATAAAACACACATAAGGATTGTCCAACTATCTTCCATGATAGGGACTTATCTCAGGTTAAGGCATTGCTTTCTATAAGGTTACCTATAATCAATCACTTTAGGTATTTCCCTTATCACTGTAATAGTCACCATTCCATTATTAGGATTAGGGTCTCCCATACCATCACCCTTTATTAGGGTTAGGATTGCATAAAGCATCACCCTACATTAGGGTTAGGATTGCACATAACATCTCCCTTCATTAGGGTTTCATATCACATTGCCCATAATTAGGGTCTTCTATTCATTCCAATTAGGGTTTTCTCATGGCATCACCCTCAATTAGGGTTTCTTATGGAATCACCCTCAATTAGAGTTTCTCAATTCATGTCAATTAGGGATACACATCCCATTACCCAAATCATGATTATAATTTATCACAATATTGTCCAAGATTAAGGTTTCATATAGCATTACATAGCATCACCCTGGATTTGAGTTCTACATCATATCAATACATCAGGGTTTTACATCACATTACCCTAGTTTAGGGTTTCATGCACTTTACCCTAAAATTAGGGTTTCTTATTCAACTATCCATAATTAGGATTTACTATTCATCCCAATTAGGGTTTCACTCTCCATTCCCATAATTGGGGTTTTATATTATGTTACCCTAAATTAGGGTTAGGGTTCATTAACCTTCTTGATTGGGGTTTCATGATCTCTTTACTAAGGATCATACCCTAATCACCACATGATTAATACTCATGTATGAATTCCTTTCTATCATCCTTTCAACTTGATTAGGTTACATCAACCCTCCAATCAAGTACATACAACTATGATTGACATAGTGTACTGAGTTATTGCTTACTTAAGCTTCAAGGATTAACTCATCTAAGGATTATAAATCACTTAGTATCTTAAAGGTAAAATCCTAGTGATTATCTTTGAGATAGATCAGTAACAACCATATGGTCATTTGATCTTTCATCAACTTGGGTTTCCAATTGATTTAATCATATAGAATCATCCAAACAATCTTGATCATTGATGTTCCAAACGGTTTGAAACTGTTTAAGGCTCCAATAAGTTTTGAACTTACTTGACCAAATGGTCAACTCAACCCAAATGGTCAACTCAATATGTCCAAACAGTTTGAAACCATTTAAGGCTCCAAATGGTCAACTATTCCATTTGGTCAACCATGTTCAAACGGTTTGGTCACCAAACGGTTTGGTGAAACCGATTGGACCAGAAGTGTTGAAATTGTTTGCAACTAAAACTTGTTAAGATGTGTGCTTATGATGATGTCATCATCATCAAGCTTCAACCCTTCGAATTATACTGCCATTCTCATGGTAGTTTCATCAATTATTCAAAGGAACTATAAGCAGAACAATTGAACATAATGGATTGAGAAATTGAATTCAATAAGAATGAATAAGAGTTCAAGTTATATAACCCACCTCCAATTGAGCTTCAAAGCTTCAACCTCCATGTCTTTAATGGTAAAATCAACACCTTCAACTATCCCAAGCTCGTCCTCAAGCTTTGAGTGAAAAGGAATGGCTAGAATTGAAGATCGAGTGAAGATAAGAAGAAATCAAGCATTGATTTGTGATTTCCACCATAAAATAAAGGTGAAAGAAGACCATGGAGCTTACCTACAGGTTGGGGGTCGTCCTCCTGTTTCTCCTAAGCTTCCTTGGTCGTTTTGCAAGCAAAGAGTGAAAGTGGCTTCGAAATTACCCATTCAAGCTATGGATAAAAAAGCATATATGCATTTTATTTGAAAGTTCATTTAAGAGAGAGAAAGTAGGGATTATCTCCTCCATTTCCTTTCCACTTGCTCCCTTCTCTTCCTTAGATACGAGGATATCTTCTTTGCCTCTTATTCCTCTCAATTATCCATGATTTAAAGAAAAGCAAATTAAGCACCTTAAATCATATTATAATAATATCCATAAGTGAGTGGATATTTCTTTTTCTTTTCTTAATGTGAGTGGGTTCTCCACTCACGTAGATATTTACATTTCCTTTGTAAGGCACAAGGACGTCCACACTTGTTGATTTTCAACCAACACAATTTTGGTTGAAGGGCATTCCAATTAATATAATTATTTTTGCATTAAATTGATTTAGGATTTTAATTATGCTTAAATCTTGATTATTTTATTATCAAGATTCTCTCTCCTTCAAAGTGATAAAAATGAGACACACCTCTCATTTTATTTTCTCTACATGATGCCAAGAAATATTAGGGACTCTCTAGAAGTGGTATTTTGCATATTGAACCCTGGGTTTTGGGTAAATTACACATTACACCAAAACTAGGTTTTAATGTACAAACATTGCTTAATAAGCTCTTTCTTGGTGCTCAGCTTCCACAAGCCATACCTTTGCATCATTTTAATTCTCATGATGATCAAACACTTGAGGAACATTTTATCATGTAAAATTTTCAATTTAACCCCTCGACTTGGGTAAATTTCACTTTAGTGCAAAACAGGCAAAACATTATTTCAACATTGTTCAAAAAGGACTAAAATTGAAATATAAGTTCCTCTTGAACCTTAATTACTTTTCAAAAGATAAGAACAAGCATATAATTGTCTTTCTTAAACAAAACACCTAGGGTTAAAGCATAACCCAGGTCAGGGATGTTACATAATGATCCCAATGCACTTTAATAAGTGTAGGCTAACATACCTTAAAAAGGGTTAAGCCAAGTTAATAAAGTATGATGTATTTATACTCTGATAAGGATGAGAGAGAAACTCATACTTTGTGTTGATAATCATTTACTGATAAATGATGAGAGTAGTTGTTGCCTAGTGAGAAGTGACAATATGTTTAATGGCCTTGTGAGCCATGAGAGTAGTTGTTGCCTAGTGAGAGGTGACAAGATGTGTAATGGCCTTGTGAGCCATGAGAATAGTTGTTGCCTAGTGAGAGGTGACAAGATGTTTAATGGCCTTGTGATCCATGAGAGTAATTGTTGCCTAGTGAGAGGTGACAAGATGTGTAATGGGCCTTGTGAGCCATAAGAGTAGTTGTTTCCTAGTGAAAGGTAACAAGATGTTTATAAAGTCTCATGTGAGAAATGATAATGTTCAAAATAAACAATGGAAACTTAGTAACATAATAATAATAATTAATGGATACAATAATAATAATAATGAAATCTTGATCATACATTCTTCATGTTTATAGCCAAATAAGGGCTATAGTGTTTTGAATAAGCTTAAGAGAGATATGAGGAATAATGGAATTACCTAAAGGATGTGAATAAGTATGATGGCTTGGCCAAGGTTTAATACCTAGTAAAGGTGATGTGGCATTTTGGAATAATGGCACATGATTGGTAATAACCCAATACCTAGAATAATTGCACATGATTGATAAAAACCCAATACCTGGAATAATGACACATGATTGGTAATAACCCAATACCTGAAATAATGTCACATGATTGGTCATAACCTAATACATGAAATAATTGCACATGATTGGTCATAACCCAATACCTGGAATAATGTCACAGGATTGGTCATAACCCAATACATGGAATAATTGCACAGGATTGGTCATAACCCAATACCTAGAATAATGTCACAGGATTGGTCATAACCCAATACTTGGAATAATTGCACATGATTGGCCATAACCCAATACCTGGAATAATGTCACATGATTAGTCATAACACAATACCTCGAATAATTGCACATGATTGGTAATAACCCAATACTTGGAATAATGTCACAAGATTGGTAATAATCCAATACCTGGAATAATGTCACATGATTGGTCATAACCCAATACTTGGAATAATTGCATAGGATAGGTAATAACCCAATACCTGGAATAATGGCACAGGATTGGCAATAACCCAATGCCTGGAATGTTTGCACATGATTGGCATAGTCCAATGCCTAGAATGTCTGCACATGATTGGCAATAACCCAATGCCTGGAATGTTTGCATAGGATTGACATAGTCCAATGCCCAGAATGTCTGCATAGGACTGGCATAGTCCAATGCCTGGAATGTTTGCATAGGATTGGCATAGTCCAATGCTTGGACAAAATATGATGATGTATACTCACATGACTGATACAATTCAATATATGGTTAGCAGATTGGTTGAGGCCAACAGATAGAAATGAAAATGGTTCATGGATGACATACCATGATAATGAGTATTACAGGATAAGCTTGAGATGTTGATATAGTATGATGGATAAATGATATACCTGTTCTTCCTATTCCTTATAAAGAGAATGGATGATTTACTACTCTATGATAGATAGTTGCAATGCTTTAAAAGATGAGAATGTTCTAAACTGCTTATTCTCTGCTCAGTTTTATTCTATTAAACTGCAATAATAATGTTTATGGCAGAGAGTTATATCTCTCACTGGAACAATTTTCAATTGTCTCACCCCCATGGGATCCAACATTTTTAGGTAGACGGAGACAAGGAGGTAGAAACCATATAGCAAGGGAAGAACAACAACATCAGGGATAGCAGTAATATCTCAGGTGGAGACACTGACTGTCGTGTCCTATAGATATGAGTCCTATGTGTCGTCTCTGTACTCTTAGGTCCTCAGATTCAGTAGTTAGTGCTTTTATAATCGATTCGAGATTTTGGCTTGAGTGCCTTGAGGTTTTGTGTTGCTCATGTGTAGCCTTAACAAAGCAATTGATGTATATAACTCTCAAGAAGAGATGGTACATGGTATGTACTTGTGGACTAGAATGTACATGTAATACTTTGGTTCTTGTTATTAAAAGTTTCTTGGAATTGGATCTCTTTGCAAAAAGGTTTTAATTTTTAGTGATTTTTTAGTAATCCGCTGTTAATGTTTGCTTCCACTTCGTTAATGATGTTTTGTTCGAATGGTGTGTGACAAGTAGTGGTATCAGAGCTCTAGGTTCACTGAGTCTACAGAGACATAGGACTAAGGTGTTGAGTATGTTCTAGTATCCTCCAATATATCTTATAGTGACTTCAGCTTATGCAGAAGAAGGGAGATAGCTTAAAGATGTCTGGAGAACACGGGGATCACGTTGCTGAAAGCAATGTTGCTGCACCAGTAGGAGGTGTAAGGGATCAGGAAAGAAAGGAATCAGTGCCTGAGAATCCCCATTTTGATGAAGCTATGATAGAAAACCCAAATATTCATGCTCTATTTAGGGAATTCATGACCACAATGAGGTGTCTATCTCAGAATCTGCATTAGAAAGTAGAGAGAAATTTGCCACATTTGTGGAGTCAATTCAGAGTATAGAAAGGTCTGTGACAAAGAAATGTGAGGCAAACCTCAAAAGGAGGTCTACACAGTCACATGAACAATGGATTGGTGGTACTAAACAACCAAAGTTTTTGGTAACACCGATTCAACCACAATATAGTACATCAATGCAGTGGTCATCAAGTGAGGGTCAAACTTGCCATAAATGTGGATAGATAGGACATTTTAGGTAGCAATGTCCAAGAAGAAATAATGTGGTGACCCAACAATCAAGGCATAATCTACAAAACTCACAAGGACCCCAGTTTAGTGAAGCAGAAGGTCAAGGATGAAGACAAGTGTCACAGTTTGGCCCATCTACCTATGGTAGTAGAGGATAAGGGCAATAGCAGATGACAACTGACTCCATGTATTGAGTCAGATAAGGCATTAGATGACTCATAAGAGGTAACATGTCAAGATAGAACTTTTTATTCTGAGTTGTCTTTCTTTTTTCTACTCTCTGTCTACTAATTATAAGAAAGGTAGTTGTTGTTGAGCTTCCCTTAATTAATCTTATGTGGACATGAGGAAGAGCTAAGAAGGATAAGAACTTATATTCAGTCCAATATTCTCTTGTATGTTTTGAAATTTCTCTCTTCATATAGAAAAAAGAAGAGATATAGAAGAAACACCCAGAGAAAATTTAAGACACTAAGTAGTAAAACTTAAAGAAATGAAACATAATATAAAAACCAATACATACTACCTAATTTCAGTTCTTGAATACTCTGGCCAGGTATTCATTTATTGAAGATAAGGTAAGTATGCCACTCTTAGATTGCTATCTTTCTGATTACTCTGATCAAGTAATCATTTTGAGACAATCTAAAGAGAATAATGAGGTAGAAGATGTGGCATGGATATTTCTACCACATCCTAATTGATATACAAAGGTAATCTGAGTTAATCATGAATCAATTTATAAACAAAAGAAGATGTATATTATAATGTATACCTTGGTCTGAGGACCTAGAGGTAACAATTACCTGATGGGAGGTAACAATATTCAATGATGGACTGAGGGTTTGAATACCCAAATCTAGTAATCATGATGATGATGTGATGTGTTTTTGGCACATATAATGGATACCAAGGTAAAGAATCCTAGTGTCTAAGAACTTTAATGATATGAGAAAATGGAAACATGACTCCTCATAATAAGTAATGTTTGTTACCTGGAATGGCCAACTGTGAAATCATTCTAGTTATATAAAATACTATGGACATCATATGTTAGGGGTTTATGCTCTGCATAAACATAACATCAATAAGGATGTACTAATTGAAGGAAAAATTGTAGAATCACTGTGGGAAAAGCTTATCAAAGCTAAAAATGCGCGATAAGACTTGTAGTTCCAAGTGGTGACAAATCAGTGAGGTTTGAGACCTAAGTTAAATAAGGTATGTATAATGTTACCTGACACAGAGTTGACTCTACAATCAATAATGAAAAAGATAGTAGAGTATGTGTCATGTATGACAATTTCTATGATAACCATATATGGAAGGACTTTGTGTTGATCAAAGTTCTATGACATCTCCATGACTTAATGATATGATGAATAAATAATATCTGTCTTCCTTTACCTGGGATTTTGGGGACGAAATCCTTATTAGGGGTTTATAATTGTAACATCCCTGACCTAGGTTATGCTTTAACCCTAGATGATTTGTTTAAGAAAGGTAATTATATGTTTGCTCTTATCTTTTGAAAAGTAATTAAGGCTCAAGAGGAACTTATGTTTCAATTTTAGTCCATTTTGAATAATGTTAAAAATAATGTTTTGCCTGTTTTGGACTAAAGTGCAAATTACCCAAGTTGAGGGGTTAACTTGCAAATGTTACATAATAAAATGTTCCTCAAGTGTTGAAGCATCATAAGAATGAAAATGATGTAGAGGTATGGCTTGTGAAAGCCTGAGCACCAAGAAAGAGCTTATTAAGTAATGTTTGTGCATTAAAACCTAGTTTTGGTGTAATGTGCAATTTACCCAAAACCTAGTTTTCAATATGCAAAATACCACTTCTAGAGAGTCCCCGTTTATTTGTATCATTTAGAGATAAGAAAATTAGAGTGGCGTCTCATTTAAATCTCTTTGGAGGAGAGACAATCTTGATATTAAAATAATCAAGATTTAAGCATAATTGAAACCCTAATTCAATTTAATGCAAACAATAATCTGATTGAGTAATGTCGCATGACGTTGTGTCTTGGAATCAATTTATTAATGAAAGTGCCCTTCAACCAAAAATTTGATGGTTGAATTTATATAAGTATGGACGTCCTTGTGCCTTGAAAAGGCAACGAAATATCTAAAGTGAGTGGAGAGCCCATTCACATTAGTTAAAGGAAAAGTAATATCCACTCATTTTTGGATATTATTATTATATTGATTAAGGTGCTTAATTTGTTTTCTTTAATTCATGGATAAAGAAGAGGTTTTTGAAGGAGAGGATGATGGCTTCGTATGCAAGGAAGTGAGGGGGATAAGTGGAATCCATTTTGGGAGTTGAAGGAATTTTCTATTGCTTTCTCTCTCTTGAAATTTCCTTACATAAATTCCCATTTTTCACCCACATGAAAGACTCTTTTTTTACTCTTCTTTGTTTCCTTGATTTGTCCGTGCACAGGGAAGCTTAGGAGCAACAGGAGGACGTATCCCAACCTGTAGTTAAGCTCCATAATCATCTTCAACCTCGATTTCATGGTAGAAATCGAAATTCAATACTTATTTTCTTCTTTTCTCCAATCAATCTTCAACTTTAGCCAATCTTTTCACTCAAAGACTTGAGAACGGACCTTGGATAGTTGAGAAAGCTTCATTCACTATTAAGGATGTGAAGCTTGAATCTTGGATTCAACTTTGAAGGCGGGTTATATAACTTGAACCCTTAAATGTTATTATTGATTACATTTCTTCATCTTATGTTGATTCCTTTTTCATTCCCAAACTTTCCTTTGATTAATTGATGAAATCACTACAAATATCACAGAAAATTTCGAAGGTTTGTAGCTTGAAGATTATGATGTCATCTTAGCACACACCTCAACAAAAATCATGGGCAAACGGTTTTGAGTTTTGATGACTAAACGGTCTCAAGACCATTTGAGGGCAAACGGTCTCAAGACCGTTTGAGGGCAAACGGTCTCAAGACCATTTGAGGTGAAACAGTCTCAAGACCATTTGGGATTAATTGCTGATGTGAATGATGAAGATTCAATGGCTCAAGTTGGTTTAATTTTAATGGATTCAAGAGTGGGTGATCCATTGATTACCAACCCTAATTGGATTGAATGGTTGAAACCCTAAATCAATTGAGTCAATTTCTATGTTGAATGGCTCAAACGGTCTCAAGACCGTTTGAGGTCAATAGGAGTCATGGATGGATGGAGATCCAAGGGTTGTAGATTGATGAACCTTTAATGGTCTCACTGTTGGATGGTTTAATGTGTGCAAACCCTAAATTGATTGATTGTGGAAACCCTAGTTGATCCATTTAGTTTCAAGATGATTTGGACCAAATGGTCTTGAGACCGTTTGAGTCCAAATGGTCTTGATACCATTTGGGATCAAACTGTCTTCAGACCATTTGGAGGGCAAATGGTCTCAAACTATTTGATGTTCAATCAGTTTCAATGATGAGTTGCTCATTCGGTTTCAAACTGTTTGGGGTTAATTATATTTAATTCAAACGATCTCAAACTGTTTAGGGACTTTGGGATCAAGACCGTTGAAGGTCAAGTTACTTCAAGACTATTTAAGGGTCTAATACCTCAAGACCGTTTGGAGGTTTATTTGACTCAAACCATGTAAGTACTATTAAACCCCATGATTGTTAATGATGTTTATCAAAAGTAATTACAATGGTTGTACCTTTAAGGTACTAGGGTGATTAGTACCCTTTGAGGGGATAACCTTTGATGCTTATGAAAGCAATATCTCAACACACTATGCTAACCCTAAATGTATGTACTCGAATGAAGGGTTGACCTAATCTAATCAAACTTGAAGTAATCAACATCCTAGAAAGGATGAGAAAGAGAGGAATTCATACATGTATAATAATCATGTAGTGGTTAAACCTCAACACTCTCAAACATGAATAGAATATGTATTTAGGGTATGATTCTTGATAAAGAGATCACGAAACCCTAATCGAGGAGATTGATGTGCCCTAACCCTGATTTAGGGTAATGCTAGGTAAAACCCTAATATAGAGTAATGGTGTAACTCTAATCTAGGGTGATGAGATGAGAAATCCCAATTCAGGGTAATATAATGAAAAACCCTAATTTAAGAGGATGCTTCATGAAACCCTAATTCCGGGTAAAGTTACATGAAACCCTAATTTGGGGAAAAGTTATAAGGAACCTTAATTCAAGATAATGATGTGTGAAACCCTGATCCAGGGTGATGTTATGTGAAACCCTAATACAGGGTTATGTTATGTGAAACCCTGATCCAGGGTGATGTTATGTGAAACCCTGATCTAGGGTGATGTTATGTGAAACCCTAATACAGGGTGATGTTATGTGAAACCCTAATACAGGGTGATGTTATGTGAAACCCTAATGTATGATGATGTTATGTAAAATCCTAATTGATAAAGATGGGAAACCCTATCCCTAATAATGGAACAGTGATTAATATATTGATAAGTGAAGCACCTAAGGTGGTTGTTAATGGATGACCTTATATCAATAATGCCTTAACTCGAGATGAGTCCATATCATTGATAATGTTTGCATATTTCAAATAAATGACTTGTGACCAAGACATTACATGATAAATATGATAAACTGATGTATAAAGTATCAGGATGGGGAATACCCTAGTATAAGATAAGTTGATAAAATTAAGTAAGATAAAGGTGATGAGAGAAGTGATACATAAAGACATGATAGATATCACATCCAACACCTCAAGGTTGATACACCTTGATGTACCCTAAATCCAGTATACTTGGTGGAATAACACATGAAATGTGCCATGTCAATTGTTACATTGAGATGTAATGAGCCCAATGCACTTTAATAAGTGTAGGCTAACATACCTTAAGAAAGGGTTAAGCCAAGTTAATAAAGTATGATGTATTTATACTCTCGTAAGAATGAGAGAGAAACTCATACTTTGTGTTGATAATCATTTAATGATAAATGATGAGAGTAGTTGTTGCCTAGTGAGAGGTGACAAGATGTTTAATGGCCTTGTGAGCCATGAGAGTAGTTGTTGCCTAGTGAGAGGTGACAAGATGTGTAATGGCCTTGTGAGCCATGAGAATAGTTGTTTCCTAGTGAGAGGTGACAAGATGTTTAATGGCCATGTGAGCCATGAGAGTAATTGTTGCCTAGTGAGAGGTGACAAGATGTGTAATGGGCCTTGTGAGCCATGAGAGTAGTTGTTGCCTAGTGAAAGGTAACAAGATGTTTATAAAGTATCATGTGAGAAATGATAATGTTCAAAATAAACAATGGAAACTTAGTAACATAATAATAATAATTAATGGATACAATAATAATAATGAAATCTTGAGCATACATGCTTCATGTTTATAGCCAAATAAGGGCTATAGCATTTTGAATAAGCTTAAGAGAGATATGAGGAATAATGGAATTACCTAAATGATGTGAATAAGTATGATGGCTTGACCAAGGTTTAATACCTAGTAAAGGTGATGTGGTATTCTGTAATAATGGCACAGGATTGGTAATAACCCAATACCTGGAATAATTGCATAGGATTGGTAAAAACCCAATACCTGGAATAATGACACAGGATTGGTAATAACACAATACCTGAAATAATGTCACAGGATTGGTCATAACTCAATACCTGGAATAATTGCACAGGATTGGTCATAACCCAATACCTAGAATAATGTCACAGAATTGGTCATAACCCAATACCTAGAATAATTGCACATGATTGGTCATAACCCAATACCTGGAATAATGTCACAGGATTGGTCATAACCCAATACCTGGAATAATTGCACAAGATTGGTCATAACCCAATACCTGGAATAATGTCACAAGATTGGTCATAACCCAATACCTGGAATAATTGCACATGATTGTTAATAACCCAATACCTGGAATAATGTCACATGATTGGTAATAATCCAATACCTAGAATAATGTTATAGGATTGGTCATAACCCAATACCTGGAATAATTGCATAGGATTGGTAATAACCCAATACTTGAAATAATGGCACACGATTGGCAATAACCCAATGCCTGGAATGTTTGTACAGGATTGGCATAGTCCAATGCCTAGAATGTCTGCACAGGATTGGCAATAACCCAATGACTGGAATGTTTGCATAGGATTGGCATAGTCCAATGCCTGGAATGTCTGCACAGGACTGGCATAATCCAATGCCTGGAATGTTTGCATAGGATTGGCATAGTCCAATGCCTGGACAGAATATGATGATGTATACTCACATGAATGATACAATTCAATATCTCGTTAACAGTTTGGTTGAGGCCAACAGATAGAAGTGAGAATGATTCATGGATGACATACCATGATAATGAGTATCACAGGATAAGCTTGAGATGTTGATATAGTATGATGGATAAATGATATACATGTTCTTCCTATTCTTATAAAGAGCTAGATGATTTACTGCTCTATCATAGATAGTTGCAATGCTTTAAAAGATGAGAATGTTCTAAACTACTTATCCTCTGCTCAGTTTTATTCTATTAAACTACAATAATAATGTTTTTGGCGGAGAGTTATATCTCTCGCTGGGACAATTTTCAATTGTCTCATCCCCGTGGGATCCAACATTTTAAGGTAGACGCGGACAAGGAGGCAGAAATCATACAACAAGGGAATAATAGCAGCATCAGGGACAATAGTAATATCTCAGGTGGAGATACTGACTGTCGTGTCCTATAGATATGAGTCCTATGTGTCGTCTCTGTACTCTCAGGTCCTCAGAGTCAGTAGTTCGTGCTTTTATAATCAATCTGAGATTTTGTCTTGAGTGCCTCGAGATTTTGTGTTGCTCATGTGTAGCCTTAACAGAGCAATTGATGTATATAATCCTCAAGAAGAGATGGTACATGGTATGTAATTGTGGACAAAAATGTACATGTAATACTTTGGTTCTTGTTATTAAAAGTTTCCTGGAATTGGATCTCTTTGCAAAAAGGTTTTAATTTTTAGTGATCTTTTAGTAACCCGCTGTTAATGTTCGCTTCCGCTTAGTTAATGACGTTTTGTTCGAATGATGTGAGACATTAACCGTTTTAAAATGATTTTGGGTATACATTACATTGAGAGACATCACATCCAATTGGATCATTAGAAGAAAGTGACCAACTTTCAGTAGTGGTTACCCACATGAATAGTCCAGATGTTGTGACTGATAAGATGAGAAAAGGTTTGAGGCCTTTCTAGCACATATATAGCAGATGCAAGGGCAGAGAAAATAACAATAGAGGATATTCAGATAGTGTGCAAGTTCCCAAATGTTTTTCCCGATGAATTACCATGTTTACCTCTATAGAGAGATTTTGAGTTTGAAATATACATCTTACCTGGTAGTTGTCCAATTGAATTACCAACTTATAGAATGGCTCCCGTAAGGTCAAAAGAATTAAAAACCCAATTGCATGAGAAACATGATAAGGGTTTCATTCAACCAAGTACACCACCTTGGGGAGATCTGTTGCTCTTAAAGAAGTATGGAACTAGGTGGTTCTACATAGACTATAAGTAATCGAATAAGATAAACATAAAGAACAAATATCCTATTCCTAGTATTGATGATCTATTTGATTAGTTATGTAGAGCAACAATCTTTTGAAAATTATATTTTAGGTCAGGTTATCATCAATTAAGGATAAAGGCATCAAATGAACAATCAACCTTCATAACAAGATATGGGCATTATGAGGTCGTAGTTATGTCTTTTGGACTAATAAATGCACTTGCAACTTCAATGGACATGGTGAATAGACTTTTCAGGCCATATTTAAATAAATTTACATTAGTCTTTATAGATGTTATTGTCATATATTCTAGAGATTCACAACATCATGAACAACATTTGAGGATAGCCCTATAGTTGTTGTGACATCATCAACTTTATGATAAGTTCAACAAATATGAAATATTGGTTGGCTTAAATTTCCTTTATTAAACATGTCACATCAGGAAAAGGAGTCAACAGAGATGCTAAGAAGGTGGAATGTGTTCTCTGGTGGTAGAAACCCACAACTCTTATTGAAAATAAAAGTTTTCTAGGGTTAGCTAGATATTATATGAGATATATAAGGAACTTTTGTGTATTGGTAACACCTCTTATGCATTTAACAAAGAAGGATATACCTTTTTTGGTTTGAGATATGTGAGAATAGTTTTCAAATGTTAAATAAAAAGGTAACCATCAATCTTGATTTTATCGAAGGTAGATAAGGGATATGTGGTGTTTTGTAATACATGTAGGAGAAGTTTAATACGTGTTCTATGCAAGAAGGAAAGGTTGTGACCCATGTATTTAGACATCTCAAGAAGAATGAAGAGAGTTATCCTACACATGACTTGTGTCGGCAAAAATAGTGCGCCTTAAAGACATGGCGTCGTGATCTCTATGGTGAGTAATGTTAGACTATAAGAGTTTAAAGTACATATTTACATAAAAGGATCTCAACTTGATACAATGTAGATGGTTAGATCTCATTTAGGACTATGATATTACCAATGATTAACACCTTTAGAAGGCCAATGTTATGATAGATTTCTGAGTAGGAAGTCTAAATCACATGCAAAAATGTATTCCATCACATATGTAAAGAGAGAATTACTAGTGAAGTTGAGAGAAATGAATATGGAATTGAGTGTGTATGAGCAAGGTGGTCTATTTGCACAAATGTGGGGTAGGCCTACATTCTATGTATAAAATCAAACGAGCTTCAACAAAGTGGCAATGAATCGAATCATATCATGCATGATATGATAGAAGGTAATTGGATAGAGTTCAGATATTTAGATGATGGATTGTTGTATCAACAAGATAAATTGTTCGTGTTGATTACATTGAGTTGAAGTAGCAAATTCTTGAGGAAGCTCACTCTTCTATGTATGCATTGCATTGAGGCAGTTCAAATATGTACAAATATCTCAAGGAACTATATTGGTGGTTGGGCATGAAGAGATATGTGGATGAGTACATAGCCAAGTGTGGTGTGTGCCGACAAGTTAAGATTGAACACTAGAAGCCACTGGGTACCCTACAACCACACCCTATTCTTATGTGGAAGTGTGAACATATATTGGTGGTTGGGCATGAACAGATATGTGGATGAGTACATAGCCAAGTGTGGTGTGTGCTGATAAGTTAATATTAAACACTAGAAGCCATTGGGTACCCTACAATTACTCCCTGTTCTTATGTGGAAGTGTGAACATTTGGCATGGACTTTGTGGTAGGGTTATGTGATAAAATGGTTTCTCACCCTTTGCATATGACTTCTACTCTTTTCCTTTCCCTTAACCTCACCACAAATTTCTTGTACATATATGATTTAATGCTTAGTTGATAATTTTCGAGCACAATTTCCACCTTGGTGACACTCAATAAAGTTTTTAAAGTACATCACTCATCATCTCCTTTATCTTATTTTTTTATCATTGTCTTGTGACATTATGCCTTTAATTTCATGTTCATGGTATATAGGGTACTCTCATATTTGCAATACATATAATTTTACCCAATTTGGAGCTAGGATGAATGAGATACACATCATTGAATTATTTTTCCTCTTGAAAGTTTGATTACACCTTTTTCTTTTCTCACCCTCTTTGGGCCTACGACCAGCCCATGTAAGGGGGCACGACCCAGTGGTACCCCACCCATCTCTCCTCCTCACCTTCTTTTCCTTTTTCCTTCCCCTCCTTTCTTTCCTGGCCCCCGACTCCTCCCTCTCACTCATACGGAATCATACAAACACCAGTGTCATCCACAATGCGGTGTCTTCCTCCCTTTCAGCCTCTCACCCACCTACTCCCTTGGCCCTTTTGTCTAGCTGCCACTCAATAAGATGCCAATCGGAAAGGTTGAACCTAGGGGCCGCCGCCACTACCCCCTTGCTCAACTCAAAACCCTAGAACCTATGCCATGCTTCCCCACCTTCCTTTTTAAACCCTCCGACCCTTCATTTATGAGGTTAGCTCCTCCCTCCACTAGAACTGGTGCTTCCACCCACACTCCTCACCCACCTACTATGTAGGCACCATCTTGATGCTACCAGCCTCTCCAGGTCATCTCGGCCTTGCCTGCATCTGCAAGTTTTTAGAAACTTCTCGTCGTTATGAAGATGACCAAAGGAGGAGGGCAACACACCCCGATTTCCTTGGTTCTGCTCCGTCACTTCCCTCCCTCTGTTGGTTCTAGCTGACAATCCTACCATAGCCACAAACCACCTTGGTTGTTTCTCTTGGGCTACTATAGCAAGCAGTGTCGCACCAGCACCATGTAATCGGTGATAAGAGAAGGAGGCGAAGCACAACTCTAGCCCAACAACTCCTATACCCAACTCATGCCTTGACCCTCCCCCCATCTCTGGCTCTATTCTTTGGTCACCTATTGCCTATGCAACATAGGGATTGTGCAACCAATGAGCCATAGAGACATAGAGAGTGGGTTTTCACTCAAACCATTGCTCGTGTTAAGGACCACATGAGCACAGATCCAATGATATGCCATCGAGTTAGCGTGAGAGCCCAACGGCGATGCGGGGTGATGATGGATAGTGGCATCACATTTGATGGTGCTCACTCACCCACAACAACTACCCGGTAGTGGTGAATGGTGATTGGTGTCTCTAGGCCGCACCGACACATCCATGCGGCCTATCTCGGCCCAGATCAAGGTATTTACCCCCAAAATCCTCCTTTGATGCTTTAATCTTCAAAACCCTATATCTTTTGGGTTGTTTAATCAAATATTATGATGTAATATATCATTTTGATAAAAAGAACCTACCTAATGGTACTACTTATTGATCCTAGTTTCATTCATACCTCCCCTAATTCACTATTTTATGGCCTATTTGTTCTTTAGTTATCTAATCTTAATCATCCATATTTTGATGTGACCCTAATGATTTGCCACCCTATTTCGTGGTACCTCAGTAACTAATATCCCCTTGAAATTAGTATTAACTAATCTAGCTTTCTTATTTGCTCTCTAATGCCATCTTTCATGTACTATGACTCATAAGCTACCTTTTTGGGTATTAATATAATGTAACTTGAACACTTATAAGGTTTGGACCTTTTAATCTCTATAAAATGCTATCACCTCAAAATCAGT
The DNA here is from genome assembly GCA_963693085.1 of Alisma plantago-aquatica. NCBI lineage: Eukaryota > Viridiplantae > Streptophyta > Magnoliopsida > Alismatales > Alismataceae > Alisma > Alisma plantago-aquatica. Next base: position 1,243,512,861 of record OY856409.1, read on the forward strand.
AGCCATGATTATGTTTATTGCTATATAAAATCAATATCCCACACTTTTGTTTCATGCTAACATCATAAGACCTTAAGTACTCACTCTAGTCTATGATTATGATCCAAAATGGCTTATCTTGAAACCATTCTTTTAAGGATATGATTTCTCCTACTCATCTTGTTATATCAATTTGGGCTTCTTGCCTTGGTTATACTCTAAACATGGACGTTCTCTTAGTCTAAGGCACCCTACAATGTTGTGTACCATGTAGTGCACTTTTGTGAATACGTGATATGACTAGAACCATGCTTGTTTTAAAAGGGGACCTAGGTGCTTGAGAATGTCCCTATAGGTACTCCTACTCCATACTCATGAGAGATCTATCCTTGTACTCTAGGTTGATATTGAGGGTCTTACCTTGAGCTCTTGGTGCTAGGTTTTACTCTACACTTGCAGGTACACTTTTTACTCCTCTTGAATTATTGCTATTGTTATGAATTGGTTTCTAGTTGTATATGTACAGTCTTAGTGCTTGTCTATGAATTGTTTGATAGAAGTGACCTTATGATATCCTTTTCATGCTTTGATATATATTATATGTTGAACGTCACCCTCAAACATTAATGTAGAAAACCATTGTACAATAACCCTTGTGCCCTACCCAACTCATTGGATGTGAGCATAAGGCACAGTAACTCCTCCTTGAGTTGTCAAGAGGGGAGCAAAATACTTTGTTGAATATAGGGTGACATTATGGTTTTGATCACTTGGGCCCCTCATGGTTGAAATGTACAACTATTGGCTATGCCTTTTTGCCATATAGAATCTTCCTTTGGAAGTTGTCACACGAATATACGGCCTTATATTGATGTTAAGTACAATGGTTAAATTCACCTAAAAGATGTTCCTGAAAACTTTGTTACATGTTTCTTATGTTTTCTGTTCTTTGGTCTTTACTTCTTGTTATCTTGCCAAGATTATAATTATGTTAATCTCATAATCTTGATAGTTTCATTTTGCAAAGTGTACCAATGCACCCACATTGAATTTGTGTCCTATTTTTGTTCCCTATTAGGTGATCGATAGGTCAATCAAGTTTAATGAGAGAGCCTCTACAACAAAGAACAACATCTCAACATGGGGCTTGTAGTAAATACATGGGTTTTTCAATCTCTTCATGTAATAGAATAGTTATGTTGATCTTGTAATCTTTTCATGTTGTTTCCTTTGAACTATGTTGTACTTCAGACACTTTGGTTTAAAATATAATGATAGACACTATTTTGCTTTTCTTTACATATGCTTGTGTGACTTGTGCCATTGCATAGACGGGCACCCCAATCCACTCACCTTTGTCTATGTAGCCATTAGGAGGGTGGACTTAGGATAAAAAATAGTTCCGTGACAAATGGTATCAGAGTCAAACACATGAACATCTATGTAGGTAGGGCATGACACATAATTAGAACCCAGGGAGAACCTAAGTCCATAATGGTGAAACTAAGGTAGTAGGTTTTATACACCATGTGTGGTTGCTCCGCACATCTGCATGCCCTAAGTGAATCCAAGATTGGTTTAGGACTCTTCCTTAAAGCCTAGAGAGTCTTCTAGCATCTCCTCTCTTCTTTAAGGACTAACCCAAGCCACCTAATTAGATGAGGATTAGTTAGCTTCTAGGTGTGAGATTACTCTATGACCCATTGTTCACATGATCACTCTATTTTGGGTAGTCTATGTATGGGGAAAACTAAAATTTGAAATAATTGGTAAAAGTTGATTAATATGATATTGATGCCATGGTCTGATTGTAACTATGAAACTCAATTTAAATTAATACTCTTGAAGATTAGTACTCATATGTTAATCCCCCAGATCATGTGAAACTCGACTATGCCCGATTATGACTAATATGCTTCCTATGCTTGAGGATGATGACAATGATCTTGATGTGGTGAAATAAGGAGAATGTATACCTTATACCTCATGTTTAATGGGGTACCTATTTAATTAGTGCCTTTGATGTCCCAATTTGATTAAACCTTAAACATAATTAAGCACATATTACCCTATTTTGATTTATGCCATGATTATGCTTGGTGTAATGATGCTCTTAGACTCATGATCTTGATTTTAAGACTCTAATACCCGAGGCACCTTCCCTATTGATTACTATGCCTCCATGCAATCTTGATTTTGACATGATATGATAATTTTGGGACCTTTGATCTTGCCCTCTTATACTCATACCCTTGGATGCCCTATTCGACTACTCAATTTCTAATTATGCCCTTGCCTTGATTTTGAAGGAACGGAACGATATTTTTGACCTTAATTATGAAGATCTTGGACTTTGGACTGACATGATGATTTTGACCCCTGATCTTATATGATATGACTTGATAGTTGGTACTCTCACTATTTTATACATGCTTGATGATCATGATTAATATGGGCTAAATGTGCCAGATTAAGGGTTGAAGTTTAGCTCTTGACTTCTCTAAACTAGGACACATCCCTATTTGAACCCTCTAAATCTTCATCTTGATGGTTTATTTAGAGCATGGAAATGTGGCCTCTTTCTCACAATTTTGATCTTTTGACCTAAGCCCATAATAGGTCATGCTCATGGTAATGATGATACTCAATCTTGGTGTCTAGATTTGAAGAAAAAAAAGACCAACCTATAGTCTAGTAGAAACCCTAAAACCCTAGTTTTGAAATGTTTGGATCTATGACCTGGATATCCAAACATTGACCCTCCATATTGATCTATGACCTACAGACTCGTGATTTTGATCTTGATGTGGCTTGACTCGCATCATTGCCCAATACTGTATTGGAGATCACCCCGATTTATGACTAATAACTTTCATGTTCCCAAATTTGATATTGTTGGCTTTATGATCATGTTGGACACTCGATTTATGAATTAGGGTTTAAGCCACATGTAGGCTCAGGGTGGGGCCTTCCTTTAAGTTTCATGATGAAGCCATAATGTTGAAAAATGATGTGTCCCGGAAGTGTACCCCCCACTTAGGACAATATAGAGGCTAAAAACCCTAAATGATTATTACATTGCAAGTCATGATGTACTCTGGATGCAAGAGCCCTATTTGTTCGACTTAAAAATGTGATCTCTCCAAATTGGTGAACCTATAGGATAATCCCTCTAAATTTGTGATTTATGTAATGTTGCCCCAATTTTATGATCGATGCGACCTTACCTTGACCATAATACTCGATTGCTTGATTTTCATAATGAAATGGATACGGTAACTAGTGATGATACCTTATGAGAAGACTAGTATGATCTTGCTGATGAAGAGAAAACTCAATCTCGATTAATGACTCATGTTAATTTTGGGGACAATTTTTCTTTTAAGGCGGGGAGGGTGTGATAACCTAGTTTCTCACCCTTTGCTTATGACTTCTACTCTTGGAATGCCCTTGAACTCACCATCAATTTCTTGTACATATATGATTTGATGCTTAATTGATAATTTTCAAGCACAATTTTGACCTTGGTGACACTCAATGAAGTTTTTAAAGTACATCACTCTTCATCTCCTTTCTCTTACTTTTGATCATTGTCTTGTGACATTATGCACTTTAATTTCATGTTCATGGTGTATAGGGTACTCTCAGCTTTGCAATACATCTAATTTCATCCAATTTGGAGCTAGGATGAATGAGATACACATCATTGAATTCTTTTTCCTCTTAAAAGTTTGATTACACCTTTTTCTTTTCTCACCCTCTTTGGGCCTACGACCATCCCATGGGGGTGCGGCCAGTGGTATCCCACCCATCTCTCCTCCTTGCCTTCTTTTCTTTTTTCCTTCCCCTCCTTTCTTTCCTGCCCCCCAACTCCTCCCTCTCGCGTAGAAGGAATCGTACAAACACCAACGTCATCCATGATGTGGTGTTTTCTTCCCTTTTTGCCTCTCACCCACCTACTCCCTTGGCCCTCTTATCTAGATGCCACTCAACAAGATGCCAATAGAAAAGGTTGAACCCAAGGGTCGCTGCACTCGAAACCCTAAAACCTATGACATGCTTCCCCTCCTTCCTTTTTAAACCCTCCAACACTTCATTTCTGAGGTTAGCTCCTCCCTCCACCAGAACCAGCGTTGCCACCCACACTCCTCACCCACCTGCTACGTAGCCACCATCTTGATGATGTTGGCCTCTCTAGGTCATCTTGACGTCCCCTGCATATGTAGGTTTTTATAATCTTCTCATCGTTATGAAGATGACCAAAGGAGGAGCGAATCACACCCCAATTTCCTTAGTTCTGCTCCGTCACTTTCCCTCCCTCTGTCGATTCTAGCTGACAATCCTACCGCACCCTCGAGCCACCTTGGCTACTGCTCTTGGGCTGCTGCACCAAGTGGCGCCACACCAACACCATGTAGTCAGTGACAAGAGGAGGCAGAGCACAACTCTAGCCCAATGACTCATGTACCCAACTCATGGCTATCTATTACAATATTAATTGTTATTTTTCATTAATACTTTATTTTCGAAATTCTAGATTCAAAACTTGCCTTACTATATTCAACATCATTGATAATTGAGTGTGAGCTTTAAACTCATTTTGGTGATATATTAACATTCATGATGTTCAAATTAGAAAGTTTTATCCATTTATCCTTGTTAGGTGGTGGCTACATCATCTTAAAACCAATAATGGAAAGTACCTAAGAGTAATTATTGCATATATGATTACGTTCAAACATCCAGTGAGTTAATTACACTCTTAATGACAACATCATGTAAGATTCCACACCCCAGAAGGACTAATCTATAACCTAACTTACCATCAGAAAGGATAAGAAGATGTTGTTCGTATAAGTGGTTTATTAATTAGTTGGCCTTAGGCACATTGTATGAACAATTCCTAGTATTATGTAAGTACATTTAAGTGATAATCTATTTACCCACTTAAGTGTATACATGTATATATGAACTCATATATATAGAAGACCTAGAACTTCTTTACAAACTACTATGACAATTGTTATTACAATCTACATGGTATCAAACACATGTTCCTAACCCTATCTCTCCCAACCCTTCCTCTTCTATTCCTTTACTATTCCTCCACTCCTTTCCCTTTCTATCTTCATCCATGATGACCATTGCCTCCACCACCACCAGGAAGCAACCAACAATGCCCCAATAGTCAACAACCATCAACGGTTACTATTTGTTGTTGTGGTCATAGAGTTGTGACAATACATTATCGTTCGCCACTTCTGCAACATCGACAACAAGTCATATGCCTAGTCTATGGCAGCCAGCCACCCAACTTCACACCTAGAAATCCACCACTACCTCTCCTCATATAATCCCCCTTTCCCGTGGCTTTTCCCCAACCACAAATTTAATATATATATGTATATGTATATATATATATATATATATATATATATATATATATATATATATATATATATATATATATATATATATATATATATATATATAGGGTAATGATCCTGTGAGAAACAATCTTGGTGAGAGCATGAGAGGCATTTGAATAACTCTCTACATGTATCAATTTTTCATAATCTAACTATACAGATTGCAAGTATACCTTAATATTTACCTTCCTACAAAATTTCATCACCATATGATTTGTAGTTCATTCACACAAACAAAATACGTTTTTATGCTCTATATTGAATTTCAGGCTGACCGTTGGATGTATTGTACATATGCACAAGTAAATAATGTCTGATTGCAATGATTTTTTGTGAGAAGGTAAATTAAATGATGCTTTTTCAATCTATATGGTTGGATTTAAAAAACAGTTATGAATTTGTAGTTATTCAAATGCCTCTCATGCTCTCATCGTAGGATGTTTCTCACTAGATCGCTACCCTATATATATATATATATATATATATATATATATATATATATATATATATATATATATATATATATATGTGTGTGTGTGTGTGTGTGTGTGTGTGTGTGTGGGTGTGTGTGTGTGTGTATGTGTGTGTGTATTGAGAGAGAGAGAGAGTCAGGCTAATGTACACTCGAGTGTATTCTATCCTAACTCTCTCTATATATATATATATACATATATATATATATATATACATATACATATATATATATACATATATATATGTATATATATACATACATATATATATATATATATATATATACAAATATGCAAAAATGAAGTAAGCAAAAGACCCCAATGGTAGCATATAACACACCAAAAAATACATAAGGGGAGTCATCTTATTTCTTATTCCTATATGTTTGGTTCTCCTAACCCACATGGATGCATGTATTTGTCTGTATTAGGGAATATTTTATGTTGCATATCATGATGCATATAATCATGTGATTTATTATATGTTTCCCATAGCGCCTATATATTGGTAGTGCCTTGTTTCTTCATGTTGTGCCTCTATACCAGTAGTGCTTTGTTCTTGCTATTGTTCCTTCATATCAGTAATGCTTCTTTCTTTCCTATCGTGCCTATACATTGGTAGTTCCTTATTTATGTATTGTTCTTTCAATATGTTTCCTTTACTTTTGGTTATCAACACTGTATATAAATTCATTTTTGTTATTATCTCAATGACATAACCCATGTAACTACTATAAGTCTTAATGGTGACAACTCTTAATATGGATGAATGCGGTTCAGAATTTCATGAAATCCCATGGAAAATTAAAGTTCTAAAAAGATCTTACACGTAAAGAACCTAATGATGCTTGGGTCAAGAAAATCGCCAGTTTTTTTCTTGTCTTGGGGGTGTATTGACCCCAATGTGGTAGTTATATACATGTGGCATATGAATTCAAAACTCATTTGAGAAGTAATGAAACAATTTTACATGCAAGATGACAATTGCTTACCTTTGTACAATGCCATGTATATTTTTTCTATGAACAACAAGGCAGTCGTTCATTTTTGAAATACTTTGATTTCATGAAAGGCCTTACAAACTATCTGGATTTTTTTTTCTTACCTACCACCTATACCGATGTTACCAAGTAAATTATGAGGTACTTCCTCAATAGTCTTTGTCCCTAGTATGCTACACTGTGTCAACTTCTTCTTGTTGGCAGGACCTGGCATATGCACTCATGTCCCAGAACGAGATGACCTCTACTCAATCCCTTCCCATAAGGTGTTTGAAACCCAAACTGCATTAGATTCTACTGTCAAGGGATGAGGATGAGGTCACGGTACCCATACTGGCATGCGACCAACATGCACCTAATGTGGCAAACTAGGCTAGAACAAGGATGTGTGTCACTCCAAGCATGGATACCTTACTCAATATGGTGAGGGTGCATCGAGGCTCTACATGTGTTGTTGAAGTGTCCACACCAACCACTAGTGAGGGCCCTCTGACAACAACAATGGCTTCTCTCTTACTAGAAATCCCAACCATGTCTCAATGACAAAGGAGGACTGTGAATGTCTTCATGAAACTACACACTAGTTGTTGACTCCGCTCTTCACAATAGTATGCCATCCTCCTCATTTGACTGGCATGTTGACTCATACAATGTGACACCTTTGACCCATCTGATGACTCAACAAGGTAACCTCAGGTCCTCTATGCTTGCCTCCAATTCTAGTTGGATGATGGATTCAAGTGCTACTCAACGCATGATCGGTATGCCACACCTTCGCTTACCTATTCCACCTCTTTTATTACACAATCCAATGTCACCATGGCAAATGAATCTTTAAATATGTCACTAAGTGTGGCATTGTCCCTCTCTTATTCAAATTAAAATTATATAATATTCACTTTGCTCCTAATTTTCCATATAATCTGATGTTAGTGGCAAAACTATTTGAATCCCTCCATTGCTCCATAGACTTTGGGCCTTCTGGTTTTGTCCTACAAGATTGATGGAATTTGATGATGACTGTCAAGGGGGTCCCCTCTGGTGATCTATACTACTTCTCCATCCATCCACAACCTCAGATAAGTGCTCTTATTATAGCCACTACTGTCCAACTACATCTCTACTTTGGCCATCCTTATCCGAACAAGCTCGATATTTTAGACAAATCTATTTATAATTATTCATCTATCCTATTTGATGTGTGTCAGTTGGGAAAACACCATCATGTAAATTTCCCATACTGTTATCTTAAACAATCCTCAAACCTTTTGATATGATACATACTGATGTGTGTGTTCCATTTTAGACAACAAGTTATGATGGTTTCACATATTCTTTTATGTATGTGGATGATTTTTCAAGAATGACATGGGTCTATCTTCTTCAAACATGTGATATTTTCACTTATTTTCTTTTGACTAAATGGTTATTGTTTGATTTCTGTGTCCATTTAGGTCTTGTGCATCGAGAACACCTTTGAATACACCCATCATGCAATTTCTTCTTTTTGTCGGGATGTGGGAATCATCCATCAAAGATCTTGGGCTTGTTATCCACAACAAAATGGTATTATTGAGCATAAAATTCATAACCTTCTTGACATATTATATGATCCTTTATTATAAATGCAAATCTCCCCATAAATCTTTAGAATGATGTTGTCCTCATAACATGTTTCTTAATCAATTCACAATCCTCCTCGATTCTCCAAAAGTGTACTCCCTTTTCCATTCTACATTGGCACGCCAAACTATTTCCTTTATCGCCTCCAATTTTTGGATGCACCGTTTTTGCATAATTTGAACCCTAAGGTTAACAAGATATCCCACACATAATAAGAATTGTTCTCCTAAGGCACCCTTTCTCTCAAAAAAGGTACAAATGCCTTGATCTCAAATCTAATTGTGTTTATATCTCTATTGATGTAACTTTTCATGAGGATGAGGTGTTCTTCTCTTTTTTTCCCTCCATCTGAACCTACACATGACTTGATCTTCTTTCCTAAAACTTAACCTTGAATCCCATTGCCACCACCTCTAGAATCCACACAACATGTGGAACTTGATTCCCAAACAACAACTCCATTGTCAGCATCTATTTTGGTCCAATCTGACTTACTAGTCGCGCTTTGCAATGGTAAAGGCTCGTGCACTACAAAACATCCAATTTATAACACATGTAGCTTGTCACACCTCTCTATTGCTAATTCAATTTTTGTCATGATATTAGATACCATAGTTATTCAAAAATGTCTCACCGATTATTTGATCCATCTTGGGTGGAAATCTACCATGTTGAAAGAGATGCAAGCTTTACATGACAATCATATATGGTATCTAGTTGATTTTGATTCAGGCAAGAATATTGTTGGTTTCCGCTGGGTGTTCTCAATCAAGCATCACACTGATAGATCTATCAAGAGACTAAAGGGGTGACTAGTTTCTAAGGGTTGTACTCAATCCTTTGGTGTGGATTATTTTGACTAGTTGCTAAGGGTTTTACTAAATCTTTGGTGTGGATTATTTTGATACATTTTCTTATCTGACAAGAATGTCTTTAGTCCAAGTTCTTATTTCTTTGACTGCCATTTTTTAGTTAGAAATCAAGAATGCCTTTTTTACATGGGGATCTTCTAGAAGAGGTCTACATGCAACAACCTCCTGAATTTGTTGCTTATCAGATTCTTCTAAAAAAATCCCCTAAGGTGATCTTTATATCTGCTTAAGAAATCCCTTAATGTCTAGTTTAATAAACCCAATACAGTCCTTGAAAAACTAGGTTTTTAGAGATCAACCACAGATCATTCAATGTTCTCGCAAAAGTCCTCAAATGGATGTGTTCTCCTTGATATCTATGTTGATGACATTGTGATCACATGTAATGACAAAATTGGCATCAATAAACTAAAACACGACAAGCCCATTTCCATACAAAAAACTTAAGAAATATGCAATACTTCTTAGGATAGAGGTCTTTTCCCCCTCCACATGGATCAACTTGTCCCAAAGGTCTTTTATGTTGAGCCTACTTCAAGTGGTTGGGATGATAGATGATAAATTGGTCTCTACTCTCATGGACTTTCATACAATCACTCCACTTGAGAGGGGAGCCATTCCAGATCTAGCAAAGTGTCATTGAGTAGTTAAACAATTGATATATTTAACAAATACTTAGCCTAACATAGCCTATGTTATGGGAGTTATCATTCATCATACAAGTACACCTCTCCAATAACACTGGTGCAACATTTAATGCATCCTACACTACCTTAAGAGCACCCTTGGAAGAGGATCATTCTATAAATGTCATGAAGAGAAGATGATTACTATCGATAGATAGATATGCAGATGCAGATTGGATAGGAGATGCCAAAGATCTCTTATCTATATTTGGCTCTTGTATTATATTAGGAAATCATACCATGTGTCCTATAGAATTAAAAAGCAATCAACGGTTGCTCGCTCTAGTACTGAAGTCGAATATTGTGGTATGGACCACACATGTTATGCCTTACATTGGGTATGATCCATTTTGATAGACTTTTGAATCAATGTTTAGACTCCATCCCTCCTATATTGCAAATACTAGGTTGATGTCCATATTGTAAACAATCTAGTGTTTATGAAAGCACAAAACATATCAAGGTGTACTTCCATTTTTTAAGGGAGTTAGTCAAAGCTAAAAAAAGATCATGACTCCTCACGTACAAATTGCTGATATGTTGACCAAACCATTTCCTCCATCACTTTTTTCAACATATTGGTGCCAAACTAGGACGAAACATTGTCTACTCTCTAGCTTGAGGGTTAATGTTAGTATAAGTAGTTAATTAGTTAATTGGACCTAGACCCATTGTATTTATAGTTCTTTCTATTATGGAAGTACACTTAAGTGAGATTCCATTTATCCACTTAAGTGTACCCATGTATCATTGGAATCCTATATATAGGAGACTTAGAACCTCTTTACAAACTATTGAAATAATTGTTATCCATGTTTAACAACTTCATACTCCACCCCCTAAGAGAAGAACTCCTAGGCTATTATTGTAACTTCCCTAGAATTCCAATCTGATATAAATGTGACTAATTATACAATTAAGACTAGCCAGGGTTTACATAGAAGTTTACCACACATATTTGAATGAAATGTCCCCAATAATTTTTTTGTACGGGTATATTATGGAATATTGGGTCTCCCTTTAAATCTTAGTGGAATAATTCCTCTCAGATGATTATTAATACATTTAATGTCCTAAGCCCTTAATAATATAAATCACATGATTTCATTTCTCAAACCTAATTTATAACTATATAATTTGATTCCTCATGGTCCAATTAGTTAGCATACCTAACTTCATTTAGTTTGAGTAGTCCTAGCTATCTGTCAAATGGCGTTCGGAAGAAAAGCAATGTTTAATATACAGTTAGACCTAGTTATTTAATAATGATAACTAATTAATGTACATCTCTCTAAGTCCCAGATTATATTCTGCATGATGTGTGTCACACACTATAGTGATAATTTCAGATCCTATCAAAATCATACTATGAAGATCTAAGGATGGAGACTTCATTTCATTCCTCCGTGCTTTTTGTGCATCGAGGATTAGTTATCAGTAAAAACTCCCGTAGACCACATCTTCCTCCTCCCTCCATGACTACCTATTTTCTCATCACCACCAGCTTCGTAAGATCACCACAAGTCCCCCAAAACCTAACTTGACCACTATAGTCATCTATCGCAAAAATGTCCAAATGTCCTCCCTCTTAGTCGACACCTCCACCCCCTTCAGGCCATGACACTCCACTGAACAGAGATCATGCGATCCAGAAAGCAACAACTGACTACAAGTAACTTTCCCCCTCCACTAATTTCTATTGAATCCAACCAAGTAGCTGCAGTGGAGTTGACCTTCTCCGGTGAAGGCGGATATCTCCAAAGTGGGGTTTAGTGCACCCTAGTCCAATTATTGATTCAGTAAGCATCTTCACGCCTATTTATGATTGTTCATATTTCCCTTAGGCTTCTCATTTCACCCTAGTGTTGTACCCAAAAACCCATATCCATGCCATTAGATCTTGACCCCATGAAGGCATCTCAACCATTATTCTAATGGAAATCTAGCCAAAACACTAGGTGTGCCCAAACACAACTTCCTATATCCTTGGTTTTCTGATTTTATTATCTGACATTGAACCTAATTCTCAAACTTCATTGCTCTATTTCCCCTAAACACCATAGTTGTGATTATAGTTTTGAGGGTCAGTGGATACTGTTGTTGTGCCGTTGACTTTTGTTGGACCTCACAAACTCATTTGATGCATTGTCTCACCATAGTTCCTCCCTTCTCACAATTTTGTTTGTCTCTAGTTGGTCGGACATGGCAGGAGCCTATTCTTGAACTCTTGGCCACTAAATATCCCGAGTTTAGGATTGATGGATTTGTTGGAATGTAGGGAAATCAAAGAAGCTAACCCTTATCTAGCGAATTGGATCTATAGGGTTTTGATGAAGATTCATGGAAGCAGTAGTATCCCTATTTTTTCATGTTAATCGAGCAATATCAGGAGGGTTTTGGCGTATTTTACCCCTGCATCTATTTTAATGTGTCACAACCACATGGGCAATTTGGTCTTTCCTACAATTTTTGTTCATGGTCGCATTTTGAGTTTGGGTGAGCTCCAGGCCATGCGGCTGATTAGTAGCCGACCACCTCAACAAGAATGTGCTAGCTTTTGTGTGGTCTAATTTATACACTTGGCTTTATCTCATTTAATGATTGGCCGAACCCCAAAAATTCATATCTTTTGCATCTGATGTTAGAAAATATTGTATAAATACTCATTGTAAAGGTCTTGAGATGAGGTACATCTCTGACGCATGAACATACCTTGTTTCTCAAACCAAAATTTCCTATCTCATTTAACCCTAAATCTATTTTAATAATGTGTAATTAATTCATGGTTATGCTATATATAGGAAATTAGGATTTGATCAGGAATTAGGCTACAGTTAGTATCCTCTTTAGACTCAAGTGAGTGGTCATGCACATTGAGTATAATGTTAGGGTTCTAAGTTTTATTACTCACATATTTAATTATAATGATTCATTTAAAGTAAATTACTCATTATATACTTATGGAAAATGATACTCATGCTATGAAATCAAGTTTTCTATTGTTTTACTATTTATGCTTTCAAGTGAAACATTATGTATCATTGTCATGTTAATGAATCATGAAATTAGGATAATCATGCTATGTTAACATAGTCCTCTCAATCATGTTAAGTGATGCAACCCTATTTGAAGGCTCCATCTTATGTCTTTTTGCATCTTAATCACATCTAGACGCTGTTAGAATGCAAATTATTCCCCTAATATGTGATTTCATATCAAATGAACTTATAACTACTTTTTGTGTGTTTTTTAGGGTTTTTGTAAATGCATTGGATGTAAATGAGAGATAAGGAGATAATCTTTGGGTTTATATATCCTAAATTTGGACCTAGATCTTCCCCAAGCATCCTTTGAATAGGCAAAAATTGGTCCAAGGAAAAATGAAACCATTTACAGGACTTAGGAGCAAAAATGAGTAGTTGAGCCCTCACCAAGGGATGTGGTACTTTGCCACGGCCGAGCAAGATGGACCAAGAATCACATGAGCAATGTCAAGAAATTCAATCCACCACCATGTCCATGGCCTCTAAAATGATTGTGGTGCATAGAGTTCCCTACGGCTGTGGCACAAATTTCCCAAGTCACCCACGGTGCAACTCCATAGTTGTGGTCAAATCACCAAAAATCACAGTGAAGATACCAAGGAAACCAAGAATTCACCACGACTACGGCCTCCACAATGACTATGGCGTTGAAGTCTCACCACGCCCATGGCGTGCATCATTGACAATGACCACCCGTGACAGAACAGTCGTGGCTATTCCATCAACCACGCTCATGCTCCATGGCACGATCGTGCCTCCACCCACCCACCACAGTTGTACTTCCCACCACAACCATGGCCAATGAGCCTCAAAATTCCCATTTCCTGCTATCATTTTAGCCACTTCCACCTCACCCATGCCACTCCACAACAATCAGATGACTCCAATCCACCACGGCCATGGTGGCCACCCAAATCCTATGTATTTTCCACTGCATTTCCATTACTACCCCAACTTAACCTAGTGTTTCCTTGCCATCTATATATACTAGGGTGGCATCTTTAGAAAAAAGGTTAGACAGTCCAACACATTCCTTAGCATTCAATATCTCTCACCTACCCCCATTCACCACCCACTCTATTTCCACTTTCCACTACTTCAAAACCCTAATTTTCTAGAGTTTTGGCTACCTCCACCACCCATTCCATTCCCTTTTGCTACCAAGGGAGGAGAAGGACGTGCTTTTGCTGTTGGAGATGAAGAAGAGAAGGATCTTCCACGAGCTTCATTGCCTTTCTCTCTTCTTCTACCTCTTATTTTACTATCTTTTGCACTACGAGTAGTTAAGCCCTTTGTGGTGGTCTGTTTGGGGTTAAAATGATACTTTGATACGATGTTGGGGTAATATATCTTGTAAACTCTATAATTTCATTCGAGGATGATTGATTTATACTTCCATTTCATTTCCCATATTGTATCTTGGGGTTCGTGCTTGAAACCATGAATTACTTGTTGTAATACTTGAAACCACCTAAGTCTTAGAAAAGATGGCATATGTGAGTCGATGCTGGGATTTGGTCCTAGGTCCAACTAGTGGATACCTAGATAGCACCCCATAATATGACACATATATCCCTTATACTACTCCTAGGTTTGATATCTAAGTAGCTAGTGTAGGATTGTTTAGTGTAATTGTTTAGGAGTTTACTAAAGGCTAGATGGTGAATAATGTGAGGTGAAATACCATTACCTATACTCCCCATTCCTACATTTGGCTCTCAATTACACTAGGAACTCTCACCCTAGAAACTTAGATTAGTCAAATCCAATTGAAACCCCACCTAAACTTTGGTCCAATTGAGCCTCGTAAGGCTAGATAGGGTGTGTAAGGGGGTAGTTCCCCTCACACACTCTATTCTATCCATGGCCAACCAATAGTCTAGGGTGATTTCATTGCATTTGACTACTCATTTGGTATAGAAATCTAGAATGAATGGTTGGTTTTTGCTTGGCATGCTCCCCCCAACTAGTATCTTAGTATCATTCCCCCAAATGGCTCACCTCTCCTTATCATTACTTAAAACCCATCTTACTCTCTTAGCTATTTCATGGTAGTTTAGTTGTTTGCTTTAATTGGTCCTTAGTCACTTGCCTTGTTCTTGGTAGTTAATCCTTTCTAGGGTGGTTAGTGCATCTTTGTGCTTGCTTAATCTAGATAGTTGTATCTTAGGTCTCTAATTGCTTTAGTGTCTTAATTGCTAGTCTATAGTAGTCTTATGCTCTTACTTAGATAGTTGTTTTCCTTATTAATTAGAATTGCTTGTTTAGCATTAACTTAGGGTTTTTATTGTCTTACTTCCTTTCTTGTTTGATTTCTTTCACCTTAGTGTAATCAACCAAAATCAAGATTAAACCCTAAAAATCCTAATATCCACTTTAGGAACGTAGCTCACACTAACTTAGCTCTAGTGCCCCCTCTCTCCCTACAGATCATCCATTATCTTGCCTCTTGCCTATACTATAACACAACATCACATGCTTACGGGTGAAGTGTCATTTGTCTAAGTGAGTGTGTTAGACTAGGTTCGTATAAATTCGAAAGATCCAAGTGTAAAAAATGCACCAAGCTTTCCACCCTCACCATTGCTTTTCTTTATTTTGTTTGTTTACTTTTGCATTCTTGACTTCTAAATTAGCTCTTGTTGTTTGTTTGTGCCAGGTGACAGTTGTGCATGCTTGGGTGATGTTCAACTTCTACTAATTTTCTTCCCTTTGATCTAGACATAGGTAGAAGAAGACATCAACACTGACACAGAGAACATCAAGAGGCCAAAATGGTAGAGGACAAGACCCAAATCCCACCACCACCACCGTAGGACCGTCCTTTAGATGTAGGGCTTCCACCTCTATAGGAGGACCTGCCACTCGAATCACCTTGGCAATAGTGACACATACCCTACCCTCCCTAAGCTTTAGTTTCATGATGAGAACAACATGATTCAAAAGTTTGGGGTGGTAGGATGGTACATGCCCTCACTATTCTCATTTTGATTGATCTGTTTCATCCTATCTCACATGTTTGACTGATTGATGACACCACCTTATCTAATGTAGATTTCTTTATACTTTCATTCATACATACATGTAATTCTTTTTCAGCCATGTTGAGTATTTTTTCAAAAATTTGCTCTTTTTTGGCCATTCCATATCATGCATTGCATTTCATATAGTTTTTGGTAGTTTTTGTATGTTTTAGTTAGGATTTTCTTGCTTTATGCTTTTCATTTTCTTAATGTAGGTTTAGATGTGATAAAGTGCAAATTGGCATCATTTTGGCCAATTTTGCCCAAATTTGGAACTTCTCACCTAAAATCTTATTTTGACCTAATCTCCACTTTTTGAACTAAAATTTTTGATATATGACAAATGCATGCTACCTTCCTACATTAATCGAGCAATCTCAGGAGGGTTTTGGTGTATTTTACCCCTGCATCTATTTTAATGTATCACAACCACATGGGCAATTTGGTCTTTCCTACAAGTTTTGTTCATGGTCGCATTTTGAGTTTGGGTGAGCTCCAGGCCATGTGGCTGATTAGTAGCGGGCCACCTCAACAAGAATGTGCTGGCTTTTGTGTGGTCTAATTTATACACTTGGCTTTATCTCATTTAATGATTGGTCGAACCCCAAAAATTCATATCTTTTGCATCTGATGTTAGAAAATATCGTATAAATACTCATTGTAAAGGTCTTGAGATGAGGTACATCTCTAACGCATGAACATACCTTGTTTCTCAAACCAAATTTTCCTATATCATTTAACCCTAAATCTATTTTAATAATGTGTAATTAATTCATGGTTATGCTATATATAGGAAATTAGGATTTGATCAGGAATTAGGCTACAGTTAGTATCCTCTTTAGACTCAAGTGAGTGGTCATGCACATTGAGTATAATGTTAGGGTTCTAAGTTTTATTACTCACATATTTAATTATAATGATTCATTTAAAGTAATTTACTCATTATATACTTATGGAAAATGAAACTCATGCTAAGAAATGAAGTTTTCTATTGTTTTACTGTTTATGCTTTCAAGTGAAACATTATGTATCATTGTCATGTTAATGAATCATGAAATTAGGATAATCATGCTATGTTAACATAGTCCTCTCAATCATGTTAAGTGATGCAACCCTATTTGAAGGCTCCATCTTATGTCTTTTTGCATCTTAATCACATCTAGATGCTGTTAGAATGCAAATTATTCCCCTAATATGTGATTTCATATCAAATGCACTTATAACTACTTTTTGTGTGTTTTTTAGGGTTTTTGTAAATGCATTGGATGTAAATGAGAGATAAGGAGATAATCTTTGGGTTTCTATACCCTAAATTTGGACCTAGATCTTCCCCAAGCATCCTTTGAATAAGCAAAAATTGGTCCAAGGAAAAATGAAACCATTTGCAGGACTTAGGAGCAAAGATGAGTAGTTGAGCCCTCACCAAGGGATGTGGTACTTTGCCACAGCCGAGCAAGATGGACCAAGCATCACATGAGCAATGTCAAGAAATTCAAGCCACCACCATGTCCATGGCCTCTAAAACGATTGTGGTGCATAGAGTTCCCTACGACCGTGGAACAAATTTCACAAGTCACCCACGGTGCAACTCCATAGCTGTCGTCAAATCACCAAAAATCACAGTGAAGATACCAAGGAAACCAAGAATTCACCACGACTATGGCCTCCACAATGACTATGGCGTTGAAGTTTCACCACGCCCATGGCGTGCATCATTGACAATGACCACCCGTGGCAGAACAGTCGTGGCCATTCCATCAACCACGCTCATGCTCCATGGCACGATCGTGCCTCCACCCACCCACCACAGTTGTACTACCCACCACAACCATGGACAATGAGCCTCAAAATTCCCATTTCCTCCTATCATTTTAGCCACTTCCACCTCACCCATGCCACTCCACAACAATCAGATGACTCCCATCCACCACGGCCATGGTGGCCACCCAAATCCTATGTATTTTCCACTACATTTCCATTACTACCCCCACTTAACCTAGTGTTTCCTTGCCATCTATATATACTAGGGTGGCATCTTTAGCAAAAAGGTTAGACAGTCCAACACATTCCTTAGCATTCAATAGCTCTCACCTACCCCCATTCACCACCCACCCTATTTCCACTTTCCACTACTTCAAAACCCTAATTTTCTAGAGTTTTGGCTACCTCCACCACCTAATCCATTCCCTTTTGCTACCAAGGGAGGAGAAGGACGTGATTTTGCTGTTGGAGATGAAGAAGAGAAGGATATTCCATGAGCTTCATTGCCTTTCTCTCTTCTTCTACCTCTTATTTTACTATCTTTTGCACTACGAGTAGTTAAGCCCTTTGTGGTGGTCTGTTTGGGGTTAAAATGATACTTTGATACCATGTTGGGGTAATATATCTTGTAAACTCTATAATTTCATTCGAGGATGATTGATTTATACTTCCATTTCATTTCCCATATTGTATCTTGGGGTTTGTGCTTGAAAACATGAATTACTTGTTGTAATACTTGAAACCACCTAAGTCTTGGAAAAGATGGCATATGTGAGTCGATGTTGGGATTTTCTCCTAGGTCCAACTATTGGATACCTAGCTAGCACCCCATAGTATGACACATATATCCCTTATACTACTCCTAGGTGTGATATCTAAGTAGCTAGTGTAGGATTGTTTAGTGTAATTGTTTAGGAGTTTACTAAAGGCTAGATGGTGAGTAATGTGAGGTGAAATACCATTACCTCTACTCCCCATTCCTACCTTTGGCTCTCAATTACACTAGGAACTCTCACCCTAGAAACTTAGATTAGTCAAATCCAATTGAAACCCCACATAAATTTGGTCCAATTGAGCCTTGTAAGGCTAGATAGGGTGTGTAAGGGTGTAGTTCCCCTCACACACTCTATTCTATCCATGGCCAACCAATAGTCTAGGGTGATTTCATTGCATTTGACTACTCATTTGGTATAAAAATCTAGAATGAATGGTTGGTTTTTTCTTGGCATGCTCCCCCCAACTAGTATCTTAGTATCATTCCCCCAAATGGCTCACCTCTCCTTATCATTACTTAAAACCCATCTTACTCTCTTAGCTATTTCATGCTAGTTTAGTTGCTTGCTTTAATTGGTCCTTAATCACTTGCCTTGTTCTTGGTAGTTAATCCTTTCTAGGGTGGTTAGTGCATCTTTGTGCTTGCTTAATCTAGATAGTGGTAGCTTAGGTCTCTAATTGCTTTAGTGTCTTAATTGCTAGTCGATAGTAGTCTTATGCTTTTGCTTAGATAGTTGTTTTCCTTATTAATTAGAATTGCTTGTTTAGCATTAACTTAGGGTTTTTCTTGTCTTACTTCCTTTCTTGTTTGATTTCTTTCACCTTATTGTAATGAACCAAAATCAAGATTAAACCCTAAAAATCCTAATATCCACTTTAGGAACGTAGCTCACACTAACTTAGCTCTAGTGCCCCCTCTCTCCCTACAGATCATCCATTATCTTGCCTCTTGCCTATACTATAACACAACATCACGTGCTTACGAGTGAAGTGTCATTTGTCTAAGTGAGTGTGTTAGACTAGATTTGTATAAATTCAAAAGATCCAAGTGTGAAAAATGCACCAAGATTTCCACCCTCACCATTGCTTTTCTTTATTTTCTTTGTTTACTTTTGCATTCTTGACTTCTAAATTAGCTCTTGTTGTTTGTTTGTACCAGGTGACAGTTGTGCATGCTTGGGTGACGTTCAACTTCTACTAATTTGCTTCCCTTTGATCCATACATAGGTAGAAGAAGACATCAACACTGACACAGAGAACATCAAGAGGCCAAAATGGTAGAGGACAAGACCCAAATCCCACCACCACCACCGTAGGACCATCCTTTAGATGCAGGGCTTCCTCCTCTATAGGAAGACCTGCCACTCAAATCACCTTGGCAATAGTGACACATACCCTACCCTCCCTAAGCTTTAGTTTCATGATGAGAACAACATGATTCAAAAGTTTGGGGTGGTAGGACGGTACACACCCTCACTATTCTCATTTTGATTGATCTGTTTCATCCTATCTCACATGTTTGACTGATTGATGACACCACCTTATCTAATGTAGATTTCTTTATACTTGCATTCATACATACATGTAATTCTTTTTCAGGCATTTTGAGTATTTTTTTCAAAAAATTTGCTCTTTTTTGGCCATTCCATATCATGCATTGCATTTCATATAGTTTTTGGTAGTTTTTGTATGTTTTAGTTAGGATTTTCTTGCTTTATGCTTTTCATTTTCTTAATGTAGGTTTAGATGTGATAAAGTGCAAATTGGCATCATTTTGGCCAATTTTGCCCAAATTTGGAACTTCTCACCTAAAATCTTATTTTGACCTAATCTCCACTTTTCGAACTGAAAATTTTGATATATGACAAATGCATGCTACATTCCTACGTTTTGTTGCTAAATGGTATTAATTGTTGACTTTCTACATATGAATAACTTCTCTCATATTTGTGAATGTTTTGGTTGAATTGTGATTTGAACAAGATGTGAATGCTTAGGACTTGTGGAATCACATGATAAAAGTATGAATTTCATGTTGTTCACTCATGTGGTGTGACATTACTGGATGAAGTGTTGGAATAATTTCATGTAGGAGAATTTATGTTGAGAACCACAGTAGTGACCACTCTTTGACCCGACTTTTCTTTCATCATCTTCTTACCTCTCCGCCTAATGAAAGGAGGCCAAAGTGCACATATTCAACCTTGGCCACCTCCAAAAGTTTGGAGTGGGAATATCTATATCTCCATGCTTCACTCTCACCACCATATGCCCTAGATACACCAAGGGAAAAGAAAAAGAAAAAATTACAAAACGAAATAAAATTTTCTCCTATGTAAAGCATCCAAATAAAGAAAAGATGAGTGCTCTATGTAATAGCACTCCAACCTCTTACAACACCCATTTCTTCTATTTTCATACCCATTGAGCTAGGAAGCATCAAACCTAGCACACTTCCCCCCTTTTCTACAGCCATGTGGGTCACATAGTGTGGTTTGAAGTATGAAGTTGAATGCATGAAAGTGAAACAACACCCCTAGTCATCACTGATTATCACCACCATGAAACAGTCTACATGGAGCTACATGAAAGCTATATGGATTGATTGTGCATTTTATGCCCTACATTTGAAGTTTGTATGCTCAATCCTCTTTTCATGACTGGTTTGTGAAAGTGGAGAGGAGAGAGGTGGAACACATGTACTTAGTCACCTTTAAGCACATTTAGTCTATAATCATCTATTACAATGCATTTATCATTTTTGTTTGTTGAAAGAAATTAAACAGAGATTAAGTTGGAGCATACTTAAGGACAAGTATGTTTTAAGTTTGGGGTGGCGATGTAATCCTATTTTAGGGCTCCATCTTGTGTCTTTTTGCATCTTAATCACATCTAGACATTTTTAGAGTGTAAGTTATTCCCCTAATATATGATTTCATATCAAATGCACTTATGGCTATTTTATGTGTTTTTTAGGGTTTTTGTACATGCATTGGATGTAAAGTAGATAGGAGAGAATCCTTGGGTTTTTATGCTCTGAGATTGGACCTAGATCTTCCCCAAGCATCCCTTGAATAGGCAAAAATTGGTCCAAGGCAAAAAGAAACCATTTAAAGGACTTAGGAGCAAAAATGAGCAGTTGATCCCTCACTTCGGGATGTGGTACTTTGCCACGACCATGGTAAGATGTCCCAAGAATCACAACTGTGATGTCAAGAAAGAGAAGTAGCCACCATGGCTGTGGCCTCCAAAATGACCATGGCGCATAGAGTTCCCCACGGTTGTGGCCATCAACACGGCTGTGGCACAAATTCCATAAGTCATTCATGGTACAACGCCATCGCCTGGCTAGCTCACCAAAAATCACAATGAATACACCAAGGAAACCAGGAATTCACCTCGGAGGTGGTCTCCACAATGACCGTGGTACTGAACTCCCACCATGACTATGGAAATCACTATGCTCGTGTCACACAACATCGACAACGACCACCCACAACAGAACGACTGTGGCCATTCCATCCACCATGGTCGTGCTACATGGCATGATCATGCCTCCACTCACCCACCATGGTTGTGTTGCCCACCACAATCGTGGCCATTGAGCATCTAAAGTCCCATTTCCCTATGTCATTTTGACCACTTCCACCTCGCATGTGCCACTCCACCATGACCGAGATGACTCCCATCCACCATAGCCGTAGTGATCACCCAAACCCTACCTATTTTTCCCACTACATTTCCATTTCTACCCCCACTTAACCTAGTGCTTCCCCACCACACACACACACTCACACAAACAAACAAACACACACACACATACACATATATATATATATATTTATTTATTTATTTATACACACACACACACACACTAGGGTGGAGGCTGTAGCACGAAGGTTAGCCACTCCTATACCTTTGTTAGCATTTAATAACTCTCATCTACCCCCATCCATCACCCACTCTATTTCTACCTTCCACTACCTCAAAACCCTAGTTTTCTAGGATTTTGGCTACTTCGATCACCCATTCCATGCCCTTTTGCTACCAAGGGAGGAGAAGGACATGCTATTGCTTCGGGAGGTGAAGAAGACAAGGATCTTCAACGAGCTCCATGGCCTTTCTCTCTTCTTCTACCTCTTATTTGACTTTCTTTTGCACTATGAGTAGCTAATCCCTTTGCGGTGGACTATTTGGGGGTTAAAATGATACTTTGATACCATGCTGGGGGAATATATCTTGTAAACTCTATGATTTCATTTAAGGATGATTGCTTTATACTTCCACTTCATTTCCCCATATCACTTCTTGTGGTTTTTGCTTGAAAACTTGAATTACTTGTTGTTTTATGCATGAAACCACCTACGTCTAGGAGAAGATGGCATATGTGAGGCTATGTTGGGATTTGCTTCTAGGGACAACTAGTGGACCCCTATCTAGCACCCCATCTTCCCATACATATATCCCTTCTCATACTTCTAGGTGTGAGATCTAAGTAGCTAGTATAGGACTGTTTAGTGTAATTAACTAGGAGTTTACTAAAAGCTAGATGGTGAGTAATGTGAGGTGAAGTACCCTTTCCTCTACTACCCATTCCTACCTTTGGCTCTCAATTACACTCAACACTCTCACCCTAGAGACCTAGATTAGTCAAATCCAATTGAAATCTCACCCAATCCTTGGTCCATTGAGTCAAGTAAGTCTAGATAGGGTGTGTAAGGGTGTAGTTCCCCTCACACACTCTATTCTATCCATGTCCAACCAATAGTCTAGGGTGATTTCATTACATTTGACTACTTGTTTGGTTTAGCAATCTAGAATGAATGGTTAGGTTTTCCTTGGTATGCCCACCCCCAACTAGTATCTTAGTATCATTCCCCAAATGTCCAACCTCTCCTAATCATTGCTTAAAATCCATATTTCTCTCTTAGCTATTGCATGCTACTTTAGTTGCTTGCTTTAATCTCTCATTAGTCAATTACCTTATTCTTGGTAGTTAACCCTTGCTAGGGTAGTTAGTGCATATTTGTTCTTGCTTAATCTAGATAGTGGGAGTTTAGGTCTCTAATTGGTTTAGTGTCTTAATCGCTAGTCTAGTGGGTCTTGTGCTCTTGCTTAGATAGTTGCTTTCCTTGTTAATTAGAATTTCTTGTTTAGGGTTAACTTAGGGTTTTGCTAGTTTTACTTCCTTTCTTATTTGATTGCTTGCATCTTAGTGTAATAAACCCAAATCAAGATTAAACCCTAAAAATCCTAATCTCTGCTTTAGGAACATAGCTCACACTAACTTAGCTCTAGTGCCCCCTCTCCCTACAGATTGACCATTATCTTGCCTCTTGTCTTACTATAACATGACCATGTGCACTTGCATGTGAAGTATGATTGGTCTAACTGAGTGTGTTAGACTAGGTCCATATAAATTTGAAAGATCCAAGTGTGTGAAAAACACACCATTAAGTGAGCCTTAACTGACCTTATGAGATTTGTAAGATAATTATGTGATTCTTAACTGGCCTTATGTGAGCCTTAGCCGAGCTTATGAGCACTGTGGGTGCATTTAGGAGATTGAATACATCAACTCAAGATAAAATGCACATTTTCATGTAATCACGCCAATTAGCTTAAATATTCAATGAATCATGAGCATCATGTTAAGTAACTATATCCAAAGTCATCCAAGTTATTTCCATGTCATATCTAGTATAAGTTATTTTAATGTATAACTACTCAGTGCCACTCACATGTGTTTACGTTGCTTTGTATGGTTGGGGACGAGATGTGTGTAGGCGAAGAGAAAGAGAAGAAGTAGAGCCACATACATCAGCTCAAGGATAGTGACTAGATCCTACTTGGTGGGGTGCCATTCTAGATAGTATTGTTTCCTTTTTAGCCATGTTAGTTTGGAGTTTCAATTGTTGAACTCTTTTATGTTGGACTTAAGGTCCCTTGTTTTTGGCATGTAATAAAGTACCATGCAATTTATTTTATTCTATGGATTTTTCTTCATTTAATGATATCATTTCATGACTTATCATGCTCTCCAATGTATAAAGATGCTTCCACTTAGGCTGTGTTAATATTATGAAGGAGGTTGTGACAATTATCTTGGTATATCCAACGTGCTTTGAATGCATAATCAGAACCTTGTTTGAAGCACCATGAACAATTTTGATGTGAACACCACAACATTAATGTCATGAATAATAGTACATTTATTACAAGAGTACATACATCACTTTACAATTAAAATTTGGCATTAACAAAAAATGTGCATGTACTAACTAGAAGTATCTTGAATAGGAACATCCTAAAAGACCATTCAAATCTTCATCTTCATGTCCATGCTGTTTTCTAATCCCAAAATCACAAAATATAACAGGCCAATATAGGTGTGTTGAGTATATGGGCACAAAAATTGATGTAGTATAATAATATGCTTTGTAGTAAATAGTCTATATATCTTGTATGATCACAACTCACACTTATCTCTTTATTTTTCAAATTCATTTATATATTTAGTTCCATTGTATTATTAAGGTTGAACCATACCCAAAAGTCACAGTTGGGCATGCTATCTAGCTTGGAGGTACCACATTTGGCCATGCCTCAATGAACTTTTGATTAAGGGTGGGTATGAGTTCTACATCCCATTGGGACTACACCCTTTCTACACATAAGAAATTTATAATGTTATATTATTCATTTTAAATCATAAATAATGTGATGTACTATAATATTAGAATAAACATACAAAACCCATATACATGCAGTTGAAAGCATTAAATATATGCCAAGAAAATATTTTTCATAGTCAAATATTTCATCCGATTGGAGGAATATTATGTATATAATCCAAATGTACTATGTACATATCAAGAGGATATTACACCACATACTTGATGCAAAAGTTGTATCAAAACTTCATGGATTCAACTAGACTCTAAACAACTCCTAGGAAAGGCAATGTAACCATAACATAGATTTTAATCATAATTAACTTCACTAAGGTCAAGTTAAGTTTCTAATATTGTTATGTCAAAATCTAGCCCATCCCATGTTCATGGTCACATATTACTGATTATATATACCGTATTAAGGTCAAGGGACCTAAAATAACATATTAGGTCAACATTATGTCTAACTTGGGCTTTTAAATTATAAAAGACTTACTTCATTATATCCTAGGTTTACTGACCATACCACTAAGTTTTCATTCATATTCTACATAAGATCTTATTGTCCAAAACATTACCAAATTATTATGATAAGGTCGAGAAACAAAAGTTGTTGATTTGAGTTCCAACTTTATCTATCTCATACATATACTATATAGTGACACATCATATATATGGAATAAGCTCTTTTTGTTCATGTAAAATGTCAAAAACCTCTCCAACTAGGCTTTTCATTGCTGATATTGTAATAAAATTAAGGTGTACCATGGTTTAGGGATCAAGCATGCTTAATCTTATTTTCCCTTTTCATTATTGAGTATCAATTAATGTACAAAACAACCTAGATATATCAAAATTATCAAACACTATGCTAAACAAAGTCAAACTATGTACAATTTTTTATACTGGAGTACATTAACATAATATCAAATTAAAACATGAGTTTTAACAAATTCCATGGTCATTAGCATTGCTAAAATACCAAAATACCCCTATGATACTTCCCATGTATAACATTGCTAAAACATGATAAAATCTTATTAAAACCTTAGAGATAGATAAATGTTAGCATGTAGTTATTGTGCAATCATGATGACAACCAGACATCATTTACTATTTTTAATATTAGATCTATATAAAACATACAATTTGGATCAATTAAAGCATATTAATTATCAAACAAACCATGCTTTCAAATTATTTTATTAAATTTTACACATTCTAAACTTTCCATAGGTACCTTGTTTTCTCAAATTGACCTGGTAGATTAGTAGATATAAAAATTTCAAGTTTACCTTAATCCAAGCGATCTTGATCGTCAAACAAAGATTCAACAACAGTTATATAACCATGCTAGAAAGTTGGGCATCCAATTGGCTACTGGACCCCATTAGGGTTCCTCTTATGCCAACCCACACCACTTGACTACGCTAGTCATCCTCCCGCATGGATGCGTGTCTGAACAACAACTTTGTGGCACTGCTACAACTGTGTGACCAAGACAATGAGCTCTAACTCATCGTTTAAACCACCACTTCACGATTTAAGGTGATAGACACCACCACCTAGTCTATAAGAGAAGCAGAGGCCATGAATTCCTCTCCAAAACACCATGATCAACACTGATAGTGAGCTCCAAACCTAGCCTTATTGGATTCATAATGTCAAACTCTTCCTCCCTTTTTTTCCACTAAAAAACATAATTTAAACATCATTGACTTTGTAAAAGCCTAGAAATGATATATCTAAGTCAATTTATGGACACAAACCTCATATATGAAGTTTCTAATCTAATTTTGGGGACTATCCAAGTCTTTTTCCTAGAAAGATAATGTGGATAGCAGCTACCATTGGATCTTGATCCAATGGGTATGAAAATCTGTGTTCAAGCAATAGATCCCTATTTTTTATTTATGGGTATCTTTAAGAGCTATAACTATCTCTTCTGTTATCCAAATTGAATTTTAATTATATCTTGATACAAACTAGGACTTCAAAATTCCCAAGATATTTGGACATTATCTCATCATGATTAGCCAAATAAAATCTTCAAATATATTTGAAAATAATACTTGTATTTATCTTAAAACTTATATGAAATATTATGAAAAATTAACTTAAAATCATGGGACCCTCTATTTTTTTTATAACACTAATTCAAGTTTCATCATCCAATGCATAGAAAAAAAGTCATAAACCAATTATCATCACTTTTACTCATTATCAGCAAGTAATGTCATTATCTTAATATCCAAGATATCCAATAATTTCTTCTCTTAATCCAAATATCTAAAAATACTAAAAATTGAGTCACCTTAATGATGTTAATTTCACGGTTGAAACATCGACCCCTCCAAAAACATACATTAAAGACCTCATTTAGGTGAAAGGACACAATTCCCTTACCTAAGGAATCTAGGTTAGGATCATCGAAATGATCTCAAACTTCAATACAACATCTATATCATTGTTATAAAGCTCCCCTACATTTCTTGGACAATATATTTTAGCATAGGATGATTAATTGAATTTTTAACAGCAACATTGGAATCAAGGCCTAGAACTAGGTCTTATGCATATAACTTATATCATCCTTTGTATCTTGAATGATATCTTATATACATAAATATATCTAGGGTTCAGGTATTCCCTAAAAGGAATTTCATTCTAGAAATTCAACTTTTTTGTTTTCAATGTGAGAGTAAAAACATCTAAATATTATGTTAGGTTTATGTGATATCATATGCCTTTAAAATAGGGATTTTTAAATATCCACAAAGGGTACTAAGGTTAGGGTCTACCTTGTAATTCTTAGAACAACGTATTTTGCGATTTCCTTTGTAAGAAAATACAAGGTACATAGTTATGTAAAAAGATACGTAAGAGGTACCTACTTGGTCAAATCTCTTGCATCACATATTTTAACCCATGTCTAGGATTTCCATGACAAAATCTAGGGTCATATCCCTACAACAATATTTTCAACAACATAGCATATATGATTTCCATCAACATAAAACATATGTAGTCTTACGGTTTCTTCTTTATTTTTTTATATAAGGGTCTATAAGCACAAAATACCATTAGACATGGGAATTTTATTATACCTTAGAATATCAATACCCAACTATCATTTTAGGGATCCATTTGGTCTCTCTCTCTCTCTCCCAAAAAAAAGGTGAATAAATATTTTTCTTAGAGGGTGAGAATATATGCCTATACTCTTGATCAAGCTCTTTTTTATCAATAAAAATGTATATCATCAAGTAAAAAATATCATCTCAACTCAAGATCATAATGTAAACTCAGATACTATTGTTATAAGGGTATACTATTTTCTGGTTTGCAAAAGTGACTATCTCTCTTCATATATATCATACAACATCCACATCTCAAGTGATGCCTCTTTATCATCATCTTTAACTCGGGGGAAATGCATGATAGATCATTGTGAATCTCATCTATAAACAAATCCCTTATACAAAAATTTGTGTTTCATGTTTGATATCATAAGTATAATAGGTTGATCCATCAATCTCAGTCCTGAAGCTAGGGTCTACCCAAGTCAAGACATGAATTCCATTTCATAGGTACTCTGCCCATGATCATACATATAACCTAGATCTTTGGTACAACCACTATATTCCTAATACATAACCACCAACCCAACAATGTGGATTACCAGTCCACCTCCTTTGGATCTTGGGATTTTCCTCACCCTGATAAAATCTTTATCATATAAATATATGTGCCTCTCTATTTTTCTTTGTGCATAGGGTTAGGTACCTTTGGTACATCTAGGATTATCTCAACATCATAGCCAACATGATCCCACTAAAATCATCTTCTTTTGAGTAGTATAGTATATGAATCACACATCTCATATTTTATGTATTTTATTCATTTCAAGAGGTTAGGATATCTAGCCTTAACCCCTATCCTATTAGATCGGGATCACTCTACTTTGTGTGTATGTCCCACTCATGGGCTCATCAAGTTTTGTCCCTACACAACCAAACCACTATTATATAGATTTCAAGTCTCATTCTAGTCCTCACATATCTTTCCTATTTTATATCCTACATACTTGCATAAATGGGGTACCACTAGACACATCCAATGAAGGCAACTAAGCACATTATTTTACCAACACAAACAACTTTACTTTGTTCAATATATATAATGTTGACCAACTAGAGTCTTCATGACCATCTAATCTTAGATAACAAAATCTTAACTTAAATCGTCAAGATGGATTTATCATCATAATGATAAAGTGTGGCAAAGCGTTCGAACAAAACATCATTAACCAAGCAGAAACGATCCTTCACAACAGAATTATTGAAAATCACTAAAAATGAAAACCATTTACAAAGAGATCCATACATTAGAAAACTCTTTCAAAAAGAACCAAAGTAATTCCATTACATTCTGGTTAACATGTACATGTATTGTACCATTCCTTCTCAAGGATCATATACATCAATTGCCCTATTAAAACTGTACATAGGCAGCATAAAAACATTGAGGCGTCAAGCCAAAATCTCAGATCGGTTCATTAAAATAACTACTGACTCCGAGGACCTGAGGAGAGGGGCCCACATGACTTGGCCCAATCACAATCGGCTAAGTCATCGGTTAATCCCTCATGAGACCTCGACTAAAGGAGGAAGACGGAAGCCACAAAAAGACAAAAATACCCCTCACACTGGGAACAAAAGCGAAATAGCAACATAGCCCTTTTCGTCAACTCGATCATCTGATTGATCAGTCTGAAGGGAAAATGGGGAGAAGAACCTCCCAGGTCAAGCACCTGTGCAACGAAAGTGAGAAATCAGTACAACAATCTAAAACCAACATCATAGGAAGGTTCCTTGTCCAAGCCCGAACTCAACGAGCCACAATGCGAGCCCCGCGGTGACCTAGGGCATGTTTTTCTTCTCTACTCCTATGTATTTTCCATTGTCAACCATGCGGGGCTAATCCCCTTTGTCTTTAGGACCGGGAGTAGCCCGGGTAATCGCTGTATGATACTTTTTACATAGTTTATCATAATTTGTCTCTCGATTTCATGGTATGATTTCATTTTCTCCATTCTATCATTATGATTGATCACCTTAATGATAATCTAATGCCGTTAATTACTTTGAAAGAAGAATTAACGATTGAAAAGAGATGAATATCACATTAACTAATAAATTCCTTGTATAAGGCGATGAACGGTTAATGGTGGAAACCCAGAGTTTGTTTCTCATGCACCTAATTTAGGGTGTAGATTACTAATACCGTGGAACCAACCTAGATTTAGGTAGTGAATTGTATCGCGAAAGCGTGCAATTCTGACTACAGGCCACTATCCAGAATAGGAGACAAATTAGGATAATTGTGTAGAAATTAGTACAGTGAGAACCTATGGTGAAACCACAATCCTAAAGATTCCCATTTAAATTGATTAAACTAAACATTTAATTAGTTGCTTTATTTTATTTTATTTTATTTTCTTTTTCAATCAACTCTCAAATTCTTTTAATCGGTTTAGCTGATCGCAACCCGTTAGTAGTAGTCTACTAAAATTCACGTTTCCCTGAGTTTGACTCGGGCCTCACAAGGCCTATATTACATTTATACGTATACTTGCATTCTATGCACGAAAAAAACCGTGTCAAGTGTTTGGCGCCATTGCTGGGGAAACGGTGAATTTTAGCACTACGAGTGCTGCGAGCGCCCACACTAGGCCACTTTTAATTCCTGTATTTTTTTTTCTTTTCATCTTTTGAACTGAATTGCAAATCTTATTCATTATTTTAAATATTAGTACCGGTTCATACACTACCATTTGAAATTCCAGGTACTAGTAAAGTAATAATGGGTGACGGAGTGGAAAATGAGGAGCAGATGATCTGGGAAAGGATTAAGGCTTCTTCTTCTTCTGCGCAGAAGGGGCCAATCAAGAAACAAGCTATCAACATATCCAGTTACAAGATTGATCCAGGGCTTATTCAGTTGGTCAAACCACAGGCTTTCCATGGACTTAAAATGAGGATACAGTGACCCACATCATCACGTTCGTGGAAAATTGTGATATGATAAAGATTGACAGGTTCCTGCAAGAGACACTCTACCTGAAACTTTTTCCTAGTTTTTTAGCGGGCAATGCTTGGGAATGGCTGCACAATCTGGATGATGAGTACATTGAATCTTCGGATCACATGGTTGAGGTGTTCTTTGAGAGGTTCTTCTCGCCTGAAAAGACAAACGATCTAGTGAGGAAGATACACAATTTCAGCCAGCAAGCCGATGAAACATACTCTGAAACTTGGGAGCGCTTCCAGATCATGCTGAGGAAGTGTCCACATCATGGCTTAGACAAGGAGAAGCAAGCTAAAATTTTCTAGTTCGCCCTAAATGAACATGATAGGAGCAATTTGGACTCAGCAGGTTCTGGTTTCTTTTTGAACAACACGGGCTCAAGGTGTTGGGAGATTCTAAGGAACATGTCCAAAAAGCAGTCTTGGGGTGAAAGAGATGCACCCGAGCAGGTTGGCATTACACATGAAGCAAGGGCCATCAAAGTGCTTAATGACAAGTTGGATCTTATAGCCAAGAATCTCCTAGAGAAAGAAGATACCGAATCCGATGAGGAAGCCCATGTCAAGTTTATGCAACCATGAGGCTATAGAAATAATGATTATGCTTGGAGAAAGGATAGAAAATTCTCATGGAAGGATCCAAACAACTTCCTCCAAGATCCAGATGCAAAGCCGCAACCAAGGGCAGAGGAAAAAAGCACCGAGTTGCTTAGTCAAGTGGTGCAACAAAATCAAGAGATGATGAGTATGTTTAACAAGCAGCTGCAGTCCCAGGGTGATATTTTGACTAAGTTTGGACAAACACTGCAAAGTCATGGAGCACAAATGAGGGCACTAGAGACGACTGTGACCCAAATTTCCAATGAAGTGGCGGCCATGACGTATGCCAATCAACAGAGACAGGCATGGAATGTAGAAGTCGCTCAAGCACATCATCAAGTGAAATATATATCTGTGATTACTGAGGCAGAACCCCCGGTGGTGGAGGTCCAGGACAAAAGCAAAATGATTGTTGATACCGAGGCTAAACCAAAGATACCGTATCCTCGCAGTCATTATGGACTACCGGGTGGATGTTGTCCATTCAGAATAATCCGCCAAGAGCACATCACGCCCGCACCTAGGCAAGAGGAGTAGGTGAAGGCCATGCGTCATGGTGAAGATACAGTCACTGAGAGAGGGGAGCAGCCACAAGTCATGCCATCCACGGATGATGTGTCAAATCCTATCCTAGAAGGTGGCGTTGAAGCAAGCTTAGGGGAGGAGACCCCTAAAATTCCATATGTTCCACCACACAAGCGAGCGAAGGACCCAAACGTGCCTTTCCCGGATAGTCTGAGGCCGAAGAAAGAGCATAGGCACTACCAAAAATTCTTGGAGATGTTTAGGAAGCAGCATATTAATATTCCGTTAGTGGAAATGATAGAACATATTCCATCATATGGAAGGTTTATCAAGGACATAATCACCAAGAAAAGGTGGATAAAAGACACTGACATTTGTGTTGTTGATGAAAAAGTGAGTTCTATAATACAAGGACGGCTACCAAGGAAGAGGAAAGATCCAGGATGTTTCTACATTCCATGTTACATAGGCGGCCAACATTTTCCACAAGCACAATGTGACTCAGGGGCCGGCATCAATCTTATGCCACTGTCCATGTTTCAAAAGCTTGGATTGAAGACACTAAAGAAATCTGCCATGACTATTGAGTTGGCGGATGGATCCATTGTGAAGCCACAAGGTATATGCGAGGATGTGCTAGTCAAGGTCGACAAATTCATCTTCCCTATTGACTTTGTGGTCATGGACATGCATGAGTTGGAAGGAGGTGAGATGCTATTGGGAAGGTCGTTCCAAGCTACGGCTGATGTAATCGCTGCCATTGGGCGAGGTTACTTGACACTTGGGATTGGTGATGATAGAGTTAAATTCAAATTACCACATGACTCATTGGAGACATCTCTTGACAATTCAAGTTAAAGGTATCTTTATGTCAAGCCTAGGACATTAAACAAGGGCGCTTGTTGGGAGGCAACCCAACTTTCAGTTCATTTTTATGTTTGGTTTTGTTCTTTTATGTTTATGTACTTAGTTTTTGCTTAGGTTTTGATAATTTTTGTAAACATGGTACCCTAACTCGTGTTTTGAAGTGTGCAGAATGTTAAGGTCGATACTATCGACACCCATGTCAATAGTATCGAGGTTGGATCAGTAAACGCTGAAGAAAAGTCAATACCATCGACCCTAGGGTCGATAGTATCGACACTTTTGAGTTCCCAGGCTTTTAGATATGTCGATTCAACAAAATTGCTGATCCTGGGTCGATACCATCGACCTTGTGTCGATAGTATCGACACCTGCAAGACAGCTACATAAAACATGCCGTAAAAGGTATCGAAACGAGATTTTTTCGAACTATTTTTTGCAGAGGAAAGATGGATGAAGCAAGTCACATCTTAGAACCGCTAAGACACAAAAATGGGCTACCAAAATGGAGGGAGATAGCAAGCATCACTTGGTCCACTTGAGCATCTAACCATCCTTCTTCACCACACTTCAAAGCGAACGGTACCGTTGTTCCACCTCTTAAGTGAGAATGTTGACTATGAGGCCATAGTCATATTCAAGCTTGGGGGGGTGTTGGAACAACCCACTATCTTAGTTTTTACTTACTTATTCATGTTGCTTTCACTTTTGAAATATTAGTTGTATTTATTTCTAGATTTATTGCTTTTGTAGGATCCACATCTATCTAATGTAATCTGTGGAGCAATAAATGCATGGTTTCAATTGCAAGTTTTACTCTTGGGTTTTATGCACATAAAAAATGAGCATTTTGCGAACTTTTTGAGATTATTCTTGTTAGTAATTGAGTTG
This sequence comes from Alisma plantago-aquatica, assembly GCA_963693085.1. Taxonomy (NCBI): domain Eukaryota; kingdom Viridiplantae; phylum Streptophyta; class Magnoliopsida; order Alismatales; family Alismataceae; genus Alisma; species Alisma plantago-aquatica. The sequence continues at coordinate 1,243,547,169 of OY856409.1, forward strand.
TATAACCGAGGAAGTGCTTGGGTGAGTCATCTTCAGGACATGGGGACATGAATGACCATCTTTATTGTCCAAGGAAAAGTGATTGGCAAGGATGTTTGAGCCCAAACCGACCGAACGCTAATGTGACCTTAGACTAAAGTTTAAGAGAGAAATCCTTTAGTTACCATGTACACAGGTCTTTAGAGAGGGACATATGATATTTTCAGAAGGTTCTGTCAATTAGTCTTGTGATCTGATCCACCACAATTTCATTCACACTCCACCATAAGAAATGGGAGCACAATACTGTCTTTCACTTTTTGATTGCATCTCATGTAGATAGGTCTTGCATTATAACTTTTTTCACATATTTTTGCATGAAAATAAAAAAAAAGATAGAGTAGTTATACATGCACATTATCCTTAGGTGCGTGTCATTTAATTGCATAACTATCATTTTGTAGATGCATTCACATCTTTTATGCATATAGACATCATGCATCTTATGTCTTCTGAAACATTAAAGGTGGGGAACTTGTTCCATACCTTATGAATGCTTCAAAATGTATAAGTTATGTAACAAGAAGTGAGCCCGACAAATAATTCATTGTCATCTATGAAAATAAGGGCTTGAAAAAAAAATTGAAAAAAAGAGAAGAAAAAAAAAAGAAAAAAATTGAGAAGTAAGTAGGAATGAGAGGGAGAAAGGAACATGTTCTCACTTACATACTAAGAAGAATAAGCACATGGTGTAGTTTTCTTAGATATTCCATCTCACCTTGAGACGGAATGATAGTGCATGCATCATTCCACCAAAAATGTAGCATTAAGACATTTTCACTTGCATTTTGCATCATGATAGGTCATTAATTTTTGTATTGCATGATTGACTATTATGTGCTTCCATCTCTTCCACAGCCACCTATCCCATCCACCCGTTGCTCGAATCGGTAGGCCACCCATGATATTCTCCTCATTCATTAATATCAGGAGATCTGCTTCCATTTAGATGGTAGTTAGGAAATGAGAAACATAGATAGGAGATCACAAGATGCATCAAGTATGGACCAGATGAGTTTATCATATTAACTACTTTAATTGATAGTGTTTCATTGATTGGGGGACATACCTCTTTTACATAGGTCTTTGGTCGCCTGGATGGCAGTTAGTGTTCAGTGGTCAATGAGGGCCGGTCTGTGGAAAGAAAGTGGGGATGATGTAGATTCATTTCATGTATTTATGTCCTATTGCTGACTTATCTCAACCAGATCCAAAGTTTTGTTGCTCAAGGACGAGCAAGGTTTAAGCTTAGGGGAGTTTGATGCATGGGTTTTGAGTCGCTTTTATAGGCTTATTTTATATCTGTTTTATGCATGTATTTCATTATATTTGCATAATTCACTATAGTTGGCCTTTAAACTCTTTTTTCATCAAATTATACTTCTTTTATCATATTTATATGATTTTATATAATCCCCAGACTTATACACATGTTTCGACACTTTTTCAGGCACTTTTGCATTGTCCAGAGTCGATACTATCGACCCTGGTGTCGATAGTATCGACATTTCATTAGAAAGCAACCCCAAAATGCGATCTTGGAAGGAAAAACCTGTATCATGGTTGATACCATCAACCCGGGGGTCGATACTATTGACAGCGTCGGGATCTGGCAATTTTCAGCAGTAAAATGGAGCGTTTTAATTCGACGGTTGAGCTTTTTCGGAGCCGTAAAGTGGTCCTATGACCTAAGAAGAGCACGGCCGTCCCTAGGGAGATCTCATATTGTGTTGCAAAACATCCAAGAAGGAGGGAGATAGATAGGAGACAAGAGATGAAGGCCGTCAACTGAGCGATCCGGGCACCTCCGACGGGCGATTTTGCTGCCGGAAGACTGCAAAACACACGTTTCTCGAGGAGGATCTCCAGGAACACCTTTGTATGAGGGGTTACATGAGTTTGCTCCATGTTTCCCATGTTTTTCTTCTCTACTCCTATGTATTTTACATTGTCAACCATGCGGGGCTAATCCCCTTTGTCTTTAGGACCGGGAGTAGCCCGGGTAATCGTTGTATGATACTTTTTACATAGTTTATCATAATTTGTCTCTCGATTTCGTGGTATGATTTCGTTTTCTCCATTCTATCATTATGATTGATCACCTTAATGATAATCTAATGCCTTTAATTACTTTGAAAGAAGAATTAACGGTTGAAAAGAGACGAATATCACATTAACTAATAAATTCCTTAAACAAGGCGATGTACGGTTAATGGTGGAAACCCAGAGTTTGTTTCTCATGCACCTAATAGGGTATAGGTTACTACTACCGTGGAACCGACTTAGATTTAGGTAGTGAATTGTATCGTGAAAGAGAGCAATTCTAACTATAGGCCACTATCTGGAATAGGAGACGAATTAGGATAATTGTGTAGAAATTAGTACAGCGAGAACCTATGGTGAAACCACAATCCTAAAGATTCCCATTTAAATTGATTAAACTAAACATTTAATCGGTTGCTTTATTTTATTTTATTTTATTTTATTTTATTTTTCAATCAAATCTCAAAATTTTTTAATCAGTTTATCTGATCGCAACCCGTTAGTAGTAGTCTACTAAAATTCACGTTTCCCTGAGTTCGACTCGGGCCTCACAAGGCCTATATTACATTGATACATATACTTGCGTTCTACGCACAGAAAAATCGTGTCACACCCCTCTCATTTTATTTGCTATACATGGTTCCAAGAAACATTAGAGACCTTATTTAAGTGGTAATTTGCATATTGAACCCTAAGTTTTGGGTAAATTGCACTTTACACCAAAATTAGGTTTTAATGCACAAACATTGCTTTATCAACTTTTCCTTGGTACTCAGGCTACCACAAGCCATACCTCTGCATAATATTCATTCTCATGATGCTTCAACATATGAGGAACATCTTATCATGCAACATTTGCAATTTAACCCCTCAACTTGGGTAATTTGGACTTTAGTCCAAAATAAGCAAACATTACTTCAACATTGTTCAAATAGGACCAAAATTGAAACATAAGTTTCTCATGAGCCCTAATTACTTTTCACAAGATAAGATTAAACATATAATCATCTTTCTTAATCAAAACACCTAGGGTTAAAGTGTAACCCAGGTTAGGGATGTTACGATCGAGGTCAAAAGATATGCCTTTATTAGTAACCATCCAGAGAGCAAAGTCTATGCAACTACTAGTAGTAGGGTCAGAAGAGATTTGTGGAATGATGTTGTAGTTCCTCGCTGAAGGAAGTCATCTTATGGAGTTCATATAAGAGTCAATTCATCAAGCACATCTTGCACCCTTCAAACTTATTTCTGCCAACCACGATCTAGAAGGAGGGGATGAGGGATAAATGGTGGTGATGGAGAGCTCTACACCACAGTGGGCCTGAACTATGACATTAGCGGAGTTATAGGTCTATCTTCTTGGTGTTTGTGGGCTATGGGGTTCTTGGAGGCATCAAGGTTCTTCAGGAATCATCACACAACCTTTTCATATAGAGGTTTGAGTCCATTCTTGTAGACTGGGTGATGTTGACAATGATCAATGTTTCAGTGTATATTGGTGACAACATAGTTAGTTGTAGGCTGTGAGTTGTAGGTATGGATTGGTCGATGGTAGATGGTGATTAGGAAAGAGAATTACATGAGGATAACTTGATTAGCAATCAATCGTGATGTGCAAGTCATTGATTGTCTTGGAGATCTGACTATGGCTTCTCCTTAGATCATGGTTGGATCGTATTTACTATATAGGAAATAAGAAATGCCCTAGGGTTTCGTGGGTGTTAGAGATAATGGGAGGTATTGGACTTGGGGTCGGGCAAGGTGAAGGTAATGGGTGTTGTATCACTTTGTAACACTATCATCAGTGTGTTACATGGAGAGACATGTCTGAGCTTATCAAATACGATCATATAAATCTAACTTAATTGATAACCTAAGGTAACTTCCTATATGTATGTCTCCTAACTATTAATTCTAATTGCAATGAATGTTGACCATGAATATGGTTTGTATTAAACTAGATATTAAAAATAATGATTCCTATATTTATATTCAAAGGATGGCTAATTAAATAAACCTCATAAATAATATATATTTATTAATGGATTCCATCTTCTTTACTCCTTTTTTCCAAAGCCATTTGTTAAACTTTATTCCAAGTCATTATGTGAAAGGAAGAACACTATATGAATGTTAGGTTGGACAAGATATTAAGGCACAATATCAAATTGAACTAGATGGTTTCAGAGTATGACAAATGATACTCAAATTAGGGACTAGATTGTAAGCATTATTTATAGGAAGAGAAAAAAATTATATTGAATAAGACTTGAAATGAAGGACAACTTTGCATATGAATTAATATTAGGGAAATTAAGAATCGTTACTCAACATAATTGTGGTACCCCAAAATCTAGTATGTTACACTGTTACATAAAATAGGTAAATAACTAGAAACATATATATATTTATGTAAGATCTTGAGCTTGTCCAAAGAAGGATGGCCAAATTGGACGTGGTTGGAAATGAGAGTTTGCAACAAGAGAACTGGTTTGAGGTTGTATAGGGGCAAATAAGTAGTATAGATGAACAAAGTGCATCCCCTTTCCAACTGTCATTAAATTCCTCCATTCCTATAGAACAAAACCATAAGGTCTAGAAGTTATAAAATATAAAGGGAAGCAACTAGTTTTGCCACTAATGTAAGATTACATGAAAAATTGGGAATAAAGGTAACAATGGATAATTCAAATTTGGAGGAAAGAGGACGCCACACTTGGTGACCTATTTAACTGATCCATTTTCCAAGGTGATAATGAAATATGGGTTAAAAGCATTGGAATAGGTAAGAAGGTGTGGCATGTTGGTCATGTACTACATAGAACTAGAGTTCACTATACAACTACAATTAGAGGAAAGCATATAGGAACCCGAGTTACCCTAACGAGTAGTCTAATGAGCCAAAGGTGTCATATTGGGTGGGTCACCAACATTCTAGTTAGAGGAGAAGGATGCATATGTTGTTGCGAAGAGGAGGGTCACCATAATGGTGCGTATTTTGATGAAGGTGTTTACACTCCTCTTTGTTAGTGAGACATGAGAGGGATATCTAATAGAAGAAATAGTTGTTTCTAGAGGACCCTAGCCAATGATTGGTGTGGAAGCATGAGCAACATGTATATAACCCTTACCGCACCCTCTACCATAGCGAGAAGGGTATCCATGTTTGGAATGACACATCCTCATTATGGCCTAACTTGGCACAATAACTATATTTTGGATGCATGCCAGTGTTTGTACCATGACCTTGTCTACATCTCCTGTTCCAAGGGAGTGGAGTAGTGGGCATCCCAAAATGGGGTAGGTATGTATAGGCATTTTCCATGGATGGGAGAGAGTGTCAACAAGAAGAACTTGTTGTACTACATAATACTGGGGATGAAGATCATTGAGGAAGCATCGTTAATGAGAGTATCTCTCTCCATGGTAACTTTATTAGAGTTGGTAGTAAGAAAAATTCAGGTGGTTTGTTATATCTTTCATGAGATCGTAGTATTTTGATAAGGAATGATCACCTTGGTGTTTAGAGAAAATCTTGTCCATGGCATTATATAAAGGCACATAAATGTCCTCATGTGTGAAACTACTTCATTTCTTCCCACTTGAGTTTTGAATTCCTCTACCACTAATATTTAATAGCTACATTAGGCTCCATCCATCTCCAAAGCTAGAGAACCTTCCTATTTCCAGTGACCTATGCATCATCGGGTTCTTTAGGTACATTGTCTTTCATGAATTTAAATGTCTGATGAGATTCTAGTAAAGTTTGAATGATATTCATCAATAATAAGAAGTTATCATCATTAAAATTAATAACAATTAGATAGGGCATGCCATTGTAGAGAATTGTATAAATAATTATATGTTCAGTCATGATATAAAAAAAACATTACTAGATTGAAGGTGTGGTATATAAATAAGGCACTAACAATATAAAGACACGTTAGGAAGAACAAAACACTAGTGGTATACAAAAGTGATAAGGAACTATTGGTATGTAGGTGTGTTAGAAAATAAGATAAAATCATAGGAATAAAGGTGTTTTGATGGTCATCATCATCATCATCATCATCATCATCATCATCATCATCTAAGCCTCAATCCCAACTATGATGGCACCGACTACATGGATCCTCTGTTTCCATTCAGCTCCATCATGGGTCATATTTTTTTTGAGATGTAGAGATTCAAAATCTTTCTTTATAATCTATTCCCATGTTAATTTTGACCATCCTCTTCTTCTATTAATTGTGCTTGACCCAATATCATTATTTCATAAATGTATATTAGTCTGATTGCATTGCACATGTGCATACCATCTGAGTCGGTCCTTGCATAACTTGTCCTCAATGCTCACCTCCCCCACTTTATTCCTAATATAGTCATTTATCAAGCGATATTTTCTTGTCTTCACACACATCCATCTCAGCATACACATTTTAGCCACGTTCATCTTGTTGAGACCTTGTTTCTTCACCGCCCAACATTCACTCCCATAGAGCATGTTTGGCTGTATAGATGTTCTATAAAACTTGCTTTTTGATCTGAGAGGGATCTTCTGATCACATAATACTCTATTTGCACTCCTTGATTTCAACCATCATGTAGTTATCTTGTGACAAATATCATTTTGGGCATCCCCATCTATTTGAATAATAGAACGCAAGTAACAAAATTTAACACATTTTGATATATCTACTTCGTCCAACTTGGCTCCACCATTCACACTATGAGATTATCTAAAATTGCAACTCATATACTCAATTTTTCTACTACTAATCATCAATCTATTTGATTCCAATGCCTTTCTACAAAATTCAACTTTATCATTCAATCCATCTTTAGTTTCACTAGTCAATATAATATCATCAACAAATAGCATACACCAAGGAATGTCATCTTGAATATTCTTTGTCAAATCATCCATAACAAGAACAAATAGATATGGGTTGAGTGTGGATCCTTGGTGTACCTCAACTATGATAGGAAAGGTTGGTGTCTCTCCTCTAGGTGACTTCATACTTGTACTTGAGCTATCATACAGTCTTTAATCAAGTCAATGTATTGGATTAGCTCACCCTTTTTCTTCAAAACCATCTACAACACTTCCCTAGGTACTTGATCATAAGCCTTTTCCAAATTGATGAAAACCATATGAAGATCTCTTTTGCTTTCTCTATACTTCTCGATAAGCCTTCTTATTAGAAAATAGAATATTTTGATGATATTCCAGGCATGAAACCAAATTGGATGTTTGATATCTATGTTATAGATCTTAGCCTCTGCTCAATAATACTCTCCCAGAGATTCATTGCATGACTCATCAACTTGATACCTCTGTAGTTTGTGCAACTCTGAACATTACCCTCATTCTTGTAGATGGGGATTATAGTACTATTTCTCCACTCATACGACATCTTCTTCATGATCTTGTTAAAGAAATTTGTTAGCCACATAACTCCTTCATCCCCCATACTCTTCCATACATTAATGTGAATACCGTCCGATCCGCATGCCTTTCTCATTTTCATCCTTTTCAAAATGTTCTTGACCTCAAATAGTGAAAATTGTTGTGTGTAAATGGTATCTCTTGTATTCATGTCACATGAGTCTCTAACATTATTTGTAGTATCTCCATGGAAAAGTTCATGATAATAATATATCCATTGGTTCTTGTTATCATCGTCCTTCACCAACACTCTACCATCTTCATCTAGATGCATTTTACTTGACTCAAGTCTCTTCCTTTCCTTTCTCTTATATGAGCCATTCTATATATATACTTTCCCTCTTCTCTTATGTCCAACTTCTTATAAATATCATCAAAGTATCTAGACCTTGCCTCCTAAGAAACCTCTTTAGATTCTTTCTTTGCTTGCTTGGATCTCTAGAGTGTTGCATCATCTCAAGATTTGGGCAAGCTCCTATGGTCTCCCTTTTTAGTTTAATAGCCTTTTATACTTCATCATTCCACCACCAAGTCTCTTTCTGTGGAAGCCACAACCTTTGGACTCCCCCCAAAACCTCTTTGGAAATCTTTGTTATGTTAGAGCTCATGTTATTCCATATAGTGTTAACATTAGAATCCAAGTTCCAAGTTACCTCCTTAATGAGTTTGTCATGAAAATTTGATTTCTTTTCTCCTGCAAGATTCCACCACTTGATCCTCCTATCTAAGTTTCTATTATGCTTGTCATTATTGATCTTCTATCAATATCCAAAATCACCAAACTATGTTGGGTCATGATTTCTTTGCCAGGAATCACTTTAAAATCCTTGCATAGTATACAATCCACCCGCCTCATAAGGAGGTAATCAATTTGGCTACAATTGTACCCACTCTTGAAAGTAATCTTATGAGATTCTCTTTTCTTGAAATGGGTGTTTGGAAAAATCATATCATATGTGACTATAAAGTGTAATATCATCTCTCCTACTATGTTTCTTCTACCATATCCAAAACCACAATGAACATTGTCATACCCCCATTGCTACTCCCCACATGGCCATTTAAATCACTCCCAATAGTGATCTTCTCATATGTAAGTATTCCCTGCATTAATTCATCCATGTCATTCCAAACATCCTTATTAGCCTCCTCACTAAAGCCAACTTGGGGGCATAGGTGCTAATAATGTTAAAAAGCTTTCCCCAAAGAACAACCTTGATAGCTATGATTCTATCACCCATCCTTGTGATGTTGAAAACATCATCCCTCAACATCTTATAAAAAATAATACCTATGACATTTTTATGTTTATCAATACATGTATACATATGTTTATCAATAAAGGTTTTGATGTTCAATATAAAAGATTCCCAATTCAAATTGAAGAGAGGAGTGTTTTTTAGTAAGTGGAATAAGAGAACTGCTCTATGGTGCATTTTGTGCACACATGTATGATCTTTTGATATTTATAGGGTTCCCCAAACTAAGTTCACTCACAACACTAAGATATGTTCCCTCAAGTGCACATGGTCATGTTATAGCATAGATGAGAGGCAAGAAAAGGGGGTCGAACCACAGGGATAGAGGGGGCACTAGAGCTTAGTTGGTGTTGGCTACATTCCTAAAGTGGAGACTAGGGTTGAAGGGTTTAAAAGTGGGTTTTGGTATGATTACACTAAGCAAGCATGCAAGTAAAGGCAATATGAACACTAGATTACCAAAAAGTAGGTTATCCTAAGCAAGTTAGGTCTAAGCAACTAGATTAAGCAATCAACTAAACAAGAGCAAGATGATCTACACTACTCTAGCAAGGCAATTAGCAACTAAGAACTAAGCTAAACACTAGAGCAAGTAAGAATCTAGGTTAACCCTAACTAGAAAGAGTAAGCAACTAACTAAAGGAAATCAAGGATATTAAGCTAAACTAGCATTAACAAGCAAGAAGATTAAGGTGGGTTTCAAGCAATGGATTGGATAGATGGGTTGTTTGAGAATGTGATTTGATATTAGTTGGGGGTTGTCAACATGGAATGCAAATCTCAGAATTCAATCTAGATTACCGAATCAAACAACAAGGAAAGTGCTATTAGAATGTACCCTATACTACTAGTTGGAGAACTAGGGTTAGGTGTAATTCTAGTAGGACTTGTCAAGTCTAGGTTTCTAGGGTAAGTGTTATTAGGGAAATTGAGATCTAAGGGTAGGAATGGGAGTAGAGATGAGGGTTTTTCACCTCATGTTACTTGCCATCTAGCCTTTAGGAAGCTCTATGCAATTTCACTAATCACACTTACACTAGGTAGTTAAATCTCACACTCACTTGTAGAACAAGGGAGATGTATGTAGGAACAAAGGGGGCTATCTAGGGATCCACTAATTGGACCTAGGAGTCGTTCCTAAGATTTCTACATACATTCCAATTCCTCCTAGAAGCTAAGTGTCAGCAAGCATCACAAAGCAAGAAATTTATGTTTAAGAAAAAAAAAGCACATGCAAGATAATGGGAAATGAGATAGAAGCAAATGTAATCATCATAGAATTATGTTCATTACAAATTATTTCCCCCCAACATGGTATCCCCTTTGCCTTCTCTTTACGCCTTTCTTCTCTAGATGCTACTTTTCTACTTGAATGCGCTCTGTGAAAAAACCTACTACGGAACTACCGAGCAGAGGCAAAAATACAAAGTCACATTTTAACCCAAAACAACACAGCACTAGGGGCTTAGCTAGACATAATCAAAGAAAAGGCAAAAAAAATGAGAAGAAGGGATATGACTCCATGGAACTCGAAGTAGATCCTCCTTCTTCACCTCCTAGCTGCTGTAGGGTGACCTCCCTCCTCCAAGGTGGATGATGGGCATCAAAATGAAGGATATTATGGTAGAAAACCTAGAAAACTAGGTTTCTATGGTGGAAATGAGGTGGAAATGGTGGGTGGAGAGAATAAATGCAAGGGGATTGCAATGAATGCTCAAGAGTGGGTGGAGAGGAGTAATGAAAGCTGAGGGAGTCTAACCTTTATGTTGTCACCACCACCTATCTATATATAGGTGGTGGGGAAGTGCTAGGGTAAGTAGGGGCAAAGTATGAAAATCAATGGTGAAAATGGGTAGGGTTAGGTGGTCACCACAGTCGTGTTGAGGTGCCACAGCCATAGTAGGGGTTGTATGGCACGATCATGGGCTATGGAACGACTGAGGTGGGAAGTGGAGTGGAAATGATAAGTATGTATGGTAGCCATGACCGTGGCGAGGTGCCACAGTCGTGGTGGGTAGAGGCTACCACGGCCGTGTGGGGTGTTGGAGGAGGTGGCCACATGCGAGGAAGCTTGGAGGTTGTTGTGTCTTTAGTTCACCACGGGCATGGGGAGCACCATGAGTGAGGTGGTATTCAAGAGCCACGACTATGGTGATGGCCACAACTGTGGTCATTCACATGTAAAATGGACCAATTCCCTATTGATTTTGGGGATCTTTGTGCATAAATCACCACGGGAGAGGTGGTGACCACATGAGAGGTGGAGTGTGCTGGCCACGGTCATGGGGTCTTCAGTGACCACGACCATTTTGAGTTCCACAGGCATGGTCATTCATGTGTAAATTGAGCACATTCCCTGTGACTTTTGGAGCTCTTTGTGCATAAATTGCCACGACCGTGGTGAAGTACCACGATCGTTTTGGGGCTTTTTGGTGTTGATCTTTACTTCATCTTCTTCCTCTAGCCTCCTTTTGCTTTGAATTGCTCTTGTGCATCCAAGGAAAGATCAGGGAAGAGATAGGTCCACTCTTGGGGTGTAAGACCCCATAGACGTCCTTCATCTCTCTCCCATGCATCAATGCATGTATAAGTGCCCTGAAATATACACAAAAGGAGGCATAAGTGCATTTATCGTAAAATATCATATTGTGGGGAATAAATTGTAATATAAACTATTTAGATGTGATTATCATAGAAAAAAGTCACAAGATGAAGCCCTAAAATAGGGCTACATCACCACGCTAAACTTAAAACATACTTGTCCTCAAGTATGCTCCAACTTAATCTCTCTCTTCAATTTCTTTTAATAAACAAGAATGACAAATGCATAGCATAAAATGATTATTGACTAAATGGTCTTAAAAATGACTAAGTTCATGTGTTCCACCTCTCTCCTCCCCTCTATCACATACCAATCATGAAATGATCACTGAGCATGCAAACTTCAAATATAGAGCATAGAATATACAAGCTTTCAATATGTCCTTCATGCAATTCCGAGGAAACTGTTTCATGTTGGAGTTAATCAATGATGACTAGGAGTGTTGTTTCACTTTTATGCATTCAATTTTATGTCTCAAACCACACCAAATGACCCACATGGCTGTAGAAATGGTAAAGTGAGCTAGATTTGATGTTTTCTAGCTCAATGGGTATGAAAATGGAAGAAAGGATTGCGGTAAGAGATTGGAGTGTTTTTGCACACTCATTTTTTCTTTATTTAGATGCTCTTAAATAAGAGCATGTTTTTATTTTCTTTTCTTCTTTTCTTTTCTTTTATCCTTGGTGCAGATAGGGCATATGGTGGATAGAGTGAAGTGGGGAGATGTAGATATAGCCACCCAAAACTTTTGGAGGTGGCCACGGCTGAATATGAGCGATAAGGCATCCTTTCATGAGGCAGAGAGGTATGAAGATGGTGAGAGAAGAGTCAGGTCAAAGAGGGGTCATTAGTGTAGTTCTCAACATAAGATTTCCTACATGAAAACTAATCCAACACTTCATCAAATGATATCACACCACATGATTGAATGACATGAGATTCACATTTATATTAAGTGATTTCATGGGCTATAAGCGTTCATAGCTTGCTCAATTCACAATTCAACCAAAACATTCACAAACTTGAGAGAAGTGATGCACATGTAATAAGTCAACAACCAAGACCATATAGCAATAAATTCTAAGAAAATGGCATGCATTTGTCAAAGATCAAAAATTTCAGCTAAAAAATTGGAGATTAAGTTAAAACATGCTTTTAGGAAAGAATATCTAAATTTGGGCAAAATTGGCCAAAATGGTGCTAATTTGCAATCAATCACATCTAAACCTACATTTAGGGAATTTAAAGCATAAAATAGCAAATCCTAATTAAAACACACAAAAATTACCAAAAATACATGAAAATGGAATGCATGACATGGAAGAGAAAAAAGAGCATACTTTTTTAAAAATTATGCAAAAATGCATGAAATTAAACTACATATATGCATGAATGCTAACAAGAAGAAATCTACATTAACAAAAGTGAAAACAAGCAATTCTAAAACTCAGGTAAGACATGTGCAAACAAAATGAGAGATCAAGATAGGGTGGTGCATACCGCCCTACCACCCCAAACTTTTGAATCATATTGTCCTCAACATGAAACTCAAGTTTAGGGATAGTAGGGTGAAGATTATGACTAGTGTTACAAATCAAAGGGCATGTCTCCCTGATGTGGTTGATCAGGCTGGTCCAGATGGTGTTGTTGAGGAGGTGGAGGTCCTGGATAGGCTAGAGGGAACTAGTAGTAATGGCCCCAATATGCATCCTGAGGTGGAGGGTAGGACTCCTGGTATCTTGAAATACCACCCCAAAGGTCTTCATCCCACTCGGGGTTTCTCTGTGCCTGCGCATGGTGGTAATGGTACAAGTGGTTGACCTACTGATGCATTTGTTGTTGGTCCTGCCACATGTACTGTGGTATGAGCTGCATGTCTGCTGTGTCTTCTGGATGCCTTCAAGCTATGCATGGATGGATGACATATCATATGCGTTCATTGAAGGCTCCTACAGTTGGGATGCTACCTCATCCCTTCTTCTCACCCTTCGGGGATTTATTCTTTGTTCTCCTCCCTCTTCTTCTTGCTATTGTGCATTTGATTCTACTATTTCTTCTTCTTGTGCAGCATTGGGGTTGAAGTTTTCCTGGGGGTTGGCTTGCTCCCATTGGTTCATATTGTGAAGTAGTAGTCGGGGACCCCCAAAGTAGAGAGGAGAAGGGTAGCATGATAGGGCATCTCAAGAATTGTTTGCGGTGCTATGGATTTCACATTATATATCAACCTCTTGTTTTGGATTGTAATCATCTGAGAGTGCACAAGGTACTTTAAATCAACAAATTGAGCTCCCTCGGCCTCTTTGAGACCAGTAACATCAAAACCTAGGGCAATGGTGATTGAGGTCACAATCCCTCCCATGACAAATGGAGTTTTTCTTTTGAAGGGGATTGTCCTCATGTGGTCTATCAAGAGTGACCCTAAATTGATATGTTGCTCTTCATTTATAGCATATAACAAAAGGAGGTCCTTTTGTGAAATGCTGCCTTGATTATCATAACTCCCTACAATGGTGTTGGCAATGAATTTCTGCACATATCTGATCAAGGGATTACTAATGTACATAGTCTTGGACTTGCCAAATGTATATTTTCACTCTGCTGTCATAGCATGCCAGAATTTAGCATAGTCCAACTCAACCTCCCTCTCAATTAACCCATCACTCATTTTTTCAGCTTCTTGAGGGTCCTTTGCAAAGATGCAGTTCAGTTCAGAACTAGTTAATGTGTGTATTTTGTTGAACATCACAAACTTGATAGCTTCCTCACCTTTGACCATGATCTTCTCTAATGTGGCAAAAAATTGCTGAGTCAACTCCACATATGTGTTTTGTGCTGTGAAAAGCACCTTCTACAAAACAACTCGCTTCAGCCTCCTTACCATCTCTATTTTGATCCCCAGGTCTTCAATTGCATTTTCTCACCCATATCTAGTGGAGATCACTCTCTTAGACATACACTCGGGGTAGATGGGTGTGATCTGCATCTTCCTCTAACCTATGCCATATGATGTTCCCTCAGGAGCCTTGCCAAACTATTTTAGCACGTCCTCCTCCAAGTATGCAAAAGTGTCCTCTGGCTCAGAATCCATTTCCTCCTCAACAATGTCATCATCATCCTCTTCAACCTAGTAGGATCTTGACCCCAAGCTCATGTCAAGATTTAACGGTACCCATTTCTTAGGGTATCGTCGCAGTTGATCCTCCTCTTCTATCATCAATTGTCGCCTTGCTTGCAGCTGCTATTGCGGTCTCTTCCCCAATGAGGAGGTAGAGTGGAGTGATGGCGTTGTCCGTGGAGGCAGCCTTGATGAAGATGGGGTTGCAGCCCCCTTTCCCCATTTTTGGCAAGTTGTGACATCTGAGTCAACCTCATCGATCAAACCATCGATGTTCTCCTCTACTGCTTCCTCCTCCTCCTCTTTCCTACACGTCTCATATGTGATGTGGTGGTTGTTGGATGACTAGGTATGAGATGCACTCATGGACATAAAGTGGGGGAGTGATTGGGTAATGGAATTTGATGGTGAAGGGGTGTGTGAAGGCATGGAGACTTGGGAAGAGGCTCTCTTAGTGCGCACCTTGTCTCTGGTGATCACCTTAAGGCTCTTTTGAGCCCCCTTCTTCACTGCCTTGGTAATACCCTTCATTTTTTTGGATATGGTGGTGGTGGTATGGCTGTGAATTTTAGATTTTTGTGAAGGAAAAATGGAGGTTGATTGATGGGTGGAATAGGCTAGGATGGTTGCTTGGATGATGGAGGATGGATTGGTTGGAGGTTTTGGGCTAAAATGGGTGGATTTTGGTGAGTTTTTGTGTGGGGCAGCTATAGGTGAGAACAAAAATGGAGACAAAGGCTCAATTGGTGGAGGTTGTGGGGTGGAAATGGTAGAGGGAGAGGTTGTGGAGGTGGAGGTGTAGAAAGTGATTTGAGGTCGATTTTTTTGGAGGATTTGGGCTAGAGAAGCAAGATTGGGAGTGCTGGGGGCGGAGCACTTCACCATGACCATTCTAGAGTCAAGCAAATGAGTTTGCAAGTGATGGGGTTGTGATGTTTTGTGGGGTTTAAGTGAAAAAATGTGTGGGGTTAGATCCCACCACGGTCATAGTGGGGGTTTGGTAGCACCACCGTGGTGGGTGCCATGATCATGGTGGGGCAAGAGATGAGTGTAGATCGACCCTCACTACGGTCATTGTGGGCACGACGACCATGGTGTGCTCCTCTCACCTCAGTCATGGTGGGTCACCACGGCCGTGGCCGTTCATGTACAAAATCTCCTTCATCCATATAACTCCTTTGAATTTTTGTACTTAATTCACCACGACCATGGTGGTCACCGCAACCGTATTGCCTTCATGTTGCCACGGATGTGGAGGTGGTAATGGCCATGTTGTTCAGCCACGGCCGTATTGATCTCCACAGTCGTGGCCATTCCTTCACAAGTTTGGTGATGTTGCTATAACTTTCTTGAGATTTTGCACTTAAATCAACACGGTCATTTTGAGGCACCACGACCATGGTGGTTCTTCATGCAGTACTTTGTCAACTCAAATTCGAAAATTTTGATATCTTTGTAATTTTTTTAAATTCTTGGCCACATTTCAACTCCAACAACCATGCATTCCCCTCTCTATCTCTCTCTTCAACATGTTAGTCGCATCTCATCAAAACTCAGACAAAAACTATCAAGCACAAGTGTGTGTGTATTTCATGGAAAAGAAAACAAAAGTATAAAAAATTGAAGGTTAGGTGAAAAAGTTCCCAAACCTAGGTGGGTTGCCTCCCATTGGCGCTAAATTTTACGCCTTCAGTCAGGCTTATTGATTCTTGAAGTCGATCACTCTCATAGGATTTTCAAAGCATCTTTGTAGTAAATATATCTCTCATTTGTATTCAATCATATCTCCTCATCAAGTTGATGTTCCTCTACTAGCATCATGATATCAAAACTTTGATTGGATTTGTCTGGACCTACTTCCACAACTGATTTCAACCATTACCATTTACGGTGAATTCTTTAGCTCCTTCTTTCTCACAAATCAACACAGCCCCAGATGGATACACCTTTTCGATTAGATAAGACCCTTCCCATCTAGATCGAAGTTTTTTAGGAAAGAACTTCATCCTTGAGTTATATATCCATACCCATTTTTTGGGCTCAAAGTCTTTCCTCTTGATCATCTTGTCATGTAGAAACTTTGTTCTCTCCTTGTAGAACTTGGACAATTCGTAAGCTTCATGTCACATCTCCTCTAATTCATTCAACTGAAACTTCCTCTTCATCCCGACATTCTCTCCATCAAATTCCATGGCCTTCAAAGCCCAAAATGCCTTATGTTGCATCTCAACCAGTAGATGGAAACTTTTCCCATAAACATACTTGAATGGCGTGGTGCCAATCAGGACTTTGTATGCAGTCCTATAAGCCCATAAAGTCTCATTGAGACATAATGACCAATCCTTATGGTTCGGTCTCACTATCTTCTCTAGAATGAGCTTTATCTCCCGATTAGCCAACTCAACTTAACCACTCATTTGGGGGTGGTAACGAGTAGCCACACGATGATTCACTTTGTGTTTCTTAAGAAAGCCTTCAAAAGTGTGATGGATGAAGTGACTTCCCCCATCACTAATCATTGCTCTTGGAATACCAAACTGGCTAAAGATATTTGATTTTATGAAATCACACACCACTTTGTGATCATTTGTTCTAGTTGCAACAACCTCAATCCACTTTGACACATAATCCATGGCAACCAAAATGTAGACATATCTGAAGGATGGAGGAAAAGGGCCCATGAAGTCAATGCCCCAAACATCAAATACCTCCACCACAAGAATGGGTGATAGAGGTATCATGTATCTCTTAGAGATAGTGCCCACCTTTTGGCACTTCAAACAACACTTAAAAAATTCATGAGAGTCTTTAAACAAGGAGAGCCAATAGAATCCACTTTGGAGAACCTTGGTGATGTGGCCCGAATCGCACATCCGAAAGGAGGTAGACTCAGAAGGATCGAACTTTAAATTTATAACCTGAAACCTTCAAGGACCCCCACAACTTTATTACAGGGTCGAAGTAGATATACATGATCGAACATAGGGATGTGAGGACATTTAGGACGCTTAAGATCTCACTCTTAAGTTAGATAAGCCAATTTGATAGTCGATAAAAGTATGGAGCTAGAACTAGTCTAGCAGGTTGTCATGAAATAAAACAAAACAGAGTCTGTAGGATTATACTAATTAGAGAGAAGGAGTTCATGTCTATGTAACCACAAGTTGGACAGTCTATGCACCCGTTCTCAGGCATAGATAACCCTCGAACACCCAAGCAAGTAACCTACATCCAAACATGGTACATACTATAGTATCCGTTCCTATGGGGTCATCCCACTCACTCTCATACAGTGTGACTAAAACCCATCAATGACATAAAACCTCTCTCAAGGAATGACAAATCAACACCCTAGAATATTCTATATACCCTCTCAGGTCTAGAATGTTTAGAAGTACCAGGAACATGTGTGATCTAGGAAGAACTTGGTAGTGGGCCTGACCGTGCCAGGGTGGGCCCGACTGTGCCCAGATCTACAGTTTTACACGGATCACCTTGAATCATCCTCCTTTCACGTTCCGATCCAAACTATCTTCTCTTGCCTATTTCTACAATGAATCTCTCGATATAGGTAGAAGTAGAAGTTCAAGAAAGAAAGAGATCAATCAAACCTGCAATCATAACCAGAAAGAGAATATATAATAGCAAACATACTAGATCTGGATTAGAACTACTTGCTTAAGGTGAAAGTACATAAACATGCCCAAAATGGGCTACATAGACAAGAAGGAGCTCAACTAGCCATGGACAAACATAGTTGGCATCGAACAAATATGGAAGAACATCATTTGTACAGAAACAAAGGAGAACAATAGAAGAAAGGAGAAGAAGAAGAGATTTACTCATAGAGGAGAGGTGGCTCTCACTTCTTAGCCTCCGTATAGGCAGTATATCATCTTTGGGTCCTCCTCCTTGGTCTTCTGGACTCCTTGGCCTCCTTTGTCTTTGATTCCACCCCGAACAGTAGCTTGGTGGGTGCATGGAGGTGGAAGATGGCTGGAAATGGTAGGATATGGGTGAATGGCAGTGGAAAATAGTGGTATATGGAAGCAAACTAGAGGAACGGACGTAGGATGAGTACCTCGATCTTTCTAGGCTGTGGAACTCTCCTATGGGACTCTAGGAACCAAGAAAATTTAGAACTTGGAACTTCGAATCTCGGAACCCCTCTCTAGGTCGCGAGGGGTGGGTATTTATAGGTGAAGGTAGAAGATGGTCGCGACACTTGTTTTGGTTGAGGTGGGTCTCATAGTCACGGTTGAATCTGCAGTCATAGTCAACTCCACAGTCATAGTTGAATCCACAATTGTGGTCGACTCCACGGTCACGGTGGTGGCATTGCCTTCTTAGCCACGGTCGTGGCATCATGGGGAGAAATCTTAGAGAATAGATGTCTTTTCAAGTTCGATGCATGCAAGTCCCAAAATTGGCTAGTTGAGTAACTTTATCTATAAAAAGATATAATTTACCAAAAGATAATAATTTATGGTTATTTTGGGAATATTAAGGCTATATTGACACAAAAGCATAAATAAATGCTTAGCATAGATGCCTAAATTTGGGTGTTATCACTTTGGCAGTCATGCATTTTCCCTCAAAATGACCTCCACTAACTCCAGAATGACACATAGATAGAATTTCTTACTGCTCCATCTCCAGAACACATCTCTGAATAAGTTGGTGGGGGAATATTTGAAAAGATGAGGATCATCCCAAACATAATTTTTTACCATAGCAAACAACCTTTTGCTTTCCTCCCTTGTCCATGTGCTTGGTATCCTTCCAGTAGCTAAGAAATTAGCTATGTGTTTATACCATGGCCTTTGAGTGGATGAGAGTAGGAAGAGCTACTCATGTGGCATTGTTTCTTTAATTTGGCTTGTATCATCAAAGGGTGCTTCAATTTAGGAGAGATGGTCAATGGTAGAATTTTCCACTCCCTTCTTGTCCACAATCTCAATATCAAACTCTTGAAGCAACAAGATCCAACATATCAACCTTGACTTTGAGTGTTTCTTTGCCATGAGATACTTCAATGCAACATGGTCCATGTATATCACTACCTTGTTTTGCAAAAGATATGATCGAAACTTGTCAAGAGAAAAGATAACTGCAAGCAACTCTTTTTCTGTAGTCATATAGTTTCTTTGTGCTTCATCTAGAGTCTTGCTAGCATAATATATGGCGTGCAGAATCCGTCCAACTCATTGGCCCATCACATCCCCCATTGCCATGTCTGATGCATCAGTCATGATCTCAAATGGTAAAGAGAAGTCTGGGGGCTGCATTATTGGAGAAAAATTGAGATTTTGCTTTAAGTGGTTGAAGGCTTCAACACACTTGTCATCAAAGTGAAATTCAACATCTTTCTCCAACAAATGACATAGAGGTTTTGATATTTTGCTAAAAACCTTAATGAAGTGACGATAGATACCTGCATGTCCCAAGAAAGACTGGACATGTCTTACGATACAAGGAATGGTATGAGTAGAAATGAGGCCCACCTTGTCCCTATCAACCTCAATACCATCTTTTGAAACCCGGTGACCCAGAACTATATCTTCGGGCACCATGAAGTAGCTCTTTTCCCAAGATAGCATGAGGCAAACCTTAACACATCTCTCAAGAATGACAGCCAACTAGAGCAAACACTCATCAAAGGTTTTACCAAAAATTGAGAAATCATCCATGAACACTTTAAATGACGAATCAAGCATGTCGATGAAGATTGAGGTCACACATCTCTAAAAAGTGGAAGGGGTATTAAACAGCCCAAATGGCATTCTCTCGTGAGAAAAAGTACCACTAGGACAAGTGAATGTTGTCTTTTCTTGGTCTACAGGATGCACAACAATCTAGAGGTACCTAGAGTATCCATCAAGAAAGCAATAGAAACTTTGCCCTGCCAACCTCTCTAGAATCTAATCAAGAAATGGAAGAGGATAGTGGTCCTTCTTAGTCTTCTCATTGAGCTTTTGATAGTCTACACACATTCTCCATTTGTATTGTTCTCTAACCGACATCATATCACCATCATCATTCTCTGCCACTGTGATTCCACCCTTCTTTGGTACAACTAGGATGGGACTCACCCATGTGCTATCAAAAATCAAATAAATAATCCCAACATCTAACAATTTCATGACCTCTTGGGTCACAACTTCCTTCAATTTTGGGTTCAACCGCCTTTGCATTTGGTGGGTTGGTCTTGCATCATCCTCCAAATAAATCATATGCACACAAATGGAGGGGTCAATACCCCTCAAATCAACAATGAACCATCCAATGGCCCGAATGTTCTTCTTTAGGACTTTCATCAATGTCCTTCTTATTCCGGAGAGAGAATGGAAGAAATGAACACCTGGAGGGTGTGATTGGAGCCTAGAAATACATACTTAAATCCTTCGAGGGTTCATCATTGGCTCAAAAATTGATGGGAGGTCCTCGCTTGGAGCCACCAAGGCTTGCTCGTTTACTTCATCCTCTTCATCATCGTCATCGAGGAACTCAACTATGGGATCTAAACCTCTACCTTGAGTGGCAGTCTGAATCCACATAGGTAGGCACTCCTCCATAGTCTCATCAAAGCATTCAAAAAGATAGAAATCTTCTTATATGGAACCTATCACCTCGGTTGTAGTTGAAGACTTGAAGATGTTGAACTGGATCTTCATGTGCATGAATGTCACATACATGGTCCCAGTTCTCACGTGGATCACTGCGTCAACTGTATCTAAGAAGGGTCTCCCCAAGATGATAGATACTCTTCTTGTGTTCTTTTCCATATCTAGCACAATGAAGTCAGTAGGGAAGAATGTGGAAGTGTCATCATCAAGTCTAACTAGCACATCATCAACACTCCCTCTAGAAGTCTTCACTGATCAGTTGGCCAACTGCAAATTGCAATGAGCTAGACCTAATTGTCCCATTTGGAGCTCGGAAAAAACATCATACAGCATCAAGTTTATGCTAGAACCCAAGTCTAGAAGGGATTGGTCTATGTGGTGTGCTCCAATGTAACATGAAATGATGGGAGCATCAGGGTCTTTCCTCTTTCTCGGCATGGTGTGCTATAGAATTGAGCTCACTTTCTCAGTGAGCTTGACCTTCTTAGGTGTTCTCCCCCTTGTTTATCTTCAAAAACTTGGCATATGAAGGGATTTGCTTGACCTCATCAAGCAAAGGAATGTTTATCTTCACTTGTTTGAAGGTTTCCATGATATCTTCAATGTGTTTGTTCTTTATTCTCTCAACAGAAGGCTCCTCAAGAGCATCAGGAAATGGGGGGAGTTGGGCTCCCAAATGGCTCGGATCAATAGAATCATCGATTGGAATCACGAGAATCACGATATCACTGCTCGATATCACAATATCACTACTCGGTGTCATAGTATCAACTCTAGTTCATGTCGCAATATCATCACTCTGGTTCTCAGTATCAACCTGTCTAATCACAATATCACCTCTATCCTCACTGGCTTCCCTATCAACAACAGTACCACGGGGCTGCTCCAAGGTCCAACCACTCCTCAATACCGTCACCGCCTTCAAATGCTCATGGGTATTGGAAGAAGTGACTTGTGGAGGGGGTTGTGGCTGTTGAGGTGGTGGTGGTCTTTGGTAGGGTGAGTTGGGATTTTGAAGGATGAACTATGGTTGTGGTTGTTGTTGTGGTTGGGGGTAATATTATGGAGGGGGTTGTTGGTCTGAGAGAGTTGGAGGTGGAGCATATTGATAATTGAGAGTAACTTGAGGAGGTGGTGGAGCATATGGGTTTGGTGGTGCCTGATATGAAGGTTGGGCATATGAACTTTGAGAATTTCCTATGAAAGTGCCATCATTATTCGGATTTGGCATGGGTTGGGATGGGAGTCTTCCTTCCTCCCTTCTAGAAAGTGAAAGTGATATTTGGTCCAATCTTTTCTCAAGACAGTTAATGGATTGTCCATGAGAGGATACATCTTTCTTTACCTCATCCAAACTTCTCAATCTTCCAAGCACTTCATCTTCAAATTTTGAGCTATACCTTGGCCTTGGCTACCCTTGTCCTTGACCATCCTCATTTTGTTGTTACCATGAAAAGTTGGGATGGTTTCTCCACTCGGGAGTGTAAGTGTTGGACATAGGACCTTGGTTGTTTTAGTTGCCAAAAGAGTGCAAATCATGAACTTCTTCTTCTTTAGCTTTAACTACCATGGTGAATTGACTAGAAGAACCACCAGCTTGGCTCTTCACCATATTCATCATGTCCGCCAACATCTTCATCATGTCGGGGTTGGTAGTGGTCCGGGCTGGATCTATAGGAGGAGGTGGAGGGATGTAGTTCAGGCCACAATGTTCCCCTTTAGTAGAAGCCCAATGGCGAGAGTTTTTAGCAAGGTGCTCAAACAAGGGCCATGACTCCTTAGGTGGTTTTTCCATGAAGGTGCCTCCACATGATGAATCAACATTGTTCTGGCTCAACTCTTCCAACCTGGTGTAGAAAGTTTGGACCAGCTACCACAAGGGTACCTCGTGATGGAAGTAGTCACGGATGAACTTTTAGAACCTTTCCCACGCCTTGTGGAAAGGATTATTTTCCTTTTGTGAGAAGGAGGTGATGCATTTGCGCATTTGGGCCAGCTTGGCAATTGGAAATAACTTCTTGAAAAACTCATTTTTGACCGCATTCCATGTCACCAGCTCTAGGTTTGAAATGTACCATTCTTTGTCTTTTTCCTTTAGAGAGATAGGGAAGAGTGTCCTACAGATGGAATCGTCGGTGGTAGCGGGTGTGCGGAAGGTGGAACAAGTCTCAAGCATGACGTCGATATGATGGTAGGGTTTTCATTCTCCATCCCATAGTAGGTAGGGAGGAGTCCAAGAAGTGCAGGTGGAATGGAGAATTGTTGATCGAGAATTTGGTCAACAAGGGTGGAAATGGGAGAATTGTAGTTCCTCGGGGTAAAATACTCCTGGAGGGGACAGTTGGGCTATGGTTGGGCATTTCCATGAGGTATTTCAGCTTTGTGGTCACCCATCTCGATTTCTCAATGTTGGTTGTGGCGGCTTTGGTGTCTCCTCCTACCTATCTCTAGGTCGTACAACACCAAGTAGAACATGTATGATGCATGCACAACTGTCGCATGCACAATACACAAACAAGAAACAAGAAACTGAGTTAGAATGACAGTATGCAAAAGTGAACAAAGAATAAAGAATTGAAATGATGAGGGTAGTAGGAAAGGCTAAGCTACACTAACTAGCTAGGTTGAGCACCTCTATCCCCGACAACGATGCCAGAAAGCTTAGTGCGTTTTATGCACGCACGTATGATCTTTCGATATTTATAGGGTTCCCCAAACTAAGTTCACTCACAACACTAAAATATGATCCTACAAACGCACGGGGTCATTGTATAGCATAGATGAGAGACAAGCAAAGGGGGTCAAACCACAGGAATAGAGGGGGCACTAGATCTTAGTTGGTGTTGTCTATGTCCCAAAAGAGGAGACTAGGGTTGAAGGGTTTAAAAGTGGGTTTTGGTATGATTGCACTAAGCAAGCAGGCAAGTAAAGGCAATATGAATACTAGATTACCAAAAAATAGGTTATCCTAAGCAAGTTAGGTCTAAGCAATTAGATTAAGCAATAAACTAAACAAGAGCAAGATGATCTACACTACTCTAGCAAGGCAATTAGAAACTAAGAACTAAGCTAAACACTAGATCAAGCAAGAATCTAGGTTAACCCTAACTAACAAGACTAAGCAATTGACTAAAGGAAATGAAGGCAATTAAGCTAAACTAGCATTAACAAGCAAGAAGATTAAGGTGGGTTTCAAGCAATGGATTGGATAGGAGGGCCGTTTGGGAATGTGATTTGATATTAGTTGGGGTGTCAATATGGCATGCAAATCTCACAATTCAATCTAGATTACCAAACCAAACAACAAGGCAAGTGCTATTAGAATGTACCCTATACTACTAGTTGGAGACCTAGGATTAAGTGTAATTATAGTAGGACTTGTCAAGTCTAGGTTTCTAGGGTAAGTGGTATTAGGGAAATTGAGAGCCAAGGGTTGGAATGGGAGTAGAGATGAGGGTTTTTCACCTCATGTTACTTGCCATCTAGCCTTTAGGAAGCTCTAGGCAATTGCACTAATCACACTTACACTAGCTACTTAGATCTCCCACTCACTTGTAGAATAAGGGAGATGTATGTAGGAACAAAGGGGGCTAGCTAGGGATCCACTAATTTGACCTAGGATCCATACCTAAGATTGCTACATGCATTCCAATTCCTCCTAGAAGCTAAGTGTCATCAAGCAAGAAATTTATGTTTAAAAGCAAAAACCACATGTAAGATTAATTGGAAATGAGATAGAAGCAAAGGCAATCATCATAGAATGAAACTATGTTCATTACAAATTATTTCCCCCCGATATGGTATCAAAGTCACATTTTAACCCCAAACAGCCCACCACTCGGGGCTTAGCTAGACATAATCAAAGAAAAGGAAAAAGAAATGAGAAGAAGGGGATAGGACTCCATGGAGCTCGAAGTAGATCCTCCTTCTTCACCTCCTAGCTGTTGTAGGGTGACCTCCCTCCTCCAAGGTGGATGATGGGCATGAAAATGAATGGGATTATGGTAGAAAACCTAGACAAGTAGGTTTCTATGGTGGAAATGAGGTGGAAATGGTGGGTGGAGAGTAAATGCAAGGGGATTGTAATGAATGCGCAAGAGTGGGTGGAGAGGAGTAATGGTAGCTGGAGGAGTCTAACCTTTGTGTTGTGGCCACCACCTATCTATATATAGGTGGTTGGGAATCACTAGAGTAAGTAGGGGCAAAGTAGGAAAATCAGCAGTGAAATGGGTAGGGTTAGGTGGTCACCACGGCTGTGTTGAGGTGCCACGACAGTGGTGGGGGTTGCATGGCACAGTTGTGGGCTATGGAACGACCGAGGTGGGAAGTGGAGTGGAAATGATAAGTATGTATGGTGGCAACGACCATGGTAGGGTGTCACGGTCATGGTGGGTAGGGGGTACCATGGCCGTGTGGGGTACCACGATCATGTTGGAGGAGGAGGCCACATGCGAGGCAACTTGGTGGTTGTTGTGTCTTCAGTTTGCCATGGGCATGGGGAGCACCACAGGTGAGGTGGTCTTCAAGGGCCATGACCGTGGTGATGGCCATGACTGTGGTCATTCACGTGTAAAATGGACCAATTCCCTATTGATTTTAGGGATCTTTGTGCATAAATCGCCATGGGCGAGGTGGTGACCATGAGAGAGGCGGAGTGTGTTGGCCACGATTGTGGGGTCTTCAGTGACCACGATCATTTTGAGTTCCACGACCATGGTCATTCATGTGTAAATTGAGCACATTCCTTGTGACTTTTGGAGCTCTTTGTGCATAAATTGCCACGACCATGGTAAAGTACCACAGTCATTTTGGGGCTTTTTGGTGTTGATCTTTGCTTCATCTTCTTCATCTAGCCTCCTTTTGCTTTGAATTGCTCTTGTGCATCCAAGGAAAGCTCTGGGAAGAGATAGGTCCACTCTTGGGGTGTAAGACCCCATAGATGTCCTTCATCTCTCTCCCATGCATCAATGCATGCATAAGTGCCCTGAAATATACACAAAAAGAGGAATAAGTGCATTTATCATAAAAGATCATATTGCGGGGAATAACTTGTAATCTAAATTGTTTAGATGTGATTACCATGCAAAAAAGACACAAGATGAAGCCCTAAAATAGGGTTGCATCAGTCTCCTATATATAGGAGCCATGGAGTACATGGGTTAAACATAAATAAAGGACAAACACGATGGGCCTAAGCCCAACTAATAAAATATACCAACACGCCCCTCAAGTTGGAGAGTAAATATTGTGAAGTCCCAACTCAATGCCCATATATTTGAATAAAGCAGGAGGAAGAGGTTTGGTAATGATGTCTTGTTGGCATGTATGCCCAGAGAGACAATCATATGATGACTAGAGTGAGGCATGAAATACCTGATTTGGTAATAACAAAGGTAATTTTGTCTATTGTGTTTGTCTCAGCATGAGATGATGACACAAACATAATAGATGTCTAAAGAATGATGTTACTCGATGACATATATCTTCAAGTATGTGACTTGAATGATGAGATCATAGGTATGTTAAGAGTACATACATTCTTATTCTGTCCCTAGTTAGATATTACTGGGAAGAAAAATAGACAATAGTAATACATAAGGCTAGAGTGTGTGTTGACTGATGATAGAATCTCATTAGTCATGATATGTGATATCAAGCCAAGCACACATGTATATGTTAAAGAACAATATATCAAATAGACCCACCATGATAGAGAGATATGGAGACCATGGAATGGTAGTTATAATCATCTCTCATAGTGATAGTGGTGATTGTGGTTCTTAGACATGAAGTCACTACATTCATCACATGTAGTTCATGTACTTTGGCATCATCCAATGTAATCCTGAATAAGGGTTGCCATAATGGTGATGATTGGGTGCACTGTGACACATGGGGATTTAATGTGAGTGATGTAGATGGGATTTGTCCCTCCTATAAGAGATTGATATCCTAGGCCTCTTAATAAGTGAGATTGAGAAATGTACGACAGTACTCATGTGATTCAATACGTGATATGTGAACTCACATGTATCTCAGACAGTTTGCTCTTGTTTAAGGAACACAGATTGAATGTTGAGAGGATGATGATTACATGCCTTAAGTTCAATCCAGATATTATAGACAAAGGAACTATACAATCACGATAACACTAATCACATATTGTAGGTTGAATTTGTTCTCCAACTTTTTGAAATACTTGAGTGGAAATGATGTGTTGCTAGACATCACTTTTTACTTGTGATGTTGTAAGTTGGTTATGAACATTCACTGCCAACGTAATTTTGGACCTATAGGGTCACACACATAGGATACACTTGGATTAAAGGAGTATATTCATGAATGATGTTTAGATTGATTACCAAAGATGTTTAGTATTAAATGAAACAACTGAGGTTTAAAATTGACTGACTGGACTCTAAATCAACCAGTACACATTGCCAACTAACCGGTTGGGTAGTGAACTAATCATTTGAAGTGTAAGGAAATTAGAATCAATATTGGCTGATCAATGGCGCTGAACGAGGGAGTGTGATGATCGGTTCACATAGTGAACCGACCGCCTCACATATCCCAACCGACCGATTCATGGGATAAACCGCCAAATTCTATTGCTAATTCGACTGGATCAAGGACTGGTGTTGACGTCATTTTGTGCATTAATCTACATTGATTAATAGGAAACTGCACGAATTGATCGATTCGCTTAGAAAATAGATGGGCTCATGCACCAACTGACCAACTGGATGTGTGAACTGACTGGTCCGTCATACGTAGGTTCTAGAAAATTTGTGATTTCGGCCTTTTGACTCCCGTACAGAGTGGGAACCCTAACCCTAGCCTCTCCAATAAATAGAGGGGTACTGGGAGATTCTCGAAACATAATAGTTGCTCTGACAATTATTATCTTCTCTAATTGTGGTAACTAATAGAGAGCCTGAGCAAGTCCTACCCAATATAGGGATGGATAGTAAGGGAGAGACAATTGTGGGAGAGCATACAAACTCTAGTAAGTTGACATTTAAAAGGGACAAATCCTTCTTGTTGGATCTGGTAATGCAGCGTGGAGTTCCCGGTGGTCTGCATGGACTACTCTAGAGGTGGGAGGTTGCTGTCTGTCGCTAGGAGAACATCGTTAACTGATGTTTGTGGTACTACACTCAGAGGTCAGTGGAGACAACTGTTCGAGTGTTGCTGAAGGAGCAAGCTGTTGCCCGGTGAAGAAGAAGCACGATGCTACTATAAGGGTAATGTCACTGGACTTGCTCTAGGATCAGGTATAATTTTTCAAACCTTCTCTCCTAGATGCATTTTTGTTCATGTGATCTTGATGTACAGGGGAATTGAGCTTTAATTTTTTTTTATTTTTGCCGCCTTATATGTCGTCCCAGTTTCCCTAAAGTGGTATTAGAGCCATGTTAATTTATAGTGTGTCAGATATTTAGATCGATATGACTAGATTTGTTTTATTACATACAATGCAAATATTAAACTGTTAATGTGCATATTTGATTAATTACCACATATTCTCCACAAACTAACATATATATGATATGACATATATGCAACTTACACATGTCACCCTAAAACAAGTTTTGATGGTGGATATTAGCATGGTTATGGCCAATAACCCTATATCTATGTGTGCATGGTTGTGGTTATTTATTCATGTTGTTACTTAGTCTACTATTGAGCCTCTCTCAATTTTCCAAATGTAAATTAACACTCTTCTTCCTATTTTTCCTCAGATGCAACTCAAGGTTTTTGTTTATACAATATAATAAGAAATAGGATAGTTTTAATTTATGTTTCATCATAAGAAGGTACTCTGCACCATACAAACCAATTGGCTCATGAGATGAATTGATCGATTGGAGGATTGAGGAGGTCAGATGACAATAGGATGAACCGATTGACTGGTGGCCCAACCAATCAGCTGGAGGTGTCCAGATGCCATTTGGACATGAGAAGCATACGACTGTTTTAAGAACCCAACCAAGGGGACAGGACGTGAGCCAATCGGTTCAAGAGTTGAACCAATCAACCAAGATTGGTTTGAGCACAAATCGTCATCAACAACAAGTTGCATATGATGTGAACCCTAGGTGGTAGTACTCTTGAGAAGTGAAGAACGCATTGAATGTTGCACCAGTCAACCTGAAGTGATGCACTCATGTGTTGGTTGTGGTTGAGTAATAGTCAGATAAATCAGCTTTCCAACTAAACGACGATACTTCTTTGGATCGGAAAAGAGTTCTCCTTCATGTATAGGTTTCATAGAATAGTGCATCAGAGTGGATACATGTTTGACTTTTGCCATGTTGACCTCCAGAAGTAGGTCCTATTCATAGCATCGTTGTGATAGGCTAATCCCCAAGGCTGAGCAGAGGACTTTGATTTTGAGGAAGTATTGTAGGGTGCCCAAGTCCTTCATGTGGAAATGTTCCTGCATGGACTACTTTAGCTAAGATATACCCATCATATCATCATTAGTGATGATGATAGAAATACGAACATGGCCTTTGGAGGACTTGAAGAAGAACAAGGAGTCGATTTTGGCTGATTTCCGAAAGTTAAGCTATGTAAGGACGTCGCTTAACTTGTTGAACTAGGCCCATGGAGACTGCTTGAGGTCATAGTGAGAGCATCAGAGACAACAAACTTTGTGAGAAGACGCACCCTCAGTAACAAACTCGGGCGGTTGCTTCATGTAGACTTCCTCTAGTAGATCTTTGTGAAAAAATGCATTTTTTATGTCAAGCTGAGCTGCAAGGGAGATAAGGATGTGAAGAGAGGCAATCCTTGTCACTGGAGAGAATTTTCAAAGTAATCTATACCAAAGGTTGGGTGAATGAATCTTTTGGAAACCAATCACGCCTTGAGTCATTCAACAAACCCATCTAACTTGTGCTTGATCGAGAAAACCCACCGCTGACCTACAATATTTTCCCCTACCAGTGGGGTTACAAGATCCCATGTCTTATTATCGTAGAGAGTCTACGTTTCTTCCATAATGGCATCTTTCCATACAGTGACGTAGAACATCTACTGGACACTTAGAGACATATGTTGTATCTAGGGTAGTAGAAAAAGATGAGGTAGAAGAAGAAAGATGTGCTAGACAACAAGCATTGGAATGAGATTCTTGATAGTACAAGAGTGTAAACCTTTGCATAGTGCCAAAGGTAGATTGGATTGGTATGGAACTAACGTTAATGATGCAGATCCAGCTGGTGACTCATCTTCCATGTGATAGTTTGATGTTGTTGACGGTGGAGATGGTGGTGGTAATGTTAGTGGGGTTGATGGAATGAATGGATCCATAAGCAAGACCATAGTATCAGTATGTTCTATGGGGGGTGAGGATGATGAAAAGAACATTTCATCCTCATGAAAGGTGACATCTGCATAGATGTAGATTCTATCAAAGCTAGGGTCAAGACACTTGTACCCTTTTTGAGAACAAGGATAACTGAGAAACATCATTCGAATAGCTTGGGGGGGGAGTTTTTCGGCCTTGGGATCAAAATTATGAATGAATGTAACACAAATGAAAACTCAAGGTGGTAGATGAAACAGTGTGGATTGAGGGTAAACAATGGAAAAAGTGGTGCACTTTCTAATAGTAGAGGAAGGTTGGTGAGTGATAAGAAAGCAAGCGGTGAGGACAACATCAAACCAAAAGTGTTTGGGTGAGTTGGAATGAGTGATAAGAAAGCATGTAATGTCAAGTAAATGACAATTTTTAGCTCAACGATGCCCTTTTTTGTGGAGAGTATGCACACCAGCATTGATGAATCATCCCTAAGTCACGGAAAAAGAGGCAACAACCTTTAGGGTATAATCGAGGGCATTTTCGATTAGAAGAATATTAATAGAAGTTGAAAATAGAATAGAAA
Organism: Alisma plantago-aquatica; assembly: GCA_963693085.1. Classification (NCBI taxonomy): domain Eukaryota; kingdom Viridiplantae; phylum Streptophyta; class Magnoliopsida; order Alismatales; family Alismataceae; genus Alisma; species Alisma plantago-aquatica. The sequence continues at coordinate 1,243,578,201 of OY856409.1, forward strand.
CCAATTTGTGAAACTCACAAATTAGTGCAAAAATTTCATCATGAGTTCAAAGTAAATAAATCCATGTCATACTAGAGAAATCATCCATAAATGAAAGAAATTATCTATAGCCATTGTAACTAGTAGTCTTGAATGGACCGCTCACACCACTATGAACTAAATCAAACATATATGATGATTGTTTATAGATACGCACTAGGAAGGACACATGATGGTTCATTGCAATAGTGGGACAGATACAAGGATCAAGCATCTCATACTAGGCCAGTCATGCATATGCCTGGTCCATAGATGGAAGGGTTGCACCAATAGGGAATAGTTGTCAAATAGCAGTAAAATAAGGACGAAGCCTATTGAGGAAGCATCCAGTGAGGAGAGTTCCCCTCTCTTTGGTGACCTCAGCAGAGGTCATTGGAGAGAAGAAGTTCAAATGGTTTGAAAGGGACTTCACTGAATAATAGTACTTGGATAGGGTAAAATCCCCTTGTTGTTCAGAGAATAATTTATCTATGGAATTTTAGATGTGCAAGTAGTTGTCCTCCTAAGTGAAATACTATTTTATTTTGTCCCACATTGACTTGACACATGTGTCAAATGTACTTGACTGCAACTTTAGACTCCATGCATCCCCATAGCTAGGAGAAAACATGACTGTTTCATGTAGTCCATGCGGTGTCAGATACATCAGTGGCATTCTTAGTGATAAACTTGAGTTTGCATCGTGATTCTAGAAATGTTTGAATATCATTCATCCACAACATAAAATTCCCATCATTGAGTTTGACAATAGTAATATGAGGCATATCATTATAGATAATGGTAGGCGTTGTAGTCATTGGCTTGGCAGAGTCCCCCATGCTATGATAATAAAAATATGAAAATATGGAGCACATTACAAACAAAATGTAAATATATCAGAATGTAGCACAATACAAATAGAAAGTAGTGAAATATAACATGGTACAAATAGAAAGTAATAGTATCAGAATATAGCACGATACAAAAGAAGAGAATAGAAATACTACTGGAATGGCTCAGTAGAAGAAGGAGTAGCATTAGGGAATGTAAATCGATAGCGAGAAAGCAATACTACCCAAATGAAACTCGGTAGAAAGAGGGGTGGCACTACCAAAATGGTTCTAGGTAGGAAAATAGAAAGCACTACTGGAGTAATGTCATGGTAAGATAGATGAACATAAAATTCTCAATTTTAAGAAAAGCACTCAACTATGAGGATTAGAGAAACCACATCAATAGGAAGAAAAAATGAAGCTTTACCCCTTTTTGTTTTGGTGTTTAATATATCAGCATATGGTCCTTTGTTTCTCTTTTATTTATGTATATAGTGATTTGTAAACTAGCACGAACAGCTATTCCATAGTGATCTAAAACTATGACTACATAACAATCACGTCTCTCAATCGTCAACAACACAACGAGCAAACTATGAAAAAGAGATATTGCAGACATGTTGAAATTGTGAAGTTGTCTGATCATAAATATATACCTTCCTCTTTATGTGGATGTGTGGATTATGTGGTAGTGGAGAAGAAAGATACACAATAAAGAAGATAATGGAAAAGTTATATATATATATAGGAACCAAGAAACTAAGAAGGAAGCTAGTACTATGCGTCTACTTGGCCTATAGTATATACTACAAGTGTAATAAGAAATAAAAGAAATAAAAGAAAGCTTACAGAGAGTGGAGAGCGCACGGGGAGGTACAAAGGAACTGTAGCGTGAGGATTCACACCTACAATTACTGTTGCACAGAGCACGGTGGAGGTACGGCGGAGCACGGAGGTGCATGGAGGTGCACGGTGGAACACGGCGGAACACAAGAACACAAGCACAAGTAACTATGCACACAAAAGTATTATATCTTTACTAATGGATGGAGATTACAATATATGAAAGAAGGGGGGTTACACATGGGAAGAACAAACAGAAGAAGAGTTTACAAGGGAGGTAGCCTACTACAAGTAACTACTAAGGAAAAGGGGGAGATAGAGATGGTGGTAGATGGGAGATACAAGTATTTTGTTGCCTTGGAGGCTATTTATAGAATTTTGGCCTTAGAAGAGACCTAGTGGTGTCCACGTTTCCTCCATTATTCTTCAATAGTTGAGATTCCTTTGCCATAGGCTTGCTATAGACTTTTAGTCTTTTCCTTCTTTTTGGAATAGTAAAGATTCTTTTGTTTCTTCTTTATAGATAGTGAAGATTCCTTTGGTCTTCCTTGGCTTTTCTTGAAATAGTAGATATTCCTTTGTATAGCGGAGATGCTTTGTGCAATTTATTCTCCTTATCAAGAATAGTGATATTTTCTTTACAATAGTGAAGATTCTTTTGAGACCTTTTATCTCTAATCTTTTTCCATTACTGCCATTAATTCTTGGAATACTAGTAATTGTATTTGTTCCTCAGATAGTTCTAGGAACATGTCTGTGATCTCTTTAGTAAGATCTTTTCGTAGTTTTGTATATCTTTCTTTTGAATCGTCTAATACCTTTTTGTAAAAGATTTTCCCAAGAACAATCCTTGGTAAGGGATTTACTTTTCAAATTTGTCCATGTTATATCTTTCCCACCACTGGATTTCTATTTTCCTAGTTAGTGAGGCTAGGTAATAACATGTATATATCTACCAAGACCACTTGACTATCCATGGTACTCCATAGATAGATAAATGGTTTAAAATGTTGGTCCATTCTTCAGTGCCATCTTTTCCTAATGGTATACTTTTTTCTAGAGCTTCAGGAAAGATATTTCTGTCAAGTCCATATCTTGACCAGAATTTGGCTATCCACCATTGAGGAGTATTTGTTTGATAAACGAACTTCACAGACCATGTATGGCTGTAATCTCTATTATTTATACACATGACATTTTCCCAGGCTTGTTGGTAGTCCCGGTAGTTGAAATAGCGTGGAGTGAGATCACTCTTGAACTTTCTAGGAATGTTACAATCCCCGTATCTATTCCACTCTTTGAGAGTGAGGATCCTTTCAATCTTTAAGGTTGAATTTTCTGGCTCAATCTTTGAGGAGATCTCCTTGGAGTAGTGCGTAATTTTTATGCTCTTAGTTTAAGTGAGTACTTTCTCATAGTAATATATATTTTTTCCAACCATAATCGGTATAAATAGGTATCCCTTAGGAAAATATTTTGAATAATGTCATCAGTGCCTTTAGAAAGGTCATTTTTCTATAGTGTAAAGAAAGTGTTATAGCCTTTTGTCCAATATTCACTTTCTTTTAGAGTCATGATATCCATTGTTCTATTTTTTGTTGGAACGACCTCATCTTTGTAGTTTTGATTCTGAGAATCAATCTTTCAATATTAATTGATAATGGCTCTTGGAGGATCACATTAGACCCTGAGCTCGAGGTTGTTGCCATTTCCTGAAGAGAGAAATTGTACCAAATAGTGCAAAAAAGTAATTTTATCTACAAGATCCTTTTACTTTATTGCTAGGTAATTTATTCTTAAGATTAATTTAGTTAAAAATTTCTAATTTTGTTAATGAGGTGAGTATCAGGCCTTTTTCTAAATTTGAATTTTATTACCTTCTCTGGAATCATAGCATGTATTCCCTCATTATCAACAGTTTTTGGTAAAATGTTATTCAAAAATGGTGTTCCAATGATAATTTCTTCATAAATATTTTTTGCTAGGACAAAAGACGTTTTGATATCGATATTTTATGTACATATATACACTTTTGGTATTTTGAAATTAATCTGTAGATAGTCATTGGGGGTTGAATTGACTTGATGGGTGGTTTCTTTTCTATATTTTTTTAGGATTAAATTTTCTATTATACAATTTATGTCTGCTCTTGAATCAAATAATGCTATACCTTTTAGGATAAATTTTGATCAATTTTTATAATTACTTGGGTTTTCCATTTTTTCTTGACATATTAATTCTTGTATCGAATAGATGTAATTTGTTTTCTTTTCTTCTTCTACTATACTATTGGATGTTTCTCCGATGTTTGTAGGGAAGGTTTATATGTGTATTCTTCATCAGTATATTTTAATGCCTCAAGAGTTTTGACTCTATCTTTTAGATCTTGTGTTTCTTGTTTTACTTCCCTTAAGTCATCAACCATGTCTGCATTTGATATGGTCTTATATTTCTTTCTCTCTAGTCTTTTCAGTACATGATCAAATGAGTAGTATTCTTTGATTTTACTTGTATCTTGGTTTTCACTCGACTTTATCACTTCTAGAAATTTTGTTAGTTTCTTGCTTATTTCTTCTTTATTAGGGATTGAATCTATAATTTCTAGGATAATTTGTTGCTCAGAGGTGATCATGTTTAGACTATCAGATGAATCTGATACTCCATAACAGTTACATAAACATCCTTTGTCTTCCTCTTTGTTAGTATCAGAATCTGAGGAATAATTAAGGTTTAGTTTTGACATGAATTTGTCTAGCTCTTCTGGTGTAAGGCCCTTTGATTCTAGGAGTAATCTATTTACCTTCTTCTTGAATCCGCTTTTAAAGCACTTGTTAGCAAAGTGTCTTTTTTGTTTTCATGAATAGCATGTTACTTCTTTCTTGTTGCTTTTATTAGGGGTTTTAAACCTCTTTTCTTTATAATAACTTTGTCTTCTTATCTTCCCTGGGTTAATCTCTTTTGAATATTTTTGTTTTTTATATGATGAGCTAGGTACATTCATTTGATATCCAAATTGATAATAGAAATCTCTTGGTTCCTTTTTTCCTAACATTTTTTGTTTCTTTAAGTGACCCTTTAGTTTGAGGTCATTACAAAGACATGCCTGTTTGATTTATTACTTGTATAATTTCTCCATGAGATATGTGTTCTAAAGGGACAGAACTATACTGACTTTATCTAATGTTTTCTCTAACTTTTTCAGCAAAGAGTGCAAGGGGATCTGAAATAAACTTTTCCTTCCAAACTGCATTGTTACAATATGAGAATATGAGGACTTTTGTTAGAAAAACATCTTTGTACCTTCTAAAGTTTGACAGAGAAGGACAACTGAGATTCATAAGTTGTTCCCTAGTTTTTTGAGTTACAGTACTAGTATGTCTTGTAAATTATTGTAATATGTTAACGATTAGTGTATAAACTGAATCAAAAATAATTTCATTGTTTTCAGTTTTTATTTGATTCCCATTTTCATATCTTTTAGTGGCATATAATGTTTCAAGTCTTTGAGCTTCATTGTGATAGTTACTCCACCATCCTTTTAACTATCCAGTGAAAGATGAAACAATCATGTTTGTAATAGAATGTTATGAATTTTTATGGGCACGACATGCACTAGCATATATAAGCATTTGGCTACATGTTTGCATGATTTGATATTCATATAACCCATCTATATTCCATTCCACAAGGGATTGTCCATCAAAATGAACTAAGGGAAGATCAGGAGTTTCTTCAAATTGTAGGTCGACTGGTGTTGTCCTGCTATAGTAATTCTTAGTTTTAGAATACCTCAGTTTGGAGGATCCAATTTTATTGATAGAGGCATCTAGGTTATTTTCAAAGGAATGAACATCTTTAGGAGATATATGTATAGGTTCATATTTGGATGATTCATCTTGGGTTAAGATGTTTATACTTGTTTTGCTTACATTTATTTGTTGTAATTGATTTGTGATTTCGTTGGTTGTCTTCTGATTTTTATCAAATCTGATTGGGGCTTTCTTCCCTAATTTGACATCTGTTGAGAGTGTAGTTGGCATAATTATAGGACTATTTCTAAGATCATTTTTATTATGGGGAATGGTGGATTTGACATCCTTCAGGATGGATTATATCCTATCAATTTGTTTTGCAATAATTTGGAGACAAGAATTGGAATAATTGTTTTGTTGCATGATTCCAACAATTTGTTCTTGTGTAGCAGGCTCATGCCTAATTTTTGTCATGAGAATTGGTGTGTCTGGTATTTCTTCTTTTAAGACTTTTATGGGTTCAAAAGGAGGATGTATTGATTCTACTTCTTCATCTTTGAGACCCAATTTCCATGTAATAGAAGCTTTTGTGATAGCCATATTTTTGGGGTCTTTGGAAATGGTGTGATGTGGTTCTCTTCAAACCATTCAAAGAATAGGACGTTTCTACTAACATCCTTCATGTGTTCATACCATTTTTTCTAATGAGTGTCCTTGCTTGATCACTGTAATGATAAAAAAACCAATCAACCTTTTCTTTATTCTCTTTACAAAGAAAGTCTCTTCTCAACAAATCTTTATCTATTTCAAATTCTTGTTCTATAAGAGCGTTTATAGTAAATTTTGCTTCTGATGGCTCATAGTTAGAACATGATGTCTCATAGATTGGATAGGTTAAGCATGTAGGCCTAATTGTGGGATCTATCTTATCTTTCCCTATTTCATCTCTCTCTTTATTTATAGGGAGTATAACAAAATGGTACTCAGAGGGAGTTTCCCTAGTTGTCTTGGGAACTTCATATGCAGATATCCTGGATGATAATGAATTTCTAGGTGTTTCATAGGTTGAATTACTTGAGGATAGTGAAGATCTAGGAGTATCAAAACCCATGGGGTAACTAGTGGAAGGTTAAGATTCAAGAGTGATTCTTCTACTTGATGATAGAAAATTGATTTCTACATCACCATTTGGATGTTCTATGACTTCTTCAACATTTTCATTTTGTAAAGGTGTAGAATGATTAGCTTGGGCTAGGTTCTAGCATTCTGTTAGTTTAATATCATCCCATTTTAAGGATTTTGGGGTGACTATGTTATTTCTAACATTTGTGAGAAAAAGTGTCGTTGTGCCTTTCTCGGGACAGATGACTGAATGTGGTGTAACTGTGTTCATGGCCTTGAAGCAAACCCTATAACAAATGGCAACATTCTTAGATGATACTTCCATATGAAACCCTGAGGTTTGGATATTTAATGTTAAAGCTTTTAATAAGCCTGGATCACTTAGAGATACTGAGAAATTAGGGATATTATTGAAGTAGATTGGTCCATCTGATAGGCTAGATTCGACTAACCCTAGTAGAGAGTCGGTAAACTTCAGATGTCTATAGTCGCTTAAGCATAATAATATCGAGGAGTTGATTCCTTTCCTAGTTAGTGCTTTGGCTGAAACTTGAACCAACCCTAGGTGTAGATAGTGGTATTTTGTATTATTTTTTAGATTTTCTATATCCTTTTTAGAGAGGAGTTCTAGGTTTTCTAAAGACAAGTTTACAGAGATGGTTTTCTCTATTGTTTTTATATAATAGTCAGAGATGAGCTTAAAACTTCCTTTGGTGTAAATGTCTTTTATAGGTACTTTCAGAATTTCCCAATTTTGAATTGATTGTTCTATATTTTCAAAGTTTATTTGTTCACTATTCTTAATAGACATCGTTCTAACGATAGAATTAGAAGGAAGTGCATAAGCTTCGCAAGATAGGAGGTTAAACAACTTTGACATCCTTAACAAGAACTAAGTAGTGGCCTATCAATAGTGAATACAGCTCTGCCTCATTAAACCACAGGGAGCCCACTAAGACAAGGAGGCCTCAGACCTAGTCAACTCGTAGCAAAGAGATCTAGGATGATTAAACACTTCTCTTGTTCTTCTTCAAAAGAAGTCTAAAAGGATATAGGCATTTATTTCCTTTTTGCATATGTCTAGCATACATTGATTCATCTGAATAGGTTTGGCTTTAGTTGGAATTTTTTCTTCATTGAAGTCCTTTATACAGGGTAGAGTAACTTCATGTTTCTTTCTATGCCAGAATGATGAAGGTAGATTAGAACAAATGTTCTTTTTAATTTTATCTTATAGATTTGTTATTTTGGTTTGGAATTCACTATTCTATATTCTCCTAACTAACTCATTGGTATGTATTTCATTAGTAAGTTCTTTAACAAAATTTTCTTTGTAATAGATGGTGGATTGAATGTTTTTCCAATAATTGTGTTTAGGATGTTCTTTAAAGGTGAAGGTTACTATTTTCCATTTATTTTAGCATGCACTCCTTTATGGCTAACAACTAAAGGTAAAATCTGATTTATAAAAGGGATTCCTATTATGATATCTTCATTTATATTTTTAATAAGAAAGAAAGATGTTTGCATACATGCTTTCTTTATACATATATGTGCCTCAGGAATTTTGTATTGTATTTGAAAGCGATCATTAGTATCTGATCTAACATTGTTAGTAGTTTTCTCAAAATATCTTGTAGGGACAAGTCCTTCTCAAATGCAGTTGATGTCTGCCCCTGAATCAAAAAGGGCAACTCCATTTAGGGTAAAATTAGGTTTTATGTTTATAGTGATTTTTCCTTTCCATCTTCTTTTAATCATATGGTTAAAAGGTTTATTGTAGATGTATTTTCTTATTATGGATTTAAATCTACTTATTTCTTTCTTTATGTTGTTTCATTCTCTTCTCAAGTCATCATTTTTCGAGGCTCTTTGTTTACAGTTAAATTTTCTATCTTGTCGATTTCCATTTCCTTCCTTGTATGTTTGGTTTTTCTTTGCTTTAATAGGGTCCTTCTGCTTTGATGATCCTATCTTGTTATGTGGAACTTTTTCAGGGATCATATTATTAGTTTCATCTTCTGAAGAGCAATCTTGTATTAAAACATTTATTTTTAATTGTTCTAGTTGATTTGTAATTTCATTTTCATGTGTTCATACCATTGTTTTCTAATGAGTGTCCTTGCTTGATCACTGTAATGATAAAAAACCAATCAACCTTTTCTTTATTCTCTTTATAGAGAAAGTCTCTTCTCAATAAATCTTTATCTATTTCAAATTCTTGTTCTATAAGAGCATTTATAGTAAATTCTACTTCTGATGGCTCATAGTTAGAACATGATGTCTCATAGATTGGATAGGTTAAGCCTGTAGGCCTAATTGTGGGATCTATCTTATATATATTTATATATATATGTATATATATATAATATAATATAATATAATATATAATATATAATATATAATATATAAGAGATATACACACACATATATATATACACACACATATATATATATATGTGTGTGTGTGTGTGAACATGGTGGAGAAGAAGGATGGTGGGTTAGGTGGTGAACAAGGAGAAGGGCTACGTGATTGTGGGTGACATGAAGACTAGTGAAGAAGAAAGGGGAGTGTTGGATGGATTAGAACGGTGGAGAAAAGGATGGAAGCAAGAAGGAATGACAGCGGAAAGCAAGGGAAATAAAGGGAAAAAATGTTAATAATCTAGTACCATGAAGAAAGGAGTGTTTTTAGTAAGTGGAATAAGAGAATTGGTATCCTATATATAGGAGCTACAAAGTGCATGGGTTAAACATAAAGAAAGAAAGAATACAATGGGTCTATGCCCAGCTAATCAAATATACCAACACAAACAAAGATAATCAACCATGTGGGTTAGGAGAATTGCATGGAGAGGAAGAAGAAATAAGATAATATTTCTTATCTTTTTTTGGTACTTCATAACATAGCACGAGGTTTCATACTTCCTCCTATTGTTTAGTTTAGATTTGTGGAAGAACCACAAGATAAGATGGATGGACGCAAGGTACTACATGAGGAGAGAATGATGACTTGCTATGGCAGGCATCTTGGCGACTGGCTGACATGCGAGCGGCCTACCATAGCCACACTAGCAGTGAGTTGTTGGTGCCATGTCGCGGCTCCACTACTACAGTGACACGTGGTGGTCGTTGACAACTGCTAACTATTGGCATGCTGTTAGATGCTTACTGTTGTTGGTGGAGATGACGGTCATTAGGGAGGAAGATAGGAAAAGGGAGGGGATGAGGAAAAAGTAAGGAAGAGGAAGTGGAGAGTTTGGATAGATTATGGTTAGGACCCTACATCTGATACCATGTGGAAAGTAAAAATAATAATCTTAATAGTTTACAAAGAAGTTAAGGTTATCCTATATATATGAGTGTAAGGATACATGTGAACATTAAGTATGTAAATGGATCATCTCTTAATTTTATTTACATAATTACATGAATTGTTAAATAAAATGGGTCTTAAGTTTAATTAACCAATAAACCACTTATACTAACAAGTACATTTTAGTGGGGCAAAATTATATGTTTCTGATAGATCTGATATTAAAATATAAAACAATATCCAATAGTTATATTTATGTAATATCTAGCTGGTTGTAAAGTTTGATTAAGGTTCTATCATGTTTTCACATTATTTTACATGGGAACTACCCTAAGGGTATTGTGATCTTTTAATAAGGCTAATGACCATGGGACTTTTTGAAACTTGCACCATAGTACAATGTAAAGTTTTGATGGGTTTTTTCTATTTGGTATAGTGCTTGATAATTTTGATATACCTAGGTTGTTTTTCACATTGGTTAATATTAAGAAATGAAAAGGGAAATAAGATCGATCATTCTTGATCCCTATACCGTGGTACACCCTAACATTATTGAGATATTAGTAATCTAGCACTCAGTTGGATGTTTGAGAGATTCTTCATATCTTACATGAATTCTCCAAATATATGACATGTCACTATATTATTTATGTACGTGATGTCTAAAATTTGAATAAAACTAGTGATGTTGATGTTTTTCACTATTATCACATTAATTCAGTAGTATTTTAGATAATGAGATCTCAAGGAGAATATGACCATCTACTTAGTGGTATGGACAATAAATTGTCAATATAATGAAATAGCATGACCTTAGGTCGTTATATAATTTAAAAGAGTAACTTAGGCATGATGTTGATAGGATCAATATTAGATGATGTTTTAGGTCCCTTGACCTTAATAAAAGATCTAGGATCAATAATATGTGACTATGAACATGGGATGGGTTAGGTTTTACCTAATCATATTAGAAACTAAACTAGACCTTGATAAAGGTATTGATGCTTCTGGTTTATGTTATGGTTACATTACCTTTGCTTGGAGTTGATCAGAGTCTAGTTGATTCCTAGAAGTTATGATAAAACTCTAAATCATGTACCTAGTTTAATATCATCTTTATATGTATGTACTCTAGTTATATTATATGCATGATATTCCTCTTTATTGGATGAAATATTTGATTGGCACGTATTTACTAATTTGAACTACGTGTATATGGGTTCCATGTGTTTATTCCAATATGAAAGTGGTGCGTCTGCCAGAGGTGTGCACACTAACTGATTGGATTCGACTAAATGCACCCCACGAGATTGGAACACACTGTGGATTTACTTTCAAAATTTATAAACATAGACCAACGCACCTACGTCTGCCAGAACACTATCCTGCAAACGCACGGGGTCATGATGTAATATAGGAGGGTGGTAAGTATAGGGTCAGTCTATAGGGAAAAAGGGGGCACTAGAGCTAGGTTAGTTTTGCTAGGTTCCTACTGTGGAGACTAGGGTTGAGGGTTTGAAGGTTGTTTTGATTATTAAACTAAGGTGAGCAAGAAAGCAATTAAAGGCGAGAATGAAATCTAAGTTAACCCTAGACTAGATTAAGACTAACTAATTAGAAAGAGACTAAGTTAGGTATGAAAAGGCAATAAGAGAACAATCTACACTAAGGCAAGAAAGACAAAGAAAAAGAGCAATTATAGACCTAAGCTAGCAAGAACAAAGCAAGAACAAGGTAAGAAGCTATCTAATCAAGAAAAATCTAATTAAGCTAACACTAGTTAAGCAAGATGGAAACTAGGGTTTTAAAGCAATTAAGGGAGATGTGGGCTGTTTAGGGGATGCATGTATCACTTATGTTGGGGGTAACATATGAACACTATGATTCCATTTAGATTATCCAAACCAAACAAAAAGTTAGAGTTTAATGAATTATCCTAAGCTACTAACTGGCCATGGATATGCTAGGTTTTGTATAGGGGAACTAGTCCCTAACACTCCCTACTACCCTTGTGAAGCTCGATTGGGTTAGGGCTTAGGTGTAATTCAATTAGAGTCTACACAAGCCTAGATTTTTGATTAGATGATCTTATGATGATTAGGGGTTGAGATTAGTAAAGGGGGTGGAAGTGAGGTTTTAGGCCTCCCATCACCAACATTCTAACCTTGAGAAAGCTCCATACTAAACACACCAATTTCATCTAAACTAGCTACTTAGATCTCTCAACTAGGGTTAGGAGAATTTATTATGATGTAGGAAGATGGGTAGCTAGCTAGCTAGTGATCCAAGAATTAGACCTAGGGGCAAATCCCAAAATTCACACATATAAGCAATTTCCCTAAATTCCCAATTGATTTCAAGCACAAACCAACAAGCAATTTATGGAGAATGAGATAGAAATAGAATATAATAATTAGCAAATGGAATTACAAAGTTCACATATCATTTCCCCCAACATGGTATCAAAGTAATATTTTACACCCCAAACAGCCTACCCAAGGGGCCTAGCTACTAATAACAATGCAAAGTACAAAAAAAGAAGAGAAGTAGATAGAAGAAGACATGGAGCTCGATGTAGATGAAGAAAGCCTCCGCTTTAGCTACTGGAGGGCATCCTTCTCTTTCCTCCAAGGTGTAGGGGCATGGAATGATGGTCGAAATGGAAGGAAACTAGGGTTTTGATGGTGGAAATGGTGAAATGGAGGTGGAAATGGAGTGGAATGGATAAGGGGAAAAAATGGGGAGCTAAGAGGTGGTAGGAGGTAGCTAACCTCATGTTGGAGCTGCCACCTAAGTATATATAGGTGTGAGGGAAGCACTAGGTAAAGTAGGGGTACTATGGGAAAAGCAGTGTAAAAGTAGCTAGGTTTTATGAGTAGCACAGCCCTGGTGGATCACCACAGCCATGGTGGGTAGAGGTGAGCACGGTCGTGGTGGGGTAGAATGATCATGGGAATTAAAATGTGGAGATCACAGGTTGAGGTCACTTTTGTACTAAAACTGGCACGGTCGTGGTGGGGTAAGGGTAGCATGACTGTGGTGGTCACCACAGCCGTGGTGGCTCAAAATGCCCAGGTCGTTCTCTACTCCACAGTTGTTTTGCCTCTATTGCTACATGGTCGTGCAAGGGTGCATCGTTGTTCTGGGTCAATGCACCACAGTCAGTCTGTGTGGCACAATCGTGGTGATTCTAACTTTTCTTGAGGATGAATCTGTTGATTTGCAAGTGACCTAGCACAGCCGTTCTGTGGTACCACGGCTGTGCTGGTCCCTGGATCAGCACTTTGACTTGATTCTTTAGATTTTCTTGGACATCTTTGCTTCAACAGATCTTTGGCCACTAAGGGTAGGTTGAGGGAGCATCAGACTTCACTTTGGGTCTCTCCAAGGGTAGAGAAACCCTAGGACACTCCTTCTCTCTCTCTCTTCCATCAAGCATGGTCCAAATGCTTGAAAAACATGCAAATAATGTCCATAAGTGCATTTTACACAAATATGCATATTGAGGGAAATAACATGTAATCTAACAGGTATAGATATGACTGAAATGCACTATGACACAAGATGAAGCCCTAAAATAGGGATGAATCACCACCCCAAACTTAAAACATACTTGTCCTCAAGTATGCTCCAACTCAATCTCTCTACAATTTTTCCACAATCAAAAAATGACAAATGCAATGTAAAGGATGATTATTGTTGAATGGGATCAATAGTGACTAAGTACATGCATTCCACCTCTCTCCTCTCCTGCTTTCATGAACCAACCATGAAAAGAGCACAAAGCATATGAACTTCAAATTGTGCATAAAACACACAAGCTATGTATATTTCTTTCATGTAGTTCTGAATAGACCATTTTATGATGGCATTAATCAAGGATGACTAGGAGTGTTGTTTCACCTTCATGCATTCAACCTTATATTTCAAATCACACCAAATGACCCATGGGGTTGCGGAAAGGGCAAAATGAGTTGGGTTTGATGTTTCCTAGCTCAATGGGTATGAAAATGGAAGAAAGGATTGCGGTAAGATTTTGGAGTGCTATTACATAGAGCACTCATCTTTTCTTTATTTAGATACTCTTAAATAGGAGCATCTTTTATTTTCTTTTTGCATTTTTTTTCTTTTTCTTTGCCCTTGGAGTAGATAGGGCACATGGTGATGAGAGTGAAGCGGTGAGATGTAGATGTGGCTACCCTAAACTTTTAGAGGTGGCCACGACTGATATGTGCACTTTGGCATCCTTTCATGAGGCAGAGGGGTAAGAAGATGGTGAGTGAAAAGTCAGGTCAAAGAGGGATCACCAGTGTGATTCTCAACATAAGGTATCTTGCATGAAAATTAATCCAACATTTCATTCAATAATATCACACCACAAGAATGAATATTTTGAAATTGATACTTCTATCAAGTGATTTCATAGGCACTAAGTGTTCATAGCTTGCTCAAGTCACAATTCAACCAAAGCATTCACAAACCCAAGAGTGGTGATGCACATGTAAAAAGTCAAGAATTGATACCATTTCGCAATAACAATGATAATTCACTTGCATTTATCAAAGGTCATCATTTTTAATCCAAAATGTAGAGATTGGGTTCAAACAAAATTTTAGGCAAGAAATCTCTAATTTGGGAAAAATTGGCCAAAATGGTGCCAAGTTGCCTTCAATCACATCTAAGCCTATATTATTGAACTTAAAGCAGTAAACAAGCAAATCCTAGTAAAACATGCAAAATTGACCAAAAATCTACATGATATGCAATGCATGGAAAAAAGAGCAATTTTTTTGAAAATTACATAAAAATGACAAGAAAGAAAACTACATGGCATGCATGTATACAAAGCAGGAAAATTCAAAACTAAGGCAAGAAAAGGTAAACAAATAAAGTAAATGGTAGGTGAAATTCAAAATAAGAGTGCAAAAGAGATAGTGCATACCACCCTACCACCCCAAACTTTTGAACCATGATGTCCTCAGTATGACAATAAAGTCTAGGAATGATAGGGTAGATGATCACTATGGTGGTGGTGGTCCTCCCAACGGTGGAGGATGCTGGCAGTAGGAACCCCAATAGTCTGACTATGGAGGTGGGTAGTTGTCCTGATATGCTAACAGTGAACTCCACCAATCTTTCCCCCAATGTGGGTTCCTCTATGCCTGGGCATGCTGGAATTGGCATAGGTGGTTGACCTGATAATGCATTTGTTGATGGTCTAACCACAAGTCATCCTGAGTATGATGAACACCCTCCTATTCCTGCAAAGTACCCTCCTGGTGCTCAAAATGTAGTCTTGAGTGCTCTGAATACCCTCCAGTTGCGCATGTATGGTGGACATGTCATATGCATTTGGTGTGGGTTGCTACTACTACTATGATGTTTACCCCTCACGGTGCCTCGCCCTACGGTTCTCTCGCTCCTCAGCTATTCTCCTCTTGACGGCTTCTTGTGACTCTCCAATCCCCTCAGGTAGATCTCTAGGCTATAGCTTCCATGTGTCTCTAGGATGCTCCTTTTCCCATCTCCTCAAGATGTCTAGAAAGTCTGGAGATGGGCCACGTCCCTCTAGGAGAGGTGTGGCATGGTAGGGGAGCTCAAGTGAAACCCCAAAATAAGGAGGGTTGACCTGGTATAAAGTCTTTTGACCAACCACTAATATCAATGATGACTGGGTCAAGTAATGCAAGTCAAGTAGCTTTCCTCCTTTCACCTTTGTGTAGCCGGATACATCATGTCCTCGGGCCAAGGAAATAGAAGTAATAATCCCCCATGATAACTTGCTCTTGGATGGGATTGTCTTCATATGATCAATGATAAGTGACCCTATATTCACAATCTTCCCTTGCACCATCCATCCTAACACAAAAAGGTCTTTCCTTGTGCAGTTGTCTTGATTTTCATATCAGGAAAAGATGGTGTTCGCCAAGACCTTCTGAATGTACCTTAGAACAGGGTTGCGAATCATGCTAGTCTTTGATTTACCATCTACAAAACTACTCTTCCCGGTGAGTTTCTTCCACATAGAAGCATAATTTGCATTAGTTTCTCTATCAGTGCTTCCTTCATCAAGTGATGATGCTGACTCGGGAGTCCGAGTAAAGATGCCATTTAGAAAAGATGCAGTAACTAGGTAGGTGCTACTCCCCAAGGTGAAGTTGATGGCATCTTGCGAGACCTTCTCCAATGTGGCAAAGAATTGTTGTCTAAGCTCCAAATAGGTCTCATGCACAGTTGTTAACACCTCAACTAGCCTAGCGGGCTCCATGACATCCTGAAACAAATTTGAAGATGCCCAAACTCTTCATCGTCTCCTGGCACACGTAGCGAGTGGCAATCACTCAGCGTGTCAAGCACTTTGGATGCTTGGGTTTCTTCCCTTTATTACTCTGACTATCCAGTATTGCCTCATGACACACTTCAAGTGCATCCTTTGGTTGTGCTTCTGGCATGATCTCATCAATATCATTTACCAGTAGTCATCGTCGTGCTCTCGACTACTGCTGTGGCTGTGGTGTCATGGACGTCGAGAGGTGTGCGGCTGAAAATGATGGTCGAGCTACCAAAACCAAAGGAAGGGCTTCCAAGATTGATGGTCGAGTTGCTTCCCTACCTCTGTTAGGTAGCCCGGATGATTCCTCCATCATTGGATCCACTGCTGCAACGGCATGGGGTAATTCCCCTTGTAAACTAGAGGCTTCTGAAGGTGCCGCGAGGGAAAGAGGTGTTGTCGGGGCTGAAGAGGACGTGTTCTTGGCCGGCATCCATAGGATATCACATCCTTGGTCTTTTCTATATCCTTCTTATCCATTTGCTTCATTTTGGCTCGAAACTGGTGGAGAAAATTAGGATTTTAGGTTTTCTCCAAAGAACGGGGTTGTTGGGGCGGATTTGAGGGAAGTGGGGTGTTTTGTGGATGGAAATGGGAGAAATCTGGAGATTGAGGTAGTGTAAATGGTGGGGGATTGATTGGAGATGAATTGGAGGTGATTTTTTGGAGATTTGAGGGTGTTAGGATGGATGGGGAGTGTTGTACGGCAATCGTTCGCAAGGAACGGTCATGGTGCTCGCACAATGGCAAAATAGAACTGTTTTGTGATTTTGCAAATTGGGTGACTTAAGTGTTGAGTTGGGCTGCAACACAGTCGTGGTGGCTCACCTGCAGCATGGTCATGGTGGCCTATATGGCCGTTCTGCATAGGTGGCTACACTGACGTGATGCCTTGCACGAACATGGTGATTCTATTCTTCAATTTCAATTTTTCTTGATTCCCTTGTTAATTGTGAATGTATCACCATGACCGTTCCATGTCACCACGGCCGTGGTGAGTAATGTGGCTATTAATTTCAACTCAAACCTCATCAAACATCAAATCTTTGGCCCAAAATAATTTTTCATGGATCACTTTGTTAAATCTCATCTAAATTTCACCCTATTTTCACTTGCACATCTTAAAACTAAACAAAAAATATTAAAAACAAGTGTGTATGTGTGTGTTTTCTTGGAAAATGTAAAAACAAAGCAAAAGTATCAAAAATGAGAGGTTGGGTGAAAAATTCCCCAAACCCAGGTGGGTTGCCTCCCACAAGCGTTGAGTTTCTTGCCTTCAGCTTATCTTCTTGGTGATTCTTCATTCCTTCATCCATTTGGCATTGTCATGTGTCCATTCTTGCAAAACATGCATCCCTCATTTACACTAAATCTAGTTCCCTCATCCCTTTAATCACAACAATCATCATAAATTGTTCCATCTTGATCTCCTTTTCTCAAATGATCATTTGGACTTGTGAAGTGATCATGTCCAATATCCCTATCTTGGACCCACTGGGTTGGGGTTTTATACATGTTGATCTTGATCTTCATGTCCATGAATGAAACCATCATGGTGCCTCTATTTACATGAATCTCGACATCATATGTAGATAAGAATGACCTTCCCAAGTTGATGGGAATCTTCCTATCTTTCAGCTCCATATCAAGTACAATGAAATCCACTAGGAACACTGCTCCTTTCTCTTTATCTATCACCAAGACATCAGCCACTCTACCCCTAGGCACTTTTATGGATCTATCCGCCAATTGGAGAGTGCAATGTGTCAGCTTCAACTTCCCTAATCCCATCTCAACATAGACATTGTGTGGCATCAAATTCACACTAGATACCAAATCAAGTAAGGATCTATCTATGTTATGTCCCCCTATATAGCTAGGTATGAGTGGAGCTCATGGGTCTTTTCTCTTCATGGGATGTGAATGTTGAATGATGGAGCTCACTTGTTTCGTCAACTTCACTTTCTTTAGAATCCTCCCCGTTGACCTTCTCTTCACAGTGCATAGATTCTTGATGAACTTGGCATATGATGGAATTTTCTTGATATCATCCACGAGTGGAATGTTCACCTTCACTTGGCAAAACACCTCAAGAATATCCACATTATGCTTTTGCCTCCTCCTCACTTCTAGTGGCTCATCTAGTGCTTCAATGAATGGAGGATCATTGGCTTTTGCCTTGCTCGCATCAATGTGAGGTGGAACACTGGGGATGGTAGGACTTGCAAATGGAGTATGAGGTGGAGCACATGGTACCCCAAAATCAACATGATGTATCACTGAATCATCTTTGGAAATTTCAACCAATGTATCACCACTTGGCTGCCTTTGCTTTGCTTTATCAACCTTTCTTTGACTTGCGAGCTGCTCAAGAGATTTCCCACTCCTTAGAACTATTACAACACTTCCTTGCTCATGGCGGAGAGGGGGAGCTAGTTGTGGTTGTGGAGGAGGTGGAGGTGACACTTGGTGTTGAAATTGGGGTAGAGGGGAGAATTGAGGTTGGAAGGTGAATTGTTGGGAAAATGATGGTGATGGAGGGGGGTGGAGTATAAGGCTTGGAATCTCCTTGGAAATGGTATATGGGTTACACTTGCATGGGAGGTAGACTATAGAAAACTTGAGAAGAGGGCATTGGTCCATTTGCCTCATGTTATCTCATGATGTGCTTTGAAGATGAATTTTCTTCTTGGAAAGTGATTATGGAAGATAGTTGCTCTACTTTCTCTTTTAGCCTTGCAACACCTTTTTGAACATCATTAAATATTCTCAATCTAGAGAGAACCTCTTCCTCAAACCTTGAGCCATATTTTGGACTTTGTGGCTCTTGGTAGCTATAGGAGTGAGGTGTCTTCTTTTCTTCACCATAGAACTCAATAGAAATGACTGGGTGGCAAGGAACATTTGTCACCTGGCTCTTCATGAAGCTCGTCATGTCACCAAGAATCTTCATCACTTGTGGGCTTGAGTCATTATGAGTAGGAGGTGTCACACCAAAGGCATATACCCCATCATTCATCATGCTAGAAGCTCGAATTCTTGACCCTTCAGCCAACTTCTCAAACAAAGGTCATATCTCCTCAGGTGGCCTAGCCATGAAAACTCCTCCACAAGAAGAATCCACTATGTCATAGTCATTTAGAGATAAATTGGAGTATAATGATCGAACTAGCTACCAGAAAGGGATCTCATGGTGTGGGCACTCTCTCAAAATATTATTAAATCTCTCACATGCATGGTGGAACTGCTCATTGCCCATTTGACTAAAATTTGTCATGGCACGCCGCATTTGCGTTAACCTTGCTATAGAGTAGAATTGTTGTAAGAAAGAATTCTTCATTGTTTCCCAAATCATGATGTCCCTTCTTGTTTCATACCAATCTTTGGCTCTATCTTTGAGGGAGAAAGAGAATAAGGTCAATCGGATTGTGTCATCACTAGCCATTGGCATCTTGAAGGTGGAGCATACTTCAAGAAAGGAGTCCAAGTGCTTGTAGGGGTTCTCACTCTTTGATCCGTAGAAGATGGACAGGAGCCCAAGAAGACCTAGAGGAATGGAGAATTGCTCCCCTGGCATTTTATCAACCCTGGTAGCAATTGGACATTTGTAGTTGTTAGGCATGAAGTAGTCTTGAAGTGGCTTGTGGGGTGCATTTTGGCCTTCCATATTGTCTTCTCCCGAATGTCTAGTCACATGCACAAAGCACAAAAAAGAACAAGTTAGTAAACTAATATACACAAAGAATGCAAAGAATAATGGATAAAAAATAGTAATGATGAGGGAAGTAGGAAAAGTCAAAGCAAAACTAACTAGCTAGGTCGAGCATCTTTCTCCCCGACAATGGTGCCAGAAACCTTGGTGCGTCCACCAGAGGTGCACACACTAACTGATTGGATTCGACTAGATGTGCCCCACAAGATTGGAAGACACAGTGGATTTACTTTCAAAATTTATAAACCTAGACCAACACACCTACGTCTACCAAAAAACTATCCCACAAATGCACGGGGTCGTGTCGTAGTATAGGAGGGCGGTAATTATAGGGTCGATCCACAGGGAGAAAAGGGGGCACTAGACCTAGGTTAGTTTTTCTAGGTTCCTACTACAAAGACTAGGTTTAAGGGTTTGAAGGTTGTTTTGATTGCTAAACTAAGGCGATCAAGAAAGCAATTAAAGGCGAGAATGAAATCTAAGTTAACCCTAGACTAGATTAAGACTAACTAAGAAGGAAGAGACTAAGCTAGGTATGAAAAGGAAATAAGAAAACAATCTACACTAAGGAAAGAAATACAAAGCAAAAGAGCAATTAAAGACCTAAGCTAGCAATAATAACGCAAGAATAGGGTAAGAAGCTACCTAATCAAGAAAAATCTAATTAAGCTAACACTAGCTGACCAAGATGGAAACTAGGGTTTTAAAGAAATTCATGGATATGTGAGCTATTTAAGGGATGCACTTATCACTTAAGTTGGGGGGTGACATATGAACATTATGATTCCATTTAGATTATCCAAACTAAACAACAAGTTAGAGTTTAATGAATTATCCTAAGCTACTAACTGGTCATGGATACACTAGGTTGTGTATAGGGGAACTAATCCCTAACACTCCCTACTACCTTTGTGAGGATCGATTGGGTTAGGGCTTAGGTGTAATTCAATTAGAGTATAAACAAGCCCAGGTTTCTGAGTTAGATGATCTTAGGATGATTAAGGGATGAGATTAGTAAAGGGGGTGGAAGTGAGGTTTTAGGCCTCCCATCATCCACATTCTAACCTTGAGAAAGCTTCATACTAAACACACCAATTTCATCTAAACTAGCTACTTAGATCTCTCAACTAGGGTTAGGAGAATTGATTATGATGTAGGAAGATGGTAGCTAGTTAGGGATCCAAGAATTGGACCTAGGGGCAAATCCCAAAATTCACACATATAAGCAATTTCCCTAAATTCCCAATTGATTTCAAGCACAAACCAACAAGAAATTTATAGATAATGAGATAGGAATAGAATATAATAATTAGCAAATGGAATTACAAAGTTTACATATCATTTTCCCTCAACATGGTATCAAAGTAACATTTTATACCCCCAAACAGCCCACCCAAGGGGCCTAGCTACTCATAACAATGCAAAGTATAAAAAGAGAAGAGAAGGAGGTAGAAGAAGCCATGGAGCTCGATGTAGATGAAGAAATCCTCCAATTCAGCTACTTTAGGGCATCCTCCTCTCTCCTCCAAGATGTAGGGGCATGGAATGATGGTGGAAATGGGTGGAAATGGAAGGAAACTAGGGTTTTTATGGTGGAAATGGTGAAATGGAGGTGGAAATTGAGTGGAATGGCTAAGGTGTGAAAATAGGGAGCTAAGAGATGGTAGGAGGTAGCTAACCTCATACTAGAGCCTCCACTTAGGTATATATAGGTGTGGGGGAAGCATTAAGTCAAGTAGGGGTAGTATGGGAAAATCAGTGCAAAAGTAGTTAGGTTTTGTGAGTAGCACAGTCGTGGTGGATCAACATGGTCGTGGTGGGTAGAGGTGAGCATGGTCATGGTGGGGTAGAACTATTGTGGGAATTAAAACGTGGAGATTACATGTTGAGGTCACTTTTGTACTGAAACTGACATGGCTGTGGTGGTCACCACGACTGTGGTGGCGTAAGGGCAACACGGCCATGGTGGCTCAAAATGCCCATGTCGTTCTCTGCTCCATGACCATTCTGCCTCTGCTGCTACGCGGTTGTGCAAGGGTGCACGGCCATTCTGGGTTAGTGCACCATGGCCAGTCTGTGTGCCACGTCTGTGGTGATTCTATCTTTACTTGAGGATGACTCTATTTATTTGCAAGTGACCTAGCATGACCGTTTTGTGGTATCACTGTCATATTGGTCCCTAGATCAGCACTTTGACTTGATTCTTTGTATTTTCTTGGACATTTTTGCTTTAATAGATCTTTGGCCACTAGGGGTAGGTTGAGGGAGCATTAGACTTCACTTTGGGTCTCTCCAATGGTAGAGAAACCCTAAGATCACTCCTCTCTCTATCTTCCATCAAGTGTGGTCCAAATGCCTGAAAAACATGCAAATAATGTCCATAAATGCATTTTACACAAATATGCATATTGAGGGAAATAACATGTAATATAACAGGTATAGATGTGATTGAAATGCACTATGACATAAGATGAAGCCCTAAAATAGGGCTAAATCATATAGAACATTGAAACATTTATGCTTTAAAAGAAACAAGGACATAACATTATGAGTTTACTATATGCACAACGAGTGTAGTCCAATGGAGATATGGAACTCATACCACCCTCACGTAAAAATCTTTTGAGGTATAACCTAACTTGGTATTCTCCAAGATAGAAAGGCAATATATGATGTTGGGTATGGTTCCACCTTTTTTTGGTGAACGGAATGGTTCCTCCTTAGTAATGAAGTCCATGTAAATGTATAAAGTAAAACACAAATTTTGAAACATAAAAAGATAAGTGTGAGTTGCGATCTTGCAAACTATATAGACTCTTTACTGCCAAACATATTATTGTACTGCATTTATTTTTGTACCCATATACTCGACATAGTTGTGTTGACCCATATTGTTTTACAATTTTAGGCTCATATCATAGCATAAACATGGAGATGAAGATATGAGAGGTTGTAAATGGTGTATCTATTGAAGGTCCTTATAGTTAGTACATGTGAACTTTTTCTTTAAGTGATAATTTTTAATTGTAAAATGTTGTAAATCTTTTCAATGAATGTATTGTTCAACATAAGATTACAGTCGTGGTGTTTGCATCTAAATTGTATGGCATGTAAAAAATATGTATGCTTCCACACTAAAAAATAAAGTTGAGATACTAGGATACTTGGCCAAGATTTCTACCCTTAGGGGGTGGGGTCTTGGGTCGTCACATGCGGTACCAGAGCATGAATAGTAGTTTCCCCTAATATATTCTCATTACATAATACGAATATAAAAACCTTGAATATACATCCTAAACATCTAATTAATTGTCCTATAGAGACTAGAAGTGACTTAGCTTCTATGTTAGAACCTACATATATAAGCACGAGGTGTAGGCTAGTGCTTGATGTTTTCCCTACACATTTCTCTAGTGTTTGATGTTATGGGGTATAGGATGGTTAGGGTTAGGGTTAGGGAAGTTGATATGATATATACCCAGTGGTTACTATTTGTGTAGGTTTTATAGAACTAGTCTGTCCAATGTGTGTGGATAATTTGTCTTTGGTTATGGCATGTTGAATAGATGCATGTTGCCTTTTAAATTCCCATTCCACTATAATAATAATAATAATAATAATAATAATAATAATAAGACAAAGAGTCTACATGAGATCTTAAGGAAATAGAGTGACATTAGTGTAGATGAGAGGTTTCTAGATGCTAGATTTAATTCTAGATGTCTAGGGCTAGAGATGAAAGTCTATGATAGATAGATAGTCTAGATGATGTAATCGTGAGCTAGATGACTAAATATTATTTAGATTAGCTTTATGTAACATCCCTGACCTGGGTTATGCCTTAACCCTAGATGTTTTGCTTAATAAAGTTAATTATATGCTTTCTCTTATTTCTTTAGAAGTAATAAAGGCTCAAGAGGAACTTATGTTTCAATTTTAGTCCTTTTTGAATAATGTTGAAACAATATTTTGTCTATTTTGGACTAAAGTGCAAATTACCCAATTTGAGGGGTTAACTTGCAAATTTTACATGATAAATTTTTCCTTAGGTGTTGAATCATCATAAGAAAGATAATGATGCAGAGGTATGGCTTGTGATAGCCTGAGCACCAAGAAAGAGCTTATTGATCAATGTTTGTGCATTAAAACCTAGTTTTGGTGTAATGTGCAATTTACCCAAAACCTAGGGTCCAATATGCAACATACAACCTCTAGAGAGTCCCTCATGTTTCTTGGCATCATTTAGAGAAAATAAAATGAGAGGGGCGCCTCATTTGAATCACTTTGGAGGAGAGAAAATCTTGATATTAAAATAATCAAGATTTAAGCATAATTGAAACCCTAATTCAATTTAATGCAAAAATAAATATATTAATGGGAGTTCCCTTCAACCAAATATTTGAAGGTTGAATTTGGATAAGAGTGGACGTCCTTGTGCCTTGCAAAGTCCATGAAATATTCTAAGTGAGTGGAGAGCCCACTTACATTAGTTAACTAAAAAGTAATATCCACTAAAAATGGGATATTAGTATTATATGAATTAAGGTGCTTAATTGGTTTTCCTTTAATTCATGGATAATGAAGAGGAATTCGAATGTGGAGTTGATAGCTTCGTATGCAAGAAAGTGAGGGGGTTAAGTAGCAACAATTTTGGTAGTTGAAGGAATTAATTAACATTTTCTCTCTCATTGGTATTTCCTTATAAACATCCCATTTCCAACTCAAATGAAAGGCTTTTTCGACCCTTCTTTCTTTTGTTGATTTGGTTGAACGCAAAGGGACTTAGGAGAAAAAGGAGGACGAACTCCAACCTGTAGGTAACCTCCTTAATTATCTTCAACCTTGATTTCATGGTGGAAATCGAAAATCAATGCTTGATTTCTTCTTTTCTTCGTTCAATTTTCAATCCTAGCCAATTCTTTTCACTCAAAAGCTTGAGGACGATCCTTAAGAGGTTGAGAAATCTTCATTCACCATTTAGGACGTGAAGGTTGAAGCTTGGTTTCAACTTTGAAGGCGGGTTATATAACTTGAACCCTTAAACATTGTTATTGATTTCATTCTTTTATCATATGTTGATTCTTTCTTCATTCTTGAAATTCCATTTAATTAATTGTTGATTTCACCACAAGAATCATAATGGATTTCTAAGGTCTCAAGATTGAAGATGAATATGTCACCTTAAGCACACACCTCAATATAGAACATGTGCAAATGGTTTTGCTTTTTGGTGATCAAACGGTCTCAAGACCGTTTGAGGTTATAAGGGGCCCAAGACTGTTTGTGGTCAAGTAATGTTATGATTGGAGGAAGATTCAATGGTTATATATGATTGAGATAAAAAGGATTCAACATTCGATGGTCCCTTAATTTTAAACCCTAATTCAATTGGGTTCAAAACTCTAATTGATGTTGAAACGGTTTCAAACCGAATGAAAGTGTTGACCGAATGAAAGTGTTGACCGAATGAAAGTGTTAACCGAATGAGAGTTTTGACTGAATTAAAGTGTTGACCGAATGGAAATGTTGACCGAATGGAGTTGTTGACCGTTTGGGATCAAACGATCTCAAACCATTTGAGGTTCAATTGATCTCAATGTTAGATTGTCCTTTTGGTTTCAAAACAATTGATGAGCATTCGGTTTCAAGACTGAATGAGTGTAATCAGTCTCAAGGTTAAATTGTTGATTCAGTTTCAAGACTGAATGAGTGAAATCAGTCTCAAGGTCAAATGGTTGATTCAGTTTCAAGACTGAATGAGTGAAATCAGTCTCAAGGTTGAATGGTTGATTCAGTTTCAAGACCGAATGAGTGAAATCAGTCTCAAGATCGAATGGTTGATTCGATTTCAAGACCGAATGGGTTGATTCGGTTTCAAGAACAAATGGGTAGTTTTGAGTTGCAGCTGAACCAAGACCGTTTGAAGGTCCAATTAATTCAATTCAAGAAAGTACCAATTAACCCCTTGATTGTTAATAGCATATATCAAAGTTGAAATCAGTGGTTGTATCTCTAATGTACTTAGGTGATTAGTACCTTTAGAGTGATTAACCTTTGATGCTTATGGAAGCAATGACTTAATACACTATGCTAACTCTTCATTTAAGTTGATTCAATCTAATAAAGATTAAAGTAATTAACCTCCTAGAGAGGGTGAGAGAGAGGAACATATACATGAGTGTTAATCATGTAGTGATTAAAGCTCAACACTCTCAACAAGAATACAAGATGTAATTAGGGTATGATCCTTGTTAGAGGGATCATGAAACCCTAATTGAGAAGGGTGATGAACGCTAACCCTAATTTAGGGCAATGTTAGGTATAACCCTAATTCAGGGCAATATAATGTGTAACCCTAATTTAGGACAATGATATGAGAAACCCTAATTCAGGGTATTTTGGTGGAACACCCAAATTTAAGGGAATGCTGCATGAAAACCCTAATTCCGAATGAAGCTACATGAATCCCTAATTTTTGGGGAAATATTGTAAGAAAACCTTAATTCAAGGATCTAGAGTATTGTGATTTGAAACCTTAACCCTAACGTAGGGTGAAGGTATGTGAAACCCTAATTTTGGGTTATAATGCATGAAACCCTAATCTCAGGAAACGAGATGATAAACCATAGCCTAATTCTTGGGTAATGGATGAATAATCCTTGATTGACATGAAATGGGAAACCCTAACCCTGAGGAAGGATTAGTGGTGTTACCCTTGTATAGCATGATACTGATATGTAATTGATATAATTTTCATCATGTGTTCTAACCATGTAGGTATCATGAGATGATGAACATAGCCAGGTATGAGCTATGATGTTTCATTTGTTGAAATTGTTAATGGGCCTTGTGATCCATAACATGCTTTATTGCCTAGTGAGAGGTAACAAGAGATGAAATGGGCTTTGTGAACCATATGAGATGCTTGTGTAGCAAGTATCATGTTACCTTGGTCAGATGACCTGAAGGTATTAGTTACCTGATAAGTGGTAACAAGTGTTTCTGAGGGTTTGAATACCCATTTTCTATAATCATGATGATGAGTTTGTGAAAGGATGAGAATGCTTCTGATGAGATGAGGGATTGAGATCCCAATGCTTTATTAAAGGTTTGAACAGTACTTGATGGAAGTATTACGCATTCTTTGTAGCAATTGTTAAAATAATTGATGTTTGGAAACTTATTTTGATGCTAAAAGAATATGGTAATACACTTAATTAAACAAGTGATATCATATAATGTAGTTGCCCTAACCACAGATCCATCAGCATCAGAATCTGCTGAATGGTGAAATGAGTCAAATTCGGAGCACATATTTTTGAATATGTGGGGGTAATTGGGCAATTATATCCTCATGCCCCATAGGAATGGTTTCGGGCTATATCCTATGAACAGGATTGGTTACAGACCATACCCCAGTATGAGTATGGCTGCGGGCCATGACTCCATGATATGATACCAGGCATTAGCTACGGGCCATAACCCTGAAGAGAGTATATGTTGTGGGCTATAACTCTATACCAAAGATGCCAATATATCCTGGCAAGATAATTGCAGTTTGACATGTGATGTCTCTACCATATGATCTCGCACTAACCGAGAAGGTTGAGGTCTTGGAGTCTGGCTCTTCCATTGACCTTATGTGGTACCGATGCTTAAACATAATTGTAGTCGGTTGGAGAATGAATGGTATACTTCATCTCTTCAGGGTATTAAGTATGATTGTAAATTGTAATCAGCCGTGTAGCATATTTGCTTAAGGTTGAAATATGAGAATCATTATTTGATGTTATACATGTTCTTCATATTCCTTATTGGATAAATGATATACTCCTTTATTAAGTTACAAGTTGAAATGCTTGAAGAAGAACATTTCTCTTATATGCTTAGATAATTAAATTATATGTTGTTGAATACTTATGAATCTTTTGCTCAGTTTTATTCTATTAAACTGCAATGACAATATTTCTGGCGGAGAGTTATATCTCTCGTTGGGACAATTTCAATTGTCTCACCCTTGTGGGATCCAACCTTTTAGGCAGACACAGAAGAAGAAGCAGAAACCCTATAGCGGGGGAAGAACAACAATAGTAGCAGCAGTAGCAGGGACAGCAGTGACATCCAGGTGGAGACACTGGCTATCTTGTTTTATATATAGAGTCCTATGTGTCATCTCTGTACTCTCAGGTCCTCGGAGTCAGTAGTTAGTTTAATGAACCGATATGAGATTTTGGCTTGATGCCTCAATGTTTTTATGTTGCCTATGTATAGTTTTAACAGGGCAGTTGATGTATATGATCTTTGAGAAGGAATGGTACAAGACATGTACATGTGAACCAGAATGTAATGGAATTACTTTGGTTCTTTTTGAAAGAGTTTTCTAATGTATGGATCTCTTTGTAAGTGGTTTTAATTTTTAGTGATTTTCAGTAATTCCGCTGCGAAGGATCATTTTTGCTTGGTTAATGATGTTTTGTTCAAATGCTTCGCCACAATTTAGTTGGTATCAGATCTCTAGGTTCACTGAGTCTATAGAGACATAGGATTAAGGTTGTTGACTTGTTGAGTCTATTCTAGTGTCTTCCAGTTTATCTGATAGTGTCTTATGCTCATATAGGAGAAGAAGAACTTGAAGATATCTGGATCACATGAAGAACATGTTGCCGAGAGCAGCGTTGCTGCACCAGGAAAAGGTGCAAGGGACCAAGCTAGGGAGGAACATGTACCTGAATAGCCCTAGTTTGACCCAGCCATGATAGAGAATCCAACTTTCAACGCTCTGTTTGGGAATTTCATGGCAGTTATGATGCACATGACTGGTAGGATGCCACCACCTGCACCTAGGGCACTAGCCCATAATGAGGGACAGGGAGCTGGTAAAACTTTTGAGAGGCTTCATTGGGTAGGAGCCACAGAGTATGCTGGTACAGCTGACCCAGCAGATGTAGACTTATGGTTGACTGAGCTGGAGAAGGCTTTCAAAATCCTTAATATTTTTGAAGCCAAAAAGGTGAGACATGCAGTGTATCTTTTAAAAGGGAGTGTCGGCCATTGGTGGACAATTGAGGAGGGCAAGAGGCTAGGTGTCGAAGTCGGATGGGAAGAATTCCGACGAGAATTCATCATTAGATACTTCCCTAAGACTTACTTAGATGAAAAGATATCTCAGTTTGAGAAGATAAAACAAGGACCGATGAACATTAGCAAGTATGAGGCTAAGTTCATGGAGCTTCTGCGGTTCTGTCCAGATATGGAAGCTATGGAGGAGGAAAGAATTCGACATTTTGAGAAGGGTTTAAACGTTGAATTAACCACTCCTGTATCTTCTCTAGAGAATAGGGAGAGGTTTGCTACTTTCGTAAAGTCCATGAGATAGATAGAAAGGTCAGTGATCGAGAAGCGACAGACTAGTGGTAAGAAGGTGTACACTCAGTTTCAAGGACATAGGTCTGAGAGCTTTAGGAAGTCGAGGTTTTCTACACTGGCAGCCCCATCAAGATTCAATACACAGACGTAATGGACGTCAAGTAGGGGTAGGGGTCGTTGTTTTATTCCAAATAGAGCCCCCAGCACAACATCAACATCGGTGATTGGACCTCATAAACCCTATCATGAGACCAGGATCTATCATCAGTGCATACAAGTGGGACATCTGGCAAGGGATTGTCCAGTCGGGAACACAATGGTGACTCAACCCCAGAGGCAGAGTCAGCAAGGCTCTCAGAGGAGGCAGTTTTCGAGCCGCGCTAGAGGACGTGGACAAGCGTCCCAAGCTGGTTCGTTGGCACATAATAACTGAGTACAGGGTCAACAACAAGCAATGGCGAGATTATATGCAATGAATCAACCCGAAGCAGTAGTCAATCCTCGAGTTATGACAGGTCAGATGGAAATATTTCATTCTGATATGTCTTCATCCTGTTTCATATCTATTTTAATTGATCTGGGTGCTACACATTCCTTCATCACTAGAGAAGTGATTCTTGACTGCAATATGACAATTGGTCATAGGGTAGAGAGTTTGATGTTGCAAACTCCTTTGTTGGGTTTTGTAGTGTTGTGGGAGGTGTGTTCTCCCTACACCCTTTCCTTTTCTGAACATTGCATTCAGGTGGATCTTAACCCACTTGAGATGCACATGTTTGATATAATTCTTGGGATGGACACCCTAGAAAAGTATAAGGTTGTCTTGGATTGTGATTCCAAGCAAGTTGTGTGCACAGATGATAGTGACACATGGATCTTTCAGGGAGATAGAAAGATTCTTCCAACCTATCTTGTGTCAGCTATGGTAGTTGAGAAGCTGATGAGACAAGGATGCTTTGCATTCTTGGCACGTGGTAGATACCACAATAGAGAGCTCTAATCTTTCTGAAGTTATGATAAATAGGGAGTTTAAAGATGTGTTTCCTTAGGAACTTCCAGGTGTACCTCCGCCCCGAGAGATTGATTTTGAGATTAATCTAATCCCGGGCACGCAACCAATAGCACAAACACCGTATAGAATGGCACCTGCTGAGATGGCAGAGCTTGAGAAACAACTATAGGAGTTGCTTGAGAAAGGTTTTATTAGACCGAGTACTTCACCATGGGGTGCTCCAGTTATCTTTGTCAAGAAGAAGGACGGATTGATGTGGTTATGCATTGATTACAGGAAGTTAAATAAAGTAACTATAAAGAACAAGTATCCTCTGCCAAGGATCGATGACCTGTTTGATCAGTTGTGTGGTGCAACTATCTTCTCTAAGATAGATCTGAGCTCAGGATATCATCAGTTGCGTATTAAGGAGGGTGACATACCTAAGTCTGCCTTTAGGACAAGGTATGGTCACTATGAGTTCATAGTTATATCGTTTGGACTAACTAATGCACTAGTTGCATTCATTGAACTCATGAATAGAATCTTTCAACCTTTTCTGGATCAGTTCATAATAGTCTTCATAGATGACATCTTGATATACAGTAGAGATGCTCAACAGCATGAGCAACACCTCCATCAGGATTTAACTTTGCTAAGAGAGCATAAGTTGTATGCTAAGTTTAGCAAATGTGAGTTTTGGTTACCAGAAGTTTCTTTTCTAGGACATGTAATATCTGCCTTAGGTATCCATGTTGATCCTTAGAAGGTAGAATCTATCCTGCGATGGGAACAGCCAAAGACACCAATGGATATACACAGTTTCCTAGGGTTGGTAGGCTATTACAGGAGGTTCATGAAGAACTTGAGTTCTATAGATTTACCCCTAACCAAGTTGACCAGGAAGGAGGTTCCTTTTGTCTGGAATGACAAGTGTCAACATTCTTTCTAGCTGTTGAAAGAAAGGTTAACAAGTGCACCTATGCTAGTGTTACCTGAGCAAGGGAAGGGGTACATAGTTTTATGTGATGCATCTAAGAATGGTCTAGGATGTGTGTTGATGCAGGATAATCAAGTGACTTCTTTTGCCTCTCGATAGCTTAAGAAACACGAGGAGAATTATCTAACACGTGATCTAGAACTAGTTGTTGTGGTCCATGCTTTAAAGATCTGGAGACATTATCTCTATGGAGAAACATTCCAGATTTTCACAGACCATAAGAATCTAAAATATATCTTCTCACAACATGAGTTGAACATGAGACAACGATGCTGGATGGAATTAATCAAGGACTACGATTGTACAATTGATTACCATCCAGGGAAGGCCAATGTAGTGGTTGATGCATTAAGTAGGAAATCATCATCACCAGCCCTAGATAAAGCACAGTTGAACTCCTTAGTGTGCTCTAAGAGAGATATGCTTATCTCTATGAGGCAAAACAATATACAGCTTAAAGTATCGTTGTTATTCGGGATGCTAACTGAGATGCAAGTGAAACCTACTCTGAGATAGCAGATTAAAGAAGCACAACAAGTTGATATTGTGGTTCAGCAGATCAAGTCATAGTATGGTAGTGAGAAACGGGATGGCTTTCATGAGTTAGAGGATTAGGTAGTCTGTTACCATGGTAGGATGGTAGTACCTGATGCCAATGACTTAAGGAAGTTGGTCTTGGAGGAAGTGAATACTTAGATGTATGCAATGCATCCAGGGAGCACCAAAATGTATCATAACTTGAAGGATATGTATTGGTGGCCTGGATTGAAGAAAGATGTTGCTGAGTTTGTTATGCGGTGTCTGGTGTGTCAGCAGGTTAAAGCTGAACATCAAAAGCCCGCAGGAACAATGCAACCTTTACCTATACCGCTGTGGAAATGGGATCATGTGACCATGGACTTTGTAGTTGGTTTGCCCAGAACAACCAAAGGTCATGATTCCATATGGGTGATAGTTGATAGGTTGACTAAGACAGCACAATTCCTTCCTATCAAAACAACCTACACTACTGAAAAGCTTGCACAGATATATATAGATGAAATAGTGCATTTGCACGGGGTACCAGTTACAATTGTTTCTGATAGAGGTCCCCAGTTCATGAGTCATTTTTGGGAATGACAACATAAAGGTTTGGACACGCATCTAAGGTTTAGTACAACCTTTCACCCACAAACAGATGGACAGTCTGAAAGAACTATACAAACCTTGGAGGACTTGCTTAGGGCATGTGTCCTTCAGTTTGTAGGAAGTTGGGATCTACACCTGAGCTTGATAGAATTTGCTTATAATAATAGCTATCAACACAGTGTTGACATGGCACCATATGAAGCATTATATGGTAGACATTGTAGATCTCCTTTGTGTTGGTATGAAACTGGAGAATATCAACTTCTGGGTCCTGAGCTAGTGTAGCAAACAACTAAGAAGATTAAAGTAATACAACAATAGTTAAAAACTGCACAAGATAGACAGAAGTCATACGCTGACAAATGATTAAGACCTTTAGAATTCCAAGTTGGAGACAGAGTATACCTCAAGGTCTCGCCTTGGAAAGGTGTTCTTAGATTTGGAAAGAAAGGAAAGTTAGC
Organism: Alisma plantago-aquatica; assembly: GCA_963693085.1. Classification (NCBI taxonomy): domain Eukaryota; kingdom Viridiplantae; phylum Streptophyta; class Magnoliopsida; order Alismatales; family Alismataceae; genus Alisma; species Alisma plantago-aquatica. The sequence goes on from OY856409.1 coordinate 1,243,611,074, forward strand.
TCCTAGATTTATGGGGCCTTATCCAATCATTGAACGGATTGGAAAGGTGGCCTATAAGTTGGAGATGCCACTTGAATTGCATAAGTTGCATCTAGTGTTCCATTTCTCCATGCTGAGAAATTGTCATCCTGACACAGAGTTAGTTTTGCAACCTATGGAAGTGGAATTAAATGATGATATATCATATGTTGAAGGACATGTGATGATCCTTGATAAAAGGATTAAGAAGCTGAAAAAGAAAGACATATGTCTTGTGAAAGTTCTCTAGCATCATTGTGGCATTGAAGAGGCTATGTGGGAGCTAGAGGAAGAGATGAGGAGGAAGTACCCTTCTCTTTTCTCTTGATTATTTCAGGGATGAAATCCCTGTTAGGGGTGGATAATTTATAACATCCCTGACCTGGGTTATGCCTTAACCCTAGATGTTTTTCTTAATAAAGTTAATTATATGCTTGCTCTTATTTCTTGAAAAGTAATTATTAAGGCTCAGGAGGAACTTATGTTTCAATTTTGTCCTTTTTGAATAATGTTAAAACAATGTTTTGTTTATTTTGGACTAAAGTGAAAATTACCCAAGTTGAGGGGTTAACTTGCAAATTTTACATGATAAAATGTTCCTCATGTGTTGAAGCATCATAAGAAAGAGAATGATGCAGAGGTATGTCTTGTGATAGCCTGAGCACCAAGAAAGAGCTTATTGATCAATGTTTGTGCATTAAAACCTAGTTTTGGTGTAATGTGCAATTTACCCAAAACCTAGGGTTCAATATGCAAAATACAACCTCTAGAGAGTCCCTCATGTTTCTTGGCATCATTTAGAGAAAATAAAATGAGAGGGGCGCCTCATTTGAATCACTTTGGAGGAGAGATAATCTTGATATTAAAATAATCAAGATTTAAGCATAATTGAAACCCTAATTCAATTTAAAGCAAAAATAAATATATTAATGGGAGTGCCCTTCAACCAAATATGTGAAGGTTGAATTTGGATAAGAGTTGACGTCCTTGTGCCTTGCAAAGGCCACGAAAAATCCTAAGTGAGTGGAGAGCCCACTCACATTAGTTAACTAAAAAGTAATATCCACTAAAAATGGGATATTAGTATTATATGAATTAAGGTGCTTAATTGCTTTGCCTTTAATTCATGGATAATGAAGAGGAATTCGAAAGTGGAGTTGATAGATTTGTCTGCAATAACGTGAGGGGGTTAAGTAGCATCAATTTTGGGAGTTGAAGGAATTAATTAACATTTTCTCTCTCATTGGAATTTCCTTATAAACATCCCATTTCCAACTCAAATGAAAGGCTTTTTCGACCCTTATTTCTTTCCTTGCTTTGGTTGAACTCAAAGGGACTTAGGAGCAATAGGAGGATGGAATACAACGTGTAGGTAAGATCCTTAATTATCTTCAACCTTGATTTTATGGTGGAAATCGAAAATCAATGCTTGATTTCTTCTTTTCTTCATTCAATCTTCAATCCTAGCCAATTCTTTTCACTCAAAAGCTTGAGTACGAGCCTTGGGAGGTTGAGAAAGCTTCATTCACCATTGAGGACGTGAAGGTTGAAGCTTGGTTTCAACTTTGAAGGCAGGTTATATAACTTGAACCCTTAAACATTGTTATTGATTTCATTCTTTTATCATATGTTGATTCTTTCTTCATTCTCGAAACTCCATTTGATTAATTATTGATTTCACCACAAGAATCATAATGGATTTCGAAGGTCTCAAGATTGAAGATGAAAATTTCACCTTAAGCACACACCTCAATATAGAACATGTGCAAACGGTTTTGCTTTTTGGTGATCAAACGGTCTCAAGACCGTTTGAGGTTATAAGGGGCCCAAGACCGTTTTTGGTCAAGTAATGTTATGATTGGAGGAAGATTCAATGGTTATATATGATTGAGATAAAAAGAATTCAACAATCGATGGTCCCTTAAATTTAAACCCTAATTCAATTGGGCTCAAAACTCTAATTGATGTTGAAACAGTTTCAAATCGAATGAAAGTGTTGACCGAATGGAAATGTTGACTGAATGGAGGTGTTGACCGTTTGGGATCAAACGATCTCAAACCATTTGAGGTTCAATTGATCTCAATGTTGGATTGTCCTTTCGGTTTCAAAACAATTGATGAGCATTCGGTTTCAAGACTGTATGAGTGAAATCGGTCTCAAGGTCGAATGGTTGATTTGGTTTCAAGATCGAATGAGTGAAATTAGTCTCAAGGTCGAATGGTTGATTCGGTTTCAAGACCGAATGAGTGAAATCAGTCTCAAGGTTGAATGGTTGATTCAGTTTCAAGACCGAATGAGTGAAATCAGTCTCAAGATCGAATGGTTGATTCAGTTTCAAGACCGAATGGGTTGATTCGGTCTCAAGACTGAATGGGTTGTTTTGAGTTACACTTGAACCAAGACCGTTTGAAGGTCCAATTAATTCAATTCAAGAAAGTACCAATTAACCCCTTGATTGTTAATAACATATATCAAAGTTGAAATCAGTGGTTGTATCTCTAATGTACTTAGGTGATTAGTACCTTTAGAGTGATTAACCTTTGATGCTTATGGAAGCAATGACTTAATACACTATCCTAACTCTTCATTCAATTTGATTCAATCTAATAAAGATTAAAGTAATTAACCTCCTAGAGAGGATGAGATAGAGGAACATATACATGAGTGCTAATCATGTAGTGATTAAACCTCAACACTCTCAATAAGAATACAAGACGTAATTAGGGTATGATCCTTGTTAGAGGGATCATGAAACCCTAATTGAGAAGGGTGATGAACCCTAACCCTAACCCTAATTTAGGGCAATGTTAGGTATAACCCTAATTCAGGGCAATATAATGTGTAAACCTAATTTAGGACAATGATATGAGAAACCCTAATTCAAGGTATTTTGGTGAAAAATCCTAACTTAAGGGAATGCTTCATGAAAACCCTAATTCCATATGAAGCTACATGAATCCCTAATTTTTGGGGAAATGTTGTAAGAAAACCTTAATTCAAGGATCTAGAGTACTGTGATTTGAAACCTTAACCCAAACATAGGGTGAAGGTATGTGAAACCCTAATTTTGGGTTATAATGCATGAAACCCTAATCTCAGGCAACGAGATGATAAACCATAGCCTAATTATTGGGTAATGGATGAATAATCCTTGATTGACATGAAATGGGAAACCCTAACCCTGAGGAAGGATTAGTGGTGTTACCCTTGTATAGCATGATACTGACATGCAATTGATATAATTGTCATCATGTGTTCTAACCATGCAGGTATCATGAGATGATGAGCATAGCTAGGTATGAGCTATGATGTTTCATTTGTTGAAATTGTTAATGGGCCTTGTGAGCCATAACATGCTTTGTTGCCTAGTGAGAGGTAACAAGAGATGAAATGAGCTTTGTGAACCATATGAGATGCTTGTGTAGCATGTATCATGTTACCTTGGTCAGATGACCTGAAGGTATTAGTTACCTGAGAAGTGGTAGCAAGTGTTTCTGAGGGTTTGAATACCCATTTTCTATAATCATGATCATGAGCTTGTGAAAGGATGAGAATGCTTATGATGAGATGAGGGATTGAGATCCCAATGCTTTATTAAAGGTTTGAACAGTACTTGATGGAAGTATTACACATTCTTTGTAGCAATTGTTAAAATAATTGATGTTTGGAAACTTGTTTTAATGCTAAAAGAATATGGTAATACACTTAATTAATCAAGTGATATCATATAATGTGGTTTCCCTGACCACATATCCATCAGCATTAGAATCTGCTAAATGGTGAAACGAGTTAAACTCGGAGCACATATTTTTGAATATGTGGGGGTAATTGGGCAATTATATCCTCATGCCCTAAAGGAATGGATGCGGGCTATATCCTATGAATGGGATTGGTTATGGACCATACCCCAGTATGAGTATGGCTATGGACCATGACTCCATGATATGATACCATGCATTGGCTATGGGCCATAACCCTGAAGAGAGTATATGTTGCGGGCTATAACTCTATAGAGAAGATGCCAATATACCCTAGAAAGCTAATTGCAGTTGACACGTGATGTCTCTATCATATAATATCACACTGACCGAGAAGGTTGAGGTCTTGGAGTCCGGCTCTTCCATTGACCTTGTGTGGTACCGATGCTTAAACATAATCATGGTCGGTTGGAGCATGAATGGCATACTTCATCTCTTCAGGGCATTAAGTATGATTGTAGATTGTAATGAGCCGTGTAGCATATTTGCCTAAGGTTGAAATACGAGAATCATTATTTGATGTTATACATGTTCTTCATATTCCATATTGGATAAGTGATATACTGCTTATGGATAAATGATATACTGCTTTGTTAAGTTACAAGTTGAAATGCTTGAAGAAGAACATTGCTCTTATATGCTTACATAATTGAATTATCTACTATTGAATACTTATGAATCTTCTGCTCAGTTTTATTCTATTAATCTGCAATGATAATATTTCTGGCAGAGAGTTGTATCTCTCACTGGGACAATTTCAATTGTCTCACCCCTGTGGGATCCAACTTTTTAGGCAGACGCAGAAGAAGAAGCAGAAACCCTATAACAGGGGAAGAACAACAACAACAGCAGCAGCAGGGACATCAGTGACATCCAGGTGGAGACATTGGTTGTCATGTTTTGTATATAGAGTCCTATGTGTCATCTCTGTACTCATGTAACCCCTGATACAAAGGTGTTCTTGGAGATCCTCCTCGAGAAACGTGCATTTTGTAGTCTTTCGGCAGCAAAATCGCCCGTCCGAGGTGCCCAGATCGCTCGGTTGATGGCCTTCGTCTCTTGTCTCCTCTCTCTCTCCCTTCTTCTTAGATGTTGTGCAACACAATATGAGATCTCCCTAGGGCCGGCCGTGCTCTTCTTAGGTCATAGGACCACTTTAAGGCTCCGAAAAAACTCAACAGTCAGATTAAAATGCTCCGTTTTAGTGCTGAAAATTGCCAGATCCCGACGCTGTCGATAGTATCGACCCCCAGGTCGATGGTATTGACCATGATACAGGTTTTTCCTTCCAAGATCGTGTTTTGGGGTTGCTTTCTGATGAAATGTCGATACTATCGACACCAGGGTCGATAGTATCGACTCTGGACAATGCAAAAGTGCCTGAAAAAGTGCCGAAACATGTGTATAAGTTCGGGGGATTATATAAAATCATATAAATATGATAAAAGAAGTATAATTTGATGCAAAAAGAGTTTAAAGGCCAACTATAGTGAATTATGCAAATATAATCAATAAAATGACAAATACATGCATAAAATAGATATAAAATAAGCCTATAAAAGCGACTCAAAACCATGCATTAGGGCGCCTCATTTGAATTAAGTTGGAGGAGGGAGAATCTTGATATTAAAATAATCAAGATTTAATCCTAATTGAAACCCTAATTCGATTTAGGGCAAAAATAAATGTATTAATTAAAGGGCCTTCAACCAAAATTAAAATGGTTAGATTCAGATGTGCGTGGACATCCTTGAGCCTTGCAAGGACCACGAAAATATCCAAGGGAATGGATAACTCACTCACAATTTTATAAGAAAAAGAAATATCCACTCACATATAGATATTAGTATAATATGATTTAAGGTGCTTAATTTGATTTTCTTTAAATCATTTATAATTGAGAGGAATAATAGGAAAAAAAGATAGCCTCGTCCCTAAGGAAGTTGAGGGGGAAGAGGCGGCCATATTTTTGGTATTAAATGGATTTTTGCAAAGCATATTCTCTCTCATTGAATTTTTATAAAAAGACCTTTTACAAGCCAAATGAAAGGCTTTTTCGACCCCACTTCTTCTCCTTGCTTGGGAAATGACCAAGGGAGCTTGGGAGGGTCAGGAGGACGACCCCCAACCTGTTGGTAAGGTTATTGATCCATTTCACCTTGATTCCATGGTATAAATTGAAAATAAATTATGGATTTCTTCTTATTTCGATCTCCTCTTCAACCCTAGCCAATCTTTTCAACCAAAAACTTGAGTACGAGCCTAGGGGGAGTTGCAAAAGCTTCATCCACCATTGTTGGCATGAGCTTGGAGCTTTGGAGCTCAATTGGAGGCGGGTTTTATAACTCAAAACCCTAAATTTGTTATTGCATTCAATTCCCCATCAAATAATGATCATTTCTCTATTTAAAATTATTAATTTGGTTGATTGATGCAATCTCCATGGAAATCACAGCAGGTTTCATGGGTCTAGAGCTTGATGATGATGACATCATCATAAGCACACACCTCCCCAAATATCTAGACCAAACGGTTTCAATCAAATGTCCAAACAGTTTGTGTTTTGGGAGCAAACGGTTTCAAACCGTTTGGAATGAAACGATTTCACTAAACCGCATAGAAGCAAATGGTTTAAGAACGTTTGGTGATGTTGACCTGGTTGAAGGTCCATCAATCACCTAAACCCTAATCGGGTGGAGTGTTGATTTCATAAGTGATTGAGCTTGAAACTTCGGTTGATTGACCCACACGGTTTCAAAACCATTTGGGAATCACCCAAACGGTCTCAAGACCGTTTGGGGGTCACCCAAGACCATTTGGAGGTCTATGGTTAAGTTTGGTCAAGTGTTTTAAGGTCCAAAGATACCAAATTGAAATACAATTAAGTGTTGATTTGGTGACCAATCCTAGGATCCAAACCCTAATTGAATAACATGGTTGATGATGATATGATAGGAAAACGGTATCAAGACCGTGTGGAGGTCATTCAAATGATCCCAAGACCGTTTGGGGGTCACCCAAGACCGTTTGGAGGTCTAGGGTTGACTATGGTTAGGTGGTTGAAGATCTATAGGTACTAAGTTGAAGTGCAATCAAATGTTGATTTGGTGATCAATCCAATGATCCAAACTTTGATTGATTGACTTAGATTTTGATGTTGACATGGGAAAACAGTCTCAAGACCGTTTGGAGGTCATCTAAATGACCTCAAGACCGTTTGGGTTCAGGTCATGTTCTATTTGGATGATGGTTCAATGGTTTTAAAGTAACTAATCTTACATTGATTAATGTTGAAGGATCATCGATTCCAAACCCTAATTCAATTGATTCAAAACCTAATTGATGACCAATTGAGGGTCAATTGAGGGTCAAATTAGTTGAAGGTTGACCCATTTAACTCAATTGAAGTATGATGATAGGTCCAATTGATGATTGGTTACATGAATTCAATGATTGAAGGAATCAACATTGGAAATCCTAATTCAATTTGATTAGTTGAGACCATATTTGGTCCATGCGGTTTTGAGGAGGTTTGGACCAAACGGTCTCAAGACCATTTGGGACCAAACGATCCCAAACCGGTTGAGTTTATGCGGTTTCAAAAAGGTTCTTTAACAAACAGTTTTAAGTACTTGCTTTAGCAAACGGTCTCAAGTACCACCTTTACCAAACGGTTTCAAACCGTTTAAACTTTGAAAGACCAAGACCGTTTGGGGCTCAAGTAGTCATAATGTAATTGAGGACTCAATTGTTTAATCCACTTGGACACCTATTGTAATTGAAGATTCAATTGGTCAATTCAATTGGATACCTTATGTAATGGAGGTCCAATGTAATTGAATCTCTTGAGAATTAAGTGATGAATGATCCATTTATCCAATGATGATTAGTAATGATAATCAATGAAGGTACAAAGGTTGAAACCCTAATAGTACCTAAGTGATTAGTGCCAATTAAGGGATAAACCCTAATTGCCTATAAGAACAATGACTTGGTACATTATGTTAATCATAATTGTATGTACTTAATTGAAGGGTTGATGTAACCTAATCAAGTTGAGATGGTGATGGAAAGGAATCCATACATGAGTATTGATCATGTGATGAATAGGGTATGATCCTTAATAAAGAGATCACGAAACCCTAATCAAGAAGGTTGTTGAGCCCTAACCCTAATTTAGAGCAATATCAGATGTAACCCAAACCCAGGGTAATGTTGTGACTCTAAACCAAGATAATAAAATGTGAATCCCTAATTGAGGTTGATTCCATGTGAATCCCTAATTGAGGTTGATTCAATGTGAATCCCTAATTGAGGTTGATTCCATGAGAAACCCTAATTGAGGATGATGCCATGAGAAATCCCTAGTTGGGATGAATAGTAAAAATTAAGTATAGGCAATGAGATGTGAAAGCCTAATGAAGGGTGATGCTATATGCAATCCTAACTCTAATGAAGTATGATAGCATGTGAAATCCCAAAGCCCTAATAAAGGGTAAAGGTATGTGAAACCCTAATTGAAGTTATAATACATGAAGCCTTAATCTTGGACAACATGATGACAACCCATAACCCTAATAATAAAACAGTGGGTAAAACCTTATAAGGGTGAAATATCATAAATGGTTTATTATAGGCAAGCTTATTGTAAGCAATGCCTTAACCTGAGATGAGTTCATATCATTAAAGATAATTGGACCATTCATATGTGTAACCTATGAACTTCATCATAAGAGTGATAGGTTAGTGGATGAAAGGATTAAGATGGGAAATACCTTAATCCAAGATAAGCTGATAACTTAAGAAAGTTGGAAGTAATGAAGTGATACATCAAGATATGAAAGAATTCACAGTTAGCATCTCAAAGTTGATATACTTTGATAACTATGAAATCCTAATGTGAGATGGGAAACCTTAACCCTAAATTGGGTAATGGGACATGAGAAATCATAATATGATATGAATAGTAAGCCCTAACCCTATTGAGGGAATAAAGGTGTTACTATTGTATTACATGAAGTAATATGTTATGTTGCCTAGTGAGAGGTGACAAGATGTTTTATGGGCCTTATGAGCCATGAGAGAAATTATGGCATAGTGAGAGGTACCAAAATGATTATAAAAGTTTATTATAAGAAAGGATAATGTTTTAATAAACTTAATAAGAGGAACAACTGTATTCAATAAAGAATGTGTAAAGCTATGCAGGCTAACCTCAAGGTTCAGAGCCTAAAGCAGTATGTGATAATCAATTATGAGTTAAAGGAATTAAATTCCATGAACTATGTAATCAAGATTGGTTAGAGTCCAATGCCTGGCTGTGAAATCAGGTTTGGTTAAAGTCCAATACATGGCAGAGGTGTAATGCCTGTAATCAGGATTGGTTAAAGTCCAATGCCTGGCTGTGAAATCAGGATTGGTTAGAGTCCAATGCCTGGCTATGAAATCAGGATTGGTTAAAGTCCAATGCCTGGCTAAGAAATTAGGATTGGTTAGAGTCCAATGCCTGGCTGTGAAATTAGGATTGGTGAGAGTCCAATGCCTGGTTGTGAAATCAGGATTGGTTAGAGTCCAATGCCTGGCTGTGAAATTAGGATTGGTTAAAATCCAATGCCTGGATGTGTAATCAGGTTTGGTTAAAGTCCAATACTTGGCAGAGGTGTAATGTCTGTAATCAGGGTTGGCTAAAGTCCAATGTCTAGCTGTGAAATCAGGATTGGTAGTGTCAAATTCCTGGCGGTGTAATCAGGTTTGGAAGAGTCCAATACCTGGCAGAGGCTAAATGCCTATAGTGATAACATGGGATTGGTAATAACCCAATACAAGTAATGATGATTTAGGATTGGTATTAATCCAATTCATGTATTGATGATAAATGAGTACATGGTTGATACATCTCTTTATTTGTTTAACAGGTTGGCTAAGGCCAACAGAATGAAACAAGAATGTTTCATGGGTGACATAACAAGATGATGAGTGTCACAAGAAAAGTTTGATATGATGGTATAACATGTTGGGTAAACGATATACATGTCATTCCTATTCCTTATTAAAAGAATAGATGATATATATTGCTCTATCATAAATAGTTGCAATGCTTACAAAGTTGAGAATGCTTTAAACTGCTTAACCTCTGCCCAGTTTCATATCTTTAAATTGCAATACAATGTTTTGGCAGAGAGTTATATCTCCCGCTGGGGCAATTTACAATTGTCTCACCCCTGTGGGATCCAATGTTTTTAGGTGGACGCGGACAAAGAGGCAGGAAACCTTTAGCAGAGAAGGAACAGCAGCAGCATCGAGGACAGCAGTAATATCTCAGGTGGAGATATTGCTTGTCTAGTTGTATAGATAGTAGTCCTATGTGTCGTCTCTGTACTCTCAGGTCCTCGGGATTTATAGATAGTGCTTTTATCATCAACTCGAGATATTGGCTTGATGCCTCAAGGTTTTATGTTGTCTGTACATAATGTTGAATAGGACAGCTGATGTTGTAATCCTCGAGAAGAGATAGTACAAGTTGTGTACTTATGGAACAAAATGTAAATATTATATTTTGGTTCTTGATGAAAAATATTTCCTAAGTGTGGATCTCTTTGCAAAAAGTTTTAATTTTTAGTGATTTTCAGTAATACACTGCAAATGATTCGCTTCCTCTTAAGTAAATCTCGTTTTTATAAGTTGGATGCCACAATTTAGTGGTATCAGAGCTCTAAGTTCGCTGAGTCTACAGAGACAAAGGACTAAGGTAGTAGAGTCTGTTCTAATGTCATTCAGTGGATTTTATAGTGTCTTCTACTCATATAGGAGAAGAAGAACTTGAAGATGACTGGGTCACATGAGGAGTTTGCTGCAGAAAGCAGCAATGCTGCACCAAGAAGAGGTGCAGGGAGGCAGGTAAGAGAGGGACAATTTCCTGAGAACCCCCTAGCTAATCCAATTGTGATAAGAAATCCTTCCTTAGGAATCACTGTTGGGGAATTTAGGGCAACCATGATGTATTTAGTGGATCGAGCACTAGCAGTGCAACCTAGATTACCATCCCCTAATGATGATGTTTTGGACATCAACTGGATATGTAATCCACATCAGCAGGTGGAAGCAATGGGAATTGATGAAATTCTGGACTTAGAACAAGTATGTGCTCAACCTCAGCCTGTTGAATCAATAAATAGTGAAGGAAGGAATAGGTTTCCACCCAAAAGCAAAATTTGCTATATGTGTAGAAAGCCTAGACATATTGTAAAGATTTGTCCAACAAAGAACACGGAAGAGAGAATTGAGAAAAGGCCTATCCAAATCCAGAGACAGAGGCCTAATAGTTCCAAAAAGGGAAAGATTTTGGTACCACCAGTACAACCAGGACCTAGTACACCAAGGCAATGGTCATCTAGAAAGGGTAATGAACCCTCTAGACCATACCTGGCACCCAGAATTTGCTACCTGTGTAGATAGGTTGGACATCTGGCAAGAGATTGCTCAGCCAGAAATGTTATGGTGAATCAACCTCTGAGGCAGAACCAGCCTGAGGCAGTGAATAATCCATGAATCATGACAGGTTAGACAAAATAATGTCATTCTAAAATGTCTTTTATGGTTTACTAAGTTAATTGGGAAGGTAATTGATTGAACTTTCTTTGATTAATCCTGTGAGGACTTACATTTTGCATAATAAACATTATAGATGTTTCATGTTGTTCTTACCTCTATGAGAAGAAGATGAGGTATTGAAGAGATGCCTGGATAAAATCCAGTGATGTTAAATCTTATATTTGTGATAATATGAAAAAGAAGGAATATAATAGCATAAAAAGTGCATACTACTTAATCTCAGTATTTATATACCCTGGCCAGGTATACAACTATTGATGATAAAGTGAGTATGGAAACTCTTAGATTGTAATCTTTTTTATTGCCCTAATCAAGTAGTCATTATGATACAATCTAATGAGTATCATGAAATAAGAAGCATGGAATGAATAAATGTGTCATGTTCTAAGCATAAGAAAGAGAAATCTGAGATAACCTCATATGAGCATGTTTGTATGAGGAATTAAAAACATAATCCTCATAAGATTAGAATGAGGAATATGATTCCTTGTTTTCTTTTCTCTCAGGGACATGACAATCAAGTGGGTCATAGGACACTTGATGTGCATAATATAAAGATGTTTATGTGATGGATTCTTGGAAAGGTATTAGTTTATCTTGGACTTTGCTTCCAAGATGAAGATATATGTAACAAGTAATGTCCCAAGATGAAAGGAAGATAAATAAGTGATGTGTTTTTAATACATGTGATAGATACCAAATTAAGAGATTTTGGTATCTAAGAAATAATAGATGGTTTATGTTGAATATGTGAAATGGTCAATTATGAAATCAAATTAATCATGTAAAATAATATGAACATCACATGTTAGGGGTTTATGTTTTGCATAAACATAACAATTGAAGATATCTTTGAGATAAGTTCTTCATTGATAAGTAACCTTTCCTTATGATAAGAGAATGTACAACTAATGAGATAGTTAGTGCAGGTAATAAGGAAAGATAGTATGGTGTTATCAGGTGAGATGACACAATCAGGGTATGAAAAGACTTATAGTCTCAAGCGGATGATAGAATATAATGGTGATCTTAAAAGAGAAATACTGAACCAACTAAGGAACATGGGAGTATGTGTTCCATGTGAACCATTCCATGATAAACTTGTGTGAAATAACTTTTTGTTGATCAAAACTCTATGGTGTCTCCATAATAATGAAGTGTTATGTGAGGACATGATGATATTATGCATGGATAATATATGTTTCCCTTTATCTGGGATTTCGGGGATGAAATCCTTGTTAGGGGTTTATAATTTGTAACATCCCTGACCTAGTTACACTTTAACCCTAGGTGTTTTGATTAAGAAAGATGATTATATGTTTAATCTTATCTTGTGAAAAGTAATTAGGGCTCATGAGAAACCTATGTTTCAATTTTGGTCTTGTTTGAACAATGTTGAAGCAATGTTTGCTTATTTTGGACTAAAGTGTAAATTACCCAAGTTGAGGGGTTAAATTGCAAATTTTGCATGATAAGATGTTCATCATATGATGAAGCATCATGAGAATGAATATGATGTAGAGTTATGGCTTGTGGTAGCCTGAGTACCAAGGAAAAGCTGATAAAGCAATGTTTGTGCATTAAAACCTAGTTTTGGTGTAAAGTGCAATTTACCCAAAACCTAGGGTTCAATATGCAAATTACCACTTTAATAAGGTCCCTAATGTTTCTTGGCACCATGTAGAGCAAAGAAAATGAGAGGGGCACCTCATTTGAATTAAGTTGGAGGAGAGAGAATCTTGATATTAAAACAATCAAGATTTAATCCTAATTGAAACCCTAATTTAATTTAGGGCAAAAATAAATGTATTAATTAAAGGGCCTTCAAAAAAAGTTAAAATGGTTGGATTCATATGTGCTTGGACATCCTTGATCCTTGCAAGGACCACGAAAATATCCAAGGGAATGGATAACTCACTCACGATTTTATAAGAAAAAGAAATATCCACTCACATATGGATATTAGTATAATATGATTTAAGGTGCTTAATTTGCTTTTCTTTAAATCATGGATAATTGAGAGGAATAAGGGCAAACAAGATAGCCTCATCCCTAAGGAAGTTTAGGGGGAAGAGGATGCCATATTTTTGGGATTAATTGGATTTTTACAAAGCATATTCTCTCTCATTGAATTTTTATAAAAAGACCTTTTACAAGCCAAATGAAAGGCTTTTTCGACCCCACTTCTTCTCCTTGCTTGGGAAACGACCAAGGGAGCTTGGGAGGGTCCGGAGGACGACTCCCAACCTATTGTTAAGGTTCTTGATCCATTTCATCTTGATTCCATGGTAGAAATCGAAAATAAATTATGGATTTCTTCTTATTTCGATCTCCTCTTCAACCCTAGCCAATCTTTTCAACCAAAAACTTGAGGACGAGCCTAGGGGGAGTTGCAAAAGCTTCATCCACCATTTTTGGGGTGATATTGGAGCTTTGGATCTCAATTGGAGGCGGGTTTTATAACTTGAAACCCTAACTTTGTTATTGCATTCAATTCCCCATCAAATAATGATCATTTCTCTATTTACAATTATTGATGTGGTTGATTGATGCAATCTCCATGGAAATCACAGTAGGTTTCGTGGGCCTAGAGCTTGATGATGATGAAATCATCATAAGCACACACCTCCCCAAATATCTAGACCAAACGGCTTCAATCAAATGTCCAAACAGTTTGTGTTTTGGGAGCAAACGGTTTCAAACCGTTTGGAATGAAACAGTTTCACTAAACCACATAGAAGCAAATGGTTTAAGACCGTTTGGTGATGTTGACAAGGGTTGACCGTTTGGGGACTTGTTCATAATGATCTATGTTAATGACTCACCAATTAATATTGATTAAATACAATTGGTTCATGAGTTGAAGTTCCATCAATCACCTAAACCCTAATCGGGTTGAGTGTTGATTTCATAAGTGATTGAGTTTGAAACTTTGGTTGATTGACCCAAACGGTTTCAAAACCATTTGGGAATCACCCAAACGATCTCAAGACCGTTTGGGGGTCACCCAAGACCGTTTTGAGGTCTAGGGTTAAGTTTGGTCAAGTGTTTGAAGGTCCAAAGATACCAAATTGAAATACAATTAAGTGTTGATTTGGTGACCAATCCTTCGATCCAAACCCTAATTGAATAACATGGTTGATGACGATATGATGGGAAAATGGTCTCAAGACCGTTTGGAGGTCATCCCAACGATCCCAAGACCGTTTGGGGGTCACCCAAGACCGTTTGGAGGTCTAGGGTTGACTATGGTTAGGTGGTTGAAGATCTAAAGGTACTAAGTTGAAGTGCAATCAAATGCTGATTTGGTGATCAATCCAATGATCCAAACTTTGATTGATTAACTTAGATTTTGATGTTGACATGTGAAAACGGTCTCAAGACCATTTGGTGGTCATCCAAATGACCTCAAGACCGTTTGGGGTCAGGTCATGTTCAATTTGGATGATGGTTCTATGGTTTCAAAGTAACTAATCTTACATTGATTAATGTTGAAGGATCATTGATTCCAAACCCTAATTCAATTGATTCAAACCCTAATTGATGACCAATTGAGGGTCAATTGAGGGTCAAATTAGTTGAAGGTTGACCCATTTAACTCAATTGAAGTATGATGATAGGTCCAATTGATGATTGGTTACATGAATTCAATGATTGAAGGAATCAACATTGGAAACCCTAATTCAATTTGATTAGTTGAGACCATATTTGGTCCATGCGGTTTTGAGGAGGTTTGTACCAAACGGTCTCAAGACCATTTGGGACCAAACAATCCCAAACTGGTTGAGTTTATGTGGTTTCAAAAAGGTGCTTTAGCAAACGGTTTCAAGTACTTGCTTTAGCAAACAGTCTCAAGCACCACCTTTACCAAACGGTTTCAAACCGTTTGAACTTTGAAAGACCAAGACCGTTTGGGGCTCAAGTAGTCATAATGTAATTTAGGACTCAATTGGTTAATCCACTTGGACACCTATTGTAATTGAAGATTAAATTGGTAAATTCAATTGGACACCTTATGTAATGGAGGTCTAATGTAATTGAATCTCTTGAGAATTAAGATGATGAATGATCCATTGATCCAATGATGATTAGTAATGATAATCAATGAAGGTACAAAGGTTGAAACCCTAATAGTACCTAAGTGATTAGTGCCAATTAAGGGATAAACCCTAATTGTCTATAAGAACAATGACTTGGTACATTATGTTAATCATAATTGTATGTACTTGATTGAAGGGTTGATGTAACCTAATCAAGTTGAGAGGATGATGGAAAGGAATTCATACATGAGTATTGATCATGTGATGAATAGGGTGTGATCCTTAATAAAGAGATCATGATACCCTAATAAAGAAGGTTGTTGAGCCCTAACCCTAATTTAGAGCAATATCAGATGTAACCCAAACCCAGGGTAATGTTGTGACTCTAAACCAAGATAATAAAATGTGAATCCCTAATTGAGGTTGATTCCATGTGAATCCCTAATTGAGGTTGATTCAATGTGAATCCCTAATTGAGGTTGATTCCATGAGAAACCCTAATTGAGGATGATGCCATGAGAAATCCCTAGTTGGGATGAATAGTAAACATTAAGTATAGGCAATGAGATGTGAAAGCCTAATGAAGGGTGATGCTATATGCAATCCTAACTCTAATGAAGTATGATAGCGTGTGAAATCCCAAAGCCCTAATAAAGGGTAAAGGTATGTGAAACCCTAATTGAAGTTATAATACATGAAGCCTTAATCTTGGACAACATGATGACAACCCATAACCCTAATAATAAAACAGTGGGTAAAACCTTATAAGGGTGAAATATCATAAATGGTTTATTATAGGCAAGCTTATTGTAAGGAATGCCTTAACCTGAGATGAGTTCATATCATTAAAGATAATTGGACCATTCATATGTGTAACCTATGCACTTCATCATAAGAGTGATAGGTTAGTGGATGAAAGGATTAAGATAGGAAATACCTTAATCCAAGATAAGCTGATAATTTAAGAAAGTTGGAAGTAATGAGGTAAGTGATACATCAAGATATGAAAGACTTCACAGTTAGCATCTCAAAGTTGTTATACTTTGATAACTATGAAATCCTAATGTGAGATGGGAAACCTTAACCCTAAATTGGGTAATGGGACATGAGAAATCATAATATGATATGAATAGTACGCCCTAACCCTATTGAGGGAATAAAGGTGTTACTATTGTATTACATGAAGTAATATGTTATGGTGCCTAGTGAGAGGTGACAAGATGTTTTATGGGCCTTATGAGCCATGAGAGAAATTATGGCATAGTGAGAGGTACCAAAATGATTATAAAAGTTCATTATAAGAAAGGGTAATGTTTTAATAAACTTAATAAGAGGAACAACTGTATTTAATAAAGAATGTGTAAAGATATGCAGGATAACCCCAGGGTTCAGAGCCTAAAGCAGTATGTGATGATCAATGATGAGTTAAAGGAATTAAATTCCATGAACTATTAACTAGGATTGGCTAGAGTCCAATGCTTGGTTGTAAAATCAGGTTTGGTTAAAGTCAAATACCTAGTAGAGGTGTAATGCCTGTAATCAGGATTAGTTAAAGTCCAATGCCTGGCTGTGAAATCAGGATTGGTTAGAGTCCAATGCCTGGCTGTGAAATCAGGATTGGTTAAAGTCCAATGCCTGGTTGTGAAATCAGGATTGGTTAGAGTCTAATGCCTGGATGTGAAATCAGGATTGGTTAGAGTCCAATGTCTGTCTGTGAAATCAGGATTGGTTAGAGTCCAATGCCTAGCTATGAAATCGGGATTGGTTAAAGTCCAATGCCTGGCTGTGTAATCAGGTTTGGTTAAAGTCCAATACCTAGCAGAGGCGTAATGCATGTAATCAGGGTTGGCTAAAGTCCAATGCCTGACTGTGAAATCAGGATTGGTAGTGTCCAATGCCTGGCGGTGTAATCAGGTTTGGAAGAGTCTAATACCTGGCAGAGGCTAAATGCCTATAGTGATAACATAGGATTGGTAATAACCCAATGCCTGTAATGATGATTTAGGATTGGTATTAATCCAATTCATGTATTGATGATAAATGAGTACATGGTTGATACATCTCTTTATTTGTTTAACAAGTTGGCTAAGGCCAACAGAATGAAACAAGAATGTTTCATGGGTGACATAACAAGATGATGAGTGTCACAAGAAAAGTTTGATTTGATGGTATAACATGTTGGGTAAACGATATACATGTCATTCCTATTCCTTATTAAAAGAATAGATGATATATATTCTTCTATCATAAATAGTTGCAATGCTTACAAAGTTGAGAATGCTTTAAACTACTTAACCTCTGCCCAGTTTCATATCTTTAATTTGCAATACAATGTTTTGGCAGAGAGCTATATCTCCCGCTGGGGCAATTTACAATTGTCTCACCCCTGTGGGATCCAATGTTTTTAGGTGGACACGGACAAAGAGGCAGGAAACCTTTAGAAGAGAAGGAACAACAGCAGCATCGAGGACAGCAATAATATCTCTAGTGGAGATATTGCCTGTCTAGTTGTATAGATAGTAGTCCTATGTGTCGTCTCTATACTCTCAGGTCCTCGAGATTTATAGATAGTTCTTTTATCATCAACTCGAGATTTTGTCTTGATTCCTCAAGGTTTTATGTTTTCTGTACATAATGTTGAATAGGACAGCTGATGTTGTAATCCTAGAGAAGAGATAGTACATGTTGTGTACTTATGGAACAAAATGTAAATATTATATTTTGGTTCTTGATGAAAAAGATTTCCTAAGTGTGGATCTCTTTGCAAAAAGTTTTAAATTTTAGTTATTTTCAGTAATACACTGCAAATTATTCACTTCCGCTTAAGTAAATCTCATTTTTATAAGTTGGATGCCACATCGATCACAACCTAAAACACCAACAACATCACTAGACTAGATGCCTTGCAAACCTACAACAAAGATCACCTTGACCTAGTGAAAGCTCGACGCCATTCATCAACCTCTCGCACAACCTGCATTGTCCCTCATCTTTCCCTCATGACTATGTTCACCATTGCCATCAAGATATCCTCAATCTTGCTACTAAGGGAGGATGTTAACATGAATAGATCTATAGTTAAGGAAACCTAGTCATCACTCAAACTAAAACTATGTTGGGTCTACCCATGCTTCAAGTTGCAAAAGTCAATGACAGTTTATGACGGAAATCCAACCATACTTTGGTTGCCTAGATGTCAACTTACTTGTTCAACTAACCCATCGAGATCAACATGTTAGTTTTCTTTCTATTCTAGTTGTTTAGGACTCAATTAGTGGTGGAGATATAACTTTATTATACTATGGACTAGACACCTAATGGTATAGTAGTATATATGTATAATGCTCTGAATAAAAAGCCCATGAATTCTATAAGATGATGAAATTGAAGGTGTTTAGGATGAGGGTAATAACCATGTCTTGATCAATTTCCTAATTCTAACCATATTTGTGCACATAGTAGGACATTAACATCAATATATATTAGGTTTGTAGTACCTAATTTGAGGAAGTCAACTAATACAACTGTGGTATACAAAATATAAATACCGATCAAGACATGTTCATACATATAAAGCATGGGTATTAGAATAATATACCATAGTCGATCTATTGTGTTAATGTTAATCAAATAAAGTACTAATGTGCATAAGTCAATAAATGGTCAAATGGTGACATTAAAATTTCAATAGTTATTAAGAGAATAGATGCACAATACCTACTATTGCTTATTATGATCGTGAATAAGTTAAATATGCTGATGCAACTAATTCAAGGACCTTAATTGTAGCATAATTGCATGTTAAGTTACCCATATGTACAATAAAGAATAGCCATGCATTTACAAATGGAGGTATATAAACCTTAGACGTGTATACTTACATATATATGATATATCCATAATTGATTTACCCATAAGTACAATGTAATCACATATGATTGTATGTATGATTTAAACCCTATATATCCCTATTAAGTGTACATTTGTCTAGCTTAACAACAAAATAGAAGTATACATTAATCTAGGGGCTAATATAGAGGAAACATATATTATGTGAATCAAACACATAATACTAATTGTATATATAGTCTAGTTAGAAACCTTAGAAATAAGAATAATGGAAAATATGAATGGCACTCCAAGATGAAAAACTTAGTCATGAATAGAAATATAAAAATTGAAACCAGTTTGATTTCAAGCCGTATAGTGACAAATATTCTCTAAATTTGTATATCTCTCTCAGTGGTGACATGAGTCACGAGCTGATGCAAAGCAGACTGACATGTAGTTCACTATGGGAGAATATGTGATGCAAAGCAGACTGACATGTAGTTCCGACCCCTCTATGATATAGCTGAGAAAGTTGAGTCCCCGATATATGGGTCGATTCAGATGGATTGGTGGCGATGGTTGTGTTTAGCCTTGCCCTCAGGATAACATGATGTGTAATGTGTTTCGTGAGTCTGATCTAGAGCACTATGTGAGGTATCCAAGCCATGTGTTGAGCCCTAAACCTATTTAGCTTTTGAGAGGCTGAAATGTCCTGAGTCACCTATGAGGGTATGATATGCCAAGGTAAGAAAGAACTCAGATGGAAGAATATGAGATGATGAAGGTTCTTGGGAAGCACCATGGAAAGGATGATGCCACGTGGGAGCCCTGATGGACATACGAAAGGCTTATCCTGAACTATTTGTTTGCTTGATGGAATTTTGAGGACAAAATTCTTATAAGAGGGGAAGGATGTTACAACCCCAACTTTTGGGTTCTTTGGTGAGAAATGTAATTTCTCATATTAAAGATATTGGAACCAATAATGATATAATTTGCTTTGAATAAATGGATTTCGTTTACAACAGCCTTGATGATTGTGTTGTGGGCTTTATTGGCTATTGGGCCCAATAACAAGGAAATCCAATTGATAAACGAATAATTGAGTTTTTGAGAAAAGAAAGGTGTGGAAACCTCTAGAAGGAAAAATAACTTAATCCAAAGGTGTATTTCGTGCCACATGGGTTCCTTGGGTTCCAAGGAGTCCAAAGTTGCAAAGAAAAACAATAAGAAAAGAAAAGATTAATTAAGTACTTCTTTATTAAGAAAGAAATTGGAAAACAATGGTAAAAGTTGGAAAACAAGTGAAAAGAGGTATAATTGAGTTATCCTTAGTGGAACTTCGTATTCCAAGGATTCCTAATGGTAAAAGGAATACGAATGAGGAAAATAAAAGAGAAATAAAGAGAAATCCTCAAAAAGAAATATTTTAATGAGAAATAATGAAGAATAATGCATTTAGATGCATCTAGGAGGATAATGAGTATTCAATAAAAAGGAATTTCGAATTATTATAATTCCTTAGGGTCCAAGGAGCCCAATGAATAAAAAGAGGAAAGAGAAAATACCCATAACAGAAAATAAGAAGATAATGTGAGTATACAATTAATGTATTATGTGGTATTGCTAAAAAGAAAGTAATTTTCTATTAAAGGAAAATAGGATTTCGTGCCTAAGGTTTGAAAAGCAAGAAACCAAGAGAATAAGTGGGATAATTCTCAAAATCGTAATATCAAAAGAAAAAGGAATATGAGAGAAAGAGAGAGAACTAGCTACTTGTTGAAGGAATTCCTTTCCTATTAGGAAAAGGATCGTTTTCTTTGTGGACAAACGTTCATGGGCCTGGGTACCCCTCTATATAAAGGGGTAGACCCCCTGGATCGAGTAGACCCCCTGGATCGAGTTTCAGAGAGATCTCATGTCTCCCACTTTCTTTCTCCTCTTCTTCTTCTTATTCTTCTTCTTCTTCAACCTTGCATCCGTTCTAAACCTAACCCGAGGGGGTGGGGTGATCCCAGAACTAAGGAGAAGGGTTGTGACGCTCTGACGTCGTCGGGGAGAGCCTTGACGATCATCTGATCAGCTCTTTTCATCCGCATGATGCCTGTAGGTAGGCAGCAGGTTGACCATATCGCAGACCTGTGGAACTTGCTTCCGGCCGTCTTGGCCGCGTTCTGCTTGTGTCTCGAGGACGCCGGGATGGGGCGGAGCTGGGGCGGCCATGGGCGGCCACCCCCGAGCCCTAAGGAGGGAAGGAAGGAGCCTGTGTCGTGCTACAGTCGACCGTTAGGGCAACGCATCGGATCTGAGTGAGGAAGAAGGAGGTAGAGGCAGCTTTTGACTATTTTGCCCTTTTCGGGCTAAAGAGTCGGCCAACTTAACTAGGGGCACGATTGTCTTTTTGAAATGTTTCCGGGCAACCAAGCAACGATTGTATGGAAAGACCTATGTGGCAGCCTCCTATTGGCCCAAAGTAAGTGATTCTTATTAAATTCGTATCTCCTCAACCGTAGCTCGGATAGATGTGCTTTATACATGAATTTTGATTAGGAGAACTCAAGGAATGCAATAAAAATATAATTGAAGCTTGATTCATTTTGCAATTCAAAAAGTAACGGAATATATCAAATTTAATGTATTAATGTTTAAAGAACCCTATTTTGATATGATTAATGTGATTAGTAGGGTTTAATAGATAATTAAAGTTGATATTAGCCTGTTAATGATAAAAAGGGACATTAGGAATAAAAAGGATGAACTTTGCATGTAATTCGCTTAATTTAGAGTTTATGTGCATAAATAGGCTTTAATGGGCCTTGAAACCCTAATGTTGGTAATTAAGACTACTAATGGCTTTAATTATTCGATGTATAGAACTGAGTTTTTATGGTTAAAATCTATTTTGAGCAATAAAGTTCCTAATTTGTGGATAAATAACCTTAATATAGAAATTAGGGTTTTTGAATGAATCAAGATGGAGTTAATGATGAATAAAGTTCGTATGTGAATTCAATCATAACGAACTATGAATTGACGATAAATGAGCATAATGATCTTATCATATATTAAAAGGATAAAAATAGTAGATTTAATGTAAAAGAGGCTTAATGGACTTATTTAATGGTTAGTTATGCCTTTAATCCAAAATTGAGGATTAGATGTTGAGATAATTAGGGTTTGTAATTAATTGCGTTAAATTAGGGTTTAAAATAATAAAAGATGAAGGGAAACCCTAATTATAACGGAAACCCTAAAAGTGGACTGGAAACCCTAGGAAGCGAGCTAGATTTAATAGATCTTAATGACATGAGTAATAAAAGGAAATTGTATAATTGTTTCAGGATCTTATTGAATGCTTGCTTGCCTAATGGTTGATTGGATTATCTCTGTATCACATCAACTTGACATGTATGTGGTTAATTATGAATAACCGCCTTAGTTTCCTGAGGATTTTTTGAATGGTTAACCGCATTGACTGCAAATTATCAGTTTGGATGTTCATACTTGCAAACTATAAAGTCACTATGATTATCACATTAATAATAGAAGTATGTATTCTCGCACCTACATGCCACCCTGATGGATGATACCAAAGGTCAGGCCCAGATGGGTAGACCAATGGACACCTTGAGTGGTGACCCCAGGCACCAAGCTCGGGAATGAGAAGGTGGCCTATGATATTGCATGACTAGAGGGCACCATGAGTGGTGACCCCAGGCACCAAGCTCAGGATTGCGAAGGTGGCCTTAAGTCATTAGAAAAGGAAACCCTAAGGTGGGTATGCCAAGGTTAGGACAAAAGCGGTGGAGAATGTCATACATGGAAAATGTAAATTGGGTGGTTAATTAACTTGATTGTGATAATTAGATCGTTATCCATATGTGCAAACTTTTGGTTGTCCCCACATACCAGTATATTTTCGATATACTGACCGACGTTTTATTTGTCGGCGTTTTAGGTACAACCATGAAATGAACAAACGGTAAAGTGACACATTGTGAAAATAAAACATAAAGTGCAAGGAGGAATAAATAGAGTAGATTCAAGCTCGGGATAGATGGATTTCTAAAGTTTTTCAAAGGTAAGTAAAGTTTTAATTTTATACCCAATTCCAGTTTAGTTAGTAGAATTTCATAATTATTATTGATTATTTGTTGAACCTTTGATCTTGTTAATTGAATAACGACTCTGACCTTCGGGTCTCCCTTAATTGGGGGTTACCGGGAGGCGGGGTCATTACAATTGGTATCAGAGCATAGGTTCCTCATTTAATCTTTAATAATTATTAAATTTTACAAATTCCATAGAACCAAGGGAGTTATTGGAGGATTGTCTAAAAGACTGAGGTGTCTAGAAAAGGATCATGTCTGGGGGCCGGCAATATTTTCCTCTACACCGCTAGTCGGAATACGAGGACTCTCAGATTGTGTGACTGCTTGGCCGATGTCTTAGGATATGACTCGAAATAAGATACCTTTAGGACTCTCTCATCTTGTTCATCCCTTCTCAACTCTAATTCTGTTAAGGACCTTAAGGATTAGGGTTTTCTCTCTTCTCCTCACCCTCTTGAGGTATGGGTAAGGTTGATAAGGATTACGGAATCATCCACCAAACTAATAAAAAGCATGTAAATAAGATGTCATGGACATAAGATTAATATAGTAAGCGTAAAGGAATAGATACATGCTTAGGTTGTATGACACGAGTTGTCTTTGCCCTCAGGAGAGGCCTAAGAATAGACCTTTGTGGCAGGAGGATGAGTAGAGAGAGTTAGTCTTAAAAGTAGATACCTAGAACATCCTTTGAGGATGATGTTAACCCTAACCCTAAGTAAAGGTTAGAGATGGCATGATGAGAATAGACCAGGTGTTTGGATAAACATTCCTTGGATGCCATATGATCCATGAGAAGTTAATGACCTAGCACCATTGGCAACCCAACCCTAGGAAGGGTCGTGCATGTTTGAGCGAAGGATAACTCCTTCATTGATGAAGTTAGAGAAGAACCTATAGAACCCTATGGGCTTGTGCAAGTAGGGTGTAGCTTGCACCTAGAGTACGTCAGTAGTGCTGACAATAGGATGAAACCCTAGACAAGGAATCATAATGGATGGCTTATGAGATAAGAATAAGGGGTTATGGATAATCTGGAGTAAACATAAGTTCGAGTATAGACTTCACTCAGGTAGGGGCATGCTTATGAGCTTGATCCTTCATGAAGAAAGGACCTCTTATAGAGAGGTTGGTTGTAGGATTAGCTCTAGAGAGAGAGCAGACCTCAGGCAAGAAGGTTGGAAGCCTAAAACCCCAAAACTTGAGGAATAGTGGGGAGTCAAGGATAATGTGACCTAAGTGGATGATAGTGGTTGCCTCATGCATGATCCCTGGAGGCTGATGATATCTTGGTTGCCTTTAGAGGAACCAAACCCCAGAGAGAGGATGATTCTGTTATTACCTTTGTACCTCTGGTATAGATGAGAAGAAAAGTTCCTTAAATCATGTAAAGGTTTAGTAACAGGTAGTAAGGCCTTGTACCTAGTTGGTTGTCCTTGAGAAGAGGTGTTTCTCATATAAAAGGATCATGGAAGTAAATGACATGCCTTGGACATGCTTGTTTCGTGGTTAAGAGATTGAACATGCAGTTGGATACCCAAAGGTGGACTTAGGGTTCCTAGGCCTAAGAGGGGAAGTAGTGTGCCCGATGCTCATGATGAGATTTGAGTCTCTATAATTTTGAGCATGGTACTCCTCATGTGTAGAGAAAAGGAAACCCCTTAAGTTAAGGTATGTTGATGAACCCCTCACAACTAAGTTGGTCTAATGTTGAGGATGAGAACAAGTATAACCTAGCATGGTTTGATAGGTGATATGCTTGTGCCTTAGTAGCTGATGGGTTAGACATGCTCATGTGAATGTAAACCCTAAGGACAGTTGTGACCTTGTTGTCAAGAGTGTAGTTTCCTCCCATTCTAGGAGAGGGACCCTTTTGTAGGGTGTATACCAGTTTTGTTGGTTTTGAGGTAAGCTAAAGCGGTTTCATAGGATCTTGAGAAGCTAAGTGAAAAGTACATGGTATGAGTATGAACTTGTAGACCCATAGATAACCATCTCTAAGTACATATGGATGTGTTACCATGGAGGTAACCGATATGGGGCCTGACCAAGGTAGGCAGGTTGCCATGACCCCTATGAAGGGATGAAAGTCAGTCATGAATGCAGAGAGAGATGATGAAGGATTGGGTAAGGTTCTATGTTTGACATGTACAATAATAGAATCCTAAGTCTATCCTAGGGTCAGGTAGGGATAAGACCGATGGAAGAAGGAGTTGCCTAATTCCCTAGTTGCACATGACCATAGGGTCGGGAGGTAATAGCTATCATTGTCTGAGGGTCATGGGTTAGGAGATTGATCACCTTCATGAACTCATGGGACCCAAAGGGAAGATGAGTAGGGCACTCTCTGGATGAATAAGGGAAAAGGGATGACCCCAAAAAGTGTCGGCACCCTATAGACCTAAAGGAGGCGACCAAGGATTGTGTTTAAACCAAGTAGGGTTGAGACCAGTTTTCCATGGAAGTAATTTTTGATATCATGATGTTTGTGATGAAGAGACATAGGTGGCACGTTTCAACTTAGATTTGAAAGTGTACTGGCAAGGTGGGTTGTACCATCTCTACTCTTGGAACAGGAAGAACTCTGTATTTGGACTACAGCCAAATGCTTATTTCCTCTTGTTATGGAATTGAGAGATAGGACAGTATGCATGCCTTACACCAAAGATAAAAGATGATGGAAGTTGGACCGTTGCTACAAGGTATGAGGATAGAAATGATAACATACCTTTGTGGAGTGAATGATACATGGATGGTTTACAAACACTAAGAGTATTAAGGAAATCATCTTGTGAGGATGTTTTATCATGAGCTATGTGGAATTTGCAAGTTATGCAAAGTTGAGTTGAATCACCATAAGGATGAGCTCAGAGTTTCTTGATGAAGACAAACTTAGAGTTTGAGATGAGATGATAAGTGGAATATGTGGAGGTGTATGTCTTCAACATTACCTGACACCTAAGGAGGAGAAGTGGTAATGAATGCTCTGGTTGAGATATAGCTGCCTAGTTTAGCTAGAGGCTAGAAGAGGTTGAGGTTGTTCGACTAACCCTAAGTTTGGAAAGAAGATGAGTTTTGGCTAACACACAGATGTAACAAGATATGTTGAACAAGTTAATGGTTGTTTGGTTAGCCAGTTTAGTACTTGATGTAATGAAAGGATGGTGATAGAACCTCAGATACGCTTCTTTGGATAGGAAGGTAATAAAACCCTGATGAGAGTGGTTTAGAGTTTCTGAGGTATTGATCTTGAGGAATCATGACATATAGGAGATCATGGTTTTAAGATCACCATACACCGTGATACTAAAAAGATAGTAAGTAATAGTAGCATTTTGAATGCTTAATATGAAGCTGCATGTAGCATGTGTCCATGCAAGCCGGGGGTAAAGGACGAACACCAGTAACCCAGTGCTTTGACATAGAGGATAAAGAGTCCTCGAGAGGGAATGGGAGTTCACCACTATGGATGTTGTGGTGAGTCTCCCCTTGAACAAGAAAGATCAAGATGTAATATGGGTTATGGTAGATCGCCTTACCTAAATGACATGAGAAAGAAAGGAGTATTGTCAAGGGACAGATTCGGTTGAACTACTTAAGAAGAAAAAGATGGTTCAACCACATCATGATGCGAGTTCAAAAGTTCTTGGGTATAACCAAGGTTCACTTCCATGGGGTAGAAGTGGATACATGAAGAACTTGATGATAGTACAGTTTATCACCCCATACTAATGAACAGAATGATCCAGACTAGAGGGTCTGATGAGAGCATGTGTGCTCATTTAGGGTGATACATAGAGACAGTTCTTAAGATGTGATGTTAACCACCATAGCCTTTATCGGGATGCAAGAAGTCTTATGGAGAGGTTGTTTCGGTCACCACTTCATTAAGATGATGTTGGTGAAGGAGGCCTCGCGAAGGTCAGAAAAGAACCACATTGTGTGCAAATGAAGTCACTTTGATTGTGCAATGGATGAGAGAGAGCCCAGTGGTGACATGAGTTACGAGTTGATGCAAAGCAGACTGACATGTAGTTCACTATGGGAGAATATGTGATGTAAAAATCCGACCCCTCTAAGCTACAGATGAGAAAGTTGAGTCCCCGATATATGGGTCCATTCAGATGGATTGGTGGATATGGTTGTGTTTAGCCTTTCCCTCAGGATAACATGATGTGTAATGTGTTCCGTGAGTCCGATATAGAGCACTATGTGAGGTATCCAATCCATGTGTTGAGCCTTGAACCTATTTAGCTTTTGAGAGGCTGAAATGTCCTGAGTCACCTATGAGGGTATGATATGCCAAGGTAAGAAAGAACTCAGATGGAAGAATATGAGATGATGAAGGTTCTAGGGAAGCACCATGGAAAGGGTGATGCCACGTGGGAGCCCTCATGGATGTACGAAAGGCTTATCCTGAACTATTTGTTTGCTTGATGGAATTTTGAGGACAAAATTCTTATAAGAGGGGAAGGATGTTACAACCCCAACTTTTGGGTTCTTTGGTGAGAAATGTAACTTCTCATATTAAAGATATTGGAACCAATAATGATATAATTTGTTTTGAATAAATGGATTTCATTTACAATAGCCTTGATGATTGTGTTGTGGGCTTTATTGGCTATTGGGCCCAATAACAAGGAAATCCAATTGATAAACGAATAATTGAGTTTTTGAGAAAAGAAAGGTGTGGAAACCTCTAGAAGGCAAAAGAACTTAATCCAAAGGTGGATTTCATGCCGCATGGGTTCCTTGGGTTCCAAGGAGTCTAAAGTTGCAAAGAAAAACAATAAGAAAAGAAAAGATTAATTAAGTACTTCTTTATTAAGAAAGAAATTGGAAAACAATGGTAAAAGTTGGAAAACAAGTGAAAAGATTTATACTTGAGTTATCCTTAGTGGAACTTCGTATTCCAAGGATTCCTAATGGTAAAAGGAATACTAATGAGGAAAATAAAAGAGAAATAAAGAGAAATCCTCAAAAAGAAATATTTAATGAGAAATAATGAAGAATAATGCATTTAGATGCGTCTAGGAGGATATTGAGTATTCAATAAAAAGGAATTTCGAATTATTATAATTCCTTAGGGTCCAAGGAGCCCAATGAATAAAAAGAGGAAAGAAAAAATACCCATAATAGAAAATAAGAAGATAATGTGAGTATACAATTAATGTATTATGTGGTATTGCTAAAAAGAAAGTAATTTTCTATTAAAGGAAAATAGGATTTCGTGCCTAAGGTTTGAAAAGCAAGAAACCAAGAGAATAAGTGGGATAATTCTCAAAATCGTAATATCAAAAGAAAAAGGAGTATGAGAGAAAGAGAGAGAACTAGCTTCTTGATGAAGGAATTCCTTTCCTATTAGGAAAAGGATCATTTTCTTTGTGGAAAAACGTTCATGGGCCTGGGTACCCCTCTATATAAAGGGGTAGACCCCCCTGGATCGAGTTTCAGAGAGATCCCATGTCTCCCACTTTCTTTCTCTTCTTCTTCTTCAACCTTGCATCCGTTCTAAACCTAACCCGAGGGGGTGGGGCGATCCCAGAACCAAGGAGAAGGGTTGCGACGCTCCGACGTCGTCGGGGAGAGCCTTGACGATCATCTGATAAACTCTTTTCATCTGCACGATGCATGTAGGTAGGAAACAGGTTGACCAGATCGTAGACCTATGGAACTTGCTTCAGGCTGTCTTGGTCGCGTTCTGCTTGTGTCTCGAGGACGCTAGGATAGGGCGGCCACCCCCGAGCCCTAAGGAGGGAAGGAAGGAGCCTGCGTCGTGCTGTAGTCGACCGCTAGGGCAACGCAGCGGATCTGCATGAGGAAGGAGGCAGAGGCGGCTTGGGACCATTTTTCCCTTTGTGGGATAAAGAGTCGGCCAACTTAACCAGTGGCATGATTGTCTTTTGGAAATGTTTCCAGGCAACCAAGCAACGATTGCATGGCAAGACCTACGTGGCAGCCTTCTATTGGCCCAAAGTAAATGATTCTTATTAAATTCATATCTCCTCAACTGTAGCTCGGATAGATGCGTTTTATACATGAATTTTGATCAGGAGAACTCAAGGAATGCAATAAAAATATAATTGAATCCTGATTCATTTTGCAATTCGAAAAGTAATGGAATATATCAACTTTAATGTATTAATGTTTAAAGAACCCTATTTTGATATGATTAATGTGATTAGTAGGGTTTAATAGATAATTAAAGTTGATATTAGCCTGTTAATGATAAAAAGGGACATTAGGAATAAAAAGGATGAACTTTGCACGTAATTCACTTAATTTAGAGTTTATGTGCATAAATATGCTTTAATGGGGCTTGAAACCCTAATGTTGGTAATTAAGACTACTAATGGCTTTAATTATTCGATTTCATGTATAGAACTGAGTTTTCATGGTTAAAAGCTATTTCGAGCAATAAAGTTCCTAATTTGTGGATAAATAACCTTAATATAGAAATTAGGGTTTTTCAATGAATCAAGATGGAATTAATGACGAATAAAGTTCGTATGTGAATTCAATCATAACGAACTATGAATTGATGATAAATGAGCATAATGATCTTGTCATATATTAAAAGGATAAAAATAGTAGATTTAATGTAAAAGAGGCTTAATGAACTTATTTAATGGTTAATTATGCCTTTAATCCGAAATTGAGGATTAGATGTTGAGATAATTAGGGTTTGTAATTAATTGTGTTAAATTAGGGTTTAAAATAATAAAAGATGAAGGGAAACCCTAATTATAATGGAAACCCTAAAAGTGGACTAGAAACCCTTGGAAGCGAGCTAGATTTAATAGATCTTAATGACATGAGTAATAAAAGGAAATTGTATAATTGTTTCAGGATCTTATTGAATGCTTGCTTGCCTAATGGTTGATTGGATTATCTCTGTATCACATCAACTTGATAGGTATGTGGTTAATTATGAATAACCGCCTTAGTTTCCTAAGGATTTTTCAGATGGTTAACCGCATTGAATGCAAATTATCAGTTTGGATGTTCATACTTGCAAACTATAAAGTCACTATGATTATCACATTAATAATAGAAGTATGTATTCTCGCACCTACATGCCACCCTGATGGATGATACCAAAGGTCAGGCCCAGATGGGTAGACCAATGGACACCTTGAGTGGTGACCCCAGGCACCAAGCTCGGGAATGAGAAGGTGGCCTATGGTATTGCATGACTAGAGGGCACCATGAGTGGTGACCCCAGGCACCAAGCTCAGGATTGAGAAGGTGGCCTTAAGTCATTAGCAAAGGAAACCCTAAGGTGGGTATGCCAGGGTTAGGGCAAAAGCGGTGGAGAATGTCATACATGGAAAATGTAAATTGGCTGGTTAATTAACTTGATTGTGATAATTAGATTGTTATCCATATGTGCAAACTTTTGGTTGTCCCCACATACCAGTATATTTTTGATATACTGACCGACGTTTTGTTTGTCGGCGTTTTAGGTACAACCCTGAAATGAAAAAACGGTAAAGTGACACATTGTGAAAATAAAACATATAGTGCAAGGAGGATTAGATAGAGTAGATTCAAGCTCGGGATATATGGATTTCTAAAGTTTTTCAAAGGTAAGTAAAGTTTTAATTTTATACCCAATTCTAGTTTAGTTAGTAGAACTTCATAATTATTATTGATTATTTGTTGAACCTTTGATCCTGTTAATTGAATAACGACTCTGACCTTCGGGTCTCCCTTAATTGGGGGTTACCGCGAGGCGGGGTCGTTACACCAAGAGACTAGAATGTGGATTATGCACCTTAATAGAAATTCACGAGACATATTTATCTAACCTACTAGCTTTCAAACTCCTATAGGTTTAGATTTGCATGGGAAGAGTACCCTAGAATTCCTCTTTGATTAGATGCAACCACAAGGAATTCAAAAAAAGAGAATAAACAAATATAGTAAATCTTAGAATGAATAATCCATCACCATGTTGGTGGGATAAGATGAGGTGTCGAAGGAAGGATGTTTAGTGAAGGTTTGGCATAATTACTCCTAATCCACTTAGGTGGTGGTCGGGTTTCCTCACTTTACATATCGACCTGGCCAAAGTGATGTCTACTACTTGACAAACCCCTAATTGTGAATTTAGTCAATAATAAAAAAATGTGTGTATGTTTAATCACCTTGAATAGAGAGGAAATAAATAATAATATGTTAGAACTTAGACGAAAATCCCTACTAATACAAAAACTTGTTCAAAAAAATTGCCTCATAGCTTTGGCATAAAACCTTTACAAAATATGATGAGTTGAGAATTAAATAGTGGGCTCCCCTTTTATAAATGTAATAATGATATTTGTGATAGAGAAAAAAGAAAAAAAGAGCTACAAATCCAACAATATACATATATAGATTAAAAAATAAATTTAAATTATTCATCTTGATCCATAAAAAGATGATTAAATGGTAAAATGTGATACATAGCATGACATCTAGATTTTTGAAAATCCGAATTTTCAAATATATATATATATATATATATAACTTTGGATAATTTGTATTGAACTAAGCATTATATTAGTGTATAACCACACCCACTGAAAATGGAGAAAAAAATAAAGTATGTCTAAATTTTTGACACAATGAAACCTCACATAAAGATTAGTAACAATAATGTTGAGTAAATTTTACAAAGTTATAAGCTTGTCTATGATAACTATATCTTATCTAATAAATTTTGTTTGGCATAGCACACAAATATTGGTATTTGTTGTTAACCTAGAAATGTGTACATGGCCCTAGAGGAATTATATGGACCATGCATTGTTAAGTGCTCAGGTGACTCCTTATGTTTCATTGAAATCTAAATTCTCAAAATGTGTCAAGTAGTTAGGATGATGGAGTAATAGTATTTAGTATGTAGATAAGAGGTGATTGTGACTTGGTTCTCCTGCCACTTTTCAATTTTGAGTCAAAATATTTTCCCATTGAGAAATTATTTTCTTTTTATTAATATATATATATACAAAGAAAATTTATGTATGCATTTATATATAATTTATTGAACTAAGTCACAATCAAGGAAGTATAAGAAAACCCTAGAGGAGCGTCATATGAAACCCTAAAGCTTGGTATAGGATAATGATTCAGGAATGTGAAAGATACTACATTGTATCTGACATACCTATCTATATTTCTAGTTGAATCCTTTTAAGGAGTGGAGAGTGGTACCTGCCAATTTTTAGGATGAAACCTTCCTTAAGGGGTGGAAAGTTTTACATACTAGATTTTGCTGTACTAGAATTATGTTCATGAATGATTCTTAATTTCCCTAATATTGACTTCATATGCAAAGTTGTCCTTGATTTCAAGTCTTATTAGAAATTTTAAAATAATGAAACCTTTATTTTAGATATTTGGAACACTTACAATGCACTCTCTTTTATAGGACAAGAGAGTAAGGGAGAAATAGAACTAGGCAATATGGGATAAAAGAAAAGCAAAATACAAGACAAGTAGCACATAACAAAACAAACAACACAACAGACTGCATAAGAAAACACACAATACAAGATAGCACATAAATAACATATACTAATACTCCCATTCAAGCTGGAGTATAGATGTCAAACATGTTCATCTTGTCCAGCGGTATAACAAAGCGAGTCTTGGGAAGCATCTTGGTAAAGATGTCAGCAACCTGATCTTTAATTTGTCTAGAGATAAGGAGTACATATACGTCCGGAGAGAACAAATTTGCAAACAAAATGGCAATCCACCTCTATATGCTTGTTGCACTCATGAAATGTTGGATTGCTGACAATAAAATGAAGGCTTTGTTGTTGCAATGTATAGGAATTGGAATAGAATCAAAATATCAATATCTTTGAGGAGTACTTGGATCCACATTAATTCACCAACATTATGAGCCGTAGCTATGTATTCTGCTTCACCACTAGACCGAGCAACCATGGTCTATTTCTTATTGTGTTATGTTACTAGATTTCCCCCAACAAAGGTGCAGTAACAAGAGGATCATTTCCTATCACATCTACTATCGACATAATCATAATTAGAATATCCAATGAGTTTATAGTACCCATGTCTTTGATACGATAATCCTTTCTATGGAGAAGTTTTCATATATTTAAGGATATGACACACAACATCCCATTGACATTGTTGAGGTTTATCTAGATACCTACTGACAAGTCCAATAGTAATAGTAATATCAACTCTAGTCATAGTAAGATAAATAAGCTTACCAAACAATCTCCTATGTTGGTGGTTATTAGGAGAGGATGGTGAAGATTCATCATCACCAAGCATTCCTATTTTTGTGAGGAGATCTAGAACATATTTTCTATATGATAGAAAAACACCAGAAGACGATCTAGAAACTTCATTTCCCAAGAAGTATCAGAGTTTACTAAGACCTTTAGTAATGAAGTGTTGTTTTGGATATCTTTTTGTAGAAGCAATACATGCATAATTACTACCATACATAATTATATAGTTCACATCAACTATAAGAATAACAAACCCAATGCTCATTTTTTTAATAAAAATAGAATGATCTGAATGTGAGCCTTGAAATTGGAATTTGAAAAGTATCTGACTCAATTTATCAATCCATGTCTGTGGGTTTTGTTTTAGGCCATAGATCGCCTTCCTGAGTCTACCGGCATTGAAATACCCCCCATGACTAATAAAACTAGGTGGTTTCTCCATGTAGACTTCCTCATGTAAGTCACCATATAGGAAGGCCTTTTTAACATCAAGTTGAAAAAGAGGTCAATCCTTATTCACATCAACAAATATAAGCACTCTTACAGAATTAAGTCTAGCAACAAGAGAAAAAGTTTCAAAGTAGTCAATCTCATAGGTTCCCGCGTAACCTTTAGCTACCAGTCGGGACTTCAGCCATTCAACTCAACCATATGGTTAATATTTGAAAATAAAAATCCAACAACAACCAACATACGAACAATTTTTAGGTCGATCAACAAGATCCCAGGTCTTGCAATCTCCAAGGACGGTCATTTCAATTTTGGTAACTTCACGCCAGGCAGGATGTTAAAGAGCTTGTCTAGCATTCTTCCATATAGAAACAGTAGAAAGAGTAGTAGTAAAGCATGCAAATCTAGCACACGAATAGTGGAAGAGAAAAAATTATTAATAAAATGATGAGTGTAGGAACAAACACCTTTCCTTTGATGAATGGGAAGATGTAGGTCAGAGAATAACTGGGAGGTGTTGTGATCTTTCGACGAGGGAGGAATTGGTTGTTGAGGAGCCAGGGAGGGGATTGTAATTGTGGGTTTTCTCATAGACACCTCTTCAATTTTATTTGTGTGATCATGTTCTACCACCTCAGGCAAAGGAGTAGGAACCAACATATCACTATATAAGGTAGACCCCTCGTCAAAGTAGTACAACATGTGTTTCACAAACCATAGACGATTGATAGGATCAAAACACCAATATCCTTTTTGAGTGTGTGAATATCCCAGAAAGACACACTTAGTCGAGCGAGGGTCAAGCTTAAATATCCCATTGGCAGATATTCTTAATGAAACAAGTGTTTCAAATATGTGTGATGGAACGAAAAATAAGGCACATCAGGATATAAAAGAGAGGCATGAACTTGATTATGCAATACATAAGAAGGCACACAATTAATTAAATAGCCTGTTGTAGAAACAACTTTAGGCCAAAAAATATTTAGGAACATAGTAGCGAAGGAGAATTGTGTGTGCTACTATAAGCAGATGACGATTCTTCCTTTCTGCCACACCATTTTCTTGTGGTGTCTAAGAGCAAGAAGTTTGATGAATGGTACCCCTAGAACTACAAAGTAGATCCACAAATTATTGCATAAATTATAAGGCATTAGCAGTTCACAAGATTTTTACAATATTTTTGAATTGGGTTTGGATCACAGTAAAAAAGGCGGTGATAGTTTGTAGAACATTATTGTGATCCTTTAGGAGAAACAACCAAGTCACCCTGGAATAATCATCAATAAATCCCATAAAATAGTGATATCCAAACAAGCTAGGAACAGAGTGGTGAACCCAAATATCAGTATGAACAATATCAAACAAATTTTTTGAATTAATTTTTTTGTGTGAAATACAGACTGAGTCTATTTTCCAAACTGGAAAGATTCACATACAAAATGTTAATAAATATTAGGAAATAAATAGCATAGCTTTGCAATAGAAGAATGCCCCAAATGATATTGCCATTGTAGACCAACCACATAAGTATATAGTAGAGATGTAGTGGATTGCAACACATCCAGGTAATACAATCCCTCTGGTCCTTCATGGAACTGACAACAACTAAGAACTTGGGGTCTACTTAGAATTAGTTCATGCTTTAAAGTTTTGTAATATATTTAACTGCATCCTTTTTATATTTTGTTTCCAGACTTAGACTCTAATTCATTGCAAACTATCTTACACAATGATACTACTCAATCTTCAAGATAAATTTATTATTCTTTTTATCTTCCTATGAATAACGCTTACAATCTAGTCCCTCATTTGAGTAACATTTGTCATACTCCAAGACCATCTAGTACAATTTGATATTGTACCTTAATATCTTATTAGACCTCACATTCACAAAATGCTCTTCGTTTCACAGAATAGTTTGGAAAAGAGTAAAGAACATGGAACACATTAATACATATATATTATTTATGAGGTTTATTGAATTAGCCATCCCGTGAACATAAATATAGGAGTCATTATTTTTAATACCTAGTTTAATACAAACTATATTCATGGTCAAAGTTTAATTACAGTTTGAATTATATGATAGGAGACAAATATAGGAAGTTACCTTAGGTTATCAATTAAGTTAGATATATATGACCATATTTGATAAGCTCAGTCATATCTCTCCATGTAACACCAATGATAGTGGTAAAAAGTGTTGTGAAATCCATTACCTTCATCTGGGTTGACCCCAAGTCCAATAATCCTCCTTATATCTAACACTTACAAAACCCTAGGGCTTTTCCCATTACCCTATATAGCAGATATGATCCAACCATGATCCGAGGAGAAACCATAGTCATACATTTGACACAACCAACAATATACACATCCTAATTGCCTACTAATCAAGTTCTTCTCCTACAATTCTCTTTCCTAGTCGCCATCTATTATCGGCCAATCCATACATGCACTCACAGTCTACTACTAACTATGCCATTGAAAACATACATTGAAAAATTAATCAGTGTCGAGATCACCCACTCTATAAGAATGGACTCAAGCCTCCATCTGAAAAGGTTGCATGATGATGCTAGAACAATCTTGATGCCTCCAGGAACCCCATAGCCACAACCACTAGGAATACGAACCTACAACTTCGTTGATGTCATGGTTTAGGCCCCCTTGTCATACAAAGATCTCCCACACCACTGCTAATCCTTCATCCCCTCCTTCTAGATCACAGTTGGAAGAAACAAGTTTGAAGGGTCCAAGATGTGCCTGATGAATTGGCTCTTCTCTTAGCTCTAGAATATCACCTCCTTTAACAAGGAACTACAACATCATTGCACGAATCTCTCTTAACCCTAATACTAGCCGCATAGGCTCTTCTCTTTAGACAATTACTAACCAAGGTATAGATTCCAACCTTTAGGCAACATGGGACACAAGAAATATCAACAAACCTTATGCCTCCCAAACCTACAACAAAGATCACCTCGTACTAGTGAAAACCAGATGCCATTCATCAACCCCTCACACAACCTGCACCATCCTCCATCTTTTACTTATGAAAATGTCAACCATTACCCTCAAGATATCCTAAATCATGTTTCTAAGGGAGACTATTACCATGACAAAATATATAGTTGAGGAAACCTAGTTATCACTCAAATTAAAACTATATTGGGTCTACCCCTGCTTCAAAACTATATTGGGTCTACCACTGCTTCAAGTTGTAGAAGTTGATTACAGTTTGGGATGGAAATCCAGCCAAACTTTGGTTGCCTAGATGCCAGCCTATAAGTTTAAGTAACCCAACGAGATTGTATGTTAGTATTTTTTTCTATTCCAGTTATTTAGAACTCAATTAGTATGAAGATATAACTTGATATATGTATAAGGTTCTGAACAAAAAGCCCACAAATTCTACAAGGTGATAAAATTTAAGGTGTTTAGTAAGATGTTCATAACCATGTCTTGATCAATTTCCTAATAACAACCAGATTAGTGCACATAGTAGGACATTGATATTAATAGGTATTAGGTTTGTAGTACCTAATTTTAGGAATCATTTAATACAAATATCAAATACAAAGATAAATAATGAGCGAGACATGTTCATACAAATAAAACACGATACTAGAACAATATATGATAGTTGATCTATTATGTTAATGTTAATTAGACAAAGTACCAATGCACATAAGTTAATAAATGGTCAAATGGTGACATTGAAATTTCAATAGTTATTAAGAGAATAGATGCATAATACCTAATCTTGCTAATTGTGATCATGACTAAGTTATATATGCACATGCAACTAATTGAAGGACTTAACCGTGGAATAATTACATGTTAAGTTACCCATATGTACAATAAGGAGTATTCATGCATTTACATATCGATGTATATAAACGTTAGGCGTGTATACTTACATATATACATATGATATATCCATTACTAATTTACCCATAAGTACATTGTAATCACATATGACTGTATGTATGATTGAAACCACATATATTCTTAGTAAGAGTACATTAGTCTAGCTATTAACTAAATAGAAGTATGCATTTATCTACAGGCTAACCTAGAGGAAAAATTATTATACCAATCAAATGTATAATACTAATTATATATATCATATATAGTAACATTAGAAACGAGAATAATAGAAAATATGAATGTCACTTCTAGATGGAAAATCCTAGTCATGAATAACTACATAAAAATTGAAACCAAATTGATTTCAAGCCATAGGGTGACAAATAGTTCTCTAAATTTGTAGATCTCTCTCTTGATTTTCTCTTGGATTCAATTACTTCAAACTTATGCCTTTTGGATACTTTAGATTCAAGATACAAAAATTCTATTTCTGTTTGGAAAGTTATTTCCCTCATTGATTTCATGCATTGTTAGATAGGTTGGTTTGGCCAAAACTTGATTTTGTACTTTATCCTACCTCTTTGAAAGGTCACCAACAATTTGTTCTTGAAAAATAGTAGAACAATTTTTAAACAT
This sequence comes from Alisma plantago-aquatica, assembly GCA_963693085.1. NCBI lineage: Eukaryota > Viridiplantae > Streptophyta > Magnoliopsida > Alismatales > Alismataceae > Alisma > Alisma plantago-aquatica. The sequence continues at coordinate 1,243,649,663 of OY856409.1, forward strand.
CAAAAAAGGGTAGGCTAGTGCCCCTAGTTTAGTGGAGTTATGATTCCATGTCTCTACGTAGAGTTAAAGGACATAGGGTCCATCCTACTTGGTGTGTTTTCATTCTCCATAAGAGATAACACATGGCTTTCCCAACAACTAGACATTGATATGTGCTATCTATTGAGAAACGGAATGACTAGTTTCAAATTTTGATATTGAATCTTATTTCATTTGAAAACCCATTTCTACCTATTGATACATGCCTATATATCTTATTTCTTTAAATTTTGTCATAAAAATCCTATTTTTATAGGCGCATACTTTTACTTTCCAAATATGAATTATGTACCAGCTTTGTTGGCCTATGTTTCCCTTCTTGGGATGCATGTGTGATTTTATTCCTTTTGGGAACTCAGGGACATGTGATTAGTACAAGACCTAGAAGACACGTGCAAGAGATGTCCCATGTTGAAGAGTAGATAGGTATCAATACATATTCCAAAATTCTGTAATCTTATGTAAATCTTCCATAACTCTTATGTACGCCATTTTTTGATGGAGCTAGAACTTACACCAAAAGATTACTCTTCCAATGGAAGTCCTAATATGCACCAAAAACCCTAGAGAGTTGATGTCCTCTCTAGGTTTACCTACAACTGGTGCTAGATAAATGCTCCAACTCCACAAGAGTGTGGAAGCCTTATCATAGTACAGATTTAGGATCGAACCCAAAGAACAATGTTAAGAATCTGAGTGTCTTTTTCTTGTTTTGTATCAATCTAAGTTAATCATCTAAGACCAGAAGTTTGATTTGAGTTATTTTAACCTAAACATGCAAAAGTAAAGGCAAGAATAAAAACTAGTGTAATGATTAAAATCTAAGATTAGTAAATGATGATGTGTCACTAGGGTGATGCGGGTATTCGCCACCACTACACATGAATGGTACTTGTACCAAACATAGCAAGACTTGTAAGCAAGATACATGGATGTTGTACAATACTGATGTCTTATAGGAAAAGAGTAATGCACACATCCTTCACGGGTTGAGTAACTCTCATCCAGTACATATCTACATGTCAATGAAGATATGTAGTCTCTGAAGAGAAAATCTTACTCAACCTCATGAAACGTGCATCGGAAAACTAACAAGCGAGTGATAATTACCAAATCGATTAGTATCCTTATAGACTATCCCTCTTTCAAGGATAGAGATACGAGAAACGTGAGAGTGTTGCAACGTCAGCCATTCTCGAACGAATGGTCAAGTACTTTGCACCACTCTCTCCTCAGAGTGTATTCCTCGACCTGTCAAGGTTGCACTTTTGTACGTCAACTGATTCCATTTCATAGTACAAAAGTACAACGATGGAGATGAGTTTACTCCACTCCTTAGAAAGTGTTCCTAGATACCGAAACGGATGCGCGGTGGATACACACACCAGAAACCAAAACTAAATCGGTATTCGAGTCTTCAAGAGCGATCGTACACAAACTACAACGAAAGACAATAGATGCATACAGGAATGCGGCCAACAATCAAGCATGTATGAAACGATTTAGTATTGAATCGGAATGATAACATCTTTTTAGTACAAGTTACAAAACACGGGCAGCGGGGCTAGTCTTCGCACCCCAGTGAATGGAACTACTCGCTCCTCATAGAGGGAGCAACAAAGAAAGATAAGAGAGAGAAAGAAAGCATCATTGGAGCAAAAGAGTAGATCTATGACAGCCCGGTGTAGATCGTCACAGTCTCCGAGACTCCTCTGTTGTGGTCGATGATGCCTGTCTCTCCACCTCGATCCTCGTGTCTACCTCCGGAATTGCACGGGTAGAATGAGGTGGAACTTTCGTGGAACAATGGTGGAGGTGAGATGGCGATGGAACAGCCTTCTAGATCTGTCCCCGGTCTGGCAGCATTCTGCATCTATATCCAGTCTGGGAACCTGGGGCTGTGGGTGAAATTTGGTCAGAAACTATGCTCGAGCATCCTGGCGGCGTCCCGGAACTGTCTCACAAAAAGGGACCCTGCTGGTCCTATTTATAGGCCTTGGACCCATCCTCACATTTTCGGTGTGTTTCCAGTCCAAACAGTCCAGGAGATATTTTTTTCCAAATGGTTTCATGTTTAATATGACCAAAAGGTCTTGTGTAAAATCTGAGCAAACGGTCTGTAAACCGTATAAGACCAAACAGTCTTGAGAAAAGTCTAAGAAAATGGTATGTAAACCATATAAGATCAAATGGTCTTGAGCAAAATATGAGCAAATGGTCTTGAAGTCCAGGTGCCCAAATGGTTTTGGTGATAGTACAGCAAACGGTCTGCTAACCATTTGCTTGGAAAACGGTTTTGGCTAGACTTTCCGCCAAACGATCTACATAGCTGGCTCCATACGGTCTTGCGAGACTAGGCTCCAAATGGTCTTCGACCTTCTCCAATTAGTTTGGGCAGCAAATGGATTTCCATCCTCAACATCCAAACGATATGGTGGTGGTTGGATAGCGGAGAGAGAAGAAGGGCAGAGGCGTTGTAGGTTGTCACTACTATTGGTGAGGGGGGTGATGCCAGTGGCCATGGAGCTTTGGAGCAGCAGGTTGAGGAGATAGCAGTGTCAGGAGGTAGGGGACGACGTGCCACGGCCGTGTTGAGGCACCACGGTCGTGGTGATGCTGCTATCCACGGCCGTGCTGCCTTGCACGGGCGTGGTGGGTGAAAACTTCAGCCCTGGTGATGTCGTGCCACGGCCGTGGCGTGCCACCACGGTCGTGGTGAGGCTACATCCCTACGGTCATGCCGCCTTGCACGGGTGTGGAGGGTGAGAACTTGGCCCTTTGGACGATGTGCCACGGTCGTGGCTTAACCAGCATGGTCATGGCGGGTATGCGCCACGGTCACGGCATGACCAACACGGTCGTGGCGATGGAGACTTGGCATTGTTGGCGATGTGCCACGACCGTGGCGTGACCAGCACGGTCGTGACAATGGTTCTGCTTCATGATATTGATCATTTGTTGCACAGGCTTGGGGCTTTAAGGACAGAACGCACAGTTGTGGGTTGTTGATGTTTAATTGGATGATTGAGAGTGATCTGTAGAGGGAAAGGAGAATGTGTAAGGGATAATAGCATCAAATAAACTAGTAATTAGAACTATGTAAGCATTATTTATGTGAGAACGAAGAAATACTCAGAGTAGAGCAAATCGAGGGTAATTTAGTCATAATGAGGTATAAAAATCCTTAGAATTGGCGACGGAGAGGGTGAATCTGGAGGATTCATCAGTGTGATTGTAAAAATATTTGTTTATATCTTCTTATGCAATTTTATAAATAGTTGATCATAAGAATCAGGTCTTTGCAAATGCATTTCAGATAAAAAATTACCATTGTGTACCTTTTTCAATCTCATATTACTAAACAATCCTCAAATCTTTTTGATTTGACGCATAGTGATGTATGTGGGCCATTTTGGACAACAATTATAATTCTTTCAAATATGCTTTTATGTGTGTGGGAGATTTCTTCAAAATGACATGACTCTATATTCTTCAAGCGCATGATGAGGTCTTTCCCCTTATATGTGCATTGCATAAAATAGTTATTTTTTAGCTTTATATGACCATTAAGATATCTTATATCAATAAATCCCTTAAATAAACCCAACAAACGGTTTCCTCCTTTTTTTGGGATATGGGAATCATCTATCAACACTATTGTTCATATTCTCCAAAACAGTTTTTTGGGTTGTAAACTTAGTCACATTCACCATTCGTGAAAATCTCCCAAGAGATCTTTGGACTAATGTTGTCCTCACAACATGTTTCTTAATCAACTGACAACCATCCTCGTGTCTCCACAAGCATACACTTTTTTTCAATATGTATCAGCACGCCAAATGTTTCCTTTACGGCCTTGGCTTTTGCATTGCCTTTGTTCATGATTATGATCCTTGCACTGGTAAGTTATCCCCTAATCCCAATAAGAACAATTTTTATGGGATATGCTTTCTCTACAGAAAGATATCAATGCCTTGATCCCAAAATGGGTCGTATTTATATCTCTAGTGATGTGACTTTTTCCTTTTGTTGTATTCACCCTCTGAACCTACAAATGATGTCATACCGCTTCATGAACCTTTTTCTCCAATCCCATATCACCATCCCAAGAATCTGATCAGTGCATGGAAGTTAATCCCCAAGTAGTCGCTCTAATGTCACTATTTGTTTAGGTTCAATCCAACTCGTTAGTCATGCTTTGAAAAAGTAAACACGCATGTGGCATTAAACATCCAATCTCAACACATGTTACTTATCTCGCCCTCTCTTGTTGCTTCTATTTTTGCCACTATTATAGATACTACCTTTATTCCCAAATATCCAATTGGTTCTTTGAGACGTCTTGGTGGAAATATACCATTCTAGAAGAGACATGAGATCTACATGATGATCATACTTGCGATCTAATTGATCAACAACCAATAGGAAAGAACATTTTTGGTTGTCCCTAGGTGTTCTCAGTAAAACATCATTATGATGGCTCTATCAAGAGACAAAAGGCGAGGCTAGTTGCTAACGGTTTTAGTCACACCTTTGATGTGAATTATTTCGAGACTTTTTCACATGTGGCAAGGATTGATTTACTCTACATTCTTATTTCTTTTCTAGCTCATTTTGACTCACCATTTTTCCAACTAGATATGAAGAATGCTTTCTTACACGAGAATTGTCTAGAAGAAGTCTATACAAAGAAACCTCCCAACTTTCTTATTGAGGGGGAGTATTCTTAAAAAGTGTGTCATCAATGATGATCTTTATTCCGACTTAAGCAATCCTCGAGAGCATGGTTCAATAAAATCAATACATTCCTTGAGAAATTGGGTTTTTTGAGATCAACCACAAATCATTCACTATTCTAATCAAAGTCCTCAAGAGGAAACATTCTCCTTGAAATCTATGTTGTTGACATTGTGTTCATGGTAGTGACCAAATTGACATCAGCAAAGGACTTGGGAAATCCATGATACTTCTTCACAATAGAGGACCTTTGCTACTCCACATGGATTGGCTTGTCCCAAATGCATTTTGTGTTTGACAAATTTCAAGAGTCTAGATATATTTTATATTCGTCTCCACTCCCATGGATTATAACAAAGGTTCTTGTTGAAGGAAGGCTATTTCTAGATCCATAAAAGTATTGTTGAGTACTTGCAAATTGATCCATTTAACAATTACTCAAACCTATGCCCCAACAACACTGGTGCATCATTCAACGTATTCTTCGCTACCTCAAGAGGCCTCCAAGAAGAGGACTATTCAACAAATGGCATAAAGAGAGGGTCATTATCATTTTAGATATGTGATTCGGCCCTATTTTAGGGCTTTATCTTGTGTCATTTTGCATTTCAGCCACATCTATACTTGTTAGATTACATGTTATTTCCCCCAATATGCTTATTTCTATCAAATGCACTTATGGAGGCTTTTTTCATGTTTTATAGGTACTTTTTATACTACTTGATGGCATGGAAAGAGGATGGTTCAATCTAGGGTTTCCTCAGGCTTGGAGGAGCCCAAAATGAGGCCAAAACCACTTCCAACCTACCCCAAGTGGTCAAAGAATGTTTTGAAGAAATACCATCCATGGATGATCAAGTTCAAAGCTCAAATGCATGGGAGAGACACCACCACGAAAGTGGTACCCTACCACGATTGTGGTGGACATGCCCTAAGCACAAAAAATCACTAAAACTCCCAGAAATTGATGAAAATGGCCAAAACTACCGTGGTGATCAACATGCCTGTGGCCATAGGTCCCCACCACGACCGTAGTGAGCCACCACGGTCGTGTCCATCCATGTACATATCCCTGTGATCTCCATAATTTAATTCCCATGATCGTGCCCATCCACCACGGCTGTGGTCTACCCTACCCACCACGACCGTGGCAACCCACCACGGCCGTGCTACTCACAAAATCCACCCATTTCTCCACTGCTTTCCCTATTTTACCCCTAACTTAACCCTAGACAACCTAGATCCCTATATAATCCCTAGTGGCAGTTGGGGGTCAGGGGTTGGCTGCTTAGAGTCCCATTTTCGCCCCCTTGTCACCTCCACTCCATTCCACTTCACCTCCACCTGAAATCCACTCCATTTCACCATTTCCACCACATAACCCCCCATATCTAAGCCTTCCATCCACTTCCCACCACCATTCTACACCTTTCCATCCAAGAAGAAGGAGGACGACGACCCTACAGCTACTGGAGAGAAGGATTTCAGCCACTTCTCTGAGATCCATGGCTTCTTCTACCTCTTTCTTCTCTCTTTTTGTATTTTGCTTTGTTATGAGTAGCTAGACCCCTTGGGTGGGTTGTTTGGGGGAAAATATGTTACTTTGATACCATGTTGGGGGAAATGACATGTTAACTTTGTAATTTAATTTGTTAATGATTATATTCTATTTGCATCTCATTCTCCATGGATTGCTTGTTGGTTTGTGTGTGAAATCACCTAGGAATTTAGGCAAATTGCTTATATGTGTGAATTTTGGGATTTCCCCCTAGGTCCAATTCTTAGATCCCTAGGCTGCCTCCCATCTTCCTACATCCTAATAAATCTCCCTAAACCTAAGTGAGAGATCTAAGTAGCTAGATTGGATAATTCTAGTGCAATTAGCATGGAGCCTTCTCAAGGCTAGAATGTGGGGGAATTGGGGTCCAAAACCCTAATCTCACCTCCTCATTACTACCCTCGGCCCCTAATTGCCCTAAGAATGCCTAATCTAGAAACCTAGACTTGATTAGACTCTAATTGAATTGAACCTAATCCCTAACCCAATTGAGCCTTGTAAGGGTAGTAGGGGTGTTAGGGACTAGTTCCCCTATGCACAACCTAGTATATCCATGGCCAGTTAGTAGCTTAGGTTAATTCATTAGACTCTAACTTGTTGTTTGGTTTGGATAATCTAAATGGAATCATAATGTTCATATGTCACCCCCCCAACTTAAGTGATAAGTTCATACCCCTGAACGACCCACACCTCTCTTTATTGCTTAAAACCCTAGTTTTATGCTTGATTAGCTTAATTAGTTATTTCCTTACTTAGTTAGATTCTTGCTTTTCTCTTGTCTTGTTCATGCTAGTGTAGTTCTTTAATTGCTCTTTTGCTTCTCTCTTGCTTGCCTTAGTGTAATTTGCCTTTTCATACCTAGCTTAATCCTTTCTTGCTTGTTTAGCCTTAATCTAGTCTAGGGTTAACATAGATTTCATTCCTACCTTTAATTGCTTTCTTGTTCATCCTTAGTTAACAATCAAATCAACCTTTAAACCCTTAACCCTAGTCTCCGCAGTAGGAACCCATCAAAACTAATCTAGCTCTAGTTCCCCCTCTTTTCCCTATGGATCGACCCCATACTTGCCACCTTCCTATACTATGACACGACCCCGTGCGCTTGCGGGTGTAGTTGTTTTAGTAGGCGTATGTGTGTTAGATTAGGTCTTATAAATTTTGAAAGCAAAAACCCATCACGTGTGTTCCGACCTCGTGGGGCGCATATAGTCGAGTCAAATCGGCTAGCGTATAGCACCTCTAGAGGAATCGCACCAAGCTTTATGGCGCCGTTGTCGGGGAATAGAGGCGTTCGGCCTAGATAGTTAGTTTTTCTTTGACTTTTCCTACTGCCCTCATCATTGCTATTCTTTATTCATTACTCTTTGTATTCTTTGTGTATATTGGTTTGCTAACTTGTTTTCTTTTGTTTGGTTATGCCTTGTGCATGTGACAAGCCACTCGGAGAAGACAAGATGGAAGGCCAAAATGCATAAACCCATCCATTTCCTCCACCACCCTACCTCTAAGGCTATCCTAAGCCTTACACACCACCACCTCCATTGCTGCAACCTTCCCACCACTTCACTTTCCAACCTCAATTCCCTCCTCCACTACCCTACCTCCAAGGCTATCCTAAGCCTTACACACTACCACCACCTCCATTGCCACAACCCTCCTACCAGTTCACCTTCCAACCTCAATTCATTCTACCACAACCCTCCCACCACTTCACCTTCCAACCTCAATGCCCTCCTCCACTTAAAGTCCAACGACCATCAACACTGATGCCACCACCACAACTATCACATGCTCCCCCTACTTCCCATGAGAAAATGGATATGATTGAGACCCCTCTCTTTGGTGCCTATGAAGACTCATTCCTTAAGAGAGAGAAAACCTATGGCATGAGATTTCTGAGGGTCTAAAGGCTGAGTAAGATCTATGATGATGATCCCCATGGAGAGAGAATTGCTGAAAAAGACTTACGAAGCTCGCATGACCCTTAGGAGGAAGATCAATCAAGGAAAACATTTGAGAGCATTGCTTATGATGGGGGTGAAAACATTTTGTTTTTGGACCATGGTTGATGTTGAAAGAATAACAAGCCCAGCTGAAGGCATGAAACTTAGCGCTTGTGGGAGGCAAACCACTTAGGTTTGGGAATTTTTGACCCAACCTCACATTTTTGATACTTATGCTTTATTTTACACAAACACACATGTACACTTGTACTTGATAGTTTTCTTTTGAGTTTTGATGATGACGCATGTGTTAGACACTAGAGAGAGAGGGTATAGAAGTGAATCATGGTCTTTAAATCAAAATTGTTGCCGAATAACAAAGAAGAATGACGTTCAAATTTTTGAAGTGAGAAAATTGAAGGAGAATCCTCACCACGGCCATGGAGTTCGACCACGATCATGGCACATGTGGCTAAGCACGATCGTGGCACCCAGCCACAGCCATGGGAATTATTGCATCAAGTTGGCTGAAGTTATAGTGTTTTTAGAGGAGTGGCCACGACCGTGGCGATCGACCACGACCGTGGTGAGGGTCGACCGCCAGCCACAACAGGGTGGCCTACATTCTGACGCTCTACACCAGCCATGATCTTCACCCTACTATCCCTAAGCTCTAGTTTCATGCTGAGGACAACATGATTCAAAAGTTTGGGGTGGTAGGGCGGTATGCACCACATATCTCATTCTCTCATTTTGATTACCTGTCTGACATGATCTTTGTTTGCTTTTGATCTATCTAGTGTGGATTTTCTTTACTACTTTGCATCCTTGCATGCCATGTAGTTTACATTCCTGCCATTTTTGCATAATTTTCAAAATTTTGCTCTTTTTGCCATGCATTGCATATCATGTAGATTTTTGGTAATTCTTGCATGTTATAGGTAGTATTTGCTTATTTACTGCTTTAAGTTCAATAATATAGGGTTTAGATGTGATTGAAGGCAACTTGGCACCATTTTGGCCCATTTTTCCCAAATTTGAGATTTCTTGTCTAAAAAGTATGTTTTGACCTAATCTCTATTGTTTTGAGTAAAAATGACGACCTTTGACTAGTGCAAGTGAAATGTCATGCTTTATTACTAAGTGGTATCAATATTTGACTTTTTACATGTGCATCACCTCTCTCGTGATTGTGATTGATTTGGCTGAATTGTGAACTTGAGCAAGCTTTGAACGCTTAGTGTTTGTGGAATCACTTGTTTGATATATCAATTTCATCTTATTTATTCATGTGGTGTGATATCTAGGATGAAGTATTGGATTAACTTTCATGCAAGATGTCTTATGTAGAAAATCATACCAATGACCCCTCTTTGACCCGACTCTTCTTCTACCATCTTCATACCCCTCCACCTCATAAAAAGATGCCCTAGTGCACATAATCAGCCTTGGCCACCTCCAAAAGTTTGGGGTGGCCACATCTCTACCTCCCCGCTTCACTCTATCCACCATATTCCCTATCTACACTAAGGGCAAGAAAAAAGAAAAAAAGAAAAAAAAAGGATGCTCCTGTTTAAGAGCATTCAAATAAAGAAAAGATGAGTGTGTAAAAACACTCCAAAAATCTTACCGCAACCCTTTCTTCCATTTTCATACCCATTGAGCTAAGAAGCATCAAACTTAGCTCATTTTGCCCTTTTCCGCAGCCACGTGGGTCATTTGGTGTGATTCGAAATATAAAATTGAATGCATGAATGTGAAACAACACTCCTAGTCATTCTTGATTAATGCCACCATGAAACGGTTTACCCAGAACTTTATGGAAGAAATATGGATAACTTGTGTATTCTATGCGCTATATTTGAAGTTCATATGCTTTGTGCTCTTTTCATGATTGGTTTGTGAAAGCAGGAGAGGAGAGAGGTGAAATGCATGCACTAAGTCATCTTTGATCCCATTCAACGATAATCATCTTTTACATTGCAGTTTTCATGTCTTGATTGTGAAAAGTTTGTAGAGAGATTGAGTTGGAGCATACTTGAAGACAAGTATGTTTCAAGTTTGGGGTGGTGATTCAGCCCTATTTTAGGGCTTTATCTTGTGTCATTTTGCATTCAAGCCACATCTATACTTATTAGATTACATGTTATTTCCCCCAATATGCTTATTTCTATCAAATGCACTTATGGAGGCTTTTTGCATGTTTTATAGGTACTTTGTCCACTACTTTTTTTTTGGATCGGGTAAAATATTATTATAAACAAAAGTATAGGGAACCTATACCGTGCTAAACAAGGTAACTACAAAACCCATGAGGTACTAGTTACAAAAGCCCCAACGTCTTTTCACATTGAGGTCTAAACCTTTATAAAGCATAGGTTTAGCCTTACAAACAAAATGTAGCCTCTCCGTCAGCACATCAAAACCTTGGAATTTATCCAGCACCCTCCCACCATGTAACCTGGAATTTCTTTGCTGCCAAACCAGGTCCACCAGCGCCGAGAAGCCTATACTCACAAAGTGCCCCAAAAAATGTTCCCTAGCCATCTTGGTGTGCAACCAATCTAGGATATCCTCGAGAGAAGAGGGGGGAGACCCACCCCACCCACATTTGACAATCAAGTGTACCCACAAATATTGAGAATAATCACAGTCAAAAAAGAGATGCCCATAGGATTCATTTAGCTGCTTGCACAATCGGCTCAATCTGCAGCCCCCACCCAATCATCCTATCTGTAGTAGGAAGCCGACCCAAAATACATCTGTAGAGGGTGCAACTCCACTTGGGAGTCTGCATTTTATTCCAAACAACCATGAACCAAGGAACTGGAGGCCCAACCATCCTTAGAATCTGAGTCAGAACACCATGACACTGAAGATTTTGATTGAATTGGTTATACTTGTGCTTAACTAACGGCCACATATTGATCATTCTACGCCAGACCAGGGAAACCCCCATCACCGGCTACACGTTGAGATTAACACCATATCTCACTCTCAACCAAGTCACCCAAGGGGAACCCAGCCTCATAAGGAATCTGTCAATCTGGTAACCAGTAGCTCTGTCCGCCAAGTGTTGAGGATCCAACATCCCGAGGCCCCCTAGTTTCTTTGGCCTCGCAATCGTGTCCCAAGCAACACCATGCCCTCTCCCGCCCCAGAGAAAACCACTCATACTGCTCCTAGCCTTGTCGATGATGAATCTGGGCAGCTCTGCCAGCCTGGACCAGAAATTAATCTTAGCCTCAAGCACAGACTTGATTAACACCAAACAGCCTGCCATAGAGATGTTATTACCGGCCCATCTGTCCACCGTGCACCTCAAGTCATCAATTACCGAGCTATAATGAGTATCATTCCTTCTACCACCCAAAAGTGGTATGCCCAGGTATTTCGTGGGGAAAACCCCCTGAGCGATCCCCACAGTTCTCCTCAACCTCCCTCTTCTTTGATCACAGGAATGAGATAGAAAAATCTTAGACTTGATATCACTAATGTACAGCCTGGTCAGCTTCCCAAACTGGGTCAAAATTCTCTTTACCGTCTTTAGATATTTTGCATGTCCAGTAGTAAACAGCATGATGTCATCGGCGAAGAGGATGTGCGACCAAACAGGAACCCCCCAACCTTGTACACCTTCAAATTTATGTTGTCATGTTCCTTTTGTATGCTTTGGGTTAAACACTCCATAATGATGACAAACAACATAGGGGATAGGGGATCACCCTACCTTAGCCCATTGGACGCCTTGAACATGCCATGAGGTACACCGTTAACAAGAACAGAGAAGGATGTGGACTCCACACATTGCCTCATCAAATTAATCCATCTTTCTAAAAACCCAAGCGCTGCCATGATTCTCCAAAGAGCAGACCAATCGACATGATCAAACGCCTTGGTGATATCTAATTTTATGCATGCCTTCCTCGTAGCCCTTTTACGGTTGAAATCCTCCTAGAATTCCTTGTCTAGGAGAGCCCCGTCAGCCAGAGAATGATCTTTGATGAAAGAAAGATGCTCGGTTGATATAATTGTTGGTAGCACCTTCCTCAATCTCCCTATTAACAACTTGGCTAAAATTTTGTAGAGCACCGTACAACAGGCAATGGGTCTATAATCCAACATAGAAGCCGGCCTATTGAGTTTAGGAATCAGCCTGATGAAGGCATGGTTGACTTTCCTAACCATGGTACCACCCACCATGAACCATCTCACTGCACAGCACACGTCATCCTTAATAATGTCCCAACAAACATGGAAAAACTTTCTATTGAACCCATCTGATCCGGGAGATTTAGCCACGCCAATGTTGAAGACGGCCTCTTTGATTTCTTTATTTGACACTGGCCCACACATCTCTCTATTCATCATCTCAGTGACTCTCCTCCCAGGCAAAGCATCACCCCTGCTGTTCTGCTATTTGTTGTATAAATGTTCAAAGAACTGGACCGCCTCTTGTCCTACTTCATTTACTCCTCTCATCACCGACCCATCCGCCTTTACCAGGACATGGATGCAATCCCGTATGTGGTTCTTATTAGTAGCATTGTCATAAATCTTAATGTTTCTGTCCCCGTCGTTGATCCACTGGATCCTGCTTCTTTGCCAATGGTACATTTCCTCAGCTTTCTCCAGTTGTAACAGTCTTTTAGCTTTGCCTTCCTCATTCCTCATCATGTTAGGGTCATCTGGGTGTGACCTCAGGCCCTCTACAGTGGCCTGGTAATCTTTAGATGCTTTTTTGACCAGAACCTGAAGGTTGGAGCAATCAGCAGCCCACTCTTTCAAAGCCACCTTGGTTCTGCTAAGTTTCTCCGACATCCTGAACAAAGGATTACCTACCACTCTCTCCGCCCAAACACGGGCCACCAAATCCTTGAAACATGGTCACTCAGCCCAAAAATTCAAGAATCTAAACGGTCTATTCTTCATACGAATGTTCACCAGGGGAATCTTGAGCCAAGCATGGTCACTAAGAGGGTGCCCCCCCCAAAGCACCTTCGCCTCTAGAAAAATATCCAGCCAGGCAGCATTCACAAGACCTCTATCTAGGTTGCTCGAGATCCTATGTTTTGGTATCCTTTTATTATGCCAAGTTATGATTCCCCCCACCATATTTAATTCCACCAGATTAGCAGCATCCACCATACCATTGAACCTTTCCAAGATTGAATCAGGTATAGGCTTACCCCCAACCTTCTCACCAGCCTTGTGGACGTTGTTGAAGTCTCCCACCACCAAGTGTGGTACCAGTTGTTGTGTAGAGCTGATGATGTCCTCCCAGCATCTTCTTCTTCTGCCTTCATCATTGTGCCCATACACGGAAGTGATCACACAATGAAAACCACCCACATTGATACAACTAAGGACCATCATTTGGTCAGTAGCACCGATCACCTGAAGGTCCCATACATTCATGTCCCACCCAATAGCAATGCAGCCCCCTTCAACCTGCTCAAGATTGGACTCAACACCCTAATCAGCCGGAAAAACACCAAACAGACTATCTTGCATCCTCCATTTCACTTTCATCTCCAGAATGATCGCCAACGATGCCTGGGTCTCCCCTATCCTCTTCCTAACCCGTCTTTGTTTCCGAGGCCTAGAAGCCCCCCTCACATTCCATGTTAGGATAGACATATCAACCTCCTTTATGGCCCCCTTCCGGAAGAGGTCACTCTATTTGATGCACGCCTTCCCCTCGCACTGGGTGCGGATACCTTGTCATTTTTTATCTTGTTGGTGCCCGAAAGTTCCTCTAGTAGCTCCTCCGCATTCAAGTTCTGAATCACAAAGAATTAGTTGACGTCTGGAGAGATGGGGCTCACCCTGTCCGCCAACACCACCACCCCAGGGCTCCTCCTATCCCGGACCTCCAACCCCTCATCCTCATTGTTATTGTCTAACAATATGTTGTCTCTGCCATCCCGTTCCTCAACCACCACTTCCGCAGAATGAACCACTTCAGTACTGGGAACCGCCTCAACCAGTACCTCATGAAGGACTTCAGCGTTGTCCCTCCCACCACTGTCGGGCACTTCAACCGCTCGACCAGCCACAGACTTCTCCAATCTCCTTCTAGAACACATCCTGGACCTAGCACACCTCCTTGTCTTCAGAAAATCGACAGCCACCTTGTCTGCACCCTCACCCTCGCCGCTCGAGCAGCAACTCAGGTCGTGCCCAAACAGCTTGCAGCACTCACACTTGTCGGGGAGGGCATCGTAGATGACCCTGACTTCAAGCTCTTTCCCATTGGGCATCTCCAGCATCACCACCGGAGGAAGTACTTGGTTCACCATCAGCTCGATGCAGACATGCGCTGCCCCTGCGTAACGACCAGAGGACCAGAAATCAACCACTTTTAGAACACCAATCCCGAAAGCCGTAATGGTGATGGCTCTCCTCGACCATTGGATCCCCACCTCTGGGAAAGTAACCCATACTGACGTAGTCATCAATGTCGCCCTCCTGAGATCGGCCTCCAGTGACCACCTCCTGGTCAGAACAAGCTTGTGGTCGAAAAACCAAGGGCCTTGGTCCAGCGCCACACTCTCATCTTCAGACGATGCAAACTTGGCAAGGAAGAGGTCGCCCAGCATCGGGGTGCAGAGGAGCTCCCCTTTTGGTTTCCAAGACCTTAGCATCCATCCCAGGAGCTGATCGCACATGCATCGCCTCCCCATGACATGGATGATGATAGAGTTCTGATTGAATTCATCCATCGCCAACGCCACCAGGCTTGATATCTGCATCCATGGCCGATCGTCGTCCTTCCCAAAACTGGGGGCCCTAGGGTCGCCCTCTACCTCCACCGGTTAGGTTCCTCAGGACCTCCCTCATCACATCCCATGAACGACCCACAATAACATCCACCGCAGGAAGCGATCCTGGAACCTCTCCGACCAGGGGGTGGAGGACGGAGCGGAGGAGCCCGCTCCGCCCCTGCCAACCACCGGCATAGCACAACTAGCATGCCTAGAGATGGATTAGAGCAGCCACTAGAGAGAGAAAGACTTTGTCCACTACTTGATGGCATGGAAAGAGGATGGTTCAATCTAGGGTTTCCTCAGGCTTGGAGGAGCCCAAAATGAGGCCAAAACCACTTCCAACCTACCCCAAGTGGTCAAAGAATGTTTTGAAGCAATACCCTTCATGGATGATCAAGTTCAAAGCTCAAATGCATGGGAGAGACACCACCACGACCGTGGTACCCCACCATGGTCGTGGTGGACATGCCCTAAGCACAAAAAATGACTAAAACTCCCTGAAATTGATGAAAATGGCCAAAACGACCGTGGTGATCAACATGCCCGTGGCCATAGGTCCCCACCACGACCGTGGTGAGCCCCCACGGCCATGGCCATCCATGTACATATCCATGTGATCTCCATAATTTAATTCCCACAACCCTACCCATCCACCACGGCTGTGGTCTACCCTACCCACCACGACCGTGGAAACCCACCACGGTCTTGCTACTCACAAAATCCACCCATTTCTCCACTGCTTTCCCCATTTTACCCCTAACTTAACCCTAGACCACCTAGATCCCTATATAATCCCTAGTGGCGGGTGGGGATCGGGGGTTGGCTGCTTAGAGTCCCATTTTCACCCCCTTGTCACCTCCACTCCATTCCACTTCACCTCCACCTCAAATCCACTCCATTTCACCATTTCCACCACATAACCCCCCATATCTAAGCCTTCCATCCACTTCCCACCACCATTCTACACCTTTCCATCCAAGAAGAATGAGAAGGACGACCCTACAGTTGTTGGAGAGAAGGATTTCAGCCACTACTCTGAGTTCCATGGCTTCTTCTACCTCTTTCTTCTCTCTTTTTGTATTTTGCTTTGTTATGAGTAGCTAGGCCCCTTGGGTGGGCTGTTTGGAGGAAAATATGTTACTTTGATACCATGTTGGGGGAAAATGACATGTTAACTTTGTAATTTCATTTGTTAATGATTATATTCCATTTGCATCTCATTCTCCATGGATTGCTTGTTGGTTTGTGTGTGAAATCACCTAGGAATTTAGGCAAATTGCTTATATGTGTGAATTTTGGGATTTGCCCCTAGGTCCAATTCTTGGATCCCTAGGCTGCCTCCCATCTTCCTACATCCTAATAAATCTCCCTAAACCTAAGTGAGGGATCTAAGTAGCTAGATTGGATAATTCTAGTGCAATTAGCATGGAGCCTTCTCAAGGCTAGAATGTGGGGGAATTGGGGTCCAAAACCCTAATCTCACCTCCCCATTACTACCCTCGGCCCCTAATTGCCCTAAGAATGCCTAATCTAGAAACCTAGACTTGATTAGACTCTAATTGAATTGAACCTAATCCCTAACCCAATTGAGCCTCGTAAGGGTAGTAGGGGTGTTAGGGACTAGTTCCCCTATGCACAACCTAGTATATCCATGGCCAGTTAGTAGCTTAGGTTAATTCATTAGACTCTAACTTGTTGTTTGGTTTGGATAATCTAAATGGAATCATAATGTTCATATGTCACCCCCCAACTTAAGTGATAAGTTCATACCCCTAAACAGCGCACACATCTCTTTATTGCTTAAAATCCTAGTTTTGTGTTTGCTTAGCTTAATTAGTTCTTTCCTTGCTTAGTTAGATTCTTGCTTTTCTCTTGTCTTGTTCATGCTAGTGTAGTTCTTTAATTGCTCTTTTGCTTCTCTCTTTCTTGCCTTAGTGTAATTTGCCTTTTCATACCTAGCTTAATCCTTTCTTGCTTGTTTAGCCTTAATCTAGTCTAGGGTTAACATAGATTTCATTCCTGCCTTTATGCTTTCTTGTTCATCCTTAGTTAACAATCAAATCAACCTTTAAACCCTTAACCCTAGTCTCCGTAGTAGTAACCCAGCAAAACTAACCTAGCTCTAGTGCCCCCTTTTTTCCCTGTGGATCGACCCTATACTTGCCACCTTCCTATACTACGACATGACCCCGTGTGCTTGCGGGTGTAGTGTTTTAGTGTGAGTAGGTGTTAAGTTAGGTTTATAAATTTCAAAAGCAAAATCCCAACCCATGTGCTTCTGTATGTGGGGTTGCATCTAGTCGAGTCAAATCGGCTTGCGTGTAACACCATTGGCGGGAGCGCACCAATATGCAATTGTAGATTGGGCAGTATATGCCCAAGATCATTGGCCCACATCTTATTTTTCTATTATGGTAGGCAATATCTAGTGGTGTAGAGAAGTAAAAAAGCAATCAATGGTTGCTTTCTCTAGCACTAAAACTAAAAACCATGCTATGGCCCACACATGTTGTGATCTACAATGGGTGAAGTTCATTACAATTGAATTTGAATATATATTCATATTAATTCTCCTGTATTATGATGATCATTTGTTATCCTGATTGCAAATAATATAGTATTTAATGAAAGTATAAAACACATTGAAGTAGATTGCCATTTTGTATGATACCTGATTAATGATAAAAAGATTGTGAATCCTCACATAAGGATCAGTGTTCAAATTATTGATTTCTTCAACAAATCCTTCCTCCAACACTCTTTTAGTGTGTAGTTTTGAAAGTAGGGTTGCACGTTGTCTACTCTCTAGTTCGAGGGCAGTGTCACTATAAGTGGTTTATTGATAGGATTAGACTCATTGCATTTAACCAGTTCATGGAGGATTTATTTAGCCGCTTGAGTGTACCTATGTATTCCTAGATTCCATTGTATAGGGGAACTAGAATCTCCTTACAAACTACCAAGGTTATTCTTATCATTGTATACAATATTAGTTATCAAAAGTCAAAACTAGGATTTTAGTTCATTTTTCTTAAATTATACAAGTCCTTATTTTTCTAAATTGGCCCATAGAATAAATGATATCAATTTTTGAATTTTACTTAAATCCAAGCAATCTTAACTGTTGAAATAAGATCCAACAATAGTGATATAATTGCACTAGTTAGGTGGTGGCATAGTTGGTGAACCTAAGTCGAGATCTGCTTAGGCCTCACCCTCTCAATAGGGGTGCAACAGCCATCTCCTCCCCCACTGTTGCATGCCTGAGTAGCAACTTTGTGGTGCCACTGCAGCCTCATAGCGAGGACAATGAGCTCTAATCTCAGTGTTGTGGCCACCACTTCATGATTGAAGGTGGTAGACACCTTTGTCTGGTCTCCAAGATAAAAGGTGGTTAATTATGATTATTTCTTATCATTATCGATGTATAAGGTCATTATCTTGATGTCTAAGACATTCAATAATCAATTCCCATTAATATAGAGATCCAAAAATCTTCAAAATAATGAGCCATATATGCATAATAATGATCATTACAATTATCGAACCATAAATTCATCCAAAAATATATATATGAAGACCTCATTTAGGTGAGAAGACCAAAATTTCCTTACTTAGGAAATCTAGACTAGGATCATT
Organism: Alisma plantago-aquatica; assembly: GCA_963693085.1. Taxonomy (NCBI): domain Eukaryota; kingdom Viridiplantae; phylum Streptophyta; class Magnoliopsida; order Alismatales; family Alismataceae; genus Alisma; species Alisma plantago-aquatica. The sequence continues at coordinate 1,243,668,349 of OY856409.1, forward strand.
CACTTCAACTCAGATGATGCAACCTTAATATCATTATTATAAATGTTCCTTGCATTTATGGGACAAGATGTTTTACCATAGGATGTCAATTTGCATTTTTGACCTTATTATGCCCACTATTGCAATGAAGGCCTAAAACTAGGTCTTATGCGTATAACTTATATCATCAATCATATCTTGGACCATCTGTTATATCAACCATCTTCTCTAGGGTTTGGGGAACCTAATATTTTGGATGTTATTGAAGGGGTAAGTCCACTAAGGCAGATTTATATACAAAAACTCTTACTCATTGCTCTACTCTTAGGTCTAGGGTTTCAGGGTCGACCTAACCAATCAAGGGGAAGTCCTTATAAGGGTTTCTCACTATTACAACTTCATGATTGGTGACTTAGTCGAGTAGGGTTGTCGATGTATACTACACTGGTACTAAAGATAATACAACTAACTCTTTGACCTAAATTATTGCTTTGAACATAGTTAAGAAATACAAATTGAGGACGAGACTAAAACGCTTCAACAATATGCAGACAGTAGAGACCCAACTTATATTGGTGAAGATCCCAAAAATTGGGTTCAATGGGGATAATAACGAGTTGTTAGAACATTTTGTAACACTCTTACTAATAATTGCATTTGTTTGGATATCCCCTAGAAACATGCTTATGATGTGTCTTCAAGTTAGTAAGGGATCCATGTCTGAATGGGGTTGAATCTTACAACAGAATGTCAAACTATATCCTTGGAGACCCCAATTAAGTGATTGTTGTTATGCAGTTGTAACAAGGGAGTTGTGCTTTTTGAAATCAATCACTGTACTGAATGTGGATTCAAGGCCTTTAATGCATCAAAAAATTTATTCCATAGTATTTGTTGTGTCATTACTAATAGACATCTTTAAATACAAAATTTAGGTTCAAGACATTAATTCACCTAGTTTGTGTAGAAGAGATGTAGATTAACTTATGAATGGTCAAGTTGAAAGGTGCCATTATCGGAAGCAAAATATGAAAGATTAGTTAGTATAGAATCTAAAGTTTGACTTTGTGGGAGATTGTTAGTGTTTGCTATATGTAAAAGCTATCATGTATTGATCATAAAGTAGTTGCAGCTAGTACACTTAAATAGGAGAGAAATAGTTTTTATCTTTTATGCAAATAGAAGGGAATTTTAGTCCCTTATTGCTCATTTAATAGTATGTACACTAACTTATACATCAAAGTAGATGTGAACATTTTCTCACAAGAGCTTTAGGGGGGGGTATGGAAACCACGTCCACAGACCATCACAAATACATAGTTGATGTGTTGGTTTGGGCCATGGCCGGGATTGAGGCTCATGAGAATATATGATCCTAGTATAAAATGGTTGTTTATGGATTTATTAATTCATTTGGCATTTATTGATCCTCACGATAACAAATTAAGTGTTTGTATAATTAATAAACTAACCATCAATAATATAACAATCAACATATGATTTGTCACCATAACATTACTCTAAGATATTTTGAATTTACTTCATGTATCTAGGACATTTATACATGTTTATAACCACTTATATGACATCAGTCTGCTACCGAATTCTATATTATGTTATAGACAAGCTTCATAAGATTTTATGCATTTTGAACCAGTTTGTATAATTTGTCTCCCTATATATGTATATATATACATATATATAGTTTGTTAAATGAAAATTATAAAATATACATATCTTGGGGTGATATAATCCCTTGGTTATTTGTTACATGTACAGACTCAACCATGACCTTGCCTCTCCCACATTGGCATCCCATTCTTCATGTATATGTGAGCAATATATGTGAGTCTATGAGAGATTGACACACCAATCCTCTTTCTTTTATTTAACCCAATATTCTCCCCATGTTCAGTTAACCACCATCACAAGCTTCAAACCATGCCATATTTTTCACAAGAAAAAGTAAGAACTCATCATTAGTTATGGCTGAGGATAGTTGTCCACTCCTAACTCATCACTAGACCATGATGGAACATCACTTGTCGACACCACCTGTAAGCAAAATAATAACCATGTCCCATCTATTGTAGTTGCACCTCCAACTAGAGCATATGCCTCGAGTAGATGTGACGTAAGAGAGGGAGAAAGGTAAAGAAAGATAATATGGATAACTTTGTTATAAGTGCTCTTTGTACCATAATTTCACACTATAGTTGATGCACTTATCATGATGTTTTATCAGAATCAAATATATATTATCTTGAATTTCTTAATTATCTTATCATGGACTAAAATTTTAGAATAATTTTGTGAAGCTCAAGAAAAAATTACTATATATACATCAAGGACCATTTTCATATTAAGACATAATCAAAACAATAAATGGAACTCAATACATTGCCCGAATAATGCATGACATTTCAATAGGTGGGCACTTTGTGTGAGACCAAAATAGCTTCACCTAGTTTCTTCATAATCAGACACACTATGTGGACACCATATCTCTAGGTAGACACACCATGTCACTTGACAAACTCATTATATCTACATTGTCACACCATGTCGATTGATAGAAACATTTTATTTAAGGTAAGAAAATGTCTTTTGAAAATAGAAAAGCTATTGATGCAAGACACAACATGTTTCCTCCTAGACACACCATCTCAGATGTAGTTAGGCTCTGACCAATAGTGTTCGTTGAGGAAACATGTGAGACATGTCGTGTTTGCCCCTAAATGCACCATGCCATGTGGTTTTTGGACAGACAAAAGACATTCATATATATATATATATATATATATATATTTGTGTGTGTGTATAGAGAGAGATACATACACTGTGTGAGTGTGTTTGTGTATGTGTATATTACATACGTATACACACACATGTACACACATACACACACACACACACACACACACACACACACACATATATATATATATATATATATATATATATATGTGTGTGTGTGTGTGTGTGTGTGTGTGTGTGTGTGTGTGTGTAGAAATAGAATCATTTGCTAATGTGAAAGGGGAATATGATGCCATTTGAAAACATCTTGGGAAACTTATAAGCCCTTGAGAATGGCCTTCACATGCCTTGGACTGAGAGGAAACGGGATAAGGAGACCAACAAGAAAGAAGAGGAAGAAGAAAGAAACTGCAACATGTGAAACTTTTCCATTGAGTGACAACCTAGCAGTGAAATTACCCTTTCATTTTGTTGTTGTGCTTTGAAAGTTCTTCCTTCTTCATGTTTATTCCCTTTTATGGTTTCAGTGCAAGAGAACCATCATCTTCTTCATAGTTTATCCATGATCTTTGTGTATTGGGATAAATAATGGATTACTCTATACCAATTCACTGAGAAACATATTTTCTTTCTTAATGTAACTAGTTTCACTATTTACATATTCCCATCTTTCGAGTTCATGGTTATATTATCCTTTATTTGACTTGATCACCCCTATATTGGCAGATAATAATTCCATTAGTTGAGAAACAAGGTAAACAGTGTTTAATGATCTAGAACTAATTGATTTATGACATGAAGGTGAATTAATTTATGAAAGTAGGTTCCTAGATTTGAAGTATGATTAGAGTAGGATTGTTGTGGATGCATTTCAAAATCATCTCATGTAGTTTACAATTATTGAGTTGAAACAATAAGAATAAAGTGTTATAATTTAAAAGATAGTAACTATATGAACTTATGAAATGTTTTGATAAATAAATGTGGAATATGATGAGAGGATGTAAGTTATAAAAAAATCAATTCCCTTCGAAACCACTCAGTTCCTCTATGATCACTTGCCTTGTTATTTAGGATATAGTTTTTATAACAAATCAAATCCAACAATATGAATTGTCTTTTTACCCATTATATTGTTTAACATAGTTAAGATAAACTATAAATTCCCATTGACTTCATGTGTATTTGACCCAATGCTATACTACTTTTTTTGTAAACTAATGTCTATAACAAGGTGTTGCAATGGATTCATAATTGGTCACAAATGTGTGTGTGTCATTTGGTATGGTGGGAGAAACTGACATATAGTTTACAATTAGCATGTAACTCTCCTCATCACTTTTTTCCTCGTCCTCATTTTCTCATCTCCTATTCTCATCCTCCTCTTATCATCTCCTCATCCACCTCATCTCTTATCCTCTTACTACAACAAATATGCGTATCAGTTTGCCTACTACAACTTCTCCATAAAGTCAACCTCTCTAAATTACCATGAAGTCCTATACTCACATGTGTAATGTATTTTGCTCTCTGGGAAGAAATCAACCTCTCTCATGTGTAAGTATACATACCTTTCAAGCACAAAGTAAAGCTTTCTTAAGTGTGAGCTCAAGATCTCTCAATCTTGTTGAATAGTCCAACACAAAAATAATCCAGCCATAACAAGTGAAATCCTTCTTCAGTCGTTTCTTCCTTCTCCACCCCATGTCCCTTACTTCTATTGTAGTACTATCACATGAGAGTTTCTCTTTGTCTTTGTTCACACCAACCAATTTCATTGTCTCATCATGGTTAGTGTATGGGGAGATATAAAGGAGATGAGAAGAGGAGGATGACAATAAGAGGAGGTATAGAGTTCATAGCTCAAAAGATGAAAGAGGATAAGAGCATTATCTACATGAGAACTTTTATGTAATTAATGTGTAGTCCAAATCTCATTATCTAATTCAAGGCCATTGTCAATCCTCACCATTCAGATCTTGGGTTGCCAAGCAATGATTTGTCATTAAGAATCCATCTCCTCGTATTGTCATCAATTGAAGAAGATGATTCCTCATATCAGTCGGTGTCATTAGATTTATTCATTAAGTTAATGTGTTTCTTCATCAACCATGTCCTAGTCATTCTAATCTAGAAACACTTCAATCTTGTAGAATTTGACCATCTTAGACTATTAGCACAATTGGTTGTATGTCAGTTTGACACACCTATATTTTATAGAGGATCATTTAGTCAGCTATGTCAATAACTTTTCTTTCTTGTTTGTCCATGCCCTATCTAGTCATTAACTGTCTTCTACAACCTAGTCTTCCTATGGCACATATCCTGTCAAGTCTTCTTCTAGAAACTACCTCAATGATAGTAGCAACTGATTTGAAGATTCAAATGATCTTTGCATTTTAACATACTCCAATATACAAGGTCCAACCTAGTTCAAGCTCTAAATGTCTCAAAGGTCTGATGTTTATTAATCTCTCTCAAATATCTTATGCTTATCAATCTCAAGGAAGCTTCAAATTAAAAAAATGCCAAATTGCATGTCGTACTAAGTCAGGGCCTAGCATTACTTTTTCTTTCTATGTCAGTTTATGCGCCTCATCCTAGTTGGGCATGTGATTCTCTCATGTTCCATCTTACGGGAAAGAGTTAGAAGTGTAAGTCATACCATATCATATCATATATGGCTTTAAGTCTATAGGCCCATATAGAGTCTAGTTAGTTCTGTAATATCTAGAGACATGTACACCTTCTCCTATATAAAGGGGAGGGTTCTCTTGTATCCAACAACACCTAATGAATAAGTATGAAGGAAGAATGAAAGAGGAGATAATAAATGGAATAAAGTCATAATGAGGGGTGACAACTGAAGGGCATTTCTTCTCCTCTTACGTACCCTCTCCAAGGACATCTGACTCACACGTCTTAGTCACCGCTAGATGCAAAGAGATGATAATAATGAACATAAAAACATAGGTTGTAGAGGGTGGAGATATATAGGGCCAATGTAGGGAGATCCTTCTTAACTTAGCTTAAATTATAATTGTTATACAAATTCATAATCATAAACCTTGACTAAAAACCAAAAACCAAACTTGCAACAACCATGATTGAAATCATTAATAAGAAACCTGACTAAAGAATTTATTGTTCATAGAACCTATGATTCATACTTCATTTAGAGTAAATATCTTGATTCATCAAATATTATGAATATTCTACTTAGATAATCCTTTTTATTTTGAAATCACTAATAAATTATACTCAAATAAACTTCTTTATTTAAACTCGAAAACACATATATAGTTTTTTTTCAGTTCATATTACATGCAAAGAAATGAAAATATCCAAATATACAAGCCCACATGAGATCGTAAAAGTATTGAGACAAATATAATATAATTAGTACTATATACTTATTCTTTGTCATGACATCTTAGATGGATAACAGTACACCGAAAACAATCACACACAAAAAACCAAAATGAGACCCATATGTAGACTCGGTGAGTGGGAAACATCCACTCCATCTACCTAAATGTGTATTACCAATATGTTAGGCATATTGAACTTGAAATGAACTATCATATATACTTTTACAAGTTTAATAGATAATTATAAGGTGAAATATAACCACATTATGACAAGAAACGATTAATAAAAAAAATCAACCAATTATATCAGCTTCCATCTTCTTATTTATCATCTAAGATTATATGTAATAATAAACAAGAAACACAAAGTATCTGAAGTTGTGGTCTTTTCATTAATGATTAGATAGAATAAAATATCAAAAAATATGAACCTATCTATCATTTTCAATAAAATCAATATTATGATTATGACTTTGTGCCAACTGGACTAGTTACTATACTTCAATCTTGAAGTCGAGGGCTACATAAGTCATGGCTAGAAAACTAAACTATTCATGCAACAACTATAGCTTCAACATTAACATGATCATGTAACATGTCCACTATATAATATATATAATATCTTTACTCATGGTCCAACATTACCAATCAAGTTTCATGCTAAGAACAAGTGAAGTAGCATTTTGTCTTCTAGTATCATAGTGACTAGCTCTCTCATTAATGAAATATATTCAATCACAATAGTCCATCAACTGGAAGTAAATAGAATATAACATACAATCATTTAATTCTTTAAAAATAATTAATGTTTAATTTATTTTCTTAAATATACTCGAAATACACCTAACCAAGTAATAATCATGACATCTAATTCACATTTCAATGGATCACCATCACAATCTTTGGGTTTATCTGACCACTATAACATAGCTACAACAAACCCCAATCCATTAAATGATGGACTAAAGAGATTGTGGTAGGGAACTTAACCTCTCTACCATCATTTTATCATATTACATACATGAGATATGTACAAATATACAATGTATCACGTCTCAGATTTTTTTATAAAATACTTTTGATTTCACAATAAAAACTTCATATGTGACCATCAAAAAATCAATAACATAAGAATAAAGAATAAATACTTTTTTTAGGATAGACAATCTTTTTTATCAATTAAGGAGTGATATAGTGTTTTGAAAGATATATTAGAGATATGGGTATCATTATCCATTTATAAAAATGGAATATATTCCCAAGGCATATCTTAGATCAAGGTATGGTTATCACCATTTATTTCTTATGATGTTTGAGCTAACCAACACGCTCACAACAGTTATGGACTTCATTATTAGACTTTTCAAATAGCACACATATAGTTTGTAGTGTATTTTTGTGCAACATTTTGATATATCCCTTCCATGTACTTCAACACAAAAACTGTATAAGATTAAAATTCTAGCAGTTTATAAATGATAGTTTGTATGTAAAATTTACCCCATGTGGATTTTGACTATCTCATGTGTCATTTATAGAGTACTATGATAGCATATAGATGGATTTGTATAGACCACCAGAAGGTGGAATCAATCTTGTGATGGGATCAATACAAGACAATGACATAGATGAGGAGTTCAATATCATACCATTATTTTTTGCAAGGTTGACGAGAAAGGATGTTCCTTCTGTGTGTGAGAGTCATTGTGAAGAGGGTTTCTAGTATTGTAAGTAAATGTTAATAAAACATCAATTCTCACTCTAAATGAGATAATAGAAGGTCAAATAGTTTTATGTGATATTTCAAGAAAAGGACTAGATATGTCCTTGTGCAACACAAGAATGTGATATCCTATGTTTCCAAATAGTTACATAAAAATGAGGAGAATTATCTAACCCATGATCTACTGTTATAAACATATGCCTTAGCATTATAAAATGAAGATATTACTTTTATAGATAGCAGTTTTAGATGTTACTAGTCACAAGATCTAAAAGTATTTTTTTTTTTGCAAAAAAACGTATATGTGAGAGAGATGTTGGTTGGAGTAAAGATAAGATTATGATTGCACAATTGATTATCATCTAGGAAATAAAAGTGTAGTTGTATGTGCCCTAACTATAAATATAAACTAGTCAACTCTTTAGTTGATGTCACACTATTATATCCCATGAGTTTGTTTTAGAAGAGATTTCTTGTTATCTCTTAGAGAAATGGCTTTTAGATGAGATACACTTATGACTTTCTTGATGATCCACAACTACACATTATACATTATTTGAGAGTATACCTTTATGTGCCCTGGAAGGAAGATCAAATGATTCAAAGGATTCTAATGACATTAGAGAAGGAAAACAAAAGGATTCTCATATTGCAAGTGATGGAACAATATGCTTCAATAATAGACTTAGTGTACCTGAATAGGAAAACTTAATAAAAATGGTACTAGGGGAGACTAACTCTTCTATGTTTGCAGTGCATATAGGAAGTACTAAGATGTGTAAGAATATTAAGGAACAATATTGATGGCTGGAAATAAAGTGAAGTTGAGTGTATGGAAAAGTGTCCAGTTTTCGAACTAGTTAAACTGGAATGTTAAAAATAGATAGGATTACTGTAGTCCTTACTAGTTCTAGAATGGAAACATATTCATGCAATGATTCATAGTTTATTTACCAAAGAAAATGATGAGGCACAATTCTACATGGGTGGTAATAGACATATTGACAAAGACAGTGCATTTTCTTCTAGTTAGAACCACAAATTTAATGAATAAGATAGCACAACTATACTAACATGATATTATATGTCTACACTAAGTATCCTTATCCATTGTTTCGTATAGAGGACTACAACTATATCATAGGTTTTGGTACATATCACATGAATATACAGACACATAATTACAATTTATTAAAATATTTCATTCACGACAAATGCACAATCAAAGAGCATTGATAAAATTGTAGAATATATGTTGAGGTCATGTGTGCTACAATTTGTGGGTAGTTGGCATCTCATATGAGTCTAAAATTTGCATACAACAACAATTATCAAAAGAATTTTCCTGTGGAACCATGTGAAGATGTATATAGGAGTTTGTTTAGGTCTCCACTATGTTGTCATGAAGCTAGGGAGAAGCAAATGTTGCATTGGGTATAGTAAAAATGACATTAAAAACTCATTTATTAAGCAACAAATGAAATTAACTCAAGATTGGCAGAGTCATATGAAGATCAATGAAGAAAATAATTAGTTCCAAGTTGTAGACATGTTGTACTTGAAGTTATCACCTTGGAAAGGAGTCTCCTTTCTTAATATGAGACATAAATTTACCTTCAAATATATGGAAACTTACTCTATACTTGAATGTATTGGAAAAATGACATGATGACTGTAATTACAACCTGAATTGGACTGACTAGACATAATGTTCCATGCCTATGTTGTGCATGTATCGTATAGAAATGGTGTTGACATACATTGATAGAAGATGTGACTTATGAATAGTAGATAATATATATTATAGACGTATAGATTCGAAAGCAGAAAAGGAGGGAAATACCACTTCTCAAGGATTTTTGATACATTGTGGAGAAGGAGAATTTACATGAGATTCAAATAGGATATATGATATAGATATTCCATTGTCTTATATGGTTTAATTTTAAGGCAAGAAGATTTATAAGACCCCAAATTCATATCAACTCTAGCATGTAATTAGTACTTAATTAATGCCTAGTTGTGTAAGATAATAATTATCATTCATTAATGTTTGAAGTTATTATGGTGTAATTTAATTATTCTTAACTTTCATAACCAAGCCTTGTAATGTGAGAATCATAGTTTTGGTAAAATGAATGGTTAAACAATATGGAAGTTTGAAGAACATTGACTAATAAATCACAATATATATCTCTATTGAGGGGGATTATCAGTGATTTAGACTTTTGAATGGATTTGGTATAACCCTAGGTCACGAATGTGCCTTTAGAAGGTCTCTTTGGAAGAAATTAGGCTTTTTTTAAGTTTAGGCCATTAGTCGATCAAACGTTTGGTTAGTTGGTGACTAATTTGGTAGTGGTGGGCCATAGGTGGTAGTGACGAGTTGCACTAATTTTATGGGCGTCATTGTTGATAAAAACATTCACTAGACCGACTAATGATGAGTTCGATCATCTATGGGGTCTCTAGTCATGCTGACTGGGACAATCAACCAATTCCCAACCAAGGACATAATTTGTATTGACTAATGATAAGTCAAACTAAATACTACCATAAGTTAGACCAACTGATAAGTAGTCAGATAAATCATTGAGGTGTTTCTTCAAAGATAGTTGGATTTTGGTCATTGTCAGCTAGTTGGCACCTCCAAACATCATTAGTCAACTGACTAATGAAAAAGTCAGACGACTAAGTCCATGTTCAACTGAAAAATAACTAAGTTTTTTAGTAATTCAAATGTATCTATACAAGTATTTTGATTGTACATCTATCTAACCACCACTATACACCAAAGACCATGAATGGGGAGCTAGGCAAATAGTTTGGACGATATTCTTGTATTTTTTTTCTAGAATTGAGTGGATAAGTTGATTCTTGACCTAATCAAGTGATTTTCTTGGGTAAGTAATTTTATATATACTCTTCTATGACACATTTTTCTTTCTCTTATGCCTCTAGTCAAAATATTTCCCAACCCTAGAAATAAGTTATACTCTCTTTTAAACCCTATTTTCTCATCTTTTGGGCTAGTTGAGGATCTATTAGTCGGTTTGGTAGAGGAAAATCATCTTGAGGAACTTTTATTAAAGAAGAACATTCTTAAACCCTTACGTCACTTTTTTACTTATATGTAAATGACTTATCTCCATTTTTTTCCTCTTTATATGCCATTCACATCAAATGAAGTTGAACACATGTAAAAGAACATGATGAGCTAGTTTTGGTGGATTGGGTACATTTTGGAACCTTGTTATGAAATCGAAAACCTTCTTATTTCGAATTGTTCTCACTTGCATGATTTTAATATATAATTTCATATATATTATATATTGTACTTCGATAAATTATGAAAAATATGGAAGAGAACATGCCTAAAGCAAGATGTTCGAAATGGATTATTGACACACACGCACACACATATATGTATGGGATTATCTTTAATACCAATGTGGGTAAGCTACAACTCGCTACCTGTACCGCCTAAAAAGTAACTATTTGGTCAAAAAAGTAACTTGTTGGACAAAAAAGTAACTATGTTGACCAAAAAATAACTATCTGAGTAAAAAAGTAAAACCGAGTAGAATACACATTAAAAATACAGAATAAATGTGTAATTGTATTTGTTACATATGTTGACTATCTATGTATGAAAAGTAACAACTTGGAAGGTAAGTAACCATGTACATCAGTAAATTAAAAAACTCCAAAAAAAAGGTAAATAATTTTGTAGCGAGTAGCTATTTGTGCGAACAATGAATGAATGCCCTTTATATATGTATATATAACTATTTCATATGATCATAGAGCTGTCATGGGATGATTTTGAGATTAATCCTCACATAAGGCTCCCATAAAGATCATAAGGCCATTTAAGGCTCACATAAGGTCAGTTAAGGCTCCCACATAGCTCATTAGGAAATTAAGGCTCATGTAGGCTAGTTAAGGCTTAGATAAGGCACGCTAACGCTCACATAACATGATTGAGAGGAATATATCAACATAGCATGATTTCTTATATGTAAACATGGTTATCACGGAAATATGATTAATTAGCATATTAGTGATTCATAGTATTCTAATCAAATCATTAGAAACATCAATTCATTCAATGTGCATGATTTTCATGAGAATAAACTGACTAATGGCATAATTGCTCTTTAATTTAGAAATAATAAATATATGAATGAATAATTTAAACCCTCAACCCTAACATTATAGTCCATGTGCATGATCCACTCACTTATCTATGTCAAATTATCTACCCTTCATATGCATGTTTGGTCTGACTATGTATCCGATTAGGTTATTTAAGGTGATTATATGCCTCAAGATTTTAGTGATGACTCTTTTTTCCTTTGTTGTCTTTAGATACATGTCAGTCGGTTATATATCTAGAGGTGACATGTTTTATCACACTTATCTTAGCACCTACCCAGTGCACATGTCCCATATCACATGCACTCAAAATGAAGAGACAAGCATGACCATTTATTTGTATACACATAACATTCTCTCTGCAAAACCCCATTGTGTCCCATACCACAAATGTGTGTAAAACGGAGAGAGAATGCTATATGCACTTCTAGAGTTAATATAAAAGTCCAAAAAAGTCTAGGCACATAATCCTATTTCTTAACTAAACTTGTATCTCCTGTCTAATCCTCTACTTCAATTTCTAATATCTTTCACCGACTTCTTCTATACCTAGGTCTAGAATATATGAATTGGATTTTTGTGTGGTGGCCATATACTTATTTTCTATGATACCATTAATGTAACACCCTAGTTTTGAATACATAATGAGAAAAAGCATTTAACTTTTGAAAGGGGATGTCACATCATGACAATCATAGCAAATAAATAAATAAATCATCATACATTGTCATAAAAATATTCATACTTTGTTCTTTGAATATATAAACTACAACTGACTTCTTCATCAAATCTAAGATCTAATATCTCAACATGGAAGAACTAGAACATAAAGAGAACATTCTAAATATTAGGATCATATAAGGTAGATGTCAACCCACTAGGAAAAACTCCTAATCTATCCTTGAGAAGTATGCTCCTTGCTTAAGATCCCTTCTTCTTTCCTCTTCTATAGACATCGCATTCACAACCATGCATGCAATAGAAATGTGTTAGAGTGAGAGATATTGAATATTGCTATGACAAAATAATAACTTGGAAATAAGGAATACATAGAATTATTTGAGCAATAAACTTGGGTTCCCATATTATGATCTTAGTAGTTGATTATAGTGTGCTATACACTTATGCACCAAGTATGATCATAAGTCTTGCATGCTTAGCTGGTGTTCTACCTGAACTCATGATTAACACCAGAGTGCCATTAGTTATGCTTGAATTGAACTCATGATTTCACTTGAGTGCCTATATGTTCCATTTGAACTCATAAAGCCTGAGGGCTCAACATTAACATGATGACAAGGAAGAAATGATGCAACCAAATATATGATTAATCATTATCTTGAAATTTCTTTATTTTAACTTAATTTCATATGATCATGACATATATTATTTAAAAAAGACTTGAAATCATAAGAATCATGTAAAACATTGATGAAAGTAATATTCAAATGGGAGTACATGGCCATGCATATGTTTTAACTTGATCATAGTGATATAAGGACCCACTTACATAAGCTTGGAGAAGTCTTAGACCATCCTTTTCTAGTAAAACATAATCCCATGTGCCAAACAACTAAAAACCAATACTTGGTATTTATCCATAGATCAAATTAGGGATGATTAGGGTTAATGGGGGTCTTAATTATTGTTAGGTTTATTATTATATAGACTTGATGCTTTATTGATCAGGTTGGGTCAAAGGTCCTTTTGATACTAAAATAAGTTCAAATAATCATGTGTACACTTAATTATAGTTTTAAGAAGACATTATGTTTCCTTAGTAAAACATCATAACACAAAGAAAAAATAAGGCTTGAAAATCATAAAGTCAGTTTCCTCACAAAAAATCATTTCCAATGTGTATTTATAATAATTTTTCTAACCAGTGAATAATTAGTTATGATTTTTTCAAGTATTAACTAATCAGAAAAATTGATAAAAACATGTTGGAATTATCCAAAACATTGCTTAGCTTAGCCAATTGAGAGAAGCCACATGGCCCATATTTAACAATCACGGATGTGCGATGAGGTAAAAAAGGCTGAAAAGACAACCTACCCATAATGAATGTGGTATACCACTATAGATGTGAGGGTGAAAATGTAAATCTAGTCATGTGAATCATCCATGAAAACACGATTGAGAACCATCATTCTTAGTTGCAATAGTTCAATTCCAGCTAGCCCAAAAACAAGCAATCACCACCTTAAAAGCTGAGGTAACTAGAGATCACCCTAGCCAAATGCATCATTGAATGTGTTCCTTGATTTCTCACGGTCTCAGGGACCCTCAATTGGAACCCATTTGTGCTCAGAGTAGAAAATAGATGTTTCTACTGCAAAGGCAGATGAAAATGAGATGGAAAACATGGAAGACCACATTAAAAGGAAAGATAAACCCATGGGAGGTTGATCCAAAGAAAAGTTAGAGAAAGAAAATAAATAAGAAAAGTTGATGTGTCCCAACGGACCAGAAGAGACAAACATCTTGAAGAACCATGCTTAAGTCACTCAAATCGATGGAGGGGTCATGAACTGTAGAAAACAGTGTAGAAGATGTATATTGGAATTATTGATCACTTGGAAAATTTGGAAGTATGGTTAGGATAATGAAGTGTCAAGGAGACAATATGGGTTCCTGCTTCTCAGTCCATGTCTTTAAAAGCTAGAATCACTGGTACGGGAAAAACAAGATTGGGTTTGGGTCTCATGAAGGGAGTAAAGTAGGCTAATGTGTTGATGTATTAGAGTATATGGATGTCCTATGGTAGATTTCATGATGTTATATACATAGATGGAAGTCTAAAGGGACTCAGGTACCATGCAAAAGTTGAAACAAAGGAAAGATATAGGAGTCCATCCATCAGGGGTCTCTAGCGAAAGAAACCTAAATAAGGTGTCCACATTTGCAAGGACTCAAAGAAACTAGAGGGGGAATCTGCTTGGTGTGAGACTCAACCTAGATAGATCAAGAGAGGGATGGATTCACAAACTCAAGAATCTCATAAAAAGAGGGATTTGGGCAAGGGGGACTGTAACATCCCTGACCTGGGTTATGTTTTAACCGTAGGTGTTTTGTTTAATAAAAGTTATTATATGCTTGCTCTTATCTTTTGAAAAGTAATTAAGTCTCAAGAGGAACTTACACTGCAATTTTAGTCCTTTTTTAATATTGTTGAAATCAATGTTTTGCTTATTTTGGACTAAAGTGCAAATTACCCAAGCTGAGGGGTTTATTTGCAAATTGTGCATGATAATATGTTCCTTGTGTTTTGAAGCATCATGAGAGTGGAGATGATGCAGAGGTATGGCTTGTGATAGCCTGAATACCAAGAAAGAGCTGATAAAGCAATGTTTGTGCATTAAGACCTAGTTTTGTTGTAATGTGCAATTTACCCAAAACCTAGGGTTCAATATGCAAAGTACCACTTCAAAATGGTCCCTACTATTTCTTGGGATCATGTGGAGCAAAGAAAATGAGAGGGGCGTCTCATTTGTATCTCTTTGAAGGAGAGAGAATCTTGATATTAAAATAATCAAGATTTAAGCATAATGGAAACCTTAAGTCAAATTAATGCAAAAATAAATAAAATAATTGAAGGACCTTCAACCAAAAATTGAAATGGTTGAATTCAGATATGTGTGGATGTCCTTGTGCTTTGCAAGGGCCACGAAATATCTCAAGGAGGTGAAAAACCCACTCACATTATTATAAGAAAAAGAAATATCCACTCACATATGTGGATATTACTATTAAATGGATTAAGGTGCTTAATTTGCTTTTCTTTAAATTGTGGATAATTGAGAGGAATAAGAAGAAAGGAGGATAGCCTCGTATCTAGGGAAGATAATGGGGCAAGTGTAAAGGGAATTGAGGTGATAATTCCTACTTTCTCTCTCTTAATTGAATATTCAATAAAATTCACATATAAGCTCATTTATCCATACAGTGAAAGGATAATTCCGAATTCACTTCCACCCTTTGCTTGAAAAACGACCAAGGAAGCTTTGAAGGACCAGGAGGACGACCCCCAACCTGTTGGTAAGCTTCTTGACCTTCTTTCATCTTGATTTCATGGTGGAAATCATAAATCAATGCATAATTTCTTCTTTTCTTCACTCCATCTTCAACCCTAGCCAATCTTTTCACTCTGAAACTTGAGGACGAGCCTTGGGGGAGTTACAAAAGTTTATTCCACCATTGTTGACATGAAGATTCAAGCTTTGAATCTCAATTGAAGGTGGGTTATATAACTTGAACCCTTATTCATTGTTATTGAACTCAATTTCTCAATCAATTATGTTCAGTTGCTCTTCTTGCAATTCCTTTGATTAGTTGATGCAACTACCATGATAATGGCAGTAGTTTTTGATGGACTAAGGCTTGATGATGATGACATCATCTTAGGCACACTTTCCAATAAATTTGAGTTGCAAACGGTTTTGGACCTTTGGTCCAAGCGGTTTCACAAAACCGTTTGGAGACCAAACGGTTTGCAAACCATTTGGGGAATTGAGTCCCAAACCGCATGAGAGTGTTGACCGTTTGGATGGGTTGACCGTTTGAGGTCTGAACCCTAGTAGATGTTGGATGATGATCCAATGGGTCCAATTCATTAATTAAATGTATGGACAATCCACCAATTACAACCCTAATCGATTTGTTGGAGGTCCCATAAATTGATCCATTCAATTTCAAGACTTTTTGGGTCAAATGGTCTTGAGACCGTTTAAGCCCAAACAGTCTTGAAACCATTGGGATCAAATGGTTTCAAAACCATTTGGTGATCCAATGGTTGAGATTTTAGGTTTGGAGATCCAAGAGCCAATAATTGTTGAACTTCAATAACTCAATTGATTGAAGGTTTCTATGAGCAAATCATGTTCAACCAATTGATGGATGTACCTAATGAACCCTTGTGGTTTTTAGAATGATTTGGTTTAAACGGTCTTGAAACCATTTGGAGTCAAACGGTTTCAAAACTATTTAGAATCAAATGGTTTCAAAACCGTTTGGTGATGAAACCTCAAAAATCGAATAAAGGTCAATTGTGATTCAATCATTTGGAAATTGAAGGTGATGATTGTTCCAATGATACAATGATTGATAGTAATGATAATCAATGATAGGTACAAAGGTTGAATCCCTAAAGTACCTAATTGATTAATACCTTTAAAGGGATAAACCCTAATTTCTTATAAAAAACAATAACTTAGTACACTATGTCAATCATAGTTGTATGTACTTGATTGAAGGGTTGATATAACCTAATCAAGTTGAGAGGATGATAGAGAGGAAATCATACATGAATATGATTCATGTGGTGATTAAGGTTATGATCCTCGGCAAAGAGATCATAAAACCCTAATCATGAGCATAAACCCTAATTGACAAGATTATTGAACCCTAACCCTAATCCAGGGTAAGGAAGT
Source organism: Alisma plantago-aquatica (assembly GCA_963693085.1). NCBI lineage: Eukaryota > Viridiplantae > Streptophyta > Magnoliopsida > Alismatales > Alismataceae > Alisma > Alisma plantago-aquatica. Next base: position 1,243,685,769 of record OY856409.1, read on the forward strand.
AAACCCTAATCCAGGGTGAAAATATGAGTAACCCTAATTTAGGGTAATGTGATGCGAAACCCTAATTGGGATGAATAGTAAACCCTAATTATGGGTAATGGAACATAATACCCTAATTGGGATGAATAGTAAACCCTAATTGTGGGTTATTGAATGTAGACCCTGTTCTGGGGTGAAATTTATGTGAAATCCTAACTTAGGGTGATTTTATGAGAAACCCTGATGTTTGATGTGATGTGGAGCTCAAATCCAGGGTGATGCTATGTAATGTTTTATGAAACCCTAATCTTAGGCAATATGGTGATAAACCATAACCTTGATCGAGGTAATGGGATGAATGTTCCCAAATGACATAAAATGGGAAACCCTAACCCTAGTAAGGGAATAGTGGTGTTACCCTTGAATAGTGAATCCATATTTGTTCTACATGGTACTGATATGTAATTGAAGTTATTGTTATCATCTGCACTAACCATGTAGGTATTCTGAAATGGTGATCATGGCCAGGTATGAGCTATGATGTTTTATTCATTATTGTTTATTGGGCCTTGTGTGCCATAATATGCCTTGTTGCCTGATAAGAGGTAACGAGAGAGTTAATGGGCCTCAAGTGCCATGAGTAATGCTTGTATAGCAAGTACCATATTTACCTTGGTCAGATGACCTGAAGGTGATAATTACCTGGAAAAGTGGTAACAATGCTCAATGATGACCTAAGGGTTTGAATACCCAGAACCATATGATTATGGTAATGAGATTGTGAAGGGATGAGAATTCCCAGTATTGAAATGAGGGATTGAGTTCCCAATGTCTTTTAAAGACTAATAAGTAATTGATGAAAATAGTACATGTTTCTTTATAGCATTGTCATAATAAGTTATGTTTAAGAACGTGGTTGATGCTAAAACAATATGATAATGTACTTAATTAATCAAGTGAAATTTTTTCATGTAGTGCTCTGACCATAGATCCATCATCGTCAGTAGTTGGTGATGGTCAAATAGGTTTTCCTATGGGATTTCCTGGAGTTCGCATATTTTGAATATGCGGGGGTAAATGGGTGAAAATTTCCTTACATCCTGGTGAAGAGATTGATGGAAGATAAAAATTAAACCTCTCAATCCTTCATGTGTCGGGATGGATGTATCACAAATCTCCCGATGGTTGGGATAGATGTATCACTAATCTCCCAATGATATTCAATGTCGGGTCGATGGAGATAAACATTAAATCTCTCGATTGTCGATGAGAGTGCAGTTGATGTTGTAACTCTATAGCAAAGTTGTCAGTATACCCTGGAAAGCTATATTGAGTAATTGACATAATTCTCCTTGTGGTCCCGTACTGACCGGGATGTGGGAGGTCATGGGAATCCGGCTCTTCCATTGACCTATGTATGGTACCGATTCCAATTTAGCAATGGTCGGTTGGAGTATGAGCGGTATACCTCATCTCCTCAGAGCTTAAGTATGTTTGTAAAAATGTAATCAGGCGTGTAGTGTATTTGCATAAGACTGAAATACAAGAATCACTGGTTGATGATTATCTTACTTAACATATCCTAGATGGATAAATGTTATACATGTCCTATAATTCTTTATTGAATATTAGACATGTTGCTTTATCAAGTTACAGCTAATAAGCTCAAGTAGGAATGTTTCTCTAATCTGCTTTAAATAAGTGAATTATCTGTTGTTGATTATGTTGATTCCCCTGCTCAGTTTATTTCTATTAAACTGCAATAATAATGTTTTCGGTGAAGAGTTATATCTCCTGCTGGGGCAATTTTTATAGTTGTCTCACCCCCGTGGGATCCAATGTTTTTAGGTAGACGTCAACAAAGAGGCAGAAACTCCATAGTAGGGGAAGAGCAGCAGCAACAATAGGGACAGTAGTAATCCTACAGGTGGAAATATTGGATGTCAAGCTATGTCAATAGAGTCTTATGTGTCATCTGTGTACTCTCAAGTCCTAGGAGTCAGTAGATAGTGTTTTTATAATCGATCTGAAATTTTGGTTTGAATGTCTCGAGGATTTTGTTACTTGTCCTTTTATCAAAGCAAAGTGATGTATATATATGTCTTGAGAAAGAGATGGTACATGGAATGTATAATGTGGACCAGTATGTAAATATAATACTTTGGTTCTTGTTTAAAGAGTTTTCCTAAGAATGGATCTCTTGATAAATGGTTTTAATTTTTAGTGATTTTCAGTAATCTGTTGTTAATGACCGCTTCCGCATTAATCTTAATCGATGTTTCGCAACGAACGTCTCAAATTAGTGGTATCAGAGCTCTAGGTTTGCTGAGTCTACAGAGACGTAGGATTAAGGTTGTTGAGTCTGTTCTAGGGTCTTCCAGTTATATGATAGTGTCTTCTACTCATATAGGAGGAGAAGAAGAACTAAAGATGTCTGGATCACACGATGAACATGCTGCTGAGAGCAACGTTGCTGCACCAGGAGGAGGTGTAAGAGATCAAGATAGGGAGGAGCATGTACTTGATCAACTGACGTGGCTTATATTATTGCACTAAAAAACTCACATAGGGTTGAAATCCCTAAGTTTTTAACCAAAACAACATGCAATAATACTACCCGCAAGCGGACGGGTCTTATCACAGTATAGTTGAGGATCGAATCCCAAGGGACAACATTTTTAAGAATCTTTCTCTAGTTGAATCTAGTTGAATCAAGACTAATATTTAGAACAAGGTTGGTTGATTTGAGTTTATTTAAACTAAAAGTAAGGAAAGTAAAAGAGCAGGATTAAAGGTTGATTAAAGATTAATGATGGGAATCATTGGGATGGTCCCGGGTTTCGCCGCCACTATACATGCAATCACATCCAAACATCAAACATCCAGGCAAGATATAATCATCCAAATAGAGTTGCTGCAAAACCCCCCATACGGGCGTCAGGTTTGCGTAAGCATCACCTTAGGTATCTGATGTCTCGTCACCATCCAGATCACATACTTACTGCTCTGAAGATATAGATATCCAACTGAAGTTGCGAGCCCCCTATACAGGCGTTAGGCACACAAAAGCATCACCGTCGGCTAGATGTCTCATCACCTCACGGATCACACGCTTGCTACTTCAGGGAATCCCATCCGATTTCTCATCAAGGAGTCAACCGCGTTAATCGACATTCAAATCCTACATATTGAAGTTCTCGCAACATAGGATACGAACAAGATAAATGCAAGCAGGTGATCAATCCACAAGCACACATCGACGATTAACAACGAAATGAAAGATTATATACATGCCATGGAATGTTTAACAAAAGGACATGAGAGCATGGGCAGCGGGGCTAGTCCCCGCACCCCAGTGAAAAGAAACTACTCGCTCATGGTGAGAGGAACAAGAATAACAAGAGAGAGAGAAGTTTCCACCATGAGCATGGTGAAGAAGATGATCGCAGCTCAGTGGAGAAACGGTCTTCTACACAACATCAGAGCAGATCTGGAAGAAGAGAGAAGAACACCACGACATGCGGGGCAGATCTTCTCTCTCCACCTTCTTCTTTTTCTCATAATCCTCGCTCGCATCAGGAGGAGCAGCTCATGGATGAGATGGCGGTGTAGAAATGGCGTAGATGCAGCAGATCTAGATCCAGATCGGCCTGTTCACCCAAATATGGAGTGAAGACTCAGATCTGCAAGCCACCTCGTTCAGATCTGGATCCAGATCTAGATCTAGATCCAGATCTGAATGAGGTGGCTTGCAGATCTGAGTCTTCACTCCATATTTGGGTGAACAGGCCACAAAACCACCACGGGGGCAGGTTCTTAGCTATGGAGATTGTCTCCTTAGGCCCAGGACAGTCCTGCAGCCTTACGGTGTCTAGAGATGATCCTTTGATGGGCTGGAGTCGCGTTCTATTTATAGGCAGATTCGCACTGACTTAAATTCACGACCTCCATAAGTTTGCAACAGGTCACGGCTTTTTGAATGCCGCGGTCGCGGCTTTTTGCACGGTCGCAGTTCCGTTCTATCTTGGCCAACAGGCCATGCTTTTTTTTTGTTAATCATGTGCCCAGGCCGCGTTTGTGTGTGGGGACCGCAGTTGCTGTTGTGAAGGTGGGTGGGGTCGTGGATGCCAAAGCATGGACGGGCACCCCTGGACGCTTGAGTAGGCAGCAGGTGGATGCACAGTTGTCGTCTGTTGCTACAATGAAGGGTGTCAGATGAAGGTACGATGGCTAATGTTCAAGGAGGGAGGCAGAGCCATGGGCGCACCGTTGCTGCAGCTAGGGTTAGCAAAGGTAGAGGGAACGAGGTTGTTGTTATGTGTAGGGGGGTCGTGATTCCTTTTCCATGGCCGCGGTTATGGGCAGGTGCAGAGGTCGTGATTACTTGGCTCGGTCATGCCTTTGCTATAGGTCACGATGTTACGGATCTCAGACTGGTGTTCGTGATCCTGACAAGGATCAGGTCGCGGCTTCATTTTGTCATGCTCATGGCAAGGAAGCAACAGGTCGCGATATTTGGACGTCGCAGTCGCGATTGTTGGGAAGGCAGGTCGCAGGCGTGATCATGGAATCGTGGATAGGTGTCTACGGTGTTTTGTAGGTCATGATTGTTGTGACATGCTCGCGATGATGAGGTCGCGGTTCCCTTATTGCCTTCGGTCGAGACTCTTGGAGTCATGGTCGCAATCATAAGGAACTACAGCCATGAGGAGGGGAGGTCATGGGTTGGAAGGATGAAGCGGCAGAGCTGAAGATCGCGATCGGTGGAGGAATGATCGTGGTCTGTGGTGAGGGGGGGAGCAAAAACCGCAGATAGGTGGCTAAAAGAAAATCGTGATCGGGCTGCATTAACCGTGGTCGCGGTTAGGGTTTAAGATGAAGAAGGATCGTGATCCCTGTTTGTTGGCTGGAGCAACAGGTTATACAGGGCCCCCAAGTAGATTTATGGGCCGAGAAGATCAGGCCCAATGCCCAATTTGACATGCATGAAAGGGGATAAAAATTCAATAAAAATAGGGATAAATCTGATTAAGCCAATTTGCATATAAGAAGATAAGGCCAATAAAAGCTCATTAAAGCAATTAAGCCGAATAAATGCACATATTAGAAGATAAATCCAATAAATGCATGAATGTAACCAAAACTGAGCTAAAAGAGATGATTGAACTAAGATGAATATGCATTCATCAAAATACCCCGAACTTAAACGTTGCTCATCCTCAAGTAACACAAAATCTAAAATACTCGTCGGATGAATGCTTTCAACTCGTGTGATTGCTTCATCTTCACATCACGATTGTTTCTTTTCTGCTCGGTATGACTAAGTGTCTCAACATCCTGAGATCACATAACACATTTTACCATATCTTCGTTCCCAAGTTCGCTTCCCAATATCACTTCCTCTCTACTTTTTCCAAAATCAAGCATGTCAGAGAGTTTTGTAAGAGTCCAGAGATACCCGCAGAACAACAAGTGTGCACATGATCTGAAACTGGTGTTTTTAGGATGTTGGTGAGTGTAGGCATTCATTGTGCCAGTAGGTGGAAAAGGGAGTGAAGGGTGGTATGGAAGGAAGAAATAAATCTCTCCTTTATTCAACTCAAGATTTTTATTATATGATTTGCAATTTCATTGATTGCATTTTTTTGTGCGAATCTCTCCTCTATTCGACTCGAGATTGCATTTTTTTCTTATGTGCGCTTAGGCATCTTTTCTTAGTGGTACACCCCCATTACATAGCGAGGGGTATGGAAGAAGTGTAAAGAGAGGGTGTGCCACCCCGAACTTAGGGTTTGGCACTATATTGGCTAGTTTTGTTTGTTTTTTATGAACGGAGGGGTAAGAAGATGATAGAAGAAGTGTAGAAAAGAGTTCATATCAGAATGCAACTTGATTTGCAATTCAGTGCACCGGGTTGTCCTCCTTATCATACTCTGCTCAAATAATGACTTGATGTGGATCCTGTGGAGATTCCATGCTATCATTCCACTAGTCAGATAAGAAGCACAATGTGTTTGATCCCTCTCAGTTCGACATATACTTGTCATATCTACTGATCATGATGTTAGGATTCATAAGCTTCACACGGTGATTTCCAATCATTGGCTAGTTTCAGAAATTGTTCTTCTTGAGGCTTCGTTTCGAATAAGGAAGGTATAATGATTCAAAAATGCATGGAAAAATAGGATAGTCGGCTAGGTAATGGCTTTGATTGAAACAAAAATGTCACAACTTCATCAAGTTTCTATACAAACTGCTATGAAAACTTTTGAAAATTTTGAAAATTTTTGAAAAATTTGCTCAAAATTGCAATAAAATTTCAATGATGAAATCTTAAGTCTAAAACGGATAGGAGAGGGTGGAAAGTAGAGTATGTACCACCCACCCTCCACCTCGAACTTAGAAATTTGCTCTTCCCGAGCAAACTCTAAATCCGAGATGGAGGAGAAAACTCGTGTCGGTTGGTTCACCAGATGTGGTTGCATTTCTTTTGGCGACGTGTCCTCCATCTAAAATCTCAAAATTGGAAACTATCAAAACTTAAGACTGCATCTTGTGATGCATTGTCTACCAGGTGCAGAATTTTTTGAAAACAAAACTAAAAGTAAAAGCCAAGTTAAAGATTGAGTTGCCTCCCAACAAGCGCCTTTGTTTTACGTCGATGGCTCGACATGATTTCTTCAGCTTTCTGGTAGGTATGTCAGTTTGGACAAATTCATCAATTCATTAGTGGTAGTATCGGCTGTGGTGAAATATATTTTCAAGAGTTGGCCATTTGTCACAAAATTGCCTGACTTGTCACTCCATAAGGTGAATGCACCATGTGGATAGATGCTTTTGACAATGCATGGTCCCGACCAGCGAGAACAGAGTTTCCCTGGGAATAACCTCAGTCTCGAGTTGAACAGCAGAACTTGGTCTCCCACTTGAATGTCCTTCCTCTTCAGATGACCATCATGCCAAAGTTCCATGCGTTCCTTGTAGATTTGTGCATTCTCATAAGCCGTCACCCGGAGTTCTTCTAGGTCTTGAAGTTGCATAATCCTAGCTTCGCCAGCTTTCTTAATGTCAAAATTCAGCTGTTTTATTGCCCACCATGCTTTATGTTCTAGTTCCACGTGCAAGTGACATGATTTTCCATAGATAAGTCTGAAGGGTGTTGTTCCGAGAGGAGTTTTAAACGTGGTTCGGTAGGCCCATAAAGCGTCATTGATTTTCACTGACCAATCCTTTCAGTTGCGTCCTACTGTCTTTTCCAAGATAGCCTTGAGTTGACGGTTCAAAACCTCTACCTACCCACTTATTTGTGGGTGGTAGGGGGAAGCTACCTTGTGCATTACACCATATCTTCTGAACAATGCTTCAAAGCTTCTTTCCAGAAAATGAGAACCTCCGTCGGATATCACAGTTCGTGGGATTCTAAAACGGGGAAAGATAATGTCTTTGAACATTTTAATGACGGATTTTGAATCGCTAGTGACGGTTGGTATGACCTCTACCCATTTAGAGACATAATCTACTACAACAAGGATGTAGGAAAATCCATGTGAGGATGGGAATGGGCCCATGTAGTCTACTCCCCAAACATCAAAAATCTCGACTTCATGCCATAGCTTAAGTGGCATCTCATCTCTTTTCGTAATGTTTCCCGTTCTCTAACACTTATCACATGACAACACAAAGTTGTAAGCATCTCTGGATATGGTTGGCCAAAAGAAACTGCATTGCAAAACCTTCAAAGAAGTTCTCTTAGAACTCATATGGCCTCCGACTGGGCCTGCATTGCATTGCTCTAAAATAAGTTGGGCTTCTTCCTCAGCGATACAACGTCTATAGAGGCCATCAGCACAGAGCTTGAAGAGGTACGGATCATCCCAGTGATATTGCCTCACATCATGCATGAATTTCTTTAGAGCATTTCCAATACACTCAGGGTGGATAACACCAGCGGCAAGGTAGTTCACATAAACCAAGTACCAAGGAGTAGCTTTTGAGACTTTCATAAGTTGGTCATCTGGAAGAGAGTCGTTAATTGGTATATTCTCAGTTTCTAAAGTGTGGATACGACTTAAGTGGTCTGTTACAACATTTTTTGTGCCTCTCTTATCTCTAATCTCAAGATCAAATTCTTGCAATAGGAAAATCCATCCTATTAGCCTTGGTTTTATATCTTTCCTTTTTAGAAGATAACAAATAGCAGCATGATTGGTGTGGACAATCACCTTTGAACCAATGAGGTAGGATCTAAACTTATCAAAGGCATATACGATTGCTAGGAGTTCCTTCTCAGTAGTTGCATAGTTCCTCTAAGCTTCGTCAAGGGTTTTCGATGCATAATAGATGACATGATGTTTCTTCTCTATACATTGGCCCAGGACGGCACCCACAGCGTAATCACTGGCATCACACATAATTTCGAATGGGTGATCCCAATCCGGGGCTCGAATGATTGGTGTTGTTGTAAGGGCATACTTTAGATTGTTAAAACTCTTGATACATTCTTCATCAAAATAGAAGTCAGTGTCCTTCAGCAACAAGTTTGTCATGGGCTTGGTTATCTTGGAGAAATCCTTGATAAACCTTCTATAGAAGCATGCATGACCAAGGAATGTGTGGACTTCTCTTACATTGGTAGGGATAGATAGTTTGGAGATCACTTTGATCCTGGCCTTGTCCACTTCAATTCCTCGGTTACTGACCCTATGGCCAAGGACAATGCCTTCTTTTACCATAAAGTGACATTTCTCCCAATTTAGCACAAGATGTGCTTCTTCACATCGTTTGAGGACCAGGGAGAGGTGCTTTAGGCATGAGTCGTATGAATCCCCATATACAGAGAAATCATCCATAAAAACTTCCATAATGGTTTCAGTTAAACTAGCAAATATGGCTGCCATGCAGCGTTGGAAGGTTGCAGGCTCATTACAGAGCCTGAATGGCATCCTTCTAAAGGTGTATGTTCCAAAGGGGCAAGTAAAAGTAGTTTTCTCTTGATCATCTAGATGTATAGGAATTTGATAGAATCCAGAGTAACCATCGAGATAACAGAAATATTCTTGGTGAGCCAATCTCTCTAGGACTTGATCTAGGAAAGGCATCGGGAAATGATCCTTGTGTGTGGCCTTGTTCAACTTCTTGTAATCAATGCACATCCTCCACCCGGTTACTATTCGAGTGGGGATGAGTTCATTATCTTCATTCTGTATCACAGTAGTGCCACCTTTCTTTGGAACAACATGTACAGGACTCACCCAAGGTGAGTCAAATATCAGATAGATGATTCTGATAGTGAGCAAATTGATGACTTCACAGAAGACTACTTCATTCATATTAGGATTCAACTTTCGTTGATGCTCAACAGTCGGCTTGTGGTCTTCTACCATAGGGATTTTGTGCATGCAAAGCGCTTGACTGACTCCGGTGAGATCGCTCATCTTATAGCCGATAGCTTTCTTTCTTTACTTTAATTCTTTTAGGAGTTTATCTTCTTGTTCGGTCGTTATATCAGAATTTATAATAACTGGACAAACCTTGAGATCATCCAAAAATACGTACTTAAGTCCCTCGGGAAGGGGCTTCATTTCAAGGGATTATGGCTTCTCGCATGGCTCTTTAGTAACATTCACAGCTTTGAGTTCCTCATACCTAGCTTCAAGATCTTCTTCTACAGAGTCGAGGTGAAGGATACAATCCTTAACTTGTTCGCTGATGGAATTATCAGCAGATGGGTTTCTTAGAGCCACTTCTAAAGGATTGTCTTATTCATACTCCTCTTATGTGAGGAGCGACATTTGCTCAATGCAATAAATCAAATAGACTTCTTCCTGCATGCTTGGTCTTCACATGCTATCAAAAACCTTGAACTCGAGGGTTTCTTTCCCTAGTCTAAGCAGCAAGGTCCCTGCTTCAACATCAATCAAAGCTCTTGCAGTGACGAGGAAAGGACGGCCAAAGATAAGAGGGTATCTGGCGTCTTCTTTTATGTCCATGATGACGAAGTCACATGGGACATAAGAGTCTTTTCCAACCTTGACAGGGACATCTTCAATGATTCCTAAGGGAAGAGTCATAGAGTTATCTACAAGTTGTATGGTCATTCTAGTTGGGAGAAGTTCTGCAAACCCTAACCTCTTACAAAGGCTAAGTGGCATGATAGAGATGCTAGCACTGAGATCGGCCAATCCCTTCTTACATGAAGAGTCACCGATATGGCCCGGGTCTTTCTGTTTCTTGGGCATCTTGCTCTGAATAATATCGGAGGCGGTCGTTGCTGACTTCACCATCTCATATTCTTCAGTTATATATTTCCTTGTGAGAAGTGACTTCAAGTACTTCGTCCATGCTAGTATCTCAGCCAGAGCATCAAGGAAGGGTATATCAACATGAATCTTCTTCATGGCTTCCTTGAACTTATTGAAACGGGTATCAAGCATTGTCTGCTTCAAACGAGCTAGGAAAGGAGGACGAGGCTTGTATACTAGCACATCTGACTCAGGTGTGTCTTCTGCCTCTGCAGCCAATGGTTCCTCCAATCTTGCTTTGTCTGTCTTATTAGCGGTTGGTTGTTCCTTCGGTTGAGACTCAGGTATTGTAGAGTCTTGGACATTCACGAAGTCATCATCGTCTTCTATAACAACCAATGATGTCTTGACTGGAGGGTCAGTATAGTCTTTCCCAGACCTGGTGGTGACAACCTTCAGTTGCTCAGGATGTTTAGGATTGTTCTCTGGTTGGTCATCAAAGGCTCCAGTAGGTGGCTTCATGCTAGCTGCAAGTTGAGCTAGTTGATATTCAATAGCCTTCTAATGGGCTTGCTGGTTAGCTATCATAGTCTATTGTGAATGCAGCATCTTCTCAATAGCTGATAAATTATTATAAGGAGGGACGGGACCGGCTTGTTTCCCCTGTTGTTGTTGTTGATAGGGGACTTGGTTGGGGTTCTGAAACTGAGAATTGTTCTGATAATTGTTGTAGTTTCTATTCTGGTAGTTTCCTCTAAAGTTCCCTTGATTCCCGAAATTTGGTTGTTGGTTATACTGGAATCATGGAGGGCCTCGTTGTTGAGTATTTGAACCAAGTTGTCATGAGTTTTCCGCTCCAGAAGGATTTCCGTATTGAAAACCTGGATGGTTCCTATTCTGATTCGGATTATAGTACCCCTGACCAGGGATGGTGTTGACAACATTCAGATTTTCCATTTGACCATTATCTCCTTGGGCACAGGTATTGCTCAAAACAACATCATAGAGAATGTTACAGGCTAGAGTAGAATGATCAGTTCCCTTACATGCTTCACAGAAGAGTGAAACTGACTTAACTTGTTCTTGTTGTCAAGGTGGTGAGCGTCTTCTTTCATAGGCGAAAAAAGATGTTTCAAGTTGGTCTTGCTTGGCGACTAGAAGCTTAAGAGACTCCGCAATAGACTTGTACTCAGGAGTAGCTTTTGCCATAGCAACCTTCAACACTCCTTTACTTACGGGTCTACCCCAGTTGGCTTGATTTTCAGCTCTAAGAGTGACAACCTTCCACGCGCTATCATAGCTTTGACGCATGAAGTTTCCTCCAGATGAGGAATCTAAAAACTTCTTGATGTCATCATCCACACCCCTATAGAAGATTTTGATGAGTTGATTTTTAGGAATGTCGTGGTGTGGACACTTGCACAGGAGCTATTTGTATCTTTCCCATGCTTCAGCTAGGGATTCTCCAGGGACCTGGGTGAATTGCGTTATTCGGCCCCTGATTTCATAGGTGAGAGAAGGTGGATAAAACTTTTCCAGAAAAAACATTTTGAAGTTGTTCCCAAGTGGTGATGGGTTCGCATTGCAAGGAGTTATACCAACTCATGGCTCTATCGGCGAGAAAGTATTTGAAGAGACAGACTCTGATGGCATCATCCGTGACTCCATTTTGCTTTGTCATGGCACATAGATCTATAAACCTCAGAAGATGTTCTTGACTATCTTCTCCTTGCTTACCATAGAAAGTATTGTTTTGAAGCAGCGTAACCCAATGTGCTCTTCTCTCAAAATTCAGAGCATTGATGGGAGGAGGTTGTAATGTTAACTAAACCATTATATTATCTACAAATTGAACAAAAATACCAAGAAGGATATAAATGAAAGGAAAAGATGGGAAAGAGGGTCAAAATACAAAATTATAGAATTTAGTATGTTACAACACTCCACCCCTTAAAGAGGATTTCGTCCTCGAAATCACAAGTAAGAAGGGAAGGGTGAGTGTGCAACATCTCATCACAAAACTTCAGGTTATTTCTCCAACCTTAACATATACCAAACAACTCATCAACATATACTCCACAAGCATCTTGACATAGGTTAGGTTCTCAAGGATCACCTAGGTTCCATTATTTAGATATTCTTTTTAGGAGATTTAACATTATTTACATTTTTGGCTCATTAACATTATATTCATTATGATATCACATTATCACCATTATTTTAATTATGGCATGTCATAATCACTTTATAACCAAGAAATTTATATTTCATTATCATCCATGAAACATATATATATATATATATATATATATATTTCTCATTTATCTTACTAATAATTTAGCAAAATTATGGGTTACTCAATTCCCTCAATATACTTGATCATTATCCTGAACATTCTGAACTTTGACTTCATTATCCTTATACTATCACCACATTAAGTTATAACGAATTATTTTGCATGAAATATTCAATTTGTCATTAAGTCTTCGTTCAATCCAAATTATGTCACATCAATTACATATATTTATATTAAACGTTATCTCATTACCACATTATCTTTATTTCTCACATTAATGTCATCATTAATCATTTTCTCATATTTATGTATATTATTGATTTGCACATTTATGTGAATCGAATCACTTGATATTCATATTGAAGCTATTCCATGTATTTTAATGATCAAGGTGAGGCATATTACGAATTGATTCACATTAAGTGACTAATCGTGTGTGTATTAGATAACAAGGTAGCATACTATGCATTTCATATTGATGACTTGATTAATATGTGATTAGATGATTATATATATCATTTATGTATATCAAAGTATGTTAACTGATTATGAAACCTAATGTCATTAATGTATCATGAAAGGCATTAAGGATGTATATGTTAAGGTTAGATGATTACAACTTAGGGTTCAGGTTAATGTGATCACTAAATTTTACTTAGCATGTATTAAGTCTAAGATTAGGTTACAATTATCTTACTTGTCATTTCATTAGGGTTTATTGGTTTATGACATGGGCAACACCATGCATATCCATTAGGATTAATATGTGAGTTACTCATATTATGTGCATTAGGTATTCATTAGGGTTTGAACATATAAATTATTCCTTAGATGATCATTATATGTTCATTAATATATAAACAAGCACGTTAGGCTATAACTATAACTTGTTTGGACCCCACTAAGGTTTCAAGCACAACCTCCTAAGTATGGGGTTAGGGTTTCTAAAGATAGTGTAGATAGATTTCAAGATGTCATAGGGTTCCATCCCCCTAAAGAGGATTTCGTCCTCAAAATCTAACCACCCAACATCATCAAACTAACTATACGCCACCCCTTAAAGGGTTCAACCTATCAAGCCAAACTACACTAGGGTTAAAGGATGAGTCTAACTTAACCATGTACAAGATCCATCACACTTCCACTGCACACTCTAATAGCTCACTTAACCCCAAACTGCAAAGTCTAGGTTCTAGGGATAACTATCCAAACATGTGGTCCTATGGGTCATAAGGAAACTAGTCTTGGTATCCATCCTCAAAAAAGTCACCATAAACCTAAAACTTAGGGTTCCCAAAGATATACAACATAGATGTCTAAGGTCACTATTACCTAAAAGCAAACTATTTTAGACAATCCATTTCAGCTTAGGCCAGGCTAGTATCATATGGATCTGGGATTCCTCGTAAACCAGGCAAGTGGCACGGAGGAAAATATTACCAGCCCCCAGAACTTGATCCTTTCTAGACACCTTCGCTTCAACTTCATGCCCTAATAGTTGCCTAAAGAAAAACCTAAGCAATATTAAGTTATGCATATTTAGTTTTATTCATCATGATACTAATGTGGAACTATAGGGTCCTAAATCAACCTTTCATCATTTATAGATCAACTCTAGGGAAACCATGTCACCAAAAGGAACTATGTAAGACAGGGATTCTAATTAGGGAGACAAAAATGAAATAGTCAGATTCCGACTACCATGGGCTCTAATACCATGCTGTAAGGGAGTGAAATCACCCCTTTACTAAAAATTTGAAGAATTGACATCCATTCCAAACCCTCTCAGAGGTATGATGGAATGGGCATAAATTTTCCAATTTTATTAAACATTGGTATACAACAGACCATTAGAAAGCAGCGGAATAAAAAAATAACTGACTGTATTCAATTTCATAAAAAGTTTACAAAAATACATCAAATTCTCCCATTAGGGTTTACATCAAGACACACAATTAGGATCTAGATAGAGGGAAGTCTAGACTACTACAATCTTCTCTCCAAGCAACATCTCCATCAACTGAGTCCAAGCCAAAAGCTAAGATCTTCCTTGTCTTGTCCATCACCTTACTCAGCACCTGGGTGGTTGGGAAGACACCCAGCAAAAAGGGAAAGGGAAGAAAAGTATGTGTCACAAAACTAGTCTAGGATAACAAGATAAGTAAAGAAAATAAGAATAGGTTAGGGATCATCATAAGATGAAGATAACAAGAGTATGAGGTTATATTCAAAAGAAACTTGCCATTAACAATTATATCAAAAAAGATTTGCATGTAAGATAATTATGTCTACCTAACTAAGTAGGGTTGAGGCACCTACCGGACCTATAACCTTAGGTGAGGGGAGAATAAGACATTCCCAGTCACCTACAATATTATGGGGAGAATAAGACATTCCCCAGGGTGATTATTTACATGCCCTCTGTGGGTGGTTGTACATAAGTACCGCTACTTTAAATTAAATAGAACATAAATCCACATGCTAGAAAAAGTAGTCATGGCAAGAATAATCATATGAATCAATAAGCATGGCAGTGGGGTATAAGACCCAAACAAGAAGAAATTATAATCTAATTTGAGGTATGAACAACATTAGGATTCAAGAATAGAATATTTAGGGTTCATTTAAGCCTCATTAGGGAAATATAGGGTTTGGCTGCAATTATCCCAACATAGGGTGTAAGGAATGCACATACATAAATAAGTATTGCACATACATAGCACATACCTCTCTTACTGATATCAATTACTAACTTTCACAACTTTAATTGAGTCCAAGTTCCACTTTGCCTATTTTCAATGTATTAGAGTGCATAGTGCACATTAATATATAGAAACCCTAATTTTATAATTTTTTAGCAAAATTCGGATTTAGCTTTTGAAAATATCACCAATGAACTTATTAGGTTCTCCTGATCAAGAAAACATATTTTTATGTTAATTTTGGAGTTATGATGATTAAGATGTAATTTTTATGGAATTTGTGCATTAAATTCATTTTACAAAAATCACCCTTCATCAAACCATGAAATCAGAACTTTAACATATTTTTATTAGATATATATTAATTTTCCAATTCCAAAACATATTTATTTGTCAAATTTGGATAAGCGGATTAGAATATATGAATTTTTCAATACTGACCAATAGGAAATTACCACATCATCAAACCGATCGAGATAATTGAAGAGAGAGGGAGAGGGAGAAAATACCATTCAACTCAAGATCAGGTTTGAAGTTGCATAGGTAACCAAACTAGATCTTCTAGAGAAGGTAAAATAGCAAGAAACCAAAACCCTAGAAGAACATGGTAAAAAGAGATGGAAATCATCGATTATCAACATAGAAGCATGGGTTTTAAGCATGTACTAAGAAATATATGAGAAGGGGGTTAACAAAACTTGCCTCTAGGAATGTAATAAGATCCAAACAGAAATGATCCCGAGATTATAAGGTATGGTTGCTCCAAGATAAGCTCCTTTCTTGAGCAAAGATCACCTTCTCCACTTTAAAGGTGCAAACCCTAGCAAAAGAGCATGGAGATGAGATGTTTTAGGGTTTTAGGTGGAGTTTTACCATGTATAGTCCTGGTTCTGACCGAGAACAAGGAATACTAACAGTATGAAAATAGGGAAGGAAGGGAGGAAACTTACTAGTTTTGGTCGAATTCACCAAGGAGGAGCTTTAGAAACCCTAATAGAGCAATTTGGAAACCCTAGGAGCCTTCTTCACCAAGCTAGGCTCCCTATATTACCTTGGGACAGAAAATTCATGACCAAATACAAAATAAAATATTCTCTAAGCTAGAGGAAAGAAAAGGAGAGCAAGATTTTTCGAATTGTGAGTTGGGAAGGGGTAGACATGGCTATATAAAGAAAGAGGTGAAGCATGAGGTGTCTAACCAAGTGTCTTTAGCCTAGGGCTTGATGGCCATGCAAGAGGACAGCTCATGGACTCTTCTTGGATATCAAAAGTCGGTCCTAAGAGACCCTAGAGCCTTCTAGGCCATACCCACCATTTTCAAGAAAGAAATAACCTCATTGGTTGATAGCTTTTAAAGATAAGGGTAATCCCTATAATGCCCTTGGAAAGAAATACCATCAAACCAAAGTGAAACTAGGTGCTCCAATGGTTTAAAAACTCATTAATGGTAAGGGAATATCTAAGGATTAAAATTCAGTTGATAATTTGCAAATAAAACCTCCCAATTGGGTAAATTACATAAAAGTCCAGAATGTACCTAAAATTGCATAACTTGCACAAACAACATCCAAATCGAACTAAATTTGAAACTTAGGATAATTTTATGTTTTCAAATCATATCAAAAAGTTATATTAAGGTTTAGAGCACTTGATTATGGTAATTAATCTTTCATTGAGGCATTTGTGCATAAACCCTTAAATTGGTACAATTAGTAAATAAATGTTCACTAAACCATTATATTCTCTACAAATTGTACAAAAAGGCCAAGAATGATAGAAATGAAAGGAAAAGATGGGACAGAGGGTCAAAATACAAAATTACATAATTCAGTATGTTGCATTCACCATTCCTCATGGTCAGTACACAAGAGAGACATACCAGTCAACTGCAACATGTGACATATAGTCAAACAATGAAAGTCCTAGCCCACCTTGGTATAGGGCACGGTGCTAGTAAAACTGAGCTACAGCCCATAGACACACTCCTTCCAGGGTATGGCCCATAGCCAATCATGTGAAACCACATAAGCGACATATCACTGAGCTACGGCTCGTAGCCGCACTCCTGCCAGAATATGGCCCGCAACCAATCATGTGAATGCATATCCTCAACAATATATGACTCCAAACTTCCTCTAAAGGAAAGCAAGTTTCACCATCCAACAAGTGCTAATGCTGAAATGGATCTATGGCACAGGGCAAAACTACATGATTAGGTTCCACTTGATTAGTTAAGTCAATTAACTGTCTTTTGGGCATCAATCAAGTTGCAACGTATAAAGTCATAACAAACTCTACAAAGATAATGGCATACCACACTTTCAAAAGATATAACCTATGGGGTGTGAACTTATCACAATATCACCACATGATGCATGTATTATTGTCAATCACCACATCATCAATACCAAGATCACATGCTATGGGGTATCGATTCCTCAACTCATCATTTTGTATCACAAGTACCTCAACATGCCTCATAAGGGCATATTCAACTTGTGTCATATCATAATCACCATAGCCTACACTAGCCATGATTATCAAGATCAAGTCACCTGCATGGTTAGAAGTTCATAAATAAGAGAGACAACCACATAACATCATAACTATTCCATGATAGAGAAACAAGCAAGATCATTGTTCATTATTAGAGTTAGGGTTTCCTCTTAGCAGATTAGAGTTTATAAGACTAGGTTCAACCATCAACCCTACATCATCACCCTCCATCATCTTGGAGTGTATGAGGAGTAGGAAACATCATTAAAGTTGATTAGATAACATTCCAAACAACATTATATATAGCATATGTATCATTCATATGTGAATATCATTAAGTGTTCATATGTGCTTCTCTTCCACTACCATAATCCTAAGTTAACCACATAACCACATAGGTCACGAAGACCCATCATGGTCCATGTCATGACTGCAACCCTCATGTGTCTCAACCATCCATCACATGTCGTGACATCCACCCTCTAGGTCATGTCGCGTCCGCGACACCTAGGGTTAGGGTTTCACAAGGCATCTCAACCAAAGGTGTCTCAACCTCCACCTATTTCACAACCCAAGACCATCACAGTTGCAACCCTACACTCTAGGGTGAGTCTCAACTCAAGCAAGGTAGGAACAAGACACCAACACCAAGGGTGACTAGGCCACTTAACACAAAACGCCTTGTCCTAGCACCACTAGGTCAAACTAAACCACAAGGAGATACCTCGACCAAAAGTTATCAAGGTCACAACCAAGAAGAGGGAAGTGTTGTGACCACACTAAGGTACACTATCTAGGTCTCAAAATAGAACTAAAACCAAGGACAACTCCATGGTTACCATGAAGGAAAACTCAAGCAATCGATCACCAAACCCTAAAGCACAGGTCAAGGAACCACCAAGAAAGAACCTCTTCTGAAACAAGGAAAACCATGCTCAAGATAACCAAGCCGAACCTAATATCTATCCCACTTCTAGGTACATGAACACCATGCATGGGAGAAAGATCAAGGACAAAACCTAGAGAAAAACATCCATAACTCATCATCTACTAAATCAGGTACACATAGATTAGGGTTTTAGATTTCTCCCAAACCAAGCAAGGTATCTCCACCAAACAAGCTCTAGAGGTTAATACTAAGCACTATCATGGTGAGGAAGCAGTTTATAGGAAGAATAAAGTAATAAAAAGCATTAATAAGTGCAATAATGGAGTAGGTTTAGTGTTATATAACCCACCTTAAGATGATCACCACCAAGAGCTTCAAGCTCCAAACTCCAAGATCAAGAGCTCCAAGCACACAATACAAGGGTTGAAGAAGCTTCACCAAAAGCTCCACACTTGGCCACAAAAGCACCTCAAGAAGGAGAAGATACCAAAGTCAAATGTAGCCCAAGAAAAGAAGAAAAGAAGCACTTGGCCGTACTAAAAGAGGAAGCAAGAAAGAGAGGAGAAATCCTCTTCACACTTGGGTCTACCTTGTCCAAACATGGTCTATGACCCTTGTGATGAGGGGTTTCTCTCCAAAAATAGCCATCATGGAAGAACTGTGGTCTAGGGCCAAGAAAAGATAGGAAGATGAAGGTAGGAGATCAAAAGAAACATCAACTTAGAAAACAAACACTTACCAAGGGTGGAAGGTGAGCTCAAATCACCACCACCACCACATGAAAGAGGAGATTGATCCCCCAAGCTCCAAGGACGAACCTCCTTGATCCACCAAGCTCCAAGAAAAAGCAAAGGAGGAAGAAGGTATATGGCCAAAAAGGATTGCAAGAAAGAATATATAAGGGGTTATATGGATGGAAGATGAAAGAGAGAGCAAAGGGTGAGGTGTCAACACACTAAGGGATGCAAGGGACACTTGCCCTCACAAAAGATCAACATGCATCCACATGAAACCACTTAAACATGACATGCAAGACATGGTGATACACTCTAGGTAGTGTCTCGACCACCATGGATTCTCACATGGTCGCGATCGTGACCTTCCTAGGTTGCACCATCCATGGTCGCAACACCACTTATCACCATCTCCTCTAGGTTGAGACAAAGCACCTCCACAAACCCTAGGTCGAGACAACCCCAACTAGGTCAATCATCTCGACCCAAGACCACCCTGGACTACCTAGTTCATGACTCAAACACCTTGAGGAGGTATCTCAACTTTGGCACCCTCTAAAACCAACCTTGGTCACAACCCAAGGTCAAGACAACACAACCAACTCACACATGGTCAAGGTACTCAACACTCATCTCAACCTAATCACCACCTAGGGTGATACTCCTCAACCAAGGATCAAATAAGGAACCCTTTTCTTTCTATTTCCTCTATATGATGTTAAGAAAGAGTGTTAACACTATAGAGGTGGAAAATTGCACATCAACCCCCTATACTAGGTAAATTGCAATTTGCACCAGAGCTAGCATAGAAATCACAAACAACATCCAAATAGGCTCAAACTGGATATTTAAGCTCTCCAAAAGCCCTAATTATATCTCAAAATATTAGATCAAGGTTCTAAGAACATGATTAAGCCAAAGCAATAGGGTTACACCAAAACTCAGGCCATGGTCCTTACAAGCCATAAAGCCCTAACAAGGATTTCACCCCCAAAATCCTAATGGAAAAGAGAGGGATACTTCCTCATCATCTCTTTCTCGAGCTCCTACATGGTTTCCTCAGCACCACAGTGATGCCAAAGAACCTTGGCGGGCACTATGTCCTTCTTCTTCAACTTCTTCACCCTTTTGTCAAGGATCAACACTAGATCTTCAACATAGGATATATCTTCATAAAGTTCTACCTCTACTGGCTGCAGCACTAACTCTGTATCATGATGGCACTTCCTCAACATACTCACATGAAACACTAGATGCAACCTATGCAACTCAGGTGGCAACTCCAACTTGTAGGCCACCTTCCCAACACATGCCACCACATGGTAAGGTCCCATAAACCTGGGAGCTAACTTACCCTTCTTCCCAAACCTCAAAACACCTTTCTAGGGAGAGACCTTGAGGTACACTCTGTCTCCCACTTGGAACTCTAAGGGTCTACATCGGTTATCTACAAATCACTTCTACCTATCATGCGCTGCCTTCAGTTACTATTGAATCACTTTGATCTTTTTTGTTGTCTGTAGCACAAGCTCAGGACCAAAACGTCAATACTCACCTGTCTCATACCAACACAACGGAGACCTACAACTCCTCCCATATAATACCTCATACGGTGCCATGTCTATGCTTCATTGATAATTGTTATTGTAGGTTAACTCTATCAAACTGAGGTGTATGTCTCAACTGCCCAAAAACTGAAGAACACAAGCTCTCAACAGATCCTCCAAGGTCTAAATGGTCCTCTAATATTGATAATCTATCTGTGGGTGGAAGGCAGTGCTGAACCTCAATTGCATACTCAAAGTTGTGTTCAGTAGATCCCAAAAGATACTTGTGAATTGGGGACCTCTGTCAGATATGATGGTAGCTGGAACTCTGTGTAAGTGCACTATCTCATCAACATAGATCTGGGCAAGCTTCTTAGTTGTATATGTCATCTTCACTGGAAGGAAATGCGCTGACTTGGTCAACCTGTCAACAATCACCCAAATGGAATTGTGACCTTTTGTTATCCTAGGAAGACCAACCATAAAGTTCATAGTCACATGATCCCATTTCCACTGTGGTATAGGTAACGATTGCAACGTTCCTGAAAACTTTTGATGTTCGGCTTTAACCTGTTGATATATAGAGCATCTTGCAAAAAAATCTGCTACATCCCGCTTCAAGCCAGACCACCGATACATGTCCTTCTAGTTATGATACATCTTGGTGCTACCTAGGTGCATAACGTACATGGAAGAGTGAGCCTCTTCCAACACCATCTTCCTTAGGTCATCCGCATCAGGAACCACAACTCTACCATGGTAACAAAACCTCCCAACATCTGAATCATGGAAGCCATCATGCTTCTCACTATCAAACTGTGATCTAATCTATTGTATCATGATATCAGCCTATTCTTCCTCTCTAATATGGTGCCTCATCCTGGGCTTCACCTCCAACTGTGATAACAATCCCTCTAGTAAAGGAAAATTCTAGCTTCACATTCATCTGATGTAGGGAGATCAGCATGTCTCGCTTGTGGCGCACCAAAAAACTCAAGTGGGCTCAATCCACATGCAAAGAAGAAGACTTCCTGCTCAATGAAACTACCACAACATTAGCCTTCCCTGGATGGTAATCAATTGTGCAGTCATAGTCCTTGATTAACTCCATCTAGCGCCATTGCTTCATATTCAACTCATGTTGTGAGAAGATGTACTCAGGTTATTATGATATATGAAGATCTAACACTTTTCTCCATAAAGGTAGTGCCTCTAGATCTTCAGGGCATGGACCACAAAAACTACATCCAGTTCAAGGGTTGGCTAATTCTCCTTGTGTTTCTTAAGTTGTCGAGAAGTAAAATAAGCCACTTACTTGTCCTGCATCAACACACAACCCAAGCCATGCCTGGACACATCATAAAAGACTTATACCCCTTCCCTTGCTCAGGATAGACCAAAATTGGTGCACTTGTCTACTTCTCCTTCAACTTATAGAAAGCACGCTGACATCCATCATCCCAAACGTACGACACATCCCTCCTTGTCAACTTTGTTAGGGGAAAATTGATAGCACTAAAGCCCTTGATGAACCTCATGTAATAGCCTTCCACACCCAGAAAGTTGCATGCTCCCACTCTTATCATTGACTCAACCTTCTTGGGTCCACAAGAACTCCCTCGGCAGATATAACATGCCCTAGAAAAGCCATTTCTTTTAGCCAGAACTCACACTTGCTAAACTTGGCATAAAGCTGATGCTGCCTTAACACAGTTAATGTGTGATGGAGATCTTGCTCATGCTACTAGAAGTCACGACTATATATCAGGATGTCATCTATGAAGAGCACTAAAAACTTGTCAAGAAACGGTCATAATACCATGTTCATCAAGTCCATGAATGTTTTCAGTGCATTGGTTAGCCTAAATGGCATAACCAGGGACTCATAGTGACCATATCTCATCCTAAAAGCAAACCTAGGTGTGTCATCCTCCTTGATCCTTAGTTGGTGATACCCTGATCTCAAGTATATCTTCAAGAACATTGTCGTGCCACCCAACTGATCAAATAGGTCATCTATCCTTGGCATGGGATACTTGTTCTTTATCGTCACCTTGTTCAACTGTCTGTAGTCTATATGCAACATCATGGACCCCTCTTTCTTTTTCACGAACAACACTGGAGCACCCCAATATGACGTACTCATCCTTAGGTGACATACTCGGCCTGATAAAACCTTTGTCAAGTGACTCTTGTGACTGTCTCTTCAACTCTGCCATCTCTACTAGAGCCATCCTGTATGGTGTCTGGGATATCAGTTGCGTGCGGGGAACTAGACTGATCTCAAAATCAAACTCTCAGGGTGGGGAAACACCTGGAAAATCCTCAGGAAACATGTCCTCAAATTTGCTAACAACTGGCACCTCTTGAATACTAGAACTCCTCACCTCAGTATTTAGCACATGTGCCAAGAATGCCTCGCAATCATGCCACAACAGCTTCCCCGCCACCATCGTCAATGCCAAACACGTCATAAGAATCTTCCTATCTCCCTGGAAGATCCACGTCTTACTGCCATCTACAAACATTGCCTGTTTGGAACTACAATCCAATACCACTTCATACTTCTCCAAGGTGTCCATTCCAAGGATTACATTGAATCCATTCATGTCAAGTGGTATGGGATCCACTTGAATGTTGTGCCCTAAAAAAGAAAGTACACACCTCCTACAACACTACAAAACCAACTAATGGGGTCTCTAACAACAATCTACCCCTCCTATGACTAACAGGAAAAAGACAACTGTCAAACACTTCTCAAGTGATAAAAGAGTGTGTTGCACCCCAGTCAACCAAAACATATATAAAGTAATAAGATGACAAATCGGAATGAAATAACTCTATTTGACTTGTCACTACTCACGGGTTGACCATCACCTCTGACTGAATCATAGCGTAGAATCTAGTTGTTTCTTGTTGTCTCCTCCATCCTCTGCTTCCCTAAGCAGACGATCCAACCTGTGATGCTTGGCCACATCCTCATCCTCCAGCACTGCTGAATTGCTGCCTCTACAAGCCCTGCTGGATCTACCTCAGTTGGTGGATCACCTCATCATCTCTCACTAGGCACTCACATCTCAGATGTCCTACTTGCCCCCACTTATGGAAAGATCTGGTTTCAAAGTGCAACCTAGATGGCCTCGTCACTGACACTGACGTCATTCTGTGAGCCCCAATAGGTGGAAGGCTACAGCCTCTACCTTTACTTAGCAACCACTACGTCTGCGCATTGAACCTCTGTGATGCTGGCAGTGCAGAAAGCCTCGACTTCTTAAAGCCTCCTGATGACTATCCCTGAGACTGTGCATGCCTCTTCCTGGCACTTGCCTCTTGCTTCTCTATCACAGATCTCTCTATCCTCCGAATAGACTCCACAAACATGGCAAACCTTTCTCGATTCTCTAAGGCAGCCATTGGGGTAGACAACTCAGTATTCAACCCCTTCTTAAAATGTTGTATTGTCTGTAGCAGCCATGTGAGGACAAGACCAAAGAAGCTCCACCAACTTAACCTTGTACTCATTGATAAACATGGATCCCTACTGGATACATTCAAACTGACTGTTCTTCTTGTCCACATAAGTCTGTGGGAAGTACCAACTGATGATCTCACATTGGAACTCCTCCCATCCAACAACCACTCTAGGCCTCTTCTCCTCTTCTATGTCCCACCAATGGCTAGCACTCCCTTTCATAAGTTACACAACATGCTTCACCTTATCTACCTCCGGAATGCTAAGGATCTTAAAGGCTTTCTCAAGATCGGTAAGCCACATATCAACATTCGTTGGATCGGCTCTCCCAACATACTCCACTGCCCCAACATGATGAAGCCGCTCAAAAGTCTTCCCAATACCGAAAGATTTTGCATTGGGAACTGGTGCCCTAGGCTGAGGTGCGGGCATCCTATCCGTCATATGTGTCATAGTAGCCACAAACTGCCCAAAAAAGGACTAAAAGGCAGGATTCTCAAGCGTGGTTGGGTCAAACTGAGGGACCTAAGGCACCCGATCTTCTTGTGCCTGATTCCTTGCACCACCACCTGGTGCAGCAACACTACTCTCAGCAGTGTGTTCTTCATGTTCACTACACATCTTTAAGCTTTTTGCTAATTTCTACATAAGCAAAAAACACTATGAGACAGACTGAAGGACACAAGAATAGACACAAAACCTAGTGCTAGGTCCTTATACACCCAGTGAACCTAAAGTTCTGATACCAACCAAACTATGACACCCCATGCCACAAACCACAAGATAACTCAAAACTAAACACAGAACCAAACTAAAAAATAAGATTACTGGAAAAAAAAATAGGAATCAAAACCATTTTCAGTAAGCATCAAAGCAACAAAATCCTTTACATATAAGTCCTAATAGGACACAAGGTACTTACATCAACATGTTCTTATTGCGTATGCCATCAACCTGTTACAAGAGAGCCTATTCCAAACATGTATACATGTTGACTATACCCTTACATTAAAAGGGGCACATGAGCCAAAACCATGTATCGAAAGCACGTCTACAAAACACACCCACAAACTATCCCAAAGACCTAAGTGTAAATGGATGACTATAGGACTCTAACAATAAAAGACCATAAGCAACACTTCCAACCTTATCATCTACTATCCTTCTTGTTGTTGCTCAGCCTCTGATGCACGATCTCTACCTTCTCGTGTACGTCCACCTAAAAGATGTGGGAAACCCATGGGGTAAGATGCCAAAGATCAACGGGAGATATAACTCTCCACCAACACTATTATTAGCATAGATGAGGTGATTAAAGAACAAAAGTAAAGCTACAACTATGATAAGTAGGTTATTATCACTAACAATATAAGCAATTGCAATTTGATTATGAAACATCATATCATCATAAAAATGAAAATGAAGAATATGTATGTTAACCACCAGCTATACTGTATAAAAGCAAGCAAGGCCTCATCCAATATTTTTGTATTTGATCCTAAGCAAGTATACTGCATGGCTTATTATGTATTGTATTATACCCTGAGGATTTGAGTCGTACCACCCAAATCCAACCGACCACTACTAAGTTGAAATTGGTTCCAGACAAGGTCTATGGAAGAGTCTGAATCCATGACCTCACCATTCCTCGTGATCAGTACATGAGTACACATTAGAGACATACCCATCAACTGCAACATGTGACATATAGTCAAATAGTGAAAGTACTAGCCCACCTTGGTATAGGTCACGACGCTAGTGAAATTGGGATGTGTCCTATAGCCGCATCTTGCCAAGGTATGGCCCGCAACCAATCTTGTGAAACCACATATGCAACATATCACTGAGCTACAACCCATAGCTGCACTCATGCCAGTGTATGGTCTACAACCAATCTTATGAATGCATATACTCAAAAATATATGACTCTAAGCTTCCTCTAAAGGAGATCTCATTTCACCGTCCCACAAGTGCTGACACTGAAATGGATATATGGAATAGGGCAAAATTACATGATTAGGTTCCACTTGATTAGTTAAGTCAATTAAGTGTCTTTTTGGCACCAATCAAGTTACAACATATAAAATCATAGCATACTCTACAAAGATAAGGGCATAGCA
This sequence comes from Alisma plantago-aquatica, assembly GCA_963693085.1. NCBI lineage: Eukaryota > Viridiplantae > Streptophyta > Magnoliopsida > Alismatales > Alismataceae > Alisma > Alisma plantago-aquatica. Next base: position 1,243,712,245 of record OY856409.1, read on the forward strand.
GATTTTGAGAAGATATAACCTATGGGGTGTGAACTTGTCGCACTATCACCACATGATGTTTGTATTATTGTCAATCGCCACATCATCAATACCAATATCATATGTTATAGGATATTGATCCCTCAGCTCATCATTCATGTATCACAAGTACCTCAACATGCCTCACAAGGGCATATGCAACCTATGTCATATAATAATCACCACAACTTACACTAGCCATGATTATCAAGCTCATGTCACATGCATGGTTAGAAGTTCATAAACAAGAGATACAACCACATAACATCATAACTAGTCCATGACAGAGAAATAAGCAAGATCATTGTTCATTATTAGAGTTAGGGTTTTCTCTTAGCGGATTAGAGTTTACAAGACTGGGTTCAACCATAAACCCTAAAACCATCACCCTCCATCATCTTAGAGTGTATGAGGAGTAGGAAACATCATTAAAGTTGATTAGATAACATTTTAAACAACAATATAAATAGCATATGTGCCATTCATATGTGAATATCATTAAGTGATCATATGTGCTTCTCTTCCACCTAACATCACCCTAAGTTAACCACATAACCACATAGGTCACGACCACCCATCATGGTCCATGTCACAACCGCAACCCTCATGTGTCTCAACCATCCATCACATGTCACGACCTCCACCCTCTAGGTCATGTCACACCCGTGACACTTAAGGTTAGGGTTTCACAAGGCATCTCAACTAAAGGTGTCTCGACCTCAAGGGTGTCTCAACCTCTACCTATTTTGTAACCCAAGACTATTAGGAGTCTAAACTCAAGAAAGGTAGGAATAAGACACCAACACAAGGGTGACTAGGCCACTTAACACAAAAAGCCTTGTCCTAACACTACTAGGTCAAACTCAACCACAAGGAGACACCTCGACCAAAAGCCATCAAGGTCACGACCACCAAGAGGGAAGTGTCATGACCACACTAAGGTACACTATCTATGTTAAACCCCAATCTCACAAGTACCATTAATCATGAGATTAGGGAATAAATTGAGGATTTAACGTAATACAAAGATCACCCTTAACTTTTTATTCTTTTTCAAACTCTTTGTTTTCTCGCATTGAACCACATAAACTATCTTTACAAGGGAATATAAACATTGATTTCTCTAATTTGATTTCAATAGTAAAAATGCATGTATGAACATTCATTATGTTTCTCATACTTTTAAGCACATAAGACTTGCAGATTCGCATATATTGCTAAAAGAGGAATAATGTTATACATCATCATTTACAACTCTCTCTTATTTCTTTACATGGACCTAGAGTGACAAGGACCGACTGAACTTAACTATACTCAGACTTAACTCTTGTGGCAGATCTACTATGTTGCAATGACCTTCTTCAAGTCCATGTGATATCCCTAAAAATTGTGAGTAGAGGGGTGAGCCTACTTGCTCAGTGAATGAGTACTTCAAAGAAACAGTCTAAAGCACTGATATGATTATAGATATACTTTTGAGCAACTGATATCAATTATAATAGTAGTAAGCTTTAAAGAGATTGATCATTGACAATCATAAATATGGCAGGATACTATAGATATCAACAAGAGCAAATCAATATATGAGCATGCTTGATAAATTTCAAAGAGAACTAATAATTTAGAAACATACAAAGAATAATTGTTGGGAAACTGCACTCGAATCTTTCTTAGCCTTTCTTACTTATAAGAAACTCTTTAAACCTATATGAACATATTTTAGCTTATGCCCTGATCATATGCAGTGTGCTCTACATATGAAGACTCATAACGAACTATGATCTCACCGTACAATACTTAGCTGACACGCCGGGGAATGCTAAGCCTGACAACGTTGCTGGTCTATAATAGGAAAATGGCTCTCTGGCCTCGGCACACCTATTATGCCATTAAAACTGGACTCCTCCTCTAACCTGAGCACACAGGCAGAGAGTCAAGCCAACTATTGGCTTTTCTGTACTCTAGTGCCACCAGGACCTCTGGTTGATGTTGGACACTACATGATGTATATTGAGGAGACTTCCACTAGGGCTTCATCCCCCATACTACCTGTTAGTACATTCCGACCCCCGTATACTAGACATTGCCAGGGTTAGGTCATTTCATCCCTACGACGCATACCTCTCATAGGGAATCTACAGTGTTCAGGGCTCTTAAGTCTATTATTTTATTATTCTTGGAAAGATCTTACTATATTGTATCTTTTCCCTTACTTATACTTGACTCTAGTATCTCTATGGTACCGTGTCTATTTATTTGAATTTTATAACACAACATGTATATCATTCTAAACTTGGCAGAGCAATATACTCAAAATACTGTAATATACTGAGAAATCAATATTTTATACCTACAGGCAGACTAAAATTCTTAAATAACAAAATACATGTCCACTTGATACTTTATACACTAGAATAATGCAATTTAACTTCTTAATACACTGATAAGAGTTAATTACTTGACATACGAGAAATCGTCATTTGTACCTATAAATTATTTGTACTTTCTTAGAAAACGTGCATCTCAACCCAAATCTTGAGTTGTGCATCACCACATCTCATACTGAGAACATTGATATCAAAATACTTGATTCATTGAACACCCTATGCTTAGGTTTTCATTTACCTCATTCACTTATCACATGGCTATCATAAGGATTTCATGCGACATAAACATTCACTGAATAAAGACTACTATCAACAAATCATATAAAATCAATATATGTATGAAACCTTGGAATTGAGCTAAATTTGGGTTTCCATGCCATTCACTAAGATAACATGAATCAATAACAAAATTGAATAAATAAAGTCTATCATGTTAAGAAAATCTGTTCAAATGGATTTCACGATATCTATTCGCAAATATCCAACTTTCCTCGCATCTAGGGTTTCACCCTCTTTACTGAGATATCAAACAAACACTATTTACCTTAAATGAAATACAAGATAGTATCTGACATATATGTACTATGAATTCATATAAACAATCATTCATAACCAAGGGAATCCAGATAAACAAATTTCTCTATTTAATTATACAATAATTTCAGTCATAGACAAATTCCCTATATTTTAGTTTACTCTTATAACATCTGTGAATACTTAGGGAATTCTCATTGAGATGTATTGTATACATTTCTAATATGATTTTATCATCTGAAATTCATCCAAACAGAGGAAGAATCCATTTCATATCATTTTGCAACAACTTAGATCAAACACACAATTCAGGGTTTGTAGTCGCATACTAAGCAATTAAAGATTATGGATGATTTAACCAATTTTCATGCAATATACTATTTAAAGGAAGTTCCCACTCACCCTAAGGTGTGAAAACACCTTTAAAATGCATCTCATCCCTGAAAGTCTCGATCTCATATCAAATCTCTAGCAATTCACCCAATTCTTCTTCCTTTCAACTCGGAAACCCTAAAAATGAGGGATTATGAAGAAAGAGTGAGAAAAGGGGAATTTTTGACACCACTTCAGATCAAATAAGAGGAGGGATAGAATCTTGACATGTGAGAGAAGATTCACCATTAAAGTCTATGCAAAGAATCTAAACTTACATGATTTCATCATTCCTGAGACCGCAAAACCCTAGGTCAGCATCTCCATCACTTTCTCCTCTCAAACCCTAACTCTCCCTCTCTCTCTAGGATTTCATTTCTCTAGATTGAATCACGAATTATGAGAGCTCCTTGTGTGTTAGGTTGACCATATAGAGAAATTGGGTTGCTTGGGTCAATTGCACATTGACCCCTCACTATACTTTCTCTTATTTCAGTTGAATTTCCTATCATAAAAATATTACTATAATTCATCTACTGATAAGATCTATACGCATCCAAAAATTATGGAAATTTTACATGGTATTTATGATTGAGTTTCAGATCTCCAATTACTCATCCAAAAGTTATGGAAATTTTACATGTTATTTATGATTGAGTTTCAGATCTCCAATTAAAATTTCAGATCATTTGGAGTTACCAATAAATAACTAAAAATAAAACACTATACTGCTAAAAAGCACTATGTCAGCATTTTGGTCGAAGTATAGTTCGACCGAGAACCACATTCAAAGAACACTCAAATATTCTGAAATTTTTCTCCAATATGCATGATTGAGTTATACATATCATATCCAAAATTCAGTTAAATACAAAATATTTAGAAAATATGAAAAATCATTTACCACACTGCTATCCTCATCAAATTTCATATTCACATACTATCAAAACCCTATTTTTTTCCGATTAGGGTTTACATTTCTCAAAACCTAATTCTTCAAACTAAAATCATAGTTAGAGTTTCTTCTTAGGTTTTAAACATCACAATTGATCTACTATCATTAATCAAGTCTAAACAATGTTCAATCTAATCAAGCATGTAATCATTCAGGTAAACCCTAGTTTACCAATTAAGTACAAATGTGGTCATTACAATCTAGGTCTCAAAATAGAATTGAAACCAAGGATATCACCATGGTCACCACCAAGGAAAACTCAAGCAACCAATCACTAAACCCTAAAGCATAGATCAAGGAACCACAAAGAAAGAACCTCTTCCAAAATAAGGAAAACCATGGTCAAGATAACCAAGACTAAACCTAACATCTATGACACTTCTAGGTACATGAACATCATGCATGGAGCAAGATCAAGGACAAAACCTAGAGAAGAACCTCCATAACTCATCATTTACTAAATCATGTACACATAGATTAGGGTTTCAGATTTCTCCCACACCAAGCAAGGTATCTCCACCAAACAAGCTCTAGAGGTTAACACTAAGCACAAGAATGGTGAGTAAGCAATTTATAGGAAGAAGACAGTAACAAAAAGCATAAAGAAGTACAATAATAGAGTAGGTTTAGTGTTATATAACCCGCCTTAAGATAATCACCACCAAGAGCTCCAAGCTCCAAACTCCAAGATCAAGAGCTCTAAGCACACAATCTAAGGGTTGAAGAAGCTTCACCAAAAGCTCCACACTCATCCAAAAAGCACCTCAAGAAGGAGAAGACACCAAAGTCAAAGCTAGACCAAGGAAAGAAGCAAAGAAGCTCTTGTCCAACCCAAAAGAGGAAGGAAGAATGAGAGGAGAAATTCTCTTCACACTTGGGTCTACCTTGTCAAAACATGGTCTATGACCTTGTGATGAGGGGTTTCTCTCCCAAGACGACCACCATGGAAGAACCATGGTATAGGGTCGAGAAAAGAGAGGAAGATGAAGGTAGGAGATCAAAAGAAACATCAACTTAGAAGACAAACACTTACCAAGGATGGAAGGTGAGCTCGGATGACCACCACCACCACATGTAAGAGGAGATTGATCCCCCAAGCTCTAAGGACGAACCTCCTTGCTCCACCAAGCTCCAAAAACAAGAAAAGAAGGAGGAAGAAGGTAGATGACCAAAAAGGGTTGTAAGAAATAAGAGATAAGGTGTTATATGGATGGAAAATGAAAGAGAGAGTAAAGGGTGAGGTGTCAACACACTAAGGGACCCAAGGGCCACCTGTCCTCGCAAAAGACCAACATGCACCCACATGCAACCACTTAAAAATGACATACAAGACATGGTGATACACTCTAGGTAGTGTCTAGACCACTATGGATTCCCACATGGTTGCTTTCATGACCTTTCTAGGTTGCACCATCCATGGTCGCGACACCACCTATCACCATCTCCTCTAGGTTGAGACAAAGCACCTTCACAAACCCTAGGTCGAGACAACCCCAGCTAAGTCAACCATCTCGGCCCACCCTTGACTACCTAGGTCACGACTCAAACACCTAAAGGAGATGTCTCGACCATGACACCCTTTAAAAACAAACTTGGTCGTGACCCAAGGTTGAGAGAACACAACCAACTCACACATGGTCAAGGTACTCAACACTCATTTCAATCTAATCACTACCTAGGTGATACTCCTCAACCAAGGCTCAAAAAAGGTGCCCTCCTCTTTATATTTCCTCTAGATGATGTCAAGAAAGAGTTGGAACACTCCAGAGGTGGAAAATTGCACATCAACCCCCTATACTGGGTAAATTGCACTTTGCACCAGAACTAGCACAGAAAGTACATACAACATCCAAGTAAGCTCAAACTAGAAACTTAAGCTCTTCAAAAGCCCTAATTATATCTCAAAATATTAGAGCAATGTTCTAAGCACATTATTAAGCCAAAGCAACAAGGTTACCCCAAAACTCAGGTCAGGGTCCTTGCACCACCAGTCCATCTACTTACTGAAACCCTAGTTTTCTATATGGTTGGTTAGTTGTTCATTGCTTGTTCACTTGTTTGCCTTGTGAATGTTAATTAGTCTCTATAAGGGTAAGTAATGCTTGCTTAGTTACTCATGTTAGTTTTGTTTAATTACTTGCTTAGTGTAGTTCTTGCTTACTTATTTGGTGTAACTACTATCCTAGTCTAGACAATTGCTATTTATTGCTCCCTTCTTGTAAGTGATTGTCTAAATTTGTTCAATTGCTCTCTTAGATACTATAATTAAATATCAATCTATGAAAAAGGTGTAACTTAATCTTGGTTCTTGTTTTTCCCTTCTTGTTTGCTTGTTCGCCCTAGTATAATAAAAAACCCCAATAAAACCTTGGAAAGCCTATCTCTACAGTCTAGAAACCTAGGGAAGAAACTGCGACTAGCTATCCTAACCCACCCCTCATGGATCAACCCCTAACTTGAATTCTCTCCATGCTACAATCCGAGCCCCATGTGTTTGCATAGTATTTTTTTATGTGTCGAGAGTGTATTTATTAGGGCTTACAAATGCATTTTTTAGCCTAGCGTTCCCAAGGCACATCAATGTGTTAGTCAAAGTAGAAGTACACCCTCATGAGATGTCGAATATTGTTTCATTGATCTAAATACCAATTCTATCATGGTTGAGTCTAAGTAGATGTCATGTCTTAGTTATTGTTTACTTTAGTGGGGCGTCGAAGAGAATATACCTCTAAATACTATGTTCGCTTATGGCTGCCTGATGAATCCTCTAGATTCATCCTCTCATTTTCCAGTTCTAGGGATTTTTGTGCCTCGTATCGACTGATCTACCATCATTTTGGTTTACTTTAAGTACCTATTCAGTTTCATGAAAATAATGCTTTACTGGTTCTAATTACCCTAGTTTCCAATTTACTTGATCTCATCCTCCCCTACTCACGATTCTCTCTCCTCCGCAGATCATCCTCAACCATTGCCAAAGGTCATGAACCCTACTTCCTTGACTCTAAATGGTTTTGACCAACCGGTTTCACCCAAACAATTTGCCCTAATGGTTTCAAGATCGTTTGAGCCCATACGGTCTCAAGACCAGTTGAGCCCAAATGGTCTCAAGACCGTTTGAGCCCATACGGTCTCAAGACCGTTTGAGCCCAAACGGCCTCAAGACCGATAGGCCAGCAGAGACCGATTAGAGGCATACCCAGACCGTTTGGATGATCAATTCAAGACCGTTTGGAGTCTGACTCATATCCCAAGCATGTGCAACAAATGATCAATACCATGAAGCAGAGCCTCTACCACGACCATGTTCCATTGTCTTTACCATGACTGTGTGGTGAGGCCATGGTCGTGGTAAACCATCCTCAGCCCAAGTCTCCTCCCTCCACACTCGTGCGAGGCAACACTGCCGTGGGGTAGTAGCATCACCACGACCATGTGTCCCAACACGGTCGTGGCACGTCGTGGTGGACCATCCTTCATCGCTCGCCATGACCGTGTGATCATCCACGCCCGTGCTCCACAGTCCCAGCCACGACCGTGTTGTCACCCCACGGTCGTGGCGCACCACCATCAGGGCTCAAGTCCACCTGCCACGCCCATGCGAGGCAGAACGGCCGTGAGGCAGTAGCCTCACCATGAACGTGTTGTCTCAGCACGAGCGTGGTGCATCATCCCCTACCTCACGACGTTGCTGACCTGCTGGTTCAAGCCTCCATCGCCTCACTTGTTGTTGCAGCACCACCGCACCTGCTACCTTCAGCCACGTTGCCACCATGGAAGGGTCGCAAGACCATAGGGAGGCAGCAGACCATATGGCCGAGGACTCAAGACCACTTAGATGTGATCCACCAGACCGATCATGGCCAGTCCCAGACCATTTGGAGGAAACACATGGTCCCAGACCGTTTGAGAAGAGCTCACGGTCTTAGACCGTTTATAACCACTACAGCAGACCGTTTGGAATCATGATCATGCCAAACTGTTTGGCCACGAGGGACCAAGCAGCGCAGAACAGATTGAGGCAGATCATTTGGGCCATCGCCGAAGACCGTATGGTCACTTGCGTGAGGACCGAATGAGCAACGTTGATTGTTTGCTCTAACACTATCAAGACTGTGAGCGCAGGACCATGCATGCAAAACTGAGAAGCATCTCACGGTCTCAAGACCGTAAAGTCCCTTTTGGTCTCTCAAACCGTTTAAGGCTGGAAACTGTATGGACTAAGATATTTGGGCAAATTGCAGATCTAACCCAATCCGTCCAAGACACATGCCAAGCCTATAAATAGAAGGGTAGAGGCATAATCTGGGGCATCTATCTCACTATGGCCCAAGGCTGCCAGACTGGGACCAGAGTCAGAGGTCCAGAAGGATGCTCCACTGCCAGTCCACTTCCACCATTGCTCCACCATAGTTCTACCTCATTCTACTCGTGTAATCCTAGAGGTAGACACGAGAATCGAGGTGGAGAGATGGACGTCATCGACCACAATGGAGTAGTCTCAGAGACTGCGATGATCTACACTGGGCTGTCACAGATCTACTCTTCTGCTCTGATGATGCTTTCTTTCTCTCATTTCTCTTTCCTTGTTGCTCCCTCTATGAGGATCGAGTAGTTTCATCCACTGGGGCACGGGGACTAGCCCTGCTGCCCATGTTTTGTAATCTATACCAAAAGAGGTTATCTTTCTGATTCAATACTAAATCGTTTCATACATGCTTGAATGTTGGTCGCGTTCTTGTATGCATCTATTGTCTTTTGCTGCGATTTGTCTACGACTGCTCTTGGGACTCGAATACTGATTCAGTGTTGGTTTCTGGTGTGTGTATCCACCACACATCCGTTTCGGTATCTAGGAACACTTCCTAAGGGATGGAGTAAACTCACCTCCATTGTTGCACTTATGCACTATGAAATGGAATCTGTTGACGTACAGAAGTGCAACCTTGATGGGTCGAGGAACACATTCTATGAAGGGAGTGGTGTAAGGTATTTGACCATTCGTTCGGGAATGGCTGACATTGCAACACTCCCACGTTTCTCGTAGCTATTTCCTTGAAAGAGGGATAGTCTATAAGGATACTAATCGAATTGATGATTATCGCTCGCTTGTTAGTTTTCCGATGCACGTTTCACAAGGTTGAGTAAGGTTCTCTCTTCGGAGACTACAACTCTTCATTGACACATAGACATGTACCAGATGAGAGTTACTCAACCCGTGAAGGATGTGTGCATTACTCTTGTCCTACAAGACATCGGTATTGTATAACATCCATGTATCTTTCTTGCAAGTCTTGCTATGATTGGTATAGGTACAATACATGTGTAGTGGTGGTGAAAACCCACATCACCCCAGTGATCCATCATCATTTGCTAATCTTAGATTTTAATCTTCAAACTAGTTTTTATTCTTGCCTTTGCTTTTGCATGTTTTAGGTTAAATAACTCAAATCAAACTCTTGGTCTTAGATGATTAACTTGGATCGATACGAAATGAGAAAAAGACACTCAGATTCTTAACGTTGTCCTTTGGGTTCGATCCTAAATCTGTACTATGATAAGGCTTCCACACTCTTGTGGGGTCGGAGCATTTATCTAGCACCAGTTGTAGGTAAACCTAGAGAGAACATCAACTATTAGGACTTCCATTAGAAGAACAATCTTTTGGTGTAAGTTCTAGCTCCATCAAAAAAATGGCGTCGTTGTCGGGGACAATGGTATAAGAATCATCTTTTTTTCGAATTTCACGTCAATTTAGGTTTCTTTAGGGTTTTGCTTTTTCTTTTCAAAAACCTAAAAAGTGAAGGACTTAGTCTCACATATCTTCTTGGATTTGAAGTGGTTGGTCAAGCCTGATAAACTGTTTCTTTGATTTCAGGTACCAACTCTCTTCAAAATGAAGCAGTCGACACCACCAACCGGTAGATGTCAACTATGTGGTAACTATTCTCATGCATCGTTTAGTACTTCAACATCCCTCCTCTCTACGTGATGGCTCTACGTCAAGTAATCATGAATAGTATAGTTGGGAAACTCAAAGCAACCTCTTCATACAACTATGGATATAACGCAAGTTATAATCTGTATCACCCTGGAGGCTACTATGAAAAACCTAACTATGGTGGATTTCAAGGCGTAGACTGCAATGTAGGAGGGAACCTGGAAAATAATGCAAATCAATACTATGATGAGGAGAGCTATTTTCAACACCAACCCAACGGGTGCAGCGAAGAGCCTTCTTATGAAGATCAACGTACGTCAATGGAAGAACTACGTGCCTTACATCCATCGGTGGCTCAACAACTAGCTGATCAGACAGTCGCGACCAAAAAGTTGATAGCCGATCTTGATCAACTTACGCAATATGTCAACACTTCTGACCAACATGTAGAACAACCACCAATTTCGACTAAGCACATCCCTAGTCCACATGTTGATTATGATGATGACTATGAAATCATGTGGGATATGCCTTCCAAAAGATCTTCAAATGTCAGTGCAGGGCAAGGAATCATCCTCAGAGCTAATAACTGAATTCAAAGATGATTTCTTCACACCATCACAAGAGAAAGAATCATTTTCTGGGCCAAGGTCCGACTCGGATAATGATTCATGCACTATGCTCTAAGATGAAAGATTGAGTAGTCAATATGGGGATTCTCTACAGTCAGGAGATCAATTGGAGATAAACTTCAACACTTACCTACCTTCTAACTTCATAGACCCAGATCCAACTATAGAAGAGAAATTAGTAATGATCGACTCCCTAAATGGCAAAATTTCTTCAACTTCAGCTGTTTCTTCAATGAAGTCCATAGAAGAAGGGTTTATGTCACAAGAACTCTACATTCCTTCACAGTCAGACCTAGAGGAATGTGTGACTAATTCAAATAAGGATATGTCTTTTATGCAAGAGAATCAAATGTCTCCATTTCTGGAACAATATCCAAATTGTCCTTATGATGAAATTTCTGATCATTGAGCTGATCTAGGAACAGTTTTCGAAGATAGGACTGATCAAGATCTTGATTTAGAAATGGACCATACCACTCTCATTGATGAAACAAAATCAAGGGAGGATGATGAGTCTCAAGATGACAATCCTATGACTCCTTTCCATGAGATGATATTACCAGAGCTATCACCTCTATAAGAAGTTCTGACGGAGTCGGTTCCCGAATAAGAGCATGATCTTTCTATTGAATCTCCTTCTAGTCACTTGAACGAGTTGATAGTGCACTGTGAAGAGAAACATGAACCATCTCTTGATTTTGAAATGGATTATGATACTTCTGTAAACTCTCATAATGACAAAAAGGGCCCATGGGAGGACATTGAGCCACAAACCTGCCCTCTTATAGCAACCCATCCCTATGAAGAACCCCCTCCTGAGCTACCACATATTCAAGAGAATGAAATACTTCCATTACCTACACAAGGTTTCATTCTTCCCATAGTGACCCTTCCCGAACACTTATTAGAATCGGGGGAGTACTATGGAGAAGTACTGGAACTACAACCTGACTCAGAAACGGAGTATTTTAGTCCCAACATCGAAGAAATGGAGTCATCGGGAGATTCTAGTCCTCAAAACATTTTTTCATGGACTTATCCCTCCCATGAAGAGACATCATTGGAACCTCTACCCCGAAATCCCATGATCCCTTCAACTGAGCAAGAGTTCATTCCACCAGTCGAATCCTCTTCTAGTTACTTGGATGAATTAAGGGTGTTCTACGAGGAAAATTCTGAATAAAATTTTGAAAAGAAGAATGACGCTCTTATCAATTTCAACATTGATAAAGATGAGGATACTTCTCAAAATAACTCTTCTGATGAAGAAACGTCATCTTGTCTACCATACCCTACACAAGAAAATCCAGGCAATGAAATGAAGCCTGAACCGGATCCGCCACCTGATCCAGGACAGGAGGAAGTTCAAGTGGCTGATCCTCAATCAACTGCTCTGGATTTTGAAGAAAGCAGTTTTACTTTAAATTTCGAGGGCGAGCTATAACTGGAGGACACAAATAAGCACTACTTCGATTACTCACCTAGCCCTCTAGTCTCAATTGCTAATATTTCACCTCCCCCGCTGATGGGGGAAGGTCTCTGGATTCTTCTGGACGGACAAAGAGGTGAAAGAAATGTACATCCAAGTCGTCCAGAAAACTCGTTCGAGTTACCATGACCACCCAGTCAATAGGTTGTTCAGGCCACTTCCTTGTGCTCGGCACCAGCTATTATGAGACATCTTTGTCGGACCTTCTTCCAACTATGAGGACCGCCTAGATAACACTACACAACCCTTCCCCTCCATCTCGAACCTAGTATTTGTTCAGAAATGGGCAAACCCATAAGTTCGAGGTGGAGGGCGGGTGGTATGACTCTCATTCCACCCTCTACCTTTTCTGCTTTATGTTTCTCTATTCTAAGTTCTTTTTTGCAATTTTTTCCGCTTTCTCATTTTCTTCTTAAAATAAAGCCTTTACCTAGTCAGCTTTTTCTTTTCGAATCTATGGTCATCACCTCTTTTTGTTGCAAATCCATGAGAAACAAATGCTTAAAACTAGATGATAAATGATTTCATCTTGTATAGCCTAAGGTCATATCCTTAAAAATATGATAAGCTTCAATAAGACTAAGACAGATCAAATGCATCGTGCCTCTAACTGATTAATGGATCTATTGTATTGAATTCTCATTTAAAGTTCTATCTTGTCATTTTTTTAGCAGAGTGTGATGGAGAAAAGGAACCCATCATATGGAATCGCTAAGCAAACAACATCATGATCTGAAGTCTCTTTTACACTTCTTCCTTCATTTTCATACCCCTCCGCTCACCAAACATGCCAAAGCTTTAAGTTCGGTGTGGCACGCCACACTCCTTTCTAGTGAAAACTAGAACTTTGTCGAACCCTAAGTTCGGTGTGGTGAACCACACCTCTGCCAAACTCTAAGTTCAGTGTGGTAAACCACACCTCTACCAAACTCTAAGTTCGGTGTGGTACACCACACCTCTTTTTCCACTACCACTTCTTCCATACCCCTCAATACATAACATGGGTGTGTCACCTTCTCTTTTTTATTCAAAGAGTATACAATGATGATTGTACACATACCAAGGTTGATGAAAAATCTACCCTGATTCACAAAAGAGGCATGGCAGCCCAAAATTACAAAAATCCAAAAATACCCTTTCTCCTAAGCCAAGTGAGAATGAATAAAAGCCAAAGTGTGAATAAAAACATGAGAGTTGTGCCCTAAATAAGGATTATCGATAAAGGTCTTGTCGGGTCGGTACATTAGCTGCCCTCACAAAGGAAGATGTGTCGCGCTCGGTAGTGAGATCCTAAGTCTCCAAAAATGACCCCTTACCTCCTATGGAATAGGTAAGCTAGCCAAAAGCCTTAAGCCAACCTATACACACTTCTGAGTTACCTTTAGAAAAAAAATTCAGGTGTAAGGCTAAGTCAACCAGTATTGTGCACAAAATATTCAAAGTGTCTTGATGAATTACTAATAATAAGATTCTTGAGTCAATTAGAGAAGAGACTCTTATCTCTTGATCACACCTCTTTTCCTTCCTTTTTCATCGTACTGACACCCCAATCGCCTCTATTTCAACCTTTCTCTTGAAAACACTTGTGATGATCATATGCATGTTTGTTGATTTTGTGGGTCTTTTCAAAGACTCATAAAACTTTTAAACAGACTGATACAACAAAGAGTGAGAAGGATATACTTCATTAAGTGAACTCGGAAATGAGGATATCATAAGATGTATTCCATGATCTAAGGAAGCCTTGATGCTATATCGATCTGAGCCACAAACAAAATTACGATATGACATAAGGATGAGGCAATCACGAGATGAACGATTTCATTGGCAACTGTTTCAAGTTTTCCGTTCCTCGAGATGAGTAACGCTTAAGTTCGGTGTGGTGATGAATCCTCCAGGTCCATCCTCAGTCACCAATTCAAAGTATTTCCGACATTTTTGCCCCAATTTTGTTTTTGAAAATTCTGACATTTGCACGAAGATGAGGTAATTACGAAATGAAGGAGCATTTTGGTGACTATCTTAGGCTTTTTCATTCCTCGGGACGAGCAACGCTTAAGTTCGGTGTGGTGATGAATCCTCCAGATTCATCCTCTCAGTTTCCAATTCTAGGGATTTTTGTGCCTCGTATCGACTGATCTACCATTGTTTTGGTTTACTTTAAGTACCTCTTCCGTTTCATGAAAATAATGCTTTACTAGTTCTAATTACCCTAATTTCTAGTTTACTTGATCTCATCCTCCCCTACTCATGATTCTCTCTCCTCCGCAGATCATCCTCAACCATTGTCAAAGGTCATGACCCCTACTTCCTTGACTCTAAACGATTTTGGCCAACCGGTTTCACCCAAACGATTTGCCCTAACGGTTTCAAGACCGTTTGAGCCCATAGGGTCTCAAGACCGTTTGAGCCCATACGGTCTCAAGACCAGTTGAGCCCAAATGGTCTCAAGACCGTTTGAGCCCATACGGTCTCAAGACCGTTTGAGCCCATACGGTCTCAAGACCATTTGAGCCCAAATAGCCTCAAGACCGATAGGCCAGCAGAGATCGATTGGAGGCATACCCAGACCGTTTGGACGATCAATTCAAGACCGTTTGGAGTCTAACTCATATCCCAAGCATGTGCAACAAATGATTAAGACCATGAAGCAGAGCCTATGCCACGGCCATTTTGAATGGCCACAGTCGTGTTCCATTGTCTTCGCCATGACCGTGTGGTGAGGCCACAGCTGTGGTAAACCATCCTCATCCCAAGTCTCCTCCCGCCACGCCCGTTCGAGGCAACACGGCTGTGGGGTAGTAGCATCACCATGACCGTGTGTCCCAACACGGCCGTGGCGCATCGTGGTAGACCATCCTTCCTCGCTCGCCATGACCGTGTGATCAGCCACGCCTGTGCTCCACAGTCCCGGCCACGACCGTGTTGTCACGCCACGGCCGTGGCGCACCACCATCAGGGCTCAAGTCCACCTGCCACGCCCGTGCGAGGAAGTACGACCATGAGGTAGCAGCCTCACCACGACCGTGTTGTTTCAGCACGGCCGTGGCACGCCGTCCCCTACCTCATGATGCTGCTGACTTGCTGGTTCAAGCCTCCATCGCCTCACCTGCTGTTGCAGCACTACCACACCTGCTACCTTCAGCCACGCTACCACCATGGAAGGGTCATAAGATCATAGGGAGGCAGCAGACCGTATGGTTGAGGACTCAAGACCGCTTAGATGTGATCCAGCAGACTGGTCGCGGCCAGTCCCAGACCGTTTGGAGGAAACGCACAGTCCTAGACTATTTGAGAAGAGCTCACAGTCTCAGATCGTTTACAGCCACCACAACAGACTGTTTGGAATCATGATCATGCCAAACCATTTGGCCGCGAGGGACCAAGCAGCGCAGAGACCGATTGAGGCAGATCGTTTGGGCCATTGTCGAAGACCGTATGGTCACTTGTGTGAGGACCGAATGAGCAACGTTGACCATTTTCTCTAACACTGTCAAGACCGTGAGTGCGGGACCGTGCAGGAAAAATCGAGAAGCATCTCACGGTCTCAAGACCGTAAAGTCCCTTTTGGTCTCTCAAACCGTTTAAGGTTGGAAACCATATGGACCAAGATATTTGGGCAAATTGCAGATCTAACCCAATATGTCCAAGACACATGCCAAGCCTATAAATAGAAGGGTAGAGGCATGGTATTGGGCATCTATCTCACTACGGCCCAAGGCTGCCGGACTGGGACCAGAGTCAGAAGTCCAGAAGGCTGCTCCAGTGTCAGCCCACTTCCACCATTGCTTCGTCATAGTTCTACCTCATTCTACTCGTGTAATACTGGAGGTAGACATGAGAATCGAGGTGGAGAGATGGACGTCATCGACCATGACGGAGCAGTCCCAGAGACTGTGACAATCTACATTGGGATGTCATAGATCTACTCTTCTGCTCCGACGATGCTTTCTTTCTCTCTCTTCTCTTTCCTTATTGCTCCCTCTATGAGGAGCGAGTAGTTTCATCCACTAGGGCGTGGGGACTAGCCCCGCTGCCCATGTTTTATAATTTGTACCAAAAGATGTTATCTTTCCGATTCCATACTAAATTATTTCATACATGCTTGAATATTGGTCGTGTTCTTGTATGCATCTATTGTCTTTCATTGAGGTTTGTCTATGACTGCTCTTGGGACTCGAATACCGATTTAGTGTTGGTTTTTGGTGTGCGTATCCACCGTGCATCCGTTTCGGTATCTAGGAACGCTTCCCGAGGGATGGAGTAAACTCACCTTCATCATTGCACTTACGCACTATGAAATGGAATTAGTTGACGTACGTAAGTGCAACCTTGATGGGTCGAGGAACACATTCTACGGAGGGAGTGGTGCAAGGTATTTGACCATTCATTCGGGAATGGCTGACATTGCAACACTTCCACGTTTCTTGTAGCTATTTCCTTAAAAGAGGGATAGTCTATAAGGATACTAATCAAATTGATGATTATCGCTCGCTTGTTAGTTTTCCGATGCACGTTTCACAAGGTTGAGTAAGGTTCTCTCTTCAGATACTACATCTATTCATTAACACATAGACATGTACCGGATGAGAGTTACTCAACCCGTAAAGGATGTGTGCATTACTCTTGTCCTACAAGACATCGATATTGTATAAAATCCATGTATCTTGCTTGCAAGTCTTGCTATGATTGGTACATGTACAATACATGTGTAGTGGTGGTGAAAACCCACATCACCCCAGTGATCCATCATCATTTGCTAATCTTAGATTTTAATCTTCAAACTAGTTTTTATTCTTGCCTTTGCTTTTGCATGTTTTAGGTTAAATAACTCAAATCAAACTCTTGGTCTTAGATGATTAACTGGGATCGATACAAAATGAGAAAAAGACACTCAGATTCTTAACGTTGTCCTTTGGGTTTGATCCTAAATATGTACTATGATAAGGATTCCACACTCTTGTGGGGTTGGAGCATTTATCTAGCACCAGTTGTAGGTAAATGTAGAGAGAACATCAACTCCCTAGGGTTTTTGGTGCATATTAGGACTTCCATTGGAAGAACAATCTTTTGGTGTAAGTTCTAGCTCCATCACTGCTTTAGATATTCACCTTAGAGCTATGGTAGGGTGCTTGATTAAATCCTAAGGTCACAAGGTGAACACCATGACTATTCTAAATATTTCTTATGTCCCAGTTTGCTAATGCATCAACCAACCTTATTTCATATCCCATGTTCTTCACATTTTTCTTGCACCTAACTTAATATATCTTTTAGTTTCATATATAAAAACTCATTATTATTTAATATTAATACAATAAATCATAATGACTTGTGTGATCTTAGCTCATGTATCCAACATATAACTAGTTTAATGACTGAGCATATGGAGTCGCCCATTCCTCACTCATAGTAAATTCATAAATCAAATCATATAGATTAAGATAAAAGTAAATATAGTGAATATTCACCCCTTCAAATCATGCTAGCTAACATAGTTGCATTGCAAAAAGTTAGTTCCTTGTTAGGAAGATATCCAATTCAAAGTAAAACTTTCTAACATGCCAACTAAGTTTTTTTCATACAAAAGTACCAAATCTAGAACCAGACTCAATTCCATATCACTAGGTATAAGACTATGTGCATGTGAAAAGCTAAGATATGCATCCTAAAACTGGGATGGGTGTCGCATTCCCGACACCAAGTAGCTCAATATTTCTCACTTTATCTTCCTTGTGATTCCTAGGGCCTTACCCCTTACGATCGCCTCCCATGGACGTTGTTCTTGGCCACTTGACTCTTCTTCCTATCCCCCTATCCTCCTATCTTTGTTCCATGCATGCCAATCGATCCTGCCCTAATGGTTCTTGGGTTGCATGTACCTAGACAAATTTGTCCTCCTATCTCCATCCTTGTCCGTTGTCACACATGTATTTAAAGTGTCTTTGTGTTTCCCTTCCTAAAACCACCATCTCTACCCAAATACCTCCTTTGGTGGCCAAAATTCTACAAATTCCAAAACCCTAAAATTTACCATGGCTTGCTCATGTTGCCTATTTGGCATGCACACCCATAAAGACAGTTAAACACCTTAAAGTATGCCCCTCCCCAACCATTGTCTCCCAAGGCACTAGCTACT
The DNA here is from genome assembly GCA_963693085.1 of Alisma plantago-aquatica. Taxonomy (NCBI): domain Eukaryota; kingdom Viridiplantae; phylum Streptophyta; class Magnoliopsida; order Alismatales; family Alismataceae; genus Alisma; species Alisma plantago-aquatica. Next base: position 1,243,730,712 of record OY856409.1, read on the forward strand.
TCCCCAACCTCTCCAAATAGCCAACGCATCATAATGTCCATTAAAAATCTATGCTACCCTTCTTTGAACATCAGTATGACGATGGTCATTGTATCCCTCTCCCTATGACCTTCAAAAGGCGCTTCTATCACCATTAGCTAGTAAATGAGTCCCCAATCCTATACAATAGCTAGTCTAACATGCAAACAAGTCATTTGTTTGATAAATCTCCATTATGGTGATGTTGCATACCTCATATTCATTACAATGATGACTATGGTTGGTTTACTTGTGTGGATATGTGTGTCCCTCTCATTGGAGTTTTCTACATCAATGAGGGTCACTACCTCACCTTCCAATGACGTGCATCTAGTTCCCTCCATCTCAGTGTTCCTGACGAGTTTGGTACTATATTTCAACCACTTCCTGACTTGATGTATATCAACCCTATCAGTAAGGAGTAGGATTGGGTAGGGGACCACTCCTTACAAAATACAACAAAATAAATTTGCATAAACCTCATGAACACAAATATAACCAAATAAAAGGGGTGCATTATATTTCTTAAACAAATGAGTACACAAACATAGTTTGCAGTAGTGGAAAATAAAATTTTAACTATTGTAGAATTTCATTGTTCAACTTAACATTGGGTCTTATAGGCAAAGTCTAAATTATGAATCTAATTATAGGGATCATATTGTGTTGAGCAACCTTCCCATCCCAAAACTCATCCTTGTACTTGGTCTTCATCAAAGTCATCTCCTCCCTGAACCTTAGGCTGATCTAACTCTGGGTTGGTTGAAAGACAACACCCAGGAAAAAGGAAATCAAAGGGAAGTATGTCACCAAATGTTGAGTATGTACAGAGAGAGAATGTTGAGTATGTACAGAGTAAAAAAATCGGGCACTAATTAAAGTGAGAGAAGATTTGAGTTAAAGATATGTCAATAATGAGATATCCAAAGCAAAGGATCTTCCAAAAAGAGTTACATGACTAAAAGATGAGGCATTTCATAACCAAGATATGATAATTAAAAGGAGTCTTTACATATACTTGTACATCACAAAATAGATAGTTGCATGGTGATAAAAATATTGACTAGCATATACTAAAAACCAGGATAGGAATCCTTGTATATCACACCAAGGGCAGGAGGACTAAAACCTCAGTGCCAAAGAAAATATATTAGCGCATGAGGACTAAAATGTCAGTGCATTGGCAGGATGACTAAAACCTCAGTGCCTAAAATAATAAATTGTAGGAGGACTAAAACCTCAATGCCTTAAACATAGTATCAATACTTCTAGTTATGACTAGTCAATCATCCATGCTAATAAGGCAGGCAAGAACAAGGTAAAACTATTTTCATGCAAAGGATTAAGGAATAATAGTTGTCATTAAGTGGGGTCATAGGACTCAAATAAATAATAAGGTTAGGTCAGAAGACCATCAAGGTGGCTTTTGCACATCAATGTTAAGAAATCAAGGAGATATTCATAAGTAAGAGAACCATAATAAGATGACACAAATGTTCATAATTTGATCAATACCTCATACGAGAAAAGGTTGTTTAATCATAGCATTATGCTCAATTTAAATAGAGTTGATTCACATACCTTGACTTGAGTATTAATCTAGAGATCAAATCCTACCCTCCCAATTCTAAAGTCAAATCAAACCTATACATAGGATTGGGTCCAACAATTTAGGTTTAAATTATATGATACACTAAGTGAAACCCTAAAAAAACAAATCCATAGACAAAACTCTAGGTTGGCCCATGTTTAAAAACTAACATTGAGTTTAGAGTTTCTTAATGATATCATGATTAAAAATGGTAACTTTATTAATCATGATGTTCTCTCTAGTTAACATAAGTGAAAAAAACCCCTAAAACTCAAATCTTCGACCAAAAACTTAGATTGGCATATCATTATATCTTAGGGAGAGGGTCCATGGTTACTGATCCTGGAGTTGACTCCAAGATATCAACTTTATCTTCTAAATCCTCTCCTTAATTATTAATGTGATATTATGAAGGTTTAAAACCCTAAAATCAAATCTTTAAATTTATGAATTAGGTGATGAAAATTCTGCCAGAAGGTAGAGAAAACTCTTATGATTCTAAAACATATTTTTATGTAATTTTTGGAAAAACATAGAGAAAGTTATGAATTTTTGAATTTCTGACCATCTTAATTTTCCAAAAATCCACATCAGCGGATAAGGTTCAATTAAGAGGACCAAGTCAGTTGTCTTTGCGCAATCATGGGCAACCAAGTACCAGGGTCCATTGCCAACAGTGCTCACAAAACTCTCAAGTTAACAAATGAAAATACATATCTACCCTTGGCAAGAAAGAAAGAAAAAGAAACGAGAGGGGGTAAAAAAGTAAACTCGCTCCCTATCTCTCGAGCACCATGACTGTGCACATGGAAGCATCAACATGGGCATGGAGATTAGGCATTCCCCAATAGGTGGACAATCTGCAAAATGGACATACGAGAATGAAGAGAAGAGTTTGGCGATACTTACCTCAAGCGTGATTACTTAGAGGCGAGGTGATGCGCCGTCAACCTTGGCCGAAAGCACTACAAAGGAAGTTGAGTTTGGTGATTCTAGAATAGTTATGCAAGGATAAATTGACTCTAGATGACAATTGGTTGGGGTGAGACGAAGCCCTAAGACGATTTATATATATAAAGCTCAAAGTTTAGGGTTTATGTGCTCTCGATGTGGAGAAATGTAAGCCCTAAGAATCAGACATTTCTTGAATCTTTGTTGATAAAAAATGAGTAAGGTAACTGTAGATGTGGAATTATTTGAGGAAACTATTGGAAAAGGAATTTCGAGAAAAGGTCAAGATTTGAGAGAGAAATCTGCATTATAAGGATCATCTAACCATCGACCAGTTGCCAAACTAGGTGTGGGTTGAAGATGACCCTTGGGTGGTCGGATTGGGATCCAAAGGCCAAGGGAAAAGTGCACATTGGCTATCAAAGGATGACCTGCATGACATAAATGCATTTCCTAATTGAATTCAACTAAAGTGTTGGGCTTTTAATTTCTTTTTCTTTCTCAAACAAAATGGATGAGTAAATACCATTCAAATAAGGTGAAAGTTAGTGAGTAAGGTAATAAGGACCCAAAGAATCTGATTTTGGATTACCTTTTAGAAAACTTTAATGTGTGAAATACATAAATAGAGGGAAAGAGTATTTTCTTCATATTAATGCACTCCTTTATTATTTATTAACCAAATTTTATGCAAATGTCTCTCTTAACCAAACCGATCCATAAGAAAAATCTAGAAGAATAATATGGGATCTAAATCCCTCACTTTGACAAATTTGCAAAACTAACCCTGAATTGGCATATTACACCTATTTCTCACTTTGAAGACTTAATTAATTATGTATTTGATTAGAACTCTTATAGCCGAATATTATTAGCATCCTAGTACAAACCAATTTAGTAATAGGGGTCTAAAGTAGAACATCATATTATTTCCTCAAGTTTGGGTTCGTTACAATACTCCACCCCTTAAAGAGGATCTCATCCCCGAAATCCAAACCTAAATTAAGAGTCCATAGAATACTTCTAGTTGTGAGTATAGTCTTATTGTACGAATATAATTTTCCTAAAGGTGCCAGACATGTCTACCCAAGGTGGTACACTTGGAAAAGTCTACTCAGGTACCCCTAGTTAGGATGTAATTATTGCATACGCTTTGGTTTGATTAATATATTAAGAGTTAGCCAGTGTTCTGGTTCAACATCTTTAACTAGTTCTCTAACTTTCTTAAAGATTGAGGATTTTGGGTCTTCATCCAGAAAAGGAGATCTAAAACCTATCTAGTTGTCCTTTATGGATAGCATGAGTCATGAAAACTATGTCCCAAACTACTTACCCATCATATATCTTTTCTAGTTCAATGGTATCGATTGGTCTAATAGGGTATAGGTTTTGTCTTAAATGGTACTTTTCCATCCAAATCCTTACATGGTGTTGACTTGGTTTTTGAAAACATCAAAATCCGAAACTTTTCTTTTGTATTCATAAGTATATATATATATATATATATATATATATATATATTATCATTTAAAAATCTATGATGGAAATTCAAAAATTGGCACCAAAATCAATACAAAGCCAAGTCACAAGCCATAGCCTCTCAACTAAGTATTTTAATTTAGTCAAGTTCAAGGAGGTGTCTAAAACCGATGGATGTTGAAGTTAATCCAAACCACACTTGTTACTTTAGGAAAACATATTCTCTACTTTTATAATCCTTAGGACATGCACTACCATATGATATTCTTCATGTGTACCTTTTAGGTGTTGCTTTCCTCCTATATGTTAATGTGAACAATCATAAACTAGTTTATGATAAATGTACTTGCATAGAAAAGGGGTATAGATGCATGTTACCTTCATGTGTTGCATGAACATCTTTGATGCCCACAACATACAGAGCAAAAACACAACTTACGCGTCTATCAACAGGGGGTCTTCCTTGATTGTTGGGATGATTCCTTAGAGGTTGGGGTGGTTGTTTTTGTTGCACAAGTAGATGAGAAGGGGGTGATCTATAAAAAGTTTTTGGCATTATTGCCTAATATGTCTAGCTAAGCTGCAATGGTGGTAGATCAAGGGTTTATCATTTCTTCAAATAGAAGATTCTCCCAAGCTGCATTTGTCAAGGGCATGATGAGAGTGATATCATAAACACCTCAAGTACATCTACTCATCATCTGAATGTTTTCTCTTGTTGTTGTTGTTACCATCATTGGAAGCTTGAGATATCGGATAAGACTCAACGACTAAGGCCTTATCAACCATCTGTTGAAAAGTAAGAGGCAACTGAGAGATAAGAGAACTACCCACACGATAGTTGAGTCCTTGCAAGAATAGATTAGCCCTACGTCCTTCAGTCAATCCAACAACATATTGTTCCAGTAAAAGAAAGCTTTACACGTATGCAAGGATAAAAATAGATCCTTGTTTCATACTATAGAACTCAACTTCCTTCTTCTTCAATGTCGTAGTGCAGAAGTACGTCTCTCAAAATAGTGCCAAAAACTGCTCCCAGATCATGGTAGATGTGTCACGAGTTCGAGTGATTCCATTCCACCATACTCTTGGTGGTCCATCCAGCACATAAGAGGCAAACTTGACTTTTTGGTGTGGAGGGCATGTCATACCATCAAAAATCTACTCTATGGCTAAGACCCAATCATCTATCTTATCAACCATCTCTAGTTTCCCTTAACCCTTAAAGTAGGGTGGTTGCATTTTTGTGAAATCTGTTAGTGTGTACTCTGTAGGCTTTTCAGACACAGGAGGGTTGTTCAACTTTCCCACCATAGTTGTGGTGAGAAATAGTCATAGGAAGGCAACCTCATGCTTAGAGGTGAGACCAATCGAAGCGGAGGCAGGGGTCTCGCCAATCCCATGAGCATAGTTAGGGTTGTTCCTAGGAGGGGAATCCATGCTGAATCGAGGGTTCTCTGATGTGGAGAAACTATCCAAAACGCCAGACTGAGGTGTTGTGCCGTTATCGCCAAACATGTTAGTCTTCCTAAAATATAGGCATAGATTATAAGGGGAAAGGGTTTCAAGGATGATTTCTAAAATAGTTATATTGTCGAGCATAGTTAGGCTCTGATACCATCTTGTAAGGAGTGGGATCCCGTAGGGGACCACTCCTTACTTAATTCAAGAAAATAAATTTGCAAAAACCCCATGAACACAAATATAACCAAATAAAGGGGGTGCATTATATTTCCTTAAATAGATGAGTACATAAACATAGTTTTTTGTAGTAGAGAATAAAAGTCTAACTACTATAGAATTTCATTGCTCAACTTAACATTGGGCCTTATAGGCAAAGTCTAAATTATGAATCTAATTATCAGGATCATATTGTGGTGAGAAACCTTCTTATCCCAAAACTCATCCTTGCACTTGGTTTCGAGCAAAGTCCTCTCCTCCCTGAACCTCAGGTTGATCTAACTCTAGGTGGGTTGAAAGACAACATCCAAGAAAAAGGAAATCCAAATGAAGCACATCATCGAATGTTGAGTATGCACAGAGTAAAATAATTGGACATTAATTAAAATGAGAGAAGATTTGAATTAAAGAGATGTCAATAATGAGATATCCAAAGAGAAGGATTTTCCAAAAAAGATTAAGATGACCAAAAGATGAGGCATTTAATAATCAAGATATGATAATTCAAAAGAGTCTTGTCATATACTTGTACATCACAAATTAGACAGTTGCAAGGTGATAAAAATATTGACTAGCAAATACTAAAAAGCATGATAGGAATCCATGTATATCACATAAAGGGCAGGAGGACTAAAACCTTAGTGCCAAACATAATATGTTAGTGCAAGAGGACTAAAACCTCAATGCATTGGAAGGAGGACTAAAATCTCAGTGCCTAAAATAATAAATTGTAGGAGGACTAAAACCTCAATGCATTGGCAGGAGGACTAAAACCTCATTGCCTTAAACATAGTGTCACTAATTCTAGTTATGGCTAGTCAATCACATGCTAATAAGGCAGGCAAGAACAAGGCAAAACTATTTTCATGCAAAGTATCAAGGAATAATAGTTGTCATTAAGTGGGGTAAGAGGATTCAAATAGTTAATAAGGTTAGATAAGAAGATCATCAAGGTGGCTTTTGAACATCAATGTTAATAAATCAAGGAGATATTCATTAAGAAGAGAACCATCATAAGATGATACGAATGTTCATAATTTGATCAATGCCTCATATGGGAAAAGGTTGTTTAATCATTTTATTATGACCAATTTAAATAGAGTTAATGTACATACCTTGACTTGAGTATTAAGTCACATATCAAATCCTACCCTTCCAGGTCTACATTCAACTCAAACCTACATATAGGATTAGGTCCAATAATTAGGGTTCAAGTTATGTGATACATGAAGTGAAACCCTAAAAAAACCAAATCCATCGGGAAAACCCTAGGCCAACCCATGTTAAAAAAACTAACATTGAGTTTAGAGTTTCTTACCGTCAATAAAAATGACAAATTTATAATCATGATGTTATCTTTAGTTGATATAAGTGAAAACAAAACCCTAAAACTCAAATCTTCTACCAAAAACTTTAATTGTCACTTCATTGTATCTTAGAGAGAGGGTCCATGGTTACTGATCATGGAGTTGACTCCAAGATATCAACTTTATCCTCTAAAACCTCTCTCTAAATATTAATGTGATATTATGAAGGTTTAAAACCCTAAAAATCAAATATTTAAATGTGTGAATCAGAGATGAAACAAAAGGTAGAGAAAATTCTCAGGATTCTATAACTTTTTTTTTGTAATTTTTGGAGAAAAAAGAGAAAGTTATGAATTTTTGAAGTTCTGACCAATCAAAATTTTCCAAAAATCCACATTAGCAGATAAGGTTCGATTAAGTGGACCGAGTCAGCTGTCTTTGCCTAATTTTAGATGGTCAAGTACTAGATTCCACCACTAGCAGTGCTCGCAAAACTCTCAAGTCAACGAATGAAAATACACATCTAGACCCTTGGCGAGAAAGAAAGAAAAAGAAACGAGAGGAGGGTAAACAAGTAAACTCGCCTGGGCCGTCTTCCCCTATCTCTCAAGAACCATGATTGTGTGCATGGAAACAACATCATGGGCATGGAGATTAGGCATTCCTCAATGAGTGGATAATCCACAAAATGGATGAGATAAGAATGAAGAGAAGAGTCTGGTGATGCTTACCCCAACCGCGATCTCTCAGAGGCAAGGTGATGCGCCGTCAACCTTGGTCGAAAGCACTACAAGGGAAGTTGAGTTCGGCACTGCTAGAACAGTTATGCAAGGACCAATTGACTATGTAGGATGATTGGTTGGGATGAGATGAAGCCCTATGATGGTTATATATATATATATATATATATATATATATATATATATATATATATATATATATATATATATACATATATATATATATGTGTGTGTGTGTGTGTGTGTGTGTGTGTGTGTGTGTGTGTGAGTGTGTGTGTGTGTATATATATGTATATACATGTATATATATGTGTATATATATATAGCCCAAGATTTTGGGTTTATGTGCTCTCAGTGTGGAGAAATGTAAGCCCCAAGAATCATACATTTCTTGAATCTTTGATGATATCAATAGATGCGGAATCATTTGAGGAAACTATTGGAAATGGAATTTCAAGAAAAGGTCAAGATTTGAGAGAGAAATCCACATTATAAGGATCATCTAACCACCAGCCAATTGCCAAATTGAGCATGGGGTTGAAGAGGACCCTTGGATCATCGTATTGGGATCCAAAGGTCAAGGAAAAAGCACGTATTGTCTATCAAAGGATGACCTCCATGACACAAATGCATTTCCTAATAGAATTTGACTAAAGTGTTGGACTTTTAATTTCTTTTCTTCCTGAAACAAATTGGATGAGTAAATACCATCCAAATAAGGTGAAACTTGGTGGGTAAGGTAACAAAGACCCAAAGAATCCAATTTTCCACTCAAGTTCACCTTTTAGAAAACTTTAATGTGTGAAAAACATCAATTGAGGGAAAGAGTATTTTCTTCATATTAATGCACTCCTTTATTAATGCACTCGTTTATTATTTATTGACCAAAATTTATGTGCAACTCTCTCTTAACCAAACCCATACGTAGAAAAAAAATCTAGAAGAATAATTTGGGATGTAACTTCCTCGATTTGCAAATTTTCACATCTAACCTTGAATTAGCATATTACTCTTATTTCTCAAATTGAAGCCTTAATTAATTATGTTTTTGGATGAAACTCTTATAATTGAATATGATTAACATCCTAGAGTAAACCAAATTAGTAAGACGGGTCTAAAATAGAAGATCATATTATTTTCTCAAGTTTGGGTTCATTACACAATCTCTCCCGTCAACCCACAAATGGAGTGCACTACTGACTCTTTGGAGGATGACAAAGCAAAAAAATGATCCTTACCCAAAAATTAGGACGATTTAATCATCCTGGACCTCAACTGATTTGATAGGCCCACTATGATCTCCTCATGTAGAGATTCTATGACTCAAGGCCTTCTATATCTGCAACAACATCTCAGAGGCTAACACCCATAAAAAACACATTGTAGCACAAACATGATAAAATGCCCAACATCCTCTCTAGTTCTACTGTGATTCTTGTGCCATCTTCCATAAAAATTGGAGTGCTCATACCCTACATCACATCTTGTGAAAATTATTTATATAGACTCATACTTTTTTTGATGAGGTCACAACTGGTCTCTTGATATAAGTTACGACTGGAACTCATTTCCTGGTCCCCACAAATATCACAAATCCTTGCTATTTGGATGTTTTGAACCAAACTATTTATGAAATTTGAGTTATTTTTTTACAAGAATGAGTGAATTCCCAAACTTTGCAAATGGAATCAAATGTGGGCCCACCAGACACATTCTAGCTAACTTTGGGCGCATGTCTGGTTTGCACCTAGTTTAGGCAAGATCTAGACCCACATTAGACTTCACCAAACCCTCAAATTTGACCCCCAATGGGTCCTGGACCCTTAGGGATAAATTCAGACATTCTCTATGTTGTAGATACCCAGATTAATCATAGATGACCCTACATCATGTTTGTATCTATTAGATGCAGGTCTAGTGTGGGCCCTTTAGATACATTTTGGAAAATTATGGGCATACATTTGGTATACACTTAGTTTGGACAAAATATGTACCCACATTAGACATGAAGATTATCATTTAGGCATCAATGGGATTTTATGGATGTGTCAAAATCACACCATGTGGATTTTAGATCTTTTTTTTAAAAGAAACTTGGGCGTTGAGGGTGTCACAGTTGTAAGTGGAAAATAGATGGACACCCACCAAAAACCACACTAGTCTTGGGAAATATGGGAGAGGACCACATGGAACCCCATGAATTTTGACAAGGAGTGGATATTATTTCCAAGGGATGGAGAGAATAACCACCCTCATAACTCCCTCCATTCTAAAAAGGGGTAGTGGATGACAACATTAGTGGATCCTAAAAGGGGAACTCAAACAAATCCCACCAGAATAGAGATGGGCATAAAAGTGAACATGAGATGAGCACTTTTTGTGCAAACTAGTTGGTGCTATGAAGTGTGAAACCAATTGGGACATGCTCCTAACCTTCCCTGATCACCGCTAATATTCAAAATTTGGATTGGAACAAGCAAATTAGTTCAATGTAATATCCTGACAGGTTTCTACCACGTGTGACTCCCTGAAGTCATATTTTCTTAGTACAAACCCACTTGACACTTCAGAGTGCAATACCAATTCATGCTTGAAGTGTAAAACAAGGTGAGAGTGAGATTATATTATATTTACCTTATTGTTTTGATACATTCATCATTTTTATGACCCCCCACAATATTGATTCAACATGCAGATTGGGGTACCGATTTGTAACCCTTTCTCGATACATAAATGAGTATGCCAAATTCAAAATTTTGTTCATATAACTTTCTTTATCCATGGACAATTCAACTCTTTCTTTTGCTTTTTACATAAATTCTCCAATAAAAAACTCAATGGTGACTCCACGCCACCTTTCCCATTTTTGACTTCTCATGAAAAATAGATACATTAATTGTCTAGTCAAAGTACAAGTTTTTCATCTAGACATGTTTGTTTTCTTCCTATAATTTTGAATATGCTAATACATTTACTTATGATCAAATATTTACCTTTAAAAAGCTAACTCTTATACCCAAACTTTCCATGGATAATTGCTTTCACAAAAGATATGTTTCAAAGTGTAAAGAGTGGGACCTGAAAGGGGATACACTCAAATGATACAATATAAGAGCCATGTAATGATAAGCAGCAGAAACAAAACTATTACAAAGTTATATGATGATTCATTTACAAATGTTCCTCGCCATAAAAGGGTGGTATAACAAGTAAAAGGTATACATTTAATAACATGTAGGACCGAATGCAAAGAGCAGTCCATCCATTCCAACCTATCCTTAAGCCCAATTCATGTAAGTGATATTCTAGAGTCCTTGTCTTCTAGTATAGCTATACCTAGCTGGAAGGGAACATCACCCAAAACATAAGAAATAATATATAGGTAAGCAAAGACTGAGTATGTATGTATAGAAAAACTTTAGGCATTATATCAGGTTATAAGTACAAAAGAAATGTTCCCACGAGAAAGTGGGATGTTTGCAATTATGTGAGTTCAAGAGAAATGTAACAAAATAAATGAGGCATATTAAAATTCATATTACAAGCATGGTAATAAAAGTGTCTCGCCATAACATATATAAAAAATCTCAATATAAAACAATAAATGTTTGATATTCATAACAATGTAGACTAAATATACTTAAAATAGGGCCATAACACCATAGGATCATGGTCTAAAAGAAATAAGGGTGGAAACACACACCCCGGGCAGAATACACACACCCTTTATATGTACGGTTGTACATAAGTACCACTGTTCTTGATATTCTAGTCAAACATATAGCATGCATAAATAGAGTGGAAGGACTAGAACTTTATTCGATTTTACATAAAATGACAATCATAGTAGGAGAGGTCCAAAAACCCATAACAACAAAGTATTTCAATCAACCATAGAAATATAATGTATTAAGATCATGAATTATAAATGTCCAAGCAATTAGATTTTCAAATAGAATAATAGTTCAAGAGATACCTCATTAAAAGGATTAGGTTTAAGTCAAATATGCCCCAAATAAAATAGAGGATGTACATACCTTATTATCAGACTTATATACTCAATAACACCTCCTTGAATCAGGTTTGGGGTTGTCACAACCTAGTCAGAATATTTTTTTTAATTTAATATGGATTCCATTAAATATATAGAAGATGACCCAACAGTAAATCATGATTCTGGTCTCAAAATATATCCTACTAAATCAGACACATTTTTCTGATTCCAAAAATATATATTTTGATATATTTCCACTGAACCAATAATTAGTTATGATTTTTACAAGTTGAAATTATTTTCTAATCAAGAGGAAAACAAAATATAAAAAGACAAAAATACCCTCAAATGACTCATGATAATCAAACATTAACGTGACACTGGATTTTAGGGGGTAATGTCATGGATATCACTTGTTCAAAGTGGGTTAAAGTACACAAAATGTCTGAAATACCCCTCTGGGTGAAAATGGTCAAGCTTAGGCTGCATGGGCAGGGGAGAACTTTCTCCCCATGGATTAATTTCCCTGTGTCCGCGCCATGGATGGTTGCTATAGCTCGAAGCTTGGAAGGGAAACATCCACACTTGGTCCCCTTCCAAATGGGAGACCTGCTCACTAGCTATGTCCTGCCGGTCTAAATTTAGAGAGCTATAACTCTGGTCCTGAAACGGTCCGGTGACGTGGAAGGATTGTTGTCCTCATCATAGAGCCAACCCCAAATATGAACCAGGGCATCATCGACTTGAGGGAAGGGCTCAATGGTTAGCAAAGCACACAATCAGAAGGAAAGAGCCTCACATAGGCAACGGTAGAAACACGACTGTGAGGCTACAGACTAGGCAAGTGGCAATGATGCAACATCATTCACATAACTGAGGAAAATTGATGGTACAATTGGAACAGGGCAAGAGAACTCTAAGTTGAACTGACCACAACTAAGGCAAAAACGTCCAACTAAGGCCAAAACTATCCTCTTGAAGTTCATACAAACCCGAGGGAGTCAATGTTGTGGTTGGAAGCCAACTAAAATGGCTTGGCGGTGGACACAGGAGGCGGCCAACAAGAAGTGTGCAGGTAGATTTCGTGAGGAGAGAGATCCAAAAATATAATGGTGAGCTAAAAGTGTAGAAGTATATAGATGTTTACCAGGATGCTTACCCCTTAGTTAATTCATCGAGGGTGTTGGGAATCGTCGTGGATCCTGAATGATTGTCATAGAAGAAGGTAAACCTCGGGGGCCCAAACCACTGATCCTTCATGTCAATTGAGATATGTGGAATGTGAAGGAGCGGATTGTGAAGATATCTAGATGATTTGGCTTTCTTTCGTAGGAGGTTGTGGAGGTACTGCTTTGTTGCCAAAAACACAATGGAAAGGATCTAGGTCCCGATTGGGCATTTTGTCTATAGGCTACCATCCCTCATGATTAATGGGTAATAGGAATCGATAGCCAACAATAAAACATTTGGCACAACAATAACATTAAAAGGGACATGTCAGGTGAATGGAAAACTCAGATTAGCCAATGACTTTGAGTTGGTCTGACGCAGGCGCGGGGAAATCGGGGGAAGGGGAACTTGGCTACCTAACCCGACCCCATAGGCAAAACACGCCAAAAGATCAGGAACCCTAGGTCCCATACACATAACCCAAATAATTTGTGACTGAGGATGAAATCACTAAAATGAAACATATGCTCATCATTTTCACTTATATCCTACTCTCTAGTTTGCTTTATGGTTGTGTATGATGTCCAATTAAGCCCAAAATAGGTAGGTTAGCTAATTTTGGTGTGAGGAACATGAATTTGGACTTATTTTTAGAATTTGAGATTATTTGTATTATATTTACCACATCATACACTTATTCATCTAAATAGAGTATTAAGCTTAACATAATGGTCAAATAGGGTTAATCCCTTTAAGTTATTTCCAATTATCTAACTCTAAGGCCCTAGGGTTATCCTAGAGGATCTTATTAGGGTCAAGATTATAGATTTGTATTACTACTTATAAATTCCCATAATCAATTATTAGGGTTATTACATCTTATGATTTATGTCCACGAGATACACATCGGTCAATTAGGTTTAAAAAGATCTCAACAAGGTCTAATCTATCTTAAAGTATGGAATTATGCATTCTAAAAGACATTTATATGAAAAGGGTCTGGAGGAGAGAAAGAAGAAGTTTGAATAACAATATAGTTGATTAGGGGCCTAGAAGGAAGGAGGATTAACCTATATACCTAGAATTGAGTATGTTACAACACTCCACCCCTTAAAGAGAATTTTGTCCCTGAAATTCATCCATCACTAGCCAGGTGTGCTAAGTCATATTTCTAAACCAATCTTAGGTTTTCAATATACTATTGTTGTGGGTTATTGTACAACAACCCATATCACACTTATATCCAAAACCCTATCGAAAACCTACTTTATTTCATTAATTAAGTCTCCATAGTCTTCTCGTATTTTAGATTAAGCTAGGAATTTTTTTCACCAAGACATAGATTAAGTTAGTGATGCTACATTTATCAAGGTTACCTACATTGTTATGACACATTCATAATCCTCATACTTTCCCTACATCACGACACACATGGGTTCACTAGATTATTCTACATTTTTTCCTTTTCCATCACTTAAGCATGAGTGACCAATTATCATACAAGGATATCCCAATAGAACCATTCATATTACTACCACTAAGCTGACAGACTAAGCTAGCTTATGAACAACATCCTCAACACGATCATGGATACTATCAACATTGTTATAAGTATTATTTTATTTTACGATTATCATCCCTTTTTATTGAAGATTAAATATATATGTACTATTAGGGCGTAACATCTATATATGTATCACTTTCTCTCAACATTACTTTTATGTCTTAGGTTTATTATAAGTATGTATTTGATCAAGGAGGATTAATTATATAGGGTCTCATGACCAAACATTATTAAGAAAATTGGGGTTACGGTAGAACCTTAGAGTTTTGTTTCTGACACATTTTTCATTATGTTGGAGCACTATAGTGTGTTGTAGGCAACTTATTGGTTTAGTCATCCATGCGTTGGGAACACCTTTGAATTACCTAGGTTATGATTAGGGTAAACCTAATACGTTTTCACTTGTGTTTATGGTGATCATAAGGGCAAGACTATTTTTATTTTAACTTAATAACTTATCTCATTGAGATATAAGTTTAGATATGTCAAAAATAAATTCAAAGTCTTGTTTATTATCCAAGTAACATCAATCTCGGTGCTCAAATCGGGAAGGTTGATCCACTTACCCTGGATCCATGGTGGCTAAATTTGTTACCCAAGTATTACTTATTTCACCCTCTATTTAATCAAATTAGCCTTTAAATCATGTTACACTCCTAATGATTAGGCCTAGAAAAGTCCACCCCTTAACAGAATTAATCTATAACTTAACTAGTCCTCTAGAGGGGCAACAATGGTGAATCTAAGTGTTATATGTCCAAAACTTTACTCTTAGTACTCACTATTTCACACTAGACATAGGGTCTCACGTTTGATTCTACCCGTCAAGGGTTTCCTCACAAAAGGGTTTCTCTACTACCAAAACTTCCTGGTTGTGATGACTTGGTTCCAAAACCAATAATAAAATATGCAAGCTTGTCTTTTGATACATATAACTTAATAATGATTATAAGTTTAGCGATATTATCTTTTTGATGAAAATCTAAAATTTTGGCACCAAAATCGACCCAAGAACCAAGTCAGCCACCTTACACAACACACATTCCATTACTGTATCATCCGTTCATTTCACAAAAAGGGTCTAATTCTTCAAACACTTACAAGTGCATATGAATGCATCGCTATATGTGAGCATAAGAGGGAAAAGGGTTTCTTATAATGCATGCTCAAATTCTATTAAACTCTAACAAAGCTCAACATCCAACATTCACCATGTCACTCTAACTCGTAATTTACACTACCTCATCTTAAGACCTAAGGGAGTCATAAGATAATCCAACATTATAGGAAGATATTTAGGGTTTTACCAACACTATATGGTTTATAATCATGGTGCCTTCATAGGATAAGTTAACATATATAGTCAAGCAACTCATATCAATCACTAGACAAACTAAGTATATTGTTGGAGATGAGATAGGTGAACACTTAATGATATCTACTGAACTTATAGATTATATCAACCAATCCTCATATATGAGGCATAACAAGCCAAATGAAGATGGTATTAAACCCTTAAGTAGATGAATTCAGATAGACCTATGTGGCTATACTCCATGTTGAAAGCAAGGCATGCCCAACTACAACATAGATAATTTGGATCATCACCCAATACCAAGGGAATCATAACCTTTCTGCAAATTAGGTCATCACCTAGTACCAAGGGAATCACCACCTTTCTACAAATCATGTTGAAATTCTATGTTTATCATCAATGCATAGTCAATCCTCCTAGTGGACCTATTCAAGGCATTATAGAAAACAACAAGAAAAGGGTCCCAATAGGAAATTAGGGTTAATCACATATATCAGTGTTCAAGTCAACCTACATTTCATATCTCTTAGCCTAGCATCCTAAAAAATATGAGGTGGGAACCACACACTGTAAGAGTCAATTCAATGTGACATCATCTCCACCTCCATAAGAGGGTAGGATGATAAGGGTTACTAAATCCTGACTCATGTCTACATAGGTGGGTTGAGGAGTGTAAGTGACCAAGTTAATCGGGGGTTGAAAACCCTAACTGGTTTTCAACTACTAGGGAATAGGTTTATCAACAACCTATAAGGGTCAGAAACCCAATTAAGGTCATACTAGGGTAACTTGAAATAGTCAAGTTACTTACTACTTAGGCTTTTATACCATTTTGTAAAAGTGGGACCCAAAAGGGGATCCACTCAAATGATACAATATAAGAGCCATGTAGTAATAAGCAACAGAAAGAAAACTATTACAAAGTTATATGATGATTCATTTACAATTGTTCCTCACCGTAGAAGGTTGGTATAATAAGTAAAAGGTGTACATGTAATAACATGTAGGACCGAATGAAGAGGGTAACCCATCCATTCCAACCTATCCTTAAGCCCAGTTCATGTAGGTGATCTTATGGAGTCCTTGCCTTCTAACATACCTATAATTGGGTGGAAGGGAACATCACCCAAACATAGGAAACAATATAGAGGTCAACAAAGGTTGAGTATGTAAATATAGATAAACTTTAGGCATTATATTGGGTTATAAGTACAAAAGAAATGTTCCCACAAGAAAGGGGACTGTTTGCAATTAGGTGAGTTCAAGAGAAATATAACAAAAGAAATGAGGCATATTAAAATTTAGATTACAAGCATGGTAATAAAAGTGTCTTGGCATAATAGATATCAACAATCTCAATATAAAACAATAAACGTTTGTATGCATAACAATGTAGACTAAATATACCTAAAATAGGGCCATAACACCATAGGATCATGGCCTAATTAAAATAAGGGTGGAAACACACACCCTTTATATGTATGGTTGTACATAAGTACCACTATACAAGATATTCTAGCCAAACATGTAGCATGCATAAATAGAGTGGTAACTAGCACTTTAGTCAATTTCACATAAAATGACAATCATAGCGGGAGGGGTCGAAGAACCCACAACAATAAAGTATTTCAATCAACCACATGAATATAATGTATTAAGATCGGGAATTATAAATGTCCAAGCAATTGTATTTTCAAGTAGATAATATTTCAAGAGATGCCTCATTAAAAGGATTAGATTTAAGTCAAATAATGCCCAAAATAAAATAGAGGATGTACATATCTTATGATCAGACTTATATATTCAATAACACCTCCTAGACTCAGGTTCATGGCTGTCAAAACCTAGTCATAATATTTATTTATTAAGTTAATATGGATTCCATTAAATATATAGAAGATGATCCAATAGTAAATCATGAATTTGGTCTTGAAATCTACCCTACTAAATCAATCGCATTTTTCTGATTCCAAAAAGATCTATTTTTATATTTTTCTACCAGACCAATAATTAGTTATTATTTTTACAAGTTAAAATCATTTTTTTATTAAGAGGACAAAAAGCAAAAAGACATAAATACCCTTGAATGATTCAAGATAGTCAAACATTAACATGACATTGAATTTTAGGGGGAATGTCATAGATATCACTTGGTAAAAGCAGGTCAAAGTGCGCAAAATTTCTAAAATACCCCTCTAGGTGAAAATGGTCAAGCTCAGGCTCCATCGGCAGGACAGGGCTTTCGCCCCAGGGATTGATTTCCCTGTGTCCATGCCATGGATGGCTGCTAGAGCTCAAAGCTTGGGAGGGAAACCTCCACACTTGGTCTCCTTTTGAATGGAAGACCCGCCCACTAGCTTTGTTCCGCCGATTTGGATTCAAAGAGCTATAACTCTGGTCCTACGGTCAGGTGATGTAAAAGGATTGTTGTCCTCATCTTAGAGACAACCCCAAAAATGAACCACGGTGTTAACGACTAGAGGGAAGGGTTCAACAATTATCAAATCACACGATCAGAAGGAAAGAGCCTCACACAGAGGCATCAGTAGAAATACGGGTGTGAGGTTGCAGACCAGGCAAGTCATGACATTGCAACATCATTCACAGAACTGAGTAAACTCGATGGAACAATCAGAATAGGGGAAGAGAACTCCAAGTTGAACTCACCACAACTAGGGTGAAAATGTCCATTGAAGGCCAAAACTATCCTCTTGAAGTTTAGACGAACCCAAGGGAGTCAATGTTGGGTTTGAAAGCCAACTGAGATGGCTTGGCGGTGGACACAGGTGGCTGCCCATAAGTAGTGTGTAGGTAGATTTCATGATGAGATAGGTCCAACAAATATAATCACAAGCTAAAAGTGTAGAAGTAGAGAGGTGGTTACCAGGATGCTTACCCCTTAGTTAATTCATCGGGGGCATTGGGAATCATCGTGGAACCTAAATGATTGTCGGAGAAGAAGGTGAACCTTGGAGGCCCAAACTAGTGATCCTTTGGGGTGATTGAGAGATGTGGAATGTGAAGGAGCAGACTATGAAGATATATGTATGATTTGACTTTATTTCATAGGAGGATGTGGAGTTACTGTTTCGTTGTAAAAAATGTAGCGACAATGATTTAGGTCTCAATTAGGCGTTTAGATTATAGGCCACCATCCCTCATGATTAATGGCTCGTAGGAATTGGTAGCCAATGATAAAACATTTGGTGTGATAATTGCATTAAAAGGGACAAATCAGGCGAACAAAAAACTCAGACTAGTCAGCAACTTTGAGCGGGTCTGACACAGGGGCAAGGAAACCAGGGGAATGGGACGAAGTCCACCAACCTGACCTCACAGGCATAACATGTCAAAAGATCAGGAACCCTAGGTCCTACGCACATAACCCAAATAATCTGTGACTTAGGATGAAATCACTCAAAAAAACATATGCCTATCATTTTCACTTATATCCTATACTCTAATTTGCTTTATGGGTGCAAATGATATCCAATTAAGCCCAAAATAGGTAGGCAAGCTAATTTGGGTGTGAGGAACATGAATTTGGACTTATTTTTAGAATTTGAGATTGTTTGTATTATATTTACCTTATCATGCACTCATTCATCTAATTAGGGCATTAAGCTGAACATAATGGTCAAATAGGGTTAATCCCTTTAAGTTATTTCCAACTATCTAACTCTAAGGCCCTAGGGTTATCCTAGAGGATCTTATTAGGGTCATGATTATAGATTTGTATTACTACTAGTGAATTCCCATAATTCAATTAGGGTTATTACATCTTATGATTTCCACAAGATACACATTAGTCAATTTGGTTTAAAAAGATCTCGACAAGGTCTAGTCTATTTTAAAGTAGGGAATTATGCATACTGAAAGACATTTATATGAAAAGGGTCTAGAGGAGAGAAATAAGGAGTTTGAATAACAAGATAGTTGAGTAGGGGCCTAGAAGAAAGGAGGATTAACCTATATACCTAGAATTGAGTATGTTACACAAAGGCATAAATCTTTTAAGTCTTAGATTTTCTTTTGATGTGGTAATACCAGACATAAGTCCTTGAGTTGTCAAAACACTTCTTTTTCTTTGTGTATGAATCCCTTGAATACTCCTTTTTAAATGTCCTAATTGTAAACAAATTTAGAAACCCCTCATACAAACTTAGTCAATACCCATCCAAGATGAAACATCCTACCTCATATGCCCCCTTTAAACAAAAACATCATCATCTCCCAATCATAACACCTATCTATCAAAGCCCCCATAGAACAATATCCTATAGAATTAGCCCCTCTCTCCCACCATTGAATCTACCTTCTAACACCCACATCACCCTTTCTTCACATATACAACCCATACCACTAACATATCTTGTCAAACTCTCTCTGACACTTGATAGTAAAGTCATATCATCCTCTCTCGCCATCACATATATCCTCCACACTCTTAACACATAAAACAATCTATCTCATCCTGACAACTATACTTATCCCTTTTTCTGGTCCCAAAAGTTATGAACTCTCCATAGCCCTAATCATCCACATCACTTACCTTCCCAAGATAGCCTCCCACCTCTCAACATGACATCCACATGGACTTTGCTTTAACCGATCTTAGGGAGACCCACAATCTCTATAGCAGAGGCAATATGGCTTATACAGATGTTTGTCTGACCCTAGATTGTCTTAATGCTTCACATCATACACAAGCTCTCTTCCCTTCTCACGAATTTCAAAATTGCTAAACCAAACCCAGTATCTAGCTCAAAACACATCTATATTCTTGATTTATCAGCTGGTGTAGACAAGGTGAAAGGTCAATCTTTTTTCTTGGATGAAAATGGTGGGAAAATAGTGAATCGTATATTCCATTGGGCTACGATTTTTGATGCTAACCTCATATGAAATTGGCCATATCTATGGCTTATTCTCACATACATCCCCTCCCACCTCTAGATTTATGATTTCTTTTAGAAAATTGTTCATAGATAGGATGTCTTCCTCATTGATGTTCATGAAAATATTACCTACTAAATAGATATTGGCATTGCCAAAATATCCATACTTGCTTCTTCTAACTTTTCCTTCCCATCCATGTTGAACACCATTGTAGGTGATAAAACCTACCTGCTCTTTGTCTCTGGTGTGGATGACCCATGCAATGATACACTCATGTGCTTTGACAACCCTCTACGCCCACCCACATGAAAATTCAAATCACAGCCTTACATATCCTCCCTCCCTTAAAAACCACAAACCACACCACGTCATCCACAATCAATGCTAAAACCTTTTGACATTTGTTGTATCTTAAAAGATAAAGTATCCCTTCAACCCCCATCATCTGAAACAAATCATCATACCACACCCTCTAGACAAAAAAGGTCACAGTGTGGATCTAGAAAAATAACAACCCTTTGATCAAGTTACCCCTTCCTTTAATACTGTAGATATTGATAACTCCCCACCATCTAATACATCCAATATGTTCTACATCAGACAACGAAACAACCCCACCCAATAATACTCCTCAAGTAAATCCGCAAACAAGTTATCAAGGAATATGTTCCTTTTATTAGAAATTTCCTTGAGCTTATTTCTACGACTCTCACGAGTCACAAGGTTTGTGATGCACCTTCTCAAGCATCCTCTAATGATGTGCATATTAACAACCAATCACCTTCTTCATCAGTTGCATGTTTATACAACATGTACACCCATACAAGAAAATGCTCAAACCCTAGTCATAATCACCTAGAGTGACCCCCAACAACATCAAATTTTGTTCCTAAGGATGACATGCCCAAGTCCAACCTCTGTAAACTATGGACACTAAACATTTTAACTCATACTTTTATAAAGTTGGGACCACAATAAATTCATACCTATAAACTCAGATACCCATATTCATTGCATGCACACACAGACACAAACACACACACGCGTGCGAGCACACACACATATATACATACATACATACATACATTATATATATATAGAGAGAGAGAGATACATATATATAACATTACACTTATATAACCATACCACGTCGTCCACAATCAAAGATAAAACCTTTTGACATTTGTTGTATCTTAAAAGATAAAGTATCCCTTCAACCCCCATCATCTAAAATAAATCATCATACCACACCCTCTAGACAAAAAAGGTCCATAGTGTGGATCTAAAAAAATAACAACCCTTTGATCAAGTCGCCCCTTCCCCTAATACCGTAGCTATTAATAACTCCCCACCATCTAATACATCCAACATGTTCTACATTAGACACTGAAACAACCCCACCCAACAATACTCCTCAAGTAAATCCGCAAACAAGTTATCAAGGAATATGTTCCTTTTATTAGAAATTTCCTTGAGCTTATTTCTACGACTCTCACGAGTCACAAGGTTTGTGATGCACCTTCTCAAGCATCCTCTAATGATGTGCATATTAACAACCAATCACCTTCTTCATCAGTTGCATGTTTATACAACAAGTACACCCACACAAGAAAATGCTCAAACCCTAGTCATAATCACCTAAAGTGCCCCCCAACAACATCAAATTTTTTTCCTAAGGATGACATGCCCAAGTCCAACCTCTATAAACTATGGTGTGGTCACACTAAACATTTTAACTCATACTTTTATAGAATTGGGACCACAGTAAATTCAGACCTATAAACTCGGATACCCATATTCAATGCATACACACACACACACACACACGCACGCACGCGCACACACACACACACACACACACACATACACACACACACACACACACACACATATATATATATATATATAGATATATATATATAGAGAGAGAGAGAGAGTTGAGCTAAAATACACTCGAGTGTATAGGGGCGCCTATACACCTCAGTTTACAGGCGTTGGATCAAGATCTGGCAAAAAGCAAAAACATGCCTCCTTTGTACAGCAGACGCTCCCGTTAACGGCCTTCAACTGGGTCCCATCCCTCTCACACCCCATGACTCCCCTCCTCTAATGCTCTCTCTCTCACAATGCGAGAACCCCGATTCTCTCCGCCGCACCTATATGCACTGCTCTGCCGCCTGTCCGCCGCATTTGACTGCTCCTAGCCGGACTGGTCCTCCGCTCCGCCACGCTGTAGGACTGATTTCAACCGAGAACAGTAATGAGCGCCAGCGCCAACTAGTTCCCAGCTGCAAGAAAAGCCTAGTTCCCAGCCGCAAGAAAAGCTAGTTCCCATCCGCAAGGAGCGCCAATGCTAGCTCCTTCTGAGCTTGCCAACGTCGGGCATTGCAGCACAGAAGAAGAGAAGAGAATCCTAAAAGTCGGGGATTGACAACTTCAGGCATTGCAGCTAGAGGGGTTTGACGAATTCACTAGGTACCAACACTTGTGCTCATCAACTACTGATTATCGATATCAATTTTAGTTGTTTTTCACTTTTCATCTCTAGAATATTAAATCCAATAGACAACTGCTCCGACAACAACTTCTTATTTCAGTTGAAGAAAATAAGCCTGGGGTCAGGTTTGTGCGGGCTGGATGCCTGAGGCGGATGGTTGGGCAGAGAGAAACATCCTACTTTTTGTTTTTGTATAGAAACAATATGCCTAATTAATTATATGCACACATTTTTTTGTTCATTGTCTGCCATTAAATTTTGAGACTGAATTAATGAAATTTTATAGTGATGGACTTCTCTACTGACGTTGATGGCATGATGGGCATTGATTGGTTAGATTATGAGAATCCAATTGAAAGAGTTGATGATAATGAGAATCGAATTGAAAGAGATGAACATACATGTGCAATGGTAACCAAATATTGCAATTTTTTAAATTTCAAATGTGTGTATTTTGTAACAGTGTAAGGGATATGTTTTTAAGCATTTTTCTATCATATTTTCTTAGGTCAATGAACTAATTGATGATGATGAGGGGTTTGATAATGATATGGTTGAAGTGGAATATAATCTAGATTCGTATATAGGCTTGCAGTTTGATTCTATTGAAAAGGCAAAAGAATTTTATAATCGATATGCTTACAAGGTGGGATTCAACATTCATAAGGAGATTCAATATGTTTCTGCTAAAACAAAATAGGTTACTGGTAGAGTGTTTGTATGTTCAATGGAAGGTTTGCAAAAAATAAAGAACAAAGGTGATGATGGTGTAAAGGGTACTCCAAAAAAAGATATGACATCTGCACGAACAGGTTGTAAGGCTCGAATGCGAGTGAAGCAAGAAGAGGGAACAAAATAGGTGGTTACAAGTTTTGAGAAAGAGCACAACCATGACCTCACTCAAAGTCCATCCAAGAAGCAGTTTCATCAGTCACGTCGACATATGTCATCAGAGGTTCGGGATTTAGTTTGTGCTATGCATGACCAGAATATTTCTACTGCTTAGATTATGTCTCTCATAGCTAGTCAGTGTGGTGGCATTCGTAATGTGAATTTCATTAGAAAGGACCTGAACAATGAGCTTGTATCCTTGAGAAGGAAATATATAGGTGTTGATGTTTCCTCCACTTTGGAGCATTTTAGAAAAATGCAAGCAATTAATCTGTTATTTTATTATGCACTTCAACTTGACGATGAAGGACGTACACGCAATATCTTCTGGGTGGATGCTAAGTCAAGGATGGCATATCAAACATTTAGTGATGTGATTACTTTTGACACCACATATATGACTAACAAGTATAGCATGCCATTTGCACCATTCATAAGTGTTAATCACCACAAACAATCAACTTTATTTGGTTGTGCGTTGCTACATGATGAGACAACTGCTTCTTTTATTTAGGTATTCCAAGCATTTTTAAATGCCATGTTTGGAAAACACCCTAAGGCAATACTAACTGATCAAGATCCAACAATGAGAAAGGCAATTCACATAGTTTTTTCTGATGCAGTTCATCATTGTTGTCAATGGCATATAATGAGAAAAGCACGTGAGCACCTTAGTGTAATATATGGGACAATTGTTAGTTTTGCTGAAGAATTTCATTGTTGCATAAACATGCCTGTCACTATTGAAGAGTTTGAGGATAGGTGGAAGAGAATGATATGCACATTCAACTTAGGTGACAATGCACATTTGCGTCACTTGTGGAGTATTAGAGATCAATGGATACTTGTTTACTTCATGGGTACTTTTTTGCCAACATGTCAACCACACAACAGAGTGAGAACATGAATGCTATTTTTAAAGACCATGTCAACAATCATTTACCAGTTTTTAAATTTGACGAAGCATATGAAAAGGTGGTTGAAAGCCGATATGACAAAGAAGATGAGGAGGACTACAGAACTAAAGATGGAGCACCCACTCTTTGGTCTCTTGCACCAATTGAGAAGCATGCAAGAACTATATACACAAGAATAGTTTACAAAGACTTCCGTATGCAAATGAAGAAGACAACTAGATATGACATAGAAGAGGTGATCAAAGACTCCTTATATCACATTATATATATTTCTGAAGACGAGAATCACTTCACGGCAAGGAAGTTGTACAAGGTGGTCGTGAAAAGAGAATCATATGAGATATCTTGTGAATGTAGGCATTTTTAGTTTAGTGGCATATTGTGTGGGCTCTGATCTCCAAAACCACGATATAAACTTAGCAGAAGCGATTCGATTAACAGCGGAAGACAAAAATCACGGGAAATTAAAACTTTTCGAGATAAGAGCTTGAATCTATAAAAACTTCTTTCATAAAAGGAGATAAACTGTTTACATCTCAGATAATTACTTCTTGAGTAATTATATACAACATGATACAAAATCCCAAGAACTCAAAACCAAACTCTCAGACCAAAAGACTCCAAGGACCTGAGAGTACAGAGAACACATAGGACTGACTATCTAACTATACAACTCAGCAGTCTGAATCTCCACCTAAGATTTACTACTGCTCCTGATACTACTGCTGCTGATATTGGTCACCTGAAGATTGATTCCTTCGCCCTCGACGACCACCTAAAAAGTTGAAATCTAAGGGGTGAGACAATTTTAAATAATTGTCCCAGCGAGAATTATAACTCTCCGCCAGAAGCTTTATTATAGCAACCAAGAATAACATAGGCAATAAAAGTTCTAAGGTAATCAGCAGCAGATTGTTATCAATTAGAACAACAACATTTAAGGAATATGAAAAACATGTATACTAAGTAATGTATCATCAACCAATGTATTTCGTGGTTCAACCTAAGCAGATATGCTACGCGGTTGATTATGTTTTACAAACATCATTATGCCCTGCGGAGATGAGGTATACCGCTCATACTCCAACCGATCACTATTAAGTCGCATCGGTATCATACATATGTCATCAAAAGAGTCGGATTCTTATGACCTCATCTTCCTCAGTCAGTATGAGGATCAACATGCAGGAGATCTAGTGTCTCTATTACAATAGCTTACCAGGGTATTCTGGTACTTCGCTATTAGAGTCACAGTGGCATTCTGTACTCTCTTCACCATCGAAAGATTTCTTGTTTATCTCTCATCGATGCGGTATAAAAGATTTCCTCAGGAGATTAGTGTTACATCACCCCGGCATAAACACATAGTGAAGGATTGATAGAATAAAGATACATCTACATCAATTCCTACACTAGGATGTAAGGAAATTCACATCCATATTACCCCACATATTCAAAAGTATGTGCTCCAGGAATTCCCTTAGGAAAACCTGTTTCACCATCATTTAACTCCTGACAATGATGGATCTATGATCAGGGCTCTACATGGTATGATTATACTTGATTAGTTAGGTACATTTCAGTATTCTTTTATCATCATACATGTTTTCAAACATTAATCATTAGCATAGCAGCTATGAAGGAAGAATACTAAATGTAACAAGCCTAACTCTCATCAATTGTCATTTCTCAATATTCTCATCACAAGTCATCTCTTAAAGCATGACCTTGATGGTATTCATGGCTCTCACAGCCTATCAATCTCATAAGATGCTATTAACAAGGCATCAAGATATATCACTATTCATAAAGCTAACAACATGCTTTCAATGAATATAGTATCATCGTCCATACCTGGATATGATCATCCTCATAAAGGAACCTGCATGGTTAAATCAACTGATAACAGTAAATAACTTATTTAAAGAAGTTGTATCTCCCTACTCATACAAGAACTAGGTTTCCCTGGTTTTCATCAATTAGGGTTTACTATTCACATTATATGTCATCACCCTAGAATTAGGGTTTACTATTCACATTACATGTCATCACCCTAGAATTAGGGTTTACTATTCACATCATGGTGAAATGATCTCATAACATCCTCATGTATGAGAAACATCATCATTAAAGACCTTAGATAAGATTAAGATTCATCAATTATCATAATTAGGGTTTCCATGATCTCACATAAGTGGATCATACCTAAACTTGCACATTCATGTATATTGAAGGTATTTTACTTGAGTTTCCATTATAATTGGTACTTTCTCTCTCCTCTAATTAGTTGATAGTGATTACACCACTCTAGATTAGGTTGGGTTAAGTCCTCATTGATTAACATAAGTCAACTCATCACTATCATGTGATTAGGGTTTGATTAAAACAAAGTATCACTCAATTGAACCTTTCAGGGACATTTTGGTAAATTACCCATTGACCATCATCATGGGTCAATTCATTAGCCACATAGTCCCTTAACATCTTAGGTTACCATTAGGGTTTAGATTAGATCATCATTGAACCTTTTACACTTTCAAGTGATTAAGTATAATCAACCTTGAAGGTCTCCAATTGGTTTAGGGTTTAACCTTCAACCTTCAACCCATTTGATTCTTAAATGACCTTGAACTTTTTTAATCTCAAATGACTTTGAATCCATTTGAACCTTAAACGAGTGTGGACCCACTTAATCTTAAACGGGTGTGGACCCATTTAAGTCCAAACGAGTGTGGACCCGTTTGAGCCTAAACGAGTGTGAACCCATTTGAGCTTAAATGGGTGTGAACCCATTTGGACTCAAACGAGTGTGAACTCGTTTGGACTCAAATGAGTGTGGACTCGTTTGGGCTTAAACGAGTGTGGATCTACTTGGGTTCAAACTGCATGAACATAAAAGGTGACACAAAGTTTATGCTTGAAAAGGATTTCTTATGTTGAAGCTTTCAATTGGCCAAAGCCATGTTAACCATATACAAATTGAGTCAATTAGGATGAGCCTCAATCAATTGGACTTCAAATTGACCCTTAATTGAAAGCCAATTAGGGTTAAGTCTAACTCAATTAGGGTTTCCAATCGGTTAATCATCAATGTTCAACAATATGATTCAAATCAGAGTTGAACCTATCAATTGACCTCCAATTGGGCCCAAACTTGGCTCAAACGGTCTTGAGGTCGTTTGGATGACCTCCAAATGATCTTGAGACCGTTTTCCCAAAGTTTGACCAAAAACCAAAATGATTTGATAAGGGTTGAGCCCTAATTAATATTAAAAATCAACACTTTTCATCAATTATCAACATCTTGTAATTGGACCCTCAAACCATCAAATTTCTTTAACCCTAGACCTCCAAATGATCTTGGGGCATCACTAAACGAGTGTGAGATCGTTTGGATGAACCCCAAACGGGTTGGAACCCGTTTGGGTCCTTCAACCCAAAACTCAACAAGATCTATATTGAAATCAGCAACTTTCACTCGATTAGGGTTAGGTTATTGAAGTGTCTTCAACTATTAATTGGTTAGGAATTAGATTACAATTCTTGGTAGGAATGAAATTCAATATATTATGAACAGGTATCCCAAACGGTCAATGCTTGGTCAACTCACTCAAACGGGTTGGAACCTGTTTTCCCAAAAGTTCAAGTTAATTAGTTTGGAAAATCAGTACTTAATTCAATTCTATTGCCTAATTGATTGGCCTTCAACCTACGATTCCTTTGGAGCTAACCCCTCAAATTTGGTGGGTCATTAGCCTACATAATTGTGAACAGAAAACCCAAACGGTCCACACTTGGTCAACCCTATGAAACTGTCTTGGGGTCGTTTTGATCCAAACGATCTTGCAGGATCGTTTGAGATCAAAACGGGTTGAACCCGTTTGACCTTAAACGAGTTGCACCCGTTTGGACCAAAAGGGTTCAATGTCGTTTCATAAAGTGACATAGGAATCCACTCCCATCATCCTCAACCTCTGATCAGGTCGGTTCCTCCACCGTTTTGCTTGCAAAAGAGCAAGGAAGAAGGGAGGTAGAAGAAGAACTAATCATAGAAAACAAGAACAAAGATATGCATAACAAAGCTAAGGGTTAGAGTTATAAAACCCGCCTCAAACGTGATTCCTAGAGCTTCCAAGCTTCCAAGATTCAAGCCTTTAATGGCATCTTGAGCTCCACAGGTCGGCCAAGGTCAATTCTTCAAGAAAAAGATGGGGACGGTCGGCTAGAACAAAGAATCTAAGTGAATTAACCATAGAACCAACCTTATACATGAATTTCCTCCATGAATCCAAGCTAGAAGGTGGTGTTCTCTTACCTAGAACAAGTTGGTCCTCCCCTTGAGCTCCTGAGCTCATTCCTTAGTCGGCCACAACAAGAGATAAGTGAAGAGTGAAAGGGAAACGTTGCCTTTGATTGCAAAGGAAAGGGTATAAGTACCTTTGGGGTTATTTTCATCATAAGGACAACTTACTCCTCCTTTTCACAACTAGGTCCTTCCTTTCTTTTAGGCACGTCCCTCCTATTCTTTCTAAGGTAAAACTCCTTCTAAAACCAAGAACTAAAGGCAAGGAAGGTCAACTTATCACTAAGGTACATATGTACATAAGGGTCTCCTTACATCTTGATGATTTAATTACAAAGGTGTTCCTTATTATATGATTATTCAAAGAAAGTGCCCCCTTCATCATTATTAGTTTAAATTATGTCAAAATTCATAAAAAAATGTTCAAGATGGTGTATTTTATAAGTTGCACCCCACATTTGGGTTAATTGCACTTTAATCCAAATTAGGGTTATTAAGCACAAGGATCATTCCACAAGTTGTATCTTGATGCCCAAGCTTGGGAAATCCATCTTACCTCATCATATTTACTCATATGATGTATCATCATCAGAGGAACATCTTAACTTGTAAAATTTTCAAGTTACACCCCTTAACTGGGTAATTTGCACATAGGCCCCTGCATTACCAAAATTCTACAACATTGTTTTAAAAGGACAGAAATGAAAATGTTTGTTCCTTAGGAACTTAATTACATGCCAAAAGATAATCACAAGGATTTAATTACATATTTAGGCAAAACACCTAGGGTTAATTCATAACCCAGGTCAGGTATGTTACAAATTATCCACCCCTTACAAGGATTTCGTCCCCGAAATCGATAAAGCATACTAGGAGAAAAGGGCAGGGTACTTCCTTCTCATTTCATCCTCTAGTTCCCAAGTGGCTTCTTCAACACCATGGTGGTTCCATAGGACTTTCACAAGGTTTATATCTTTCTTCTTTAATTTTTTAAATCTGTTGTCAAGGATTGACACTGGTCCTTCCTCATGAGTTATATCATCATTCAATTCTACTTCCATAGGTTGTAGAACTGACTCGGTATCAGGATGACATTTCCTTAACATAGAAATGTGAAACACAGGTTATAGCCTCTGCAACTCTGGTGGTAATTCTAGTCTATAGGCTACCTTTCCAACATGTTCAATGATTGGATAAGGTCCCATAAATCTAGGAGCTAACTTCCCTTTCCTTCCAAAGTGAAGGACTCCTTTCCAAGGCGAGACCTTGAGATACACTCTGTCTCCAACCTGGAACTCTAACGGTCTACGACGCTTATCAGCATAAGATTTCTACCTCTTTGTGCAGTCTTAATCTGTTGTTGTATTATTTTAATCTTCTCTGTGGTCTGCTGCACAAGATCAGGACCTAACAACTGATGCTCACCAGTCTCATACCAGCATAAGGGTGATCTACAACGTCTTCCATACAAGGCTTCATAAGGTGCCATATCAATACTATGTTGATAGCTATTGTTATAGGCAAACTCTATCAAGCTTAGGTGTACATCCCAACTTCCGGTAAACTGGAGAACACATGTTCTCAATAGGTCTTCCAAGGTCTGTATGGTTCATTCCGACTGTCCATCAGTCTGTGGATGAAAAGTCGTACTAAACCTTGGCTTGGTGCCTAAGGCTCTGTGTAGCTGCTCCCAAAAGCGACTTGTGAACTGAGGACCTCTATCAGAAACTATGGTGACATGAACTCCGTGCAGACACACTATCTCTTGAACATATAACTGGGATAACCTTTCAGCAGAATAGGTTGTTTTGACAGGTAAGAAATGTGCTGTCTTAGTCAACCTATCAACAATTACCCAAATGGAATCATGTCCTTTGTTTGTTCTAGGTAGGCCAACAACAAAGTCCATGGTCACATGGTCCCACTTCCACTGTGGTATGGGTAAAGGTTGCATTGTTCATGCAGGCTTTTGGTGTTCAGCTTTAACTTGCTGACACACAAGACACCTCGTCACAAACTCTGCAACATCCTTCTTCATTCCGGCCCACCAATACAAATCTTTCAAATTTCAATACATCTTGGTGCTCCCTGGATGCATAGCATACATCGAAGAATGAGCTTCTTCCAGAACTAACTTCCTCAAGTTATCCATATCCGGCACTATCATCCTCCCTTGATAACATGCTACATGATCATCCGAGTCATAGAAACCATCTCACTTCTCATTTCCATACTCTGATCTAATCTGCTGAACTACAGCATCAACCTGTTGTGCTTCCTTAATCTGTTCTCTTAGGGTAGGTTTAATATGCATCTCAGCCAACAACCCGGCTAACAATGACACCTTCAACTGTACATTGTCTTGCCTTAAAGAGATAAGCATATCTCTCTTAGAGCATACTAAAGAGTTTAGTTGTGCTCTATCCATGGTTGATGTTGCTGGTTTCCTACTCAAGGCATCTGCAACTACATTGGCCTTTCCTGGATGGTAATCAATTGTACAATCGTAGTCCTTGATTAACTCCATCTAGCGACATTGCCTCATGTTAAGCTCATGTTGAGAGAAGATATACTTAAGATTTTTGTGATCTGTGAAAATCTGGAATGTCTCTCCGTAGAGATAATGTCTCCAGATCTTCAGGGCATGAACCACAGCAGCTAACTCCATATCGTGTGTCGGATAATTCTCTTCGTGTTTCTTAAGATGTCGTGAAGCAAAAGAAATCACTTGCTTATCCTGCATCAACACGCATCCGAGTCCATTCTTGGAGGCATCACAAAAGACTATGTATCCTTTTCCTTGCTCAGGTAACACAAGCACAGGTGCACTTGTCAACCTCTCCTTCAACAGCTGAAAAGACTGTTGACACTTATCACTCCAGGTAAAAGGAACATCTTTCCGGGTTAACTTGGTTAAGGGTAAGGCTATAGAACTGAAATTCTTAATAAACCTTCAATAATAACCAGCTAATCCCAAGAAACTTCGAATCTCCGTTGGTGTCTTCAGTTGTTCCCACTGTAGAACAGATTCTACCTTTGTAGGGTTTACACGAATACCCGAGGCAGATATCACATGTCCAAGAAAAGATACTTCCGGGAACCAGAACTCACACTTGCTAAACTTAGCATATAGCTTATGTTTTCTTAGCAGAGTTAGAGCCTGTCGGAGATGTTGTTCATGCTGCTGAGCATCCTTACTATAAATCAGAATGTCATCTATGAAGACGACAACACACTGATCAAGGAAAGGTCGAAAAACTCTATTCATGAGTTCCATGAATGCAGCCGGTGCATTGGTTAGTCCAAACGACATAACTGTGAACTCATAGTGACCATATCATGTCCTAAAGGCAGACTTGGATATGTCACTATCCTTAATACGGAGTTGATGATATCCAGACCTCAAGTCTATCTTTGAGAAGACTGTTGCACCACGCAACTAGTCAAAAAGATCATCAATCCTCGGCAACGGGTACTTATTCTTTATTATTATTCTTACATCTTTACTGGACAGGGTTGACCTCCCTTATTCCCATATTTCTTATTTCTTGATACTCATTAGATTGTTTCCAAATGACTACTTGATCAGAGCAATCAAAAAGATAACAATCTAGGAGTTTCCATATTTACTTTATCATCAGCAATTGTATACCTGGCCAGGGTATATAAATACTGAGATAAGGTAATATGCATTTGTATACTACAATTTTCCTTCTCTTTTCCTATTATCACAAGTATAAGATTTAACATTACTGAATTTTATCCAGACATCTCTTTAATACTTCATCCTTTTTATGGAGATAAGCATGTAACATGAAACATCTATTTTATACAACATTATAAGTCCTTATTGGGTTAATCAAGAAAAGTTCAATCAATTACTTTCTCAGTTTTGTCCAAGAGATCATAAAAAGACATATAAGAATAACATTTATTTCGTCTCATGACTCGAGGATTATTCATTGTCTCAAGCTGATTCTGCCTCAGAGGTTTATTTTCCATAACATTTCTGACTGGGCAATTTCTTGCCAGATGTCCAACCTGTCTACATATTAGCAAATTCTAGGTGCCTAGTATGGTCTGAAGGGTTCTTTACCCTTTCTGGATGACCATTGTCTTGGTGTACTAGGTCCTGGTTGTGTTGGTGACACCAGAAACTTCTTCCTTTTGGAACTACCAGGTTTCTACTCCTGAGTTTGGATAGGTCTTTTCTCAATTATTCCCTTATATTTCTCTTCTGTACAATTATTTCTGATATGTCCAGGCTTCCTACACCTATAGCAGGTCCTGGTCTCTGATTGTGTTCTAACCCCTATATTACTGTATACTGATTCATCAGACTGAGGTTGAGCACTGACTTGCTCTAGGTTCAAAGCTTCATCATTTACCATTGCTTCAACCTGTTGTTGTGGTTCACATATTCTGTTGATATCCAAAACATCATCATTAGGAGTTGGTAATCTGGGTTGTATTGCTAGTGCTTGATCTACTAGATACATCATGGTAGCCTTAAATTCCCCAACAGTGATTCCTAAGGAAGAATTCCTTATCATGGTTGGGTTAGCTAGAGGAATCTCAAGTAATTGTCCCTCTATTGCTTGCTCCTCTGCACCTCTTCTTGGTGCAGTATTGTTTCTCCCCGCAGCAAACTCCTCATCCAATCCAGTCATCTTCAAGTTCTTCTCCTCCTATGTGAGCAGAAGTTACCATCAGATACACTGGATGACACTTAGAACAGACTCTACTACCTTAGTCCTATGTCTCTGTAGACTCAGCGAACCTAGAGCTCTGATACCACTAATTGTGGGCTCTGATCTCCAAAACCACGATATAAACTTAGCGGAAGCGATTTGATTAACAGCGGAAGACAAAAATCACGGGAAATTAAAACTTTTCGAGATAAGAGTTTGAATCTATAAAAAATTCTTTCATAAAAGGAGATAAACTGTTTACATTTCAGATAATTACTTCTTGAGTAATTATATACAACATGATACAAAATCCCAAGAACTCAAAACCAAAATCTCAGACCAAAAGACTCCAAGGACGTGAGAGTACAGAGAACACATAGGACTCACTATCTAACTATACAACTCAACAGTCTGAATCTCCACCTGAGATTTACTGCTGCTCCTGATACTGCTGCTACTGATATTGGTCACCTGAAGATTGATTCCTTTGCCCTCGACGACCACCTAAAAAGTTGAAATCTACGGGGTGAGACAATTTTAAATAATTGTCCCAGCGAGAGTTATAACTCTCCGCCAGAAGCTTTATTATAGCAACCAAGAATAACATAGGCAATAAAAGTTCTAAGGTAATCAGCAGCAGATTGTTATCAATTAGAACAACAACATTTAAGGAATATGAAAAACATGTATACTAAGTAATGTATCATCAACCAATGTATTTCGTGGTTCAACCTAAGCAGATATGCTACGCGGTTGATTATGTTTTACAAACATCATTATGCCCTGCGGAGATGAGGTATACCGCTCATACTCCAACCGATCACTATTAAGTCGCATCGGCATCATACATAGGTCATCAAAAGAGCCGGATTCTTATGACCTCATCTTCCTCAGTCAGTATGAGGATCAACATGCAAGACATCTAGTGTCTCTGTTACAATAGCTTACCAGGGTATTCTGGTACTTCGCTATTAGAGTCACAGTGGCATTCTGTACTCTCTTCGCCAACGAAAGATTTCTTGTTTATCTCTCATCGATGCGGTATAAAAGATTTCCTCGGGAGATTAGTGTTACATCACCCCGGCATAAACACATAGTGAAGGATTGATAGAATAAAGATACATCTACATCAATTCCTACACTAGGATGTAAGGAAATTCACATCCATATTACCCCACATATTCAAAAGTATGTGCTCCAGGAATTCCCTTAGGAAAACCTGTTTCACCATCATTTAACTCCAGACAATGATAGATCTATGATCAGGGCTCTACATGGTATGATTATACTTGATTAGTTAGGTACATTTCAGTATTCTTTTATCATCATACATGTTTTCAAACATTAATCATTAGCATAGCAGCTATGAAGGAAGAATACTAAATGTAACAAGCCTAACTCTCATCAATTAGGGTTTACTATTCACATTATATGTCATCACCCTAGAATTAGGGTTTACTATTCACATTACATGTCATCACCCTAGAATTAGGGTTTACTATTCACATCATGGTGAAATGATCTCATAACATCCTCATGTATGAGAAACATCATCATTAAAAACCTTAGATAAGATTAAGATTCATCAATTATCATAATTAGGGTTTCCATGATCTCACATAAGTGGATCATACCTAAACTTGCACATTCATGTATATTGAAGGTATTTTACTTGAGTTTCCATTATAATTGGTACTTTCTCTCTCCTCTAATTAGTAGATAGTGATTACACCACTCTAGATTAGGTTGGGTTAAGTCCTCATTGATTAACATAAGTCAACTCATCACTATCATGTGATTAGGGTTTCATTAAAACAAAGTATCACTCAATTGAACCTTTCAGGGACATTTTGGTAAGCTACCCATTAACCATCATCATGGGTCAATTCATTAGCCACATAGTCCCTTAACATCTTAGGTTACCATTAGGGTTTAGATTAGATCATCATTGAACCTTTTACACTTTCAAGTGATTAAGTATAATCAACCTTGAAGGTCTCCAATTGGTTTAGGGTTTAACCTTCAACCTTCAACCCATTTGATTCTTAAACGACCTTGAACTTGTTTAATCTCAAATGACTTTGAATCCATTTGAACCTTAAACGAGTGTGGACCCACTTAATCTTAAACGGGTGTGGACCCATTTAAGTCCAAACGAGTGTGGACCCATTTGAGCCTAAAAGAGTGTGAACCCGTTTGAGCTTAAATGGGTGTGAACCCGTTTGGACTCAAATGAGTGTGAACTCGTTTGGACTCAAACGAGTGTGGACTCGTGTGGGCTTAAACGAGTGTGGATCTACTTGGGTTCAAACCGCATGAACATAAAAGGTGACACAAAGTTTATGCTTGAAAAGGATTTCTTATGTTGAAGCTTTTAATTGGCCCAAGCCATGTTAACCATATACAAATTGAGTCAATTAGGATGAGCCTCAATCAATTGGACTTCAAATTGACCCTTAATTGAAAGCCAATTAGGGTTAAGTCTAACTCAATTAGGGTTTCCAATCGGTTAATCATCAATGTTCAACAATATGATTCAAATCAGAGTTGAACCTATCAATTGACCTCCAATTGGGCCCAAACTTGGCTCAAACGGTCTTGAGGTCGTTTGGATGACCTCCAAACGATCTTGAGACCGTTTGCCCAAAGTTTGACCAAAAACCAAAATGATTTGATAAGGGTTGAGCCCTAATTAATATTAAAAATCAGCACTTTTCATCAATTATCAACATCTTGTAATTGGACCCTCAAACCATCATATTTCTTTAACCCTAGACCTCCAAACGATCTTGGGGTGTCACTAAACGAGTGTGAGATCGTTTGGATGAACCCCCAAACGGGTTGGAACCTGTTTGGGTCCTTCAACCCAAAACTCAACAAGATCTATATTGAAATCAGCAACTTTCACCCGATTAGGGTTAGGTTATTGAAGTGTCTTCAACTCTTAATTGGTTAGGAATTAGATTACAATTCTTTGTAGGAATGAAATTCAATATATTATGAACAGGTATCCCAAACGGTCAACGCTTGGTCAACTCACGCAAACGGGTTGGAACCCGTTTTCCCAAAAGTTCAAGTTAATTAGTTTGGAAAATCAGTACTTAATTCAATTATATTGCCTAATTGATTGGCCTTCAACCTACGATTCCTTTGGAGTTAACCCCTCAAATTTGGTGGGTCATTAGCCTACATAATTGTGAACAGAAAACCCAAACGGTCCACGCTTAGTCAACCCTATGAAACGGTCTTGGGGTCATTTTGATCCAAACGATCTTGTAGGATCGTTTGAGATCAAAACGGGTTGAACCCGTTTGACCTTAAACGAGTTGCACCTGTTTGGACCAAAAGGGTTCAAGGTCATTTCATAAAGTGACATAGGAATCCACGCCCATCATCCTCAACCTCTGATCAGGTCGGTTCCTCCACCATTTTGCTTGCAAAAGAGCAAGGAAGAAGGGAGGTAGAAGAAGAACTAATCATAGAAAACAAGAACAAAGATATGCATAACAAAGCTAAGGGTTAGAGTTATAAAACCCGCCTCAAACGTGGTTCCTAGAGCTTCCAAGCTTCAAGCCTTTAATGGCGTCTTGAGCTCCACAGGTCGTCCAAGGTCAATTCTTCAAGAAAAAGATGGGGATGGTCGGCTAGAACAAAGAATCTAAGTGAATTAACCATAGAACCAACCTTATACATGAATTTCCTCCATGAATCCAAGCTAGAAGGTGGTGTTCTCTTACCTAGAATAGGTTGGTCATCCCCTTGAGCTCCTGAGCTCCTTCCTTAGTCGGCCACAACAAGAGATAAGTGAAGAGTGAAAGGGAAACGTTGCCTTTGATTGCAAAGGAAAGGGTATAAGTACCTTTGGGGTTATTTTCATCATAAGGACAACTTACTCCTCCTTTTCACAACTAGGTCCTTCATTTCTTTTAGGCACGTCCCTCCTCTTCTTTCTAAGGTAAAACTCCTTCTAAAACCAAGAACTAAAGGCAAGGAAGGTCAACTTATCACTAAGGTACATATGTACATAAGGGTCTCCTTACTTACATCTTGATGATTTAATTACAAAGGTGTTCCTTATTATATGATTATTCAAAGAAAGTGCCCCCTTCATCATTATCAGTTTAAATGATGTCAAAAGTCATAAAAAAATGTTCAATATGGTGTATTTTATAAGTTGCACCCCACATTTGGGTAAATTGCACTTTAATCCAAATTAGGGTTTTTAAGCACAAGGATCATTCCACAAGATGTATCTTGATGCCCAAGCTTGGGAAATCCATCTTACCTCATCATATTTACTCATATGATGTCTCATCGTCAGAGGAACATCTTAACTTGTGAAATTTGCAAGTTACACCCCTTAACTGGGTAATTTGCACATAGGCCCCTGCATTACCAAAATTCTACAACATTGTTTTAAAAGGACAGAAATGAAAATGTATGTTCCTTAGGAACTTAATTACATGCCAAAAGATAATCACAAGGATTTAATTACATATTTAGGCAAAACACCTAGGGTTAATTCATAACCCAGGTCAGGGATGTTACATATTGTGTTGTCATTCTCTCAAGGTACTATTATTTCTCAATTATCATAAGATTCCACCATTATATGTGTTAGAGCGTTGGACACTCAATGAAAAAAAACAACAACAAATATGATCATGCTGAAGAAACTCAAGTAGAGATGGATGATAGTACCATGTTGAGTAGGTATAATAGCTTGTGTAGATCAGCCATGCGATTGGTTGGTTTAGCTTCTAAAGAAAAGGATACTTACATGATGGTGCAAAAGACTTTTGAAAATTCATATGCTAAAGTTTTATATATGCAATACAAAGTGGATTCAGTTTCTACAGATGAAAGGATACCCTCTTCCCAGACCTATATTCCTACTCAAGCGAGTCAATATGTGCCATTGCTTATACAATCACAACATGAAATCAATTCAAAAGATCGTATAACATCACAATGTAAAGGAACTCAAAAACCACAAAGGTTCAAACCACATGCCGAAATGAAAGCAAAGAAACAAAGAACATATAGCACGTGTAATGCAAAAGTTCATAATAGTCAGACATGCAAGCATGGGGTATTACTACCTATTAATAAATTTATTAAATTTACAATACATCCTCTCAAATAAATTTTCAACTTTCTTTTTTTCTTAGGTTGTAGGGAAACAAGGATGCATCAACCTCGTATGGGATAGAAGAAGTTGAGGAGTCAAACAAAGACTAATGTAGCAATGTTATTTCTGTCTATCCAAGTGCATTTGTGTACACTTGAGTTGTAACATCCATGACAATGTTCTCATTAATGAGTTGTAACATTGATGACAATGTTCTTTGTTCTATTTGACTCAATGTTCTTTGTTCTATTTGACTCAATATTGAGCTGTGTGCTTGTTCCAATGTGTTGTGTTGTTTGAACAAATGATTCAATGCATGTTTTATGCTTGTTTCCAATTTTGTTTGTTATGGCTGATGGCAATTCTCATATGACAGATGGCAAAATTGATGTAGCATGATTTCTGGTCCATTTCATAGTGTTCAGTACTTCAGTAACGTTCTGAGTTTACAATGGGAGGTTCGATGCTGAATTAGAGGAGTCAAGAAACCTTAAATTTACAAGTTACTGCCTCACAAAATCGGCATGTGTGGTTTTGATAATACCTTCTAATATTAGTGTTATTCTTTATTCTATTTGACTTAGCTCTTACTGTGTGCTTGTTCCAATGTGTTGTGTTGTTTGAACAAATGATTCAATGCATGATGTATGCTTGTTTCCAATTTTGTTTGTTATGACTGATGGCAATTCTCATATGGCTGATGGCAAAATTGATGCAGCATGATTTCTAGTCCATTTCATGGTGTTCAGTACTTCAGTAACGTTCTGAGTTTCCAATGGGAGGTTCCATGCTGAATTAGAGGAGTCAAGAAACCTAATAATTTACAAGTTACTACCTCACAAAATTGGCCTATGTGGTTTTGATAATACCTGCTAATATTAGTGTTACTGACTCACATATGATGCCTTACTGACTCACATATGATTTTCCTTGCTTTCAGAAGGCGTTTGATTATTGTGTTAGATAGGTATGCAAAGACAAAAAGACACCCGACTGGTTAGAATAACTGCTGAAATGTTTACCATATATGTTGGTATCCAGAAACAACACCTTATTTCTCCATGTTGTGTTCATTCTCAATTGAGTAACATATTCGTTTCTTCATTCTGATGGTTTCAGAGAACAAGCTCTCATTAATTTACCAGGGTGACTTCATTGAGCGTTGGGTACATTCAGTTGTTGGGTACATTCTGTGAATTAGGATTCCAGTTTAAATGCATATACATTAGTGTTCAATGACCACAAAGGATACATTAGTGTTGAGTGAATTAGTTAACAACCTAGGCATTTGAGTGAATCTGATGTAACATTTGAGAGGAATTTGGGCACCATGGAATGCCATGCCATAAGTCCAACATAAAAATGCAAAGGTGCAATAAAAAACAAAGCCACATTTCAACTCAGAACATTTGGGTAACCAACCATCATTCATTGATTCAAATGTTGTTACACCATTTGACTACTTGGTACAATGCTAAATTGATCCAGCGTACACAAATACTAACATGATACATGATATCACTAATGCATACAAACGCCACTTGTATTTTATGATTGTTATTTGTTCGTTGACCCTGGCCATATTCACTTATTCTTTAACTTTAATTAGCTCGGAAACATGCGATCTTCACTTCTTCTTTGAGTTTCATTAGCTCAGAACCTGCCATCTTCAATTCTTCGTTCAGTTTCATTAGCTCAGAACCTGCCATCTTCAATTCTTCTTTCAGTTTCATTAATTCAGAGCCTTGAGCATTGGAATCTTCCTCTTCAGTATGTGTTGAGGCTGAATCCGCCCACTGGAAGTACCTACAGACAGGATGCCCCTGTACAACAAAGGACCAACATAAAAAACAAACACATTCCACACAATTCATACAAGACCCTACAATTAGTACAATTACTTCCTTGTTGAAATTTGGACATCCAAAGAACCTGCGGCCATAATTTTTTGGTGTCCTAGCTATTCTAGACACAAGCACATAGACACAATCACAATGCACACCAATTCTGTCTGCAGGTCTCTGAAGAAACACCTTTGAACATGTAGAGGATGTATAGCAATTTTCCATTTGATAATCCATATAGTCAGATGGAAGGCAGATCTAAAAGGAGGGTGGGGGGAAATTGGAAAAGAGGGGACCTGATTACAGGACAAAGTGGAGAATTTAGAGAG
The DNA here is from genome assembly GCA_963693085.1 of Alisma plantago-aquatica. NCBI lineage: Eukaryota > Viridiplantae > Streptophyta > Magnoliopsida > Alismatales > Alismataceae > Alisma > Alisma plantago-aquatica. The sequence continues at coordinate 1,243,772,023 of OY856409.1, forward strand.
GCAGAGAGGGAATCAGACTCATTGCTTCCACCTGTAGGGACAATGACAAAGGGGAAGCACAGCTGGGCACCTGATTTCGGAATTCGACTGACGGAGGTCCATCTGATTTTGGAATTCGACAGTGACAGAGGAGAACCCTTGCGCCTGGTTTCTGGAATCCACCTGGTGACGGTGGTCTACTGTCGACGGTGGTATGCTGGCCTCTTTTGACGATGGTCTGCTGGCGACAGTGGTGCTGCCTTCAACCTTAGCTGGCGATCATTGCCTTGCCTGCCTCCGCTCCGCCTCCTGGGAACCAGGCAGAAGGGAAAGGGGAAGCAGCAACAGAAGGGAGACGGGAAGCAGCAACGTCTCCTGGGATCCTAATAGAGGATAAATGGAAAGCACAAACAGAGGAAGGAGAAATGGAGGAAGGAGAAACAAGGACGGAGAAACGGGGAAGGATGAGGAGGAAGAAGAGGCCTGAGCGATTCACAGGCCGTGGAGAGGAGAACGAAGAAGGGAAAGTGAATCGGAGGATAGAGACTAGAGTTTGACGGAGGGTTCTCGCATTGTGAGAGAGAGAGGGTTGGAGGAGGGGAGTCACGGGGTGTGAGAGGGTTGTGACCCAGTTGGATGTCGTTAACGGGAGCGCCTGTTGTACAAAGGAGGCATGTTTTTACTTTTTGCCGGATCTTGATCCAACGCCTGTAAACTGAGGTGTATAGGCGCCCCTATACACTCGAGTGTATTGTATCTCAACTCTCTCTCTCTCTCTGTGTGAGCTCCGATCTCCAAACTTCGAATTAATCCCGATTTAAACATGTGCGGAAGCAATCGTTAAACAACGGAAGACAAAAATCACGGGAAATTAAAACTTTTCGAGACAAGAGCTTGAAACCACAAACCTTTTCCATAGAAAAAGGATTTAACTGTTTACATCACTGACAATTACTTCTTGAGTAATTATATACAACATGATACAAAACTTCTCAAGAGTTCATACTCAAAACACTCCAGGACCTGAGAGTACAGAGGACACATAGGACTTGACTCTAAACTACACCATGAAGCAGGCTAGATCTCCACCTGAGATATTTACTGCTCCTGATGCTGCTGTTGCTGGGATTGGTCACCTGAGTTCTTATTCCTCCGTCTTCGACGACCACCTAAAAAGTAGAAGTCTACGGGGTGAGACAATTATACATAATTGCCCCAGCGAGAGTTATAACTCTCCACTAGAAGCTTTATAAACAAAGCAGGGAATAACTAAAGCAATTAAAGCCTTCAAGATATTCACTAGCAGTTCTGATAATAAGCAAGAGTTCGATCAATATCAAAATATGAGAACATCTATACTACTCAAGGTAACATCAATCAAATAACTCGTAGATAACTCTTAACAGATATACTACGCTGTTGATTATGTTTTCAAACATTATTATGCCCTGTGGAGATGAGGCATACCACTCATACTCCAACTGATCGCTAAGAAGTCACATCAGTATCATACATAGGTCATTAAAAGAGCCAGATTCTTATGACCTCATCTTCCTCAATCAGTTAGAGGATTGATTGTTTGACATCTGGCGGGATGTCTTTATAATAGCTCACCAGGGTACTCTGGTCCTTCGCTATTTTTAGAGTTACAGTGGCATTCTGTACTCTCTTCGCTATCGGAAGATTTCTTGTTTATCTTTCACCGATACGGTATTTGTGTCTTTAAGGGAGTGTAGATATACATCTCACCTTTAGGACTTTATGGTGGGGTCTGATGGACTACTAGAATCTACATCATCCTCTCACCCGATCTTTTATAGTGAAGGTATGACGGACCACAAGAATCTACGCCAAATACCTACACTAGGATGTAAGGTTCTACACATCCATGTACCCCACATACTCAAAAGTATGTGATCCAGGAGTTCCCTTAGGAAAACCTGTTTCACCATCATTTAGACTCTGACAATGATGGATCTATGATCAGGGCTCTACATTTCACTTGATTAGTTAGGTACATTCAGTATTCTTATCATCATACAATAACACAGCTATATATGAGAATACTAAAATGTAGCAGGCCTAACTTATCACAATCATTGGTTAATTCATCTCAAGTCATCTGTCAAGCATGACCTTGATAACATTTATGGCTCTTACAGTCCATAAATCACAAAAGATGTCACTTAACAGTGCATCAAGATGATTCATCATTCATAAAGCTTAAGACATGCTTTCAATGAATGTAACATGGTATTCCATACCTGGGTGTGACCATCATCTCATAATAACCTGCATGGTTAATTCAACAGATAATAGTAAACAATTCAACAATTAGGGTTTACTATTCATCTTTCATGTCATCACCCTGAAATTAGGGTTTACTATTCATCTTTCATGTCATCACCCTGAAATTAGGGTTTACTATTCACACCATGGTGAATTGTACTCATTACATCATCATGTAAGAGAAACATCATCATTAAGACTCTTAATTAAGATTAAGATCCATTAGATATCATAATTAGAGTTTCCATGACCTCACAGGTGGGTCATTCCCTAATCATGCACATTCATGTGTATTTGAAGTATCTTACTAGAGTTTCCTCCTAAAAAGGGTACTTTCTCTCTCTAGGATACTTTCTCTCTCTAGAAATACTTTCTCTCTCCTCTCACTAGTAGATGGTGACAACACCACTCTAGATCGGGTTGAGATAAGTCTCCATTGACTAACATAAGCCAAAACATCAACATCATGTGATTAGGGTTTGATTAGAACAAGGTTTTATCCCTTTAGACCCCTCAAGGGTATTTTGGTAATTTGCTACATGATTACCATCATGGTTTAACTCACTAATCACATAGTCCCTTAATGACCTTGGTTACCATTAGGGTTTAATTTGGATCAACATTGAACTAATTACATCATCAAATGGTTAGGTACAAACCATCACAAATCTCCAAACGGTTTCAACCTTCAAACAGTTTCAACCACCCCAAACGGTCTTGAGACCGTTTGGCCCCAAACGGTCTTGAGACCATTTGGATCCAAACGGTCTTGAGACCGTTTGGAGGTGAAGACCGTTTGGAAGGGTTGACTTCCAAACCGTTTGGAGCTTCAATCGGTTTGAAACCGTTTGATCAAAAATTACTTGAGATCGATTGGACCAAACGATCCTGAGGTCGTTTGAGCCCAAACGGTCTTGAGACCGTTTGGCCCCAAATGGTCTTGAGACCGTTTGGCCCCAAACGGTCTTGAGACCGTTTGGTCTCAAACGGTCTTGAGACCGTTTGGATCCAAACGGTCTTGAGACCGTTTGGTCCAAAAAGGTTACCAATGTTCATGGATATGTATGTTGAAGCCCTCAATTGGTCAAAGCTATGCTGACCACTTATAAATTGAGTCAATTAGGGTTAGCCTTAGCCTATTAGACATCAAATTGACCCTCAATTGCAATCCAATTAGGGTTCAATCGTTCTCAATTAGGGTTTCAAATCAGATGGTCATCAATGTTCAACAATATGAATCAACTCAAGGTTGAACCTATCAATTGACCTCCAATTGGGCTCAAACTTGACCCAAACGGTCTTGAGGTCATTTGGACATCATCCAAACGGTCTTGAGACCGTTTGCCCAAAGTTTGACCAAAGTCCAAGTCGTTTTGACTAAGGTTGAAGTCCAATTAGGTCAAAATCAGCAACTTTCATCAATTTCCTACAATTGGACCCTCAAACCATTAGATTAACTCAACCCTAGACCTTCAAACGGTCTTGGGTTGTGCCCAAACGGTCTTAGGACCGTTTGGAGGAATCCCCAAACGGTCTTGAGACCGTTTGGGTCCTTCAACCCAAAACTCAACAAGATCTATGTTCCAAATCAGCACTTTTTCACCCGATTAGGGTTTCATGTTGAAGTGGCTTCAACTCCCAAATGGTTAAGAATTAGACTTTGATTCTTTGCAGAGATGAATTTCAATATATTAGGAACAGACCCTCAAACGTTCGTCCCTTGGTCAACTCTTTCAAACGGTCTTGAGACCGTTTCAATCCAAACGGTCTTGCAAGACCGTTTGAGAGCAAACGGTTTGAAACCGTTTGAACCCAAACGGTTTGCAACCGTTTGGACCAAAAGGGTCCAAGGTCGTTTGAAAAAGTAACATAGGGAATCACGCCCCCATCTTCAACCTCTAGCAAGGTTGGTTCCTCCACTGATTTTCTTGCAAATGTGCAAGGAAGAAGAGAGGTAGAAGGAGATTTTACCAAGTAAATTGCAAGGATTAAGCATACATATAAAGTAAAAGTTTAGAGTTATAAAACCCGCCTAAAGGTTGATCTTAGAGCTCCAAGCCTTCAAGATCCAAGCTTTAATGGCGTCCTTGAGCTTCCACAACTTGGTCAGAGGTGAATTCTCCAAGGAAACGTTGCTTTGGTCGGCTAGAACAAGAAGACTAAGTAAGCTAACCATAAAACCAACCTTAGAAAGTGAATTCCTCCATGAATTCGAGCTAGAAGGTGGGGTTCTCTTACCTAGAACAGGTTGGTCGTCCCCCCCTGAGCTCCAGAGCTATCCTTGGTCGTTTGAGCAAGAAAGGAAGAGAAGTGAAGGAAAGAAAATTCGTTCACTTAATTGCAAGGGAAAAGGGCTTATATACTTTAGCCTCTTTTACACTCTAAGGACCTCACAAGATTGGAAATCACATCTAGGCCCCTCCTTGCTCAAAGGAACGTCCAAACTCATCTATCCTTGTACAAATCTCATAAAATCTCAAGATCTAAGGATAAAGGAATCCAACCTTCAACTAGGGTACATACATGAAAGGGTTTTATACCCATTTTAGGTGATTTCTATCACAAGGATCATTTTTCTCATCTGATTATTAAATGATGTATCCCTTTCATCATTTCTACTCTAAATGATGACAAGAGTCATAAAAGATGTTCTAGATGGTGAAAATTACAAGTTGGACCCCTCAATTTGGGTAAATTGCACTTTACCCCAAATTAGGGTTTCTGAGCATGGGGATTGCTTCCACAGCTGCACCTTGGTGCTCAAGCTTGGGAAATCCCTCAAACTTCATCATAGACATCTTCATGATGTCTCAACATCAAAGGAACATCTTATCTTGTGAATTTTGCAAGTTCAACCCTTAAATTGGGTAATTTGCACATAGGTCCCTGCATACAACACAATGCTACAACTTTATACAAAAAGGAGCAAAATTGAAAGTAAATGTTCCTGAGGAACTTAATTACATGCCAGGGAGTGTTCACAAGTATATTAATTACATATTTAGGCAAAACTTCCAGGGTTAGGTCATAACCCAGGTCAGGGGTGTTACAAATTCTTTACCCCTTCAAAAGGATTTCGTCCCCGAAATCGATAAAGCATATTATAAGAAAAGAGCAGGATATTTTCTTCTCATTTCATCTTCTAGTTCCCAAGTGGCTTATTCAACACCACGATGGTTCCAGAGGACTTTTACAAGGCTTATATCCTTCTTCTTTAACTTTTTAGTTCTGTTATCGAGGATTGACACTGGTCCTTCCTCATACGTTATATCTTCATTCAATTCTACTTCCATAGGTTGTAGAACTGACTCGGTATCTGGATGACATTTCCTCAGCATGGAAATGTGAAACACAGGGTGCAGCTTCTGCAACTCCAGAGGTAACTCTAGTCTATAGGCCACCTTTCCAACTTTTTCAACAATTGGATAAGGTCCCATAAATCTAGGAGCTAACTTTCCTTTCTTCCTAAAACGAAGGACTCCTTTCCAAGGTGAGACCTTGAGATACACTCTGTCTCCATCCTGGAATTCTAGGGGTCTACGACGTTTATCGGCATATGATTTCTGTCTATCTTGTGCAGTCTTAAGCTGTTGTTGTATTACTTTAATCTTTTCTGTAGTTTGCTGCACAAGATCAGGGCCTAACAACTGGTGCTCACCAGTTTCATACCAACACAAGGGTGATCTACAACGTATACCATATAAGGCTTCATATGGTGCCATATTAATGCTATGTTGATAGCTATTGTTATAGGCAAACTCTATCAAGCTTAGATGTAGATCCCAACTCCCGGTAAACTGGAGAACACATGCTCTCAACAGATCTTCTAAGGTCTGTATAGTCCTTTCTGACTGTCCATTAGTCTGAGGATGAAAGGCTGTACTAAACCTTAGCTTGGTGCCTAGGGCTCTGTGTAACTGTTCCCAAAAGCGACTTGTAAACTGGGGACCTCTGTCAGAAACTATAGTGACAGGAACTCCGTGCAAACGCACTATCTCTTGGACATATATCTGGGATAACCTTTCAGCAGTATAGGTTGTTTTGACAGGTAAGAAATGCGCTGTCTTTGTCAACCTATCAACAACTACCCAAATGGAATCATGTCCTTTGTTTGTCCTGGGTAGGCCAACAACAAAGTCCATGGTTACATGGTCCCACTTCCACTGTGGTATGGGTAAGGGTTGCATTGTCCCTGCAGGTTTCTGGTGTTCAGCCTTGACCTGCTGACACACAGGACACCTCAAAACAAACTCAGCTACATCCTTCTTCATCCCAGACTACCAATACATATCCTTCAAGTTTCGATACATCTTGGTGCTCCCTGGATGCATAGCATACATTGAAGAATGAGCTTCTTCCAGAACTAACTTCCTCAGGTTGTCCACATCTGGCACTATCATCCTTCCATGATAGCATGCCACCTGGTCATCTGACTCATGAAAACCCTCTCGCTTCTCATCTCCAAACTCAGATCTAATCTGCTGTACAACAACATCTACTTGTTGTGCCTCCTTTATCTGCTCTCTTAAGGTAGGTTTAATCTGCATCTCAGCTAACAGACCAGCTAACAATGATGCCTTCAACTGCACATTGTCTTGCCTTAAAGAGATAAGCATATCTCTTCTAGAGCATACTAAGGAACTTAGTTGTGCCCTATCCATGGTTGATGTTGCTGATTTCCTACTCAAGGCATCTGCAACCACATTGGCCTTGCCCGGATGGTAATCAATCGTACAATCGTAGTCCTTGATTAACTCCATCCAGCGACGTTGCCTCATATTAAGCTCATGCTGAGTGAAGATGTACTTAAGGTTCTTGTGGTCTGTGAAAATCTGGAAAGTTTCTCCATAAAGATAATGTCTCCAGATTTTCAAAGCATGGACCACAACAGCTAACTCTAGATCGTGTGTCGGATAATTCTCCTCGTGTTTCTTAAGCTGTCGGGAAGCAAAAGAAATCACTTGTTTATCCTGCATCAACACACATCCAAGTCCATTCTTGGAGGCATCACAAAAGATTATATATTCCTTTCCTTGCTCAGGTAACAGAAGCACAGGTGCACTTGTCAACCTCTCCTTCAACAGCTGAAAAGACTGTTGACACTTATCACTCCAAGCAAAAGGAACATCCTTCTGGGTGAACTTGGTTAAAGGTAAGGCTATAGAACTCAAATTCTTAATAAACCTTCGATAATAACCAGCTAACCCCAAGAAACTTCTAATCTCCGTCGGTGTCTTCGGTTGTTCCCACTGCAGAACAGATTCTACCTTTGCAGGGTCAACACGAATTCCCGAGGCAGATACCACATGTCCAAGGAAAGACACTTCAGATAACCAAAACTCGCACTTGCTAAACTTAGCGTATAGCTTATGCTCTCTTAGCAAGGTCAAAGTCTGGCGAAGGTGTTGCTCATGCTGCTGAGCATCCTTACTATAAATCAGTATGTCATCTATGAAGACGAAAACACACTGATCAAGGAAAGGTCGAAAGACTCTATTCATGAGTTCCATGAATGCAGCCGGTGCATTGGTTAGTCCAAACGACATAACCGTGAACTCATAGTGACCATATCTTGTCCTAAAGGCAGACTTAGATATGTCACTGTCCTTAATGCGGAGTTGATGATATCCAGACCTTAAGTCTATCTTAGAAAAGACTGTTGCACCACGCAACTGGTCGAAAAGATCATAAATCCTCGGCAAAGGATACTTATTCTTTATCGTTGCTTTATTGAGTTGTCTATAATCAATGCACAACCGCATCGATCCATCTTTCTTTTTAACAAACAAAACCGGAGCACCCCAAGGTGAGGTACTCGGTCGGATGAAACCCTTCTCAAGTAACTCCTGAAGTTGTTTCTTGAGTTCTGCCATCTCAGCAGGCGCCATCCTATACGGAGTCTGGGCTATGGGTTTCGTATCTGGGACCAAATTGATCTCAAAATCAATTTCTCGGAGTGGTGGTATACCAGGAAGTTCTTCGGGAAACACATCCTCGAATTCCCTGACTATCAGAACTTCAGCAGGGTTGGATCTCTCATTGGTAACATCTACCACATGGGCTAAGAATGCGTAGCATCCTTGCCTCATCAACTTATCAGCAACCATAGTTGATACAAGACATGTGGGCAGAATCTTTCTTTCACCTTGAAAGATCCATGTGTTGCTTTCATCAGCAAACACTGCCAACTTGGACTCACAATCCAAGACAACTCGATACCTTTCCAAGGTATCCATCCCTAGGATTATATCAAATCCTTGCATATCAAGTGGTATAAGATCCACTTGAATGCGATACTTAGAAAAGAAAAGTACGCAGGGAGAGCATACTTCTTGCAAAACAGCAGACCCACTCAACGGAGTCTCCAACAACAACTTATCTGCCCTATGACTAGTTGTCATATTGCAGTTACGAATCACTCTTCGAGTGATGAAAGAGTGCGTAGCACCCGGGTCAATCAAAACAGATACTACACAAGATTTAGACATATCAGAATATAAAAGTTCCATCTGACCTGTTACTACTTGTGGATTGACCACTGCCTCTGGTGGGTTCATGGCATAGAACCTCGTCGTAGCCTGTTGTTGAGGTGGTGCTGATGATCCAGCTTGAGACGCTTGTCCACATCCTCGAGCTGCTCCCTGATGTTGTCTATTCTGAGATCCCTGTTGATTCTGTCTCGGGGTTTGTTGTGTCACACTGACAGCCCTAGAACGGCAATCCTTCATCAAGTGTCCCACCTTACCACAGTTGTAGCAACTCTTCTCCTGTTGATGTGGTTTGGGTGGTCCAGTAACTGACACAGATGCAGAACTGTGCGTCCCTTGAAGCGGTTGACTTCGTCCTCTACCTCTGCTTGGTGTCCATTGAGTTTGAAAACTCGATCTGGGTGGTGGAGGGTTAGGTGCAGAGAATCTAGGTTTCTTGGAATCCCTAGATGAAAAACCCTGGAACTGTGGATATCTTTTATGGGTTTGTCTTTTCTCAACCACAGATCTCTCTATCCTTCGGACTGACTCAACGAAGGTAGAGAATCTCTCTCGGTTCTCTAAGGCAGACACTGGGGTAGACATGTCAGCATTCAACCCCTTCTCAAATCTCCTGATTCTTTCTTCTTCTGTGGCAGCCATGTGCGGACAAAACCGCAACAGCTCCATGAACTTAGCTTCGTACTCGCTAATGTTCATCATACCCTGTCTCAGTCTCTCAAACTGAGAGATCTTCTCGTCTAGGAAGGTCTTTGGGAAATACCTTTGAACAAATTCCCGCCGAAAGTCTTCCCACGAGATCTCTATTCCAGGTCTCTTCTGCTCTTCCATGGTCCACCAGTGACCAGCACTTCCTTTGAGAAGATAGACAGCATGTCTAACCTTCTCAGCTTCAGGGATGTTGAGGATCCTGAAAACCTTCTCCAGCTCTGTCAACCACAGATCAGCATCTGCGGGGTCAGCAGTCCCATGGTACTCGGTAGCTCCGACACGACGTAGTCGCTCGAACGTCTTCCCGATACCTTGCCCCTCTGGTTGGACAGGTGCCCTAGGTGCAGGCATAGGCAACCTGTCGGTTATATGTGTCACGACAGTCATGAACTGCCCAAACATTGTCTGGACTGCTGGGTTACCCATGTCAGCTGGGTCAAACTGGGGTGGCTCCCTAGGTTGTTCTGGTACAGGCTGTTCCACCCCTGGTACTCCTGCACCGCCTTGAGGTGCACTGGCACTACTTTCTTCCACATACTCATCATGTGGCTCTAACATCTTAAGTATCTTCTTCTCCTGAGGAGTAGAAGATTCTATTAGATAAGGAAGGAATACTAAGGATAGACTCAACTTCCTAAATCCTATGCCTCTGTAGACTCGGCGAACCTAGAGCTCTGATACCACTTAATTGTGAGCTCCGAACTCCAAACTTCGAATTAATCCCGATTTAAACATGTACGGAAGCAATCGTTAAACAACGGAAGACAAAAATCACGGGAAATTAAAACTTTTCGAGACAAGAGCTTGAAACCACAAACCTTTTCCATAGAAAAAGGATTTAACTGTTTACATCACTGACAATTACTTCTTGAGTAATTATATACAACATGATACAAAACTTCTCAAGAGTTCATACTCAAAACACTCCAGGACCTGAGAGTACAGAGGACACATAGGACTTGACTCTAAACTACACCATGAAGCAGGCTAGATCTCCACCTGAGATATTTACTGCTCCTGATGCTGCTGTTGCTGGGATTGGTCACCTGAGTTCTTATTCCTCCGTCTTCGACGACCACCTAAAAAGTAGAAGTCTACGGGGTGAGACAATTATACATAATTGCCCCAGCGAGAGTTATAACTCTCCACTAGAAGCTTTATAAACAAAGCAGGGAATAACTAAAGCAATTAAAGCCTTCAAGATATTCACTAGCAGTTCTGATAATAAGCAAGAGTTCGATCAATATCAAAATATGAGAACATCTATACTACTCAAGGTAACATCAATCAAATAACTCGTAGATAACTCTTAACAGATATACTACGCTGTTGATTATGTTTTCAAACATTATTATGCCCTGTGGAGATGAGGCATACCACTCATACTCCAACTGATCACTAAGAAGTCACATCAGTATCATACATAGGTCATTAAAAGAGCCGGATTCTTATGACCTCATCTTCCTCAGTCAGTTAGAGGATTGATTGTTTGACATCTGGCGGGATGTCTTTATAATAGCTCACCAGGGTACTCTGGTCCTTCGCTATTTTTAGAGTTACAGTGGCATTCTGTACTCTCTTCGCTATCGGAAGATTTCTTGTTTATCTTTCACCGATACGGTATTTGTGTCTTTAAGGGAGTGTAGATATACATCTCACCTTTAGGACTTTATGGTGGGGTCTGATGGACTACTAGAATCTACATCATCCTCTCACCCGTTCTTTTATAGTGAAGGTATGACAGACCACAAGAATCTACGTCAAATACCTACACTAGGATGTAAGGTTCTACACATCCATATACCCCACATACTCAAAAGTATGTGATCCAGGAGTTCCCTTAGGAAAACCTGTTTCACCATCATTTAGACTCTGACAATGATGGATCTATGATCAGGGCTCTACATTTCACTTGATTAGTTAGGTACATTCAGTATTCTTATCATCATACAATAACACAGCTATATATGAGAATACTAAAATGTAGCAGGCCTAACTTATCACAATCATTGGTTAATTCATCTCAAGTCATCTGTCAAGCATGACCTTGATAACATTTATGGCTCTTACAGTCCATAAATCACAAAAGATGTCACTTAACAGTGCATCAAGATGATTCATCATTCATAAAGCTTAAGACATGCTTTCAATGAATGTAACATGGTATTCCATACCTGGGTGTGACCATCATCTCATAATAACCTGCATGGTTAATTCAACAGATAATAGTAAACAATTCAACAATTAGGGTTTACTATTCATCTTTCATGTCATCACCCTGAAATTAGGGTTTACTATTCATCTTTCATGTCATCACCCTGAAATTAGGGTTTACTATTCACACCATGGTGAATTGTACTCATTACATCATCATGTAAGAGAAACATCATCATTAAGACTCTTAATTAAGATTAAGATCCATTAGATATCATAATTAGAGTTTCCATGACCTCACATAGGTGGGTCATTCCCTAATCATGCACATTCATGTGTATTTGAAGTATCTTACTAGAGTTTCCTCCTAAAAAGGGTACTTTCTCTCTCTAGGATACTTTCTCTCTATATAAATACTTTCTCTCTCCTCTCACTAGTAGATGGTGACAACACCACTCTAGATCGGGTTGAGATAAGTCTCCATTGACTAACATAAGCCAAAACATCAACATCATGTGATTAGGGTTTGATTAGAACAAGGTTTTATCCCTTTAGACCCCTCAAGGGTATTTTGGTAATTTGCTACATGATTACCATCATGGTTTAAATCACTAATCACATAGTCCCTTAATGACCTTGGTTACCATTAGGGTTTAATTTGGATCAACATTGAACTAATTACATCATCAAATGGTTAGGTACAAACCATCACAAATCTCCAAACGGTTTCAACCTTCAAACGGTTTCAACCACCCCAAACGGTCTTGAGACCGTTTGGAGGTGAAGACCGTTTGGAAGGATTGACTTCCAAACCGTTTGGAGCTTCAATCGGTTTGAAACCGTTTGATCAAAAATTACTTGAGATCGATTGGACCAAATGATCCTGAGGTCGTTTGAGCCCAAACGGTCTTGAGACCGTTTGGTCCAAAAAGGGCTCAAACCGTTTGGACCTCCAAAGTGGTTCAAAGGTTACCAATGTTCATGGATATGTATGTTGAAGCCCTCAATTGGTCAAAGCTATGCTGACCACTTATAAATTGAGTCAATTAGGGTTAGCCTTAGCCTATTAGACATCAAATTGACCCTCAATTGCAATCCAATTAGGGTTCAATCGTTCTCAATTAGGGTTTCAAATCAGATGGTCATCAATGTTCAACAATATGAATCAACTCAAGGTTGAACCTATCAATTGACCTCCAATTGGGCTCAAACTTGACCCAAACGGTCTTGAGGTCGTTTGGACATCATCCAAACAGTCTTGAGACCTTTTGCCCAAAGTTTGACCAAAGTCCAAGTCGTTTTGACTAAGGTTGAAGTCCAATTAGGTCAAAATCAGCAACTTTCATCAATTTCATCAATTTCCTACAATTGGACCCTCAAACCATTAGATTAACTCAACCCTAGACCTTCAAACGGTCTTGGGTTGTGCCCAAACGGTCTTAGGACCGTTTGGAGGAATCCCCAAACGGTCTTGAGACTGTTTGGGTCCTTCAACCCAAAACTCAACAAGATCTATGTTCCAAATCAGCACTTTTTCACCCGATTAGGGTTTCATGTTGAAGTGGCTTCAACTCCCAAATGGTTAAGAATTAGACTTTGATTCTTTGCAGAGATGAATTTCAATATATTAGGAACAGACCCTCAAACGTTCGTCCCTTGGTCAACTCTTTCAAACGGTCTTGAGACCGTTTCAATCCAAACGGTCTTGCAAGACCGTTTGAGAGCAAACGGTTTGAAACCGTTTGGACCAAAAGGGTCCAAGGTCGTTTGAAAAAGTAACATAGGGAATCACGCCCCCCATCTTCAACCTCTAGCAAGGTCGGTTCCTCCACTGATTTGCTTGCAAACGTGCAAGGAAGAAGAGAGGTAGAAGGAGATTTTACCAAGTAAATTGCAAGGATTAAGCATACATATAAAGCAAAAGTTTAGAGTTATAAAACCCGCCTAAAGGTTGATCTTAGAGCTCCAAGCCTTCAAGCTCCAAGATTTAATGGCGTCCTTGAGCTTCCACAACTTGGTCAGAGGTGAATTCTCCAAGGAAACGTTGCTTTGGTCGGCTAGAACAAGAAGACTAAGTAAGCTAACCATAAAACCAACCTTAGAAAGTGAATTCCTCCATGAATTCGAGCTAGAAGGTGGGGTTCTCTTACCTAGAACAGGTTGGTCGTCCCCCCCTGAGCTCCAGAGCTGTCCTTGGTCGTTTGAGCAAGAAAGGGAGAGAAGTGAAGGAAAGAAAATTCGTTCACTTAATTGCAAGGGAAAAGGGCTTATATACTTTAGCCTCTTTTACACTCTAAGGACCTCACAAGATTGGAAATCACATCGAGGCCCCTCCTTGCTCAAAGGCACGTCCAAACTCATCTATCCTTGTACAAATCTCATAAAATCTCAAGATCTAAGGGTAAAGGAATCCAACCTTCAACTAGGGTACATACATGAAAGGGTTTTATACCCATTTTAGGTGATTTCTATCACAAGGATCATTTTTCTCATCTGATTATTAAATGATGTATCCCTTTCATCATTTCTACTCTAAATGATGACAAGAGTCATAAAAGATGTTCTAGATGGTGAAAATTACAAGTTGGACCCCTCAATTTGGGTAAATTGCACTTTACCCCAAATTAGGGTTTCTGAGCATGGGGATTGCTTCCACAGCTGCACCTTGGTGCTCAAGCTTGGGAAATCCCTCAAACTTCATCATAGACATCTTCATGATGTCTCAACATCAAAGGAACATCTTATCTTGTGAATTTTGCAAGTTCAACCCTTAAACTGGGTAATTTGCACATAGGTCCCTGCATACAACACAATGCTACAACTTTATACAAAAAGGAGCAAAATTGAAAGTAAATGTTCCTGAGGAACTTAATTACATGCCAGGGAGTGTTCACAAGTATATTAATTACATATTTAGGCAAAACTTCCAGGGTTAGGTCATAACCCAGGTCAGGGGTGTTACACACTCTCTCTCTCTCTCTCTATATATATATATATATATATATATATATATATATATAACACTACACTTATATGCTATATTTTTGGGATACATTTAACTACATACTTTATGAACTATATTTAATCTAGAGTATGTATGACCAGTCATAATAACACAACTAAAACAATAACAATCGTAGTACATTTAAGCTATAGGAACGTTTGATATTTAATACATTTGTAACAAATTATCACATCATCTAATTATATATGTAGGATGTACACTATTTACATTAGGCATGCTTCATAAATCATCTCAATAGATTGTACAGATTCATTAAAATAAATAATTTCTTTTTTTGATCAATGCGTTGAAAACAATTCCAAAAATGATTTGACAATTTTGATTATATATTTAAAAACTTAGGATATGACTATGATTTTTAAATGGTTCCATAGTGGGCTATATCATTTAAGTGTTATGATTGGATTCAACGAGCAATTTTAGGTGTAGAATTTTTTGCATGTGCTACACATATGTTGTATGTACTAGTTGACATAATGATTTTTTGCAAACCATGTTTGTAAATGTATATATCCACATAAATGTTTGAAAATGTTTTATTTTGTATGAAATTTGGGTCAATTGAAACCTGACCTGAAATGCAAATTTATTACACGGATCAAGTATGTGACAAGATTTTGGTATATTATCCATGCCTAGACTCAGTCCACAACCCACTAACAATACACATATGGACGTGTGCCTGCCATACTTTGGTATGACCATGCTCCCTACTTGCTTATAAAAATATATATATGCATACAAATAAGAAATGAGTAGTTGTAATTTAAAAAAAGAGAAATATTACATCTTTCTTCCTCCATACATTTTTTTAAGAATAATTAGGGTTTCCATGATCTCACATAAGTGGATCATACCTGTTTTCCCAAAAGTTCAAGTTAATTAGTTTGGAAAATCAGTACTTAATTCAATTCTATTGCCTAATTGATTGGCCTTCAACCTACGATTCCTTTGGAGTTAACCCCTCAAATTTGGTGGGTCATTAGACTACATTATTGTGAACAGAAAACCCAAACAGTCCACGCTTGGTCAACCCTATTAAACGGTCTTGGGGTCGTTTTGATCCAAACGATCTTGCATGATCGTTTGAGATCAAAACGGGTTGAACCCGTTTGACCTTAAACGAGTTGCACCCGTTTGGACCAAAAGGGTTCAATGTCGTTTCATAAAGTGACATAGGAATCCACTCCCATCATCCTCAACCTCTGATCAGGTCGGTTCCTCCACCGTTTTGCTTGCAAAAGAGCAAGGAAGAAGGGAGGTAGAAGAAGAACTAATCATAGAAAACAAGAACAAAGATATGCATAACAAAGATAAGGGTTAGAGTTATAAAACCCGCCTCAAACGTGGTTCCTAGAGCTTCCAAGATTCCAAGCTTCAAGCCTTTCATGGAGTCTTGAGCTCCACAGGTCGGCCAAGGTCAATTCTTCAAGAAAAAGATGGGGATGGTCGGCTAGAACAAAGAATCTAAGTGAATTAACCATAGAACCAACCTTATACATGAATTTCCTCCATGAATCCAAGCTAGAAGGTGGTGTTCTCTTACCTAGAACAGGTTGGTCATCCCCTTGAGCTCCTGAGCTCCTTCCTTAGTCGGCCACAACAAGAGATAAGTGAAGAGTGAAAGGGAAATGTTGCCTTTGATTGCAAAGGAAAGGGTATAAGTACCTTTGGGGTTATTTTCATCATAAGGACAACTTACTCCTCCTTTTCACAACTAGGTCCTTCCTTTCTTTTAGGCACGTCCCTCCTCTTCTTGCTAATGTAAAACTCCTTCTAAAACCAAGAACTAAAGGCAAGGAAGGTCAACTTATCACTAAGGTACATATGTACATAAGGGTCTCCTTACTTACATCTTGATGATTTAATTACAAAGGTGTTCCTTATTATATGATTATTCAAAGAAAGTGCCCCCTTCATCATTATTAGTTTAAATGATGTCAAAAGTCATAAAAAAATGTTCAAGATGGTGTATTTTATAAGTTGCACCCCACATTTGGGTTAATTGCACTTTAATCCAAATTAGGGTTTTTAAGCACAAGGATCATTCCACAAGCTGTATCTTGATGCCCAAGCTTGGGAAATCCATCTTACCTCATCATATTTACTCATATGATGTCTCATCATCAGAGGAACATCTTAAATTGTAAAATTTGCAAGTTACACCCCTTAACTGGGTAATTTGCACATAGGCCCCTGCATTACCAAAATTCTACAACATTGTTTTAAAAGGACAGAAATGAAAATGTATGTTCCTTAGGAACTTAATTACATGCCAAAAGATAATCACAAGGATTTAATTACATATTTAGGCAAAACACCTAGGGTTAATTCATAACCCAGGTCAGGGATGTTACAAATTATCCACCCCTTACAAGGATTTCGTCCCCGAAATCGATAAAGCATACTAGGAGAAAAGGGCAGGGTACTTCCTTCTCATTTCATCCTCTAGTTCCCAAGTGGCTTCTTCAACACCATGGTGGTTCCAGAGGACTTTCACAAGGTTTATATCTTTCTTCTTGAACTTTTTAAATCTGTTGTCAAGGATTGACACTGGTCCTTCCTCATGAGTTATATCATCATTCAATTCTACTTCCATAGGTTGTAGAACTGACTCGGTATCAGGATGACATTTCCTTAACATAGAAATGTGAAACACAGGGTGTATCCTCTGCAACACTGGTGGTAATTCTAGTCTATAGGCTACCTTTCCAACATGTTCAATGATTGGATAAGGTCCCATAAATCTAGGAGCTAACTTCCCTTTCCTTCCAAAGCGAAGGACTCCTTTCCAAGGCGAGACCTTGAGATACACTCTGTCTCCAACCTGGAACTCTAACGGTCTACGACGCTTATCAGCATAAGATTTCTGCCTCTCTGTGTAGTCTTAATCTGTTTTTGTATTATTTCAAACTTCTCTGTGGTCTGCTGCACAAGATCAGGACCTAACAACTGATGCTCACCGGTCTCATACCAGCATAAGGGTGATCTACAACATCTGCCATACAAGGCTTCATAAGGTGCCATATCAATACTATGTTGATAGCTATTGTTATAGGCAAACTCTATCAAGCTTAGGTGTAGATCCCAACTTTCGATAAACTGGAGAACACATGCTCTCAACAGGTCTTCCAAGGTCTGTATGGTTCTTTCTGACTGTCCATCAGTCTGTGGATGAAAAGTCATACTAAACCTTGGCTTGGTGCCTAAGGCTCTGTGTAGCTGCTCCCAAAAGCGACTTGTGAACTGAGGACCTCTATCAGAAACTATGGTGACATGAACTCCGTGCAGACACACTATCTCTTGAACATATAACTGGGATAACCTTTCAGCAGAATAGGTTGTTTTGACAGGTAAGAAATGTGCTGTCTTAGTCAACCTATCAACAATTACCCAAATGGAATCATGTCCTTTGTTTGTTCTAGGTAGGCCAACAACAAAGTCCATGGTCACATGGTCCCACTTCCACTGTGGTATGGGTAAAGGTTGCATTGTTCCTGCAGGCTTTTGGTGTTTAGCTTTAACTTGCTGACACACAAGACACCTCATCACAAACTCTGCAACATCCTTCTTCATTCCGGCCCACCAATACAAATCTTTCAAATTTCGATACATCTTGGTGCTCCCTGGATGCATAGCATACATCAAAGAATGAGCTTCTTCTAGAACTAACTTCCTCAAGTTATCCATATCCGGCACTATCATCCTCCCATGATAACATGCTACATGATCATCTGAGTCATAGAAACCATCTCGCTTCTGATTTCCATACTCTGATCTAATCTGTTGAACTACATCATCAACCTGTTGTGCTTCCTTAATCTGATCTCTTAGGTTAGGTTTAATATGCATCTCAGCCAACAACCCGGCTAACAATGACACCTTCAACTGTACATTGTCTTGCCTTAAAGAGATAAGCATATCTCTCTTAGAGCATACTAAAGAGTTTAGTTGTGCTCTATCCATGGTTGATGTTGCTGGTTTCCTACTCAAGGCATCTGCAACTACATTGGCCTTTCCTGGATGGTAATCAATTGTACAATCGTAGTCCTTGATTAACTCCATCCAGCGACGTTGCCTCATGTTAAGCTCATGTTGAGAGAAGATATACTTAAGATTTTTGTGATCTGTGAAAATCTGGAATGTCTCTCCGTAGAGATAATGTCTCCAGATCTTCAGGGCATGAACCACGGCAGCTAACTCCAGATCGTGTGTCGGATCATTCTCTTCGTGTTTCTTAAGCTGTCGTGAAGCAAAAAAAATCACTTGCTTATCCTGCATCAACACGCATCCGAGTCCATTCTTGGAGGCATCACAAAAGACTATGTATCCTTTTCCTTGCTCAGGTAACACAAGCACAGGTGCACTTGTCAACCTCTCCTTCAACAGCTGAAAAGACTGTTGACACTTATCACTCCAGGTAAAAGGAACATCTTTTCGGGTTAACTTGGTTAAGGGTAAGGCTATAGAACTGAAATTCTTAATAAACCTTCAATAATAACCAGCTAATCCCAAGAAACTTCGAATCTCCGTTGGTGTCTTCAGTTGTTCCCACTGTAGAACAGATTCTACCTTTGTAGGGTCAACACGAATACCCGAGGCAGATATCACATGTCCAAGAAAAGATACTTCCGGCAACCAGAACTCACACTTGCTAAACTTAGCATATAGCTTATGTTTTCTTAGCAGAGTTAGAGCATGTCGGAGATGCTGTTCATGCTGTTGAGCATCCTTACTATAAATCAGAATGTCATCTATGAAGAAGACAACACACTGATCAAGGAAAGGTCGAAAAACTCTATTCATGAGTTCCATGAATGCAGCCGGTGCATTGGTTAGTCCAAACGACATAACCGTGAACTCATAGTGACCATATCGTGTCCTAAAGGCAGACTTGGATATGTCACTATCCTTAATACGGAGTTGATGATATCCAGACCTCAAGTCTATCTTTGAGAAGATTGTTGCACCACGCAACTAGTCAAAAAGATCATCAATCCTCGGCAACGGGTACTTATTCTTTATTATTATTCTTACATCTTTACTGAACAGGGTTGACCTCCCTTATTCCCATATTTCTTATTTCTTGATACTCATTAGATTGTTTCCAAATGACTACTTGATCAGAGCAATCAAAAAGATAACAATCTAGGAGTTTCCATATTTACTTTATCATCAGCAATTGTATACCTGGCCAGGGTATATAAATACTGAGATAAGGTAATATGCATTTATATACTACAATTTTCCTTCTCTTTTCCTATTATCACAAGTATAAGATTTAACATTACTGAATTTTATCCAGACATCTCTTTAATACTTCATCCTTTTTATGGAGATAAGCATGTAACATGAAACATCTATTTTATACAACATTATAAGTCCTTATTGGGTTAATCAAGAAAAGTTCAATCAATTACTTTCTTAGTTTTGTCCAAGAGATCATAAAAAGACATATAAGAATAACATTTATTTCGTCTCATGACTCGAGGATTATTCATTGTCTCAAGCTGATTCTGCCTCAGAGGTTTATTTGCCATAACATTTCTGGCTGAGAAATTTCTTGCCAGATGTCCAACCTGTCTACATATGTAGCAAATTCTAGGTGCCCAGTATGGTCTGAAGGGTTCTTTACCCTTTCTGGATGACCATTGTCTTGGTGTACTAGGTCCTGGTTGTGTTGGTGACACCAGAAACTTCTTCCTTTTGGAACTACCAGGTTTCTACTCCTGAGTTTGGATAGGTCTTTTCTCAATTATTCCCTTATATTTCTCTTCTGGACAATTATTTCTGATATGTCCAGGCTTCCTACACCTATAGCAGGTCCTGGTCTCTGGTTGTGTTCTAACCCCTATATTACTGTATACTGATTCATCAGACTGAGGTTGAGCACTGACTTGCTCTAGGTTCAAAGCTTCATCATTTACCATTGCTTCAACTTGTTGTTGTGGTTCACATATTCTGTTGATATCCAAAACATCATCATTAGGAGCTGGTAATCTGGGTTGTATTGCTAGTGCTTGATCCACTAGATACATCATGGTAGCCTTAAATTCCCCAACAGTGATTCCTAAGGAAGAATTCCTTATCATGGTAGCCTTAAATTCCAAAACCACGATATAAACTTAGCGGAAGCGATTCGATTAACAGTGGAAGACAAAAATCACGGGAAATTAAAACTTTTCGAGATAAGAGCTTGAATCTATAAAAAATTCTTTCAGAAAAGGAGATAAACTGTTTACATCTCAGATAATTACTTCTTGAGTAATTATATACAACATGATACAAAATCCCAAGAACTCAAAACCAAAATCTCAGACCAAAAGAATCCAAGGACCTGAGAGTACAGAGAACACATAGGACTGACTATCTAACTATACAACTCAGCAGTCTGAATCTCCATCTGAGATTTACTGCTGCTCCTGATACTGCTGTTGCTGATATTGGTCACCTGAAGATTGATTCCTTCGCCCTCGACGACCACCTAAAAAGTTGAAATCTACGGGGTGAGACAATTTTAAATAATTGTCCCAGCGAGAGTTATAACTCTCCACCAGAAGCTTTATTATAGCAACCAAGAATAACATAGGCAATAAAAGTTCTAAGGTAATCAGCAGCAGATTGTTATCAATTAGAACAACAACATTTAAGGAATATGAAAAACATGTATACTAAGTAATGTATCATCAACCAATGTATTTCGTGGTTCAACCTAAGCAGATATGCTACGCGGTTGATTATGTTTTACAAACATCATTATGCCCTGCGGAGATGAGGTATACCGCTCATACTCCAACCGATCACTATTAAGTCGCATCGGTATCATACATAGGTCATCAAAAGAGCCGGATTCTTATGACCTCATCTTCCTCAGTCAGTATGAGGATCAACATGCAGGACATCTAGTGTCTCTGTTACAATAGCTTACCAGGGTATTCTGGTACTTCGCTATTAGAGTCACAGTGGCATTCTGTACTCTCTTCGCCATCGAAAGTGTAACACCCCTGACCTGGGTTATGAACTAACCCTAGAAGTTTTGCCTAAATAGGTAATTATTATACTTGTGAACACTCCCTGGCATGAAATTAAGTTCCTCAGGAACATTTACTTTCGATTTTGCTCCTTTTTGTATAAAGATGTAGCATTGTGTTGTATGCAGGGACCTATGTGCAAATTAACTAGTTTAAGGGTTGAACTTGCAAATTTCACAAGATAAGATGTTCTTTTGATGTTAAGACATCATGAATATGTCTATGATAAAGTTTGAGGGATTTCCCAAGCTTGAGCACCAAGGTGCAGCTGTGGAAGCAATCCCCATGCTCAGAAACCCCTAATTTGGGGTAAAGTGCAATTTACCCAAATTGAGGGGTCCAACTTGTAATTTTCACCATCTAGAACATATTTTATGACTCTTGTCATCATTTAGAGTAGAAATGATGAAGGAGATACATCATTCACTAATCAGATGAGAAAAATGATCTTTGTGATAGAAATCACCTAAAATGGGTACAAAACCCTTTCATGTATGTACCCTAGTTGAAGGTTGGATTCCTTTACCCTTAGATCTTGAGTTTTCTTGAGATTTGCATAAGATTAGATGGGCTTGGACGTGCCCTTGAACAAGGAGGGACCTAGATGTGAATTTTGAATTTGAAAGGTCCTTGTAGTAGAAAATAGGCTAAAGCTATAAAAGCTTTTTCCTTTGCAAACGAGCAAACGACCTTGCTCCTGTTTCATTCACTCCCTCTCATTCTCAAACCGACTAAGGAGAGCTCTGGAGCTCAGGAGGACGAACAAGGGAGTGCAAGGTAGGTTTGGATCCTTCCTTTTTGCTCAATTCTTGGATGAAACTCGGATTTAAGGTCAAATTCATGGCTAGCTCACTTAGCTCCATCTTTCTAGCCATCTCTTCTCAACCTTCCTTGGAGGATTCACCTTGGCCGACCTGTGGAGCTTCTAGGATGCCATTAAAGGCTTGGAACTCGAAAGCTTGGAGCTCAAGGAGCAAGCTTTAGGCGGGTTTTATAACTCTAAACTTTATGCTTTGATTATACATCTTTTCTATGCATATAGTTGATAGATCTTCTTCTTCCCTATCTTCCCTTGCATCCTTGCAAGCAAAAACGTGAAGAACTGCTACTGTTCTTAAGGTGGAAGATAAGGGCGTTAATTCCTATGCTTATCCACAGATTTTCACTTTATCAAACGACCTCCACCTATTGCTCAAAACGGTTTCAAACCGTTTGGTGGGCAAACGGTTTCAGGGTCGTTTGAGGGCAAACGGTCTTCAAGACCGTTTGGTCCCATTGACCAAGCGAAGACCGTTTGGGAATCCTGTTCATAATTATGTAGGTTAATCACCCACAAAATTTGAGAGGTTAACTCCAAAGGAATCGTGAGATATGAGCAAATCAATTAGCAAAACGAATTGAATTAAATTCTGATTTGCAATCTGTTTAATTTGCCCTTTTTGGGCAAACGGTCTCAAGACCGTTTAAGATGGTTGACTAAACGTTGACCGTTTGGGATTACTGTTCATAATGATGTTAATTAACGACTCACCAAATTTTATGGATTAATTCCAAACGAGTCATGAGTTGAAGGATGATTAATAGGGCAAACCCTAATTGAAATTAGTGCTGAATCTCCAATGAGTTAAGTTGAGATTTTGGGTTTCTTAGCCCAAACGGTTTCAAGACCGTTTGGGAATCACCCAAACGGTCTCAAGACCGTTTGGGGGTCACCCCAAGACCGTTTGGAGGTCTGGGGTCAAGTATAGTTGATCAATTGAAGGTCCAAAGGCACCAAATCATATTGCAATTAAGTATTGATGTGATGATCAACTCAATAGATCAAACCTTGATGAATTTTCACTAAAGTCCAAAGGATGGATGGGCAAACGGTCTCAAGACCGTTTGGAACTCATCCAAACGGTCTCAAGACCGTTTGGTGTCAACCCAAGACCGTTTGGAGGTCTAGGGTTAAGGTAATTGACCAATTGAGGGCCCAATTACAGTGGGTTAGTGAAACAATCAAATTGCTGTTTTCTAAGTATAGATCTTGTTGAGTTTTGGGTTGAAGGACCCAAACGGTCTCAAGACCGTTTGGGGATTCCACCAAACGGTCCCAAGACCGTTTGGGCACAACCCAAGACTGTTTGAAGGTCTAGGGTTGAGTTAATCTAATGGTTTGAGGGTCCAATTGTAGGAAATTGATGCATTGTTGAAAATTGCTGATTTTGACCTAATTGGATTTCAACCTTAGTCAAAACGACTTGGATTTTGGTCAAACTTTGGGCAAACGGTCTCAAGACCGTTTGGATGATGTCCAAACGACCTCAAGACCGTTTGGGCCAAGTTTGAGCCCAATGGGAGGTCAATTGATAGGTTCAACCTTGAATTGATTCACACTGTTGAACATTGATGACCAATCAATTTGAAACCCTAATTGAGAACGATTGAACCCTAATTGGTTTGCAATTGAGGGTCAATTTGATGACTAAGTGGCTAAGGCTAACCCTAATTGACTCAATTTATAAGTGGTTAGCATAGCTTTAAACAATTGAGGGCTTCAACACACTTATCCATAAATATTGGTGATCTTTGAACCCTTTTGGAGGTCCAAACGGTTTGAGCCCATTTGGGCCAAACGGTCTCAGGACCGTTTGAGACCAAACGGTCTCAAGACCGTTTGGGCTCAAACGACCTCAAGACCGTTTGGGCTCAAACGACCTCAAGACCGTTTGAGTTCAAACGACCTCAAGGTCGTTTGGTCCAAACGACCTCAAACCGTTTGAGGCTCCAAACGGTTTGGAAGTCAAACCTCCCAAACGGTCCTCACCTCCAAACGGTCTCAAGACCGTTTGAGGATCAAACGGTCTCAAGACCGTTTGGATGGTTGAGATCGTTTGAAGGTTGGAAACCACTTGGAAATTTGTGGTGATTTATGCCTAACCATTTGATGGTGTAAATGGCTTAATGATGATTCAATCTAAACCCTAATGGTAACCTAGGTCATTAAGGGACTATGTGATTAGTGAGTTAACCCATGATGGTGATCATGTTCCAAATTACCAAAATACCCTCGAGGGGTCTAAAAGGGTAAAACCTTGTTCTAAGCAAACCCTAAACACATGATGTTGATGTTTCGGCTTATGCTAGCCAATGGAAACTTATCTCAACCTGATCTAGAGTGGTGTTGTCACCATCTACTAGTGAGAGGAGAGAGGAAGTATTTCTAGAGAGAGAAAGTATCCTAGAGAGAGAAAGTACCCTTTTAAGGAGGAAACTCTAGTAAGATACTTCATATACATATGAATGTGCATGATTAGGGAATGACCCACCTATGTGAGGTCATGGAAACCCTAATTATGATATCTAATGGATCTTAATCCTAAGTAAGAGCCTTAATGATGATGATTCTCTTACATGATGATGTAATGAGTACAATTCACCATGGAGTGAATAGTAAACCCTAAGTTTAGGGTGAAGACATGAAAAATGAATAGTAATCCCTAGTTGAGGGTGATTCCATGTGAATCCCTAGTTGAGGGTGATTCCATGTGAATCCCTAGTTGAGGGTGATTCCATGTGAATCCCTAGTTGAGGGTGACTCCATGTGAATCCCTAGTTGAGGGTGATTCCATGTGAATCCCTAGTTGAGGGTAATTTCATGTGAAACCATAATTGAGAATGCATCCTTAATTGTTGAATTGTTTACTATTATCTGTTGAATGAACCATGCAGGTTGTTATGAGATTATAGGCATATCCAGGTAGGGAATGCCATGTTATACTAATAAGCTTTGCATATTGTTATAAGATAATGGGCATATCCAGGTATGGAATGCCATGATATATTCATTGAAAGCATGTCTTAAGCTTTATGAATAGTAACCCTTGTTGATGCACTGTGAGTGACATCTTTTGTAATTTATGGGCTGTAAGAGCCATAAATGTTATCAAAGTCATGCTTGACAGATGACTTGAGATGAAATAACTGATGATTGTGAAAAGTTAGGCCTGCTACATTTTAAGTATTCTCATATATAACTGTGTTATTGTAAGATGATAAGAATACTGAATGTACCTAACTGATTAAGAGAATTAGTGAGAGGAATTGATGTAGATTCATGTAGTCCATCATTCCCCACCGCACAGTCGAAGAGGTGAGATGCATCCCTGCACTCCCTTAAAAACATAATCAACAGCGTAGTATATCTGTTAGAGTTATCTACGAGTTATTTGATTGATGTTACTTTAAACAGCATAGAGGTTCTCATATTTTGATATTGATTGAACTCTGCTTATCATTAAACTGCTAGTGAATATCTTGAAGGCTATTATTGCTTTAGTTATTCCCTGCTTTGTTTATAAAGCTTCTAGTGGAGAGTTATAACTCTCGCTGGGGCAATTACGTATAATTGTCTCACCCCGTAGACTTCTACTTTTTAGGTGGTCGTCGAAGACGGAGGGATAAGAACTCAGGTGACCAATCCCAGCAGCATCAGGGGCAGTAGTTATCTCAGGTGGAGATCCAACCTTGTTACGACCTCACCTTTCAGTAACCCCCAATTAAGGAAGACTTAGAGGATAAAGCCGCACTCATAATTCCGGATCAAAGGTTCAACATATAACTAAAAATAATCATTAAATTCTAACAGACTATATGAAAAGTGGTAATAAAAATTTTCCTTTTTGCATACCTTGAAAAGTGGGATAATATCTTCTAACCACAACTTATCCACTCTACTTAATTCCTCCTTGTTCTTTAATTCTTGAATTCACATTATGTCGCTTTACTGTTTGTGCTTTTGAGGAGTTACCTAAAACGCCGACAAACAAAAACAACGATCAGCCGAAGCTGGTATGTGGGGAGCAGATAATTGTTTAACTAAGTTAACCACATAATCATTTAACAATCAAATTTACGTTTTAAGCCAAACTACTCAATCCATCTTTTCGCAACTCTGTGTTGTCCCTTTAGGACTTACATGATACCTCTATAAGGTGACTTGATGGACCTGCCCTCTAGGCATCCAAAGTCATTCATGACCCTGTCCTCTAGGCAGTTAAAGTCATTCATGACTCTACCCTCTAGGTAGTCAAAGTCATTCATGGCCTGATGTACCTACCCTCTAGGTAGTCTTTTATCAGGTCCGTCATTACGATACAGAGGGAACCAAGGATTGAATTAGATGGCATATAAATTAAGTGATAGTCATAGCCACTTTATATTTTGCATGGAAGAAATAAACATCCAAATTGTTTAGTTGCATCCAATGCGATTAAACATTCGTAAAACGTCGGGAAACCTAAACGGTTAACCATAAGTAACCACATACCTCTTAATTGCACTTTTTCAATATAGAAAGAGAAAACCAATCAACACCTGAAATAAAAGAACAATTTCCTTTTATTAATATTTACTCACCTTCATTATTCAACTAGGATTCTAATTCCATAATTAGGGTTCCTTCTAGAAATTAGGGTTTTACTCCCTCTTTCATCATTACCATCCTTAATTCATTAAACTACATAAAACCCCTAATTTCTCAGTAAATTTCCTTTATTAAGTATCCATTTACCTTATTTCGCAAAAACATGCTTTTTATCCCCTTTCATCCCTAATTAGGGTTTCTATGTAAATTAACTTCCTTTTTAAGCATTATAATTCTAAATCTCATATTTTGCATTCAAACTGATAATCATAGCACCTTGATCATTAACAAAGTTAAACTTATCAGTTTGATTGATTGATTCATCAAAATACACTTTAATCATGCAATTAGGGTTTCTCACCAATTCTTAATACACTTTACTAACAAATTAAGGTACTTTTAGTGAAACAGACAGAACTAAGGTCTCAATTTATTTTTATCGAATTCCTCGTACTTTTCTATACAATTTTCATATATAAAGTTTTCTCATACGATAATCCTAGTAAATACTACGAATTTTGCAAGAAAAAGTATTTTTCTGAATATTCATCAGAGAGAGGGAATTACCGAAAACTAACGACCGTTCGATCGTTAGACCCGTGGTCCGCGCCTCGATCGGACGATCCTCACGCGTGCCTCCTCTTCACTTAAGCGCCTTACACCGTAGTCGTCGGATCTTGCTGGTCCACGGTGGTCCGCGATCTATCCGTCTCCGTCTTTTCTTGATCTCAGCGTTCGATGTCAATCGAACGATCGTGGCCGACGTCGCTTGAACGAAGTTGCGTCTTCTCCCGGCCAACCGTTGGATTCAGATCCAACCGTCCCGAAGCTTCGTCCTCCTTCGACCTCGCCCAATCTAAACGCGGCGGAGCCGCGGCGGCGTTCTCACCGGAGGGAAAGCAATTGAGCAGGCTAGTGCGTGGAGAGGAATAGGAAGTAGCCGGTCGAGATCGTAGCGAGGTTAAGGACTGAGGGGTGCCCTTATATAGGCAGTGGGAAGTCCCCATTAGGGTTCCCAACCCGCCGCCATCCGTGGTTCCAGCCCAATTGGGCGTTTCTAGAATACACCCCGAAAGTGGGCAAAACCTAGGTCTAGGTTGTTCGCCTTGGTCTCCCGGACTCAAAGGAACTCTTAACTCAAGTGCACATGCACTAGATCGATCGGGAAAGCGAAGGAAAAAAAATCCCCTGTCCGCGCCAGTGTCCGAGTCCTTCTGGGACTCTAGACGATGACCGCGATCCGTTGGATTTTGATCCAACGGTCAGCGTCATCCGCTCTTAAACGAAAAAGGAAAACTATTTCCCAAAAATCCAAGGAAAATACCATTTTGATGATAATTTGAAAATTCAATAACTCCCAATCCATAACTCCATTTCTCCTCAAATTTTGAGGGAAACTCGTTTATATTTTTATCTTTCTTTGTACAAAATTTGGGGTTATTATCCAAAGGAAACGAGCCTTTTACTTCAGTTCCAAGTTAACTCTAATTTAAATGTATTTTCCACATATTCCTTATTTCTTTTGTCATTATCTAATTATCCTGAGTTCCTTAAGCCTCAAGGAACCCTTTTATATCGAAAACTCATTTTTGGGAAAATATCTTTTAACTTTTAAATCATTTCTTTTTATTTCTCACATAACTTAAATGAAATTCCCTTTTCTATTTCTTCTTGTTTTTCTTTTAATCTCTCCATTGGGCTTCACGGCCTCAAAGGCCCAATAAGAGGACATACAAGTTATCAAACACACAATCAGCTCAATTCAATCAAACAATTCATCAACCAACAATTTCATTTTCTTTAAAAAGAATCTTTATAATTTCATTACATATCTTGGAGAAATTGAGGTTATAACATCCTCCCCTCCTTATAGGAATTTTGCCCTCAAAATTCAACAATCAAACAAACAAATCAGGATATGCTTTCTCCATGTCCGTCTTCAGCTCCCATGTAGCCTCATCCTCCCCATGGTGTTTCCAAAGAACCTTTACCATCTCTATATTCTTATTTCTGAGCTCTTTTACCTTAGTATCTATAATACGCAAAGGTAACTCAGGATAAGACAGCTTTCCTTGAAGCTCAATAGGTTCAATGCTCAACACATGGCTCGGGTCTTGCACATAACGCTTCAGATTGGACACGTGAAACACATCATGCATCATACTATATTGAGGGGGTAGCGCCAAACGATAAGCCACCTCGCCAATCCGTTCTAGAACCTCAAACGGACCCACATATCTGGGACTCAATTTTCCCCTATGTTTAGCTATAGCTCGGAGCGGTCGGATTTTCAGAAAAACGTGCTCGCCCACAGTGAAATGCACATCAGTCCTCTTTGCATCAGCATACGACTTCTGTCGATCCTGGGCTCTCTTTAGCCTTTGCCTGATCAAAGCGACTTTATCAGCATACACTTGGAGTTCATCTGACCTCAACAAGGTCCTCTCACCAACATCATCCCAGTGAAGTGGTGACCGACACGGTCTCCCATATAGCGCTTCATATGGAGGCATCCCGATACTGGCTTGGTAACTATTGTTGTATGCAAACTCTGCTAGAGGTAAGTACTGCTCCCATGATCCACCCCAATCGAGCACACAAGCTCTCAAAAGATCCTCTAAAGTCTGGATTGTCCTTTCTGACTGCCCATCCGTCTGGGGGTGATAAGCGGTACTGAATTTTAACCTCGTACCAAGTTCCTCTTGAACCTGCTTCCACAGTTTGGAAGTAAACTTTGGATCTCTATCAGATATGATGGAACTAGGCACACCATGCAAACGCACTATTTCCCGAATGTACAACTCAGCTAAGTCTGTCACTTTGGCAGTGGTTTTCAGTGCAAGGAAATGTGCTGACTTGGTAAGGCGATCCACCACAACCCATATTGCATCATGACCTCTCTTGGTCCTTGGTAAACCCACCACAAAATCCATGGTGATTTGATCCCATTTCCATTCCGGAATCTCTATAGACTGTAAAAGTCCACCAGGTCGTTGATGTTCGGCCTTCACCATCTGGCAGGTAAGACAACTGGCCACATAAGCTGCAATGTCTTTCTTCATCCCTGACCACCAGAAAAACCTCTGCATGTCCTTAAACATCTTAGTAGTCCCTGGGTGCACTGTGTACTTAGAACCATGAGCTTCCTTTAGGATACGTTCCTTCAAAGATGAATCCTCAGGAATCCATATGCGATTCTCGAATCTGATTCCTCCATCTACTCCCAAGGAAAGGCGGGTCTGAGGTTTCTTCATCAAACCTCTCATCTTGTCGAGTTCCCCACTGACCAACTGTGCGGCAACAATTTCACTTAACAAATCAGACTGTATCTGAATGTTGGCCAATCGAACTCGATCACATAACGGCTGAGGAGACCATTTCACCAACTCTTCTAAGCTCTTCCATTGGCTAGACAAGACAGCTGTACACCTGAGCTGTTTCCTACTCAAAGCATCCACTACCACATTTGCTTTTCCCGGATGATAAGCTATGGTGAAATCATAATCCTTCATGTATTCCATCCATCTTCGTTGTCGTAGGTTTAAGTCTTTCTGTGTCAGAAGGTACTTCAGGCTCTTATGGTCGGTGAATATCTCAAAAGTAGCACCATACAGGTAATGCCGCCAAATCTTCAAGGCATGAATGATAGCAGCCAACTCTAAGTCATGTGTCGGGTAATTCACCTCATTAGGTTTGAGTTGTCGAGAAGCATAGGCAACCACATGTCGATTCTGTTCCAAAACACAGCCAAGACCCATTTTGGATGCATCGGTGAAAATCATGAAACCCTCATTGCCTGATGGTAGAGTCAGTACTGGTGCAGTGGTCAATTTTTCCTTCAGCTCTTGAAAACGAGTCTCACATGTATCAGACCACACAAATTTCACATCCTTCCGAGTCAACATGGTCAAGGGCAAGGCAGTCTTAGAGAAATCTGAAATGAAACGCCGATAATATCCTGCTAACCCCAAGAAGCTTCGGATCTCGGAGGGGTTCTTCGGTGCAGGCCAGTCTCGAACTGCTGACACCTTGGCTGGATCCACGGCGATTGTTCCTCCTGAGATGATATGCCCAAGGAACATGACTCGGTCTATCCAAAACTCGCATTTTGAGAATTTCCCATAGAACTTCTGCTTCCTCAGGATATCAAGGACTTTACTTAGGTGGTCTCGGTGTTGCTCTAAGTCATTGGAGTATACCAAGATGTCATCTATGAACACTATGACAAACGAGTCAAGAAAGGGTTGGAACACACTATTCATGAGGTTCATGAACACACTGGGTGCATTGGACAATCCAAAAGGCATCACCACAAATTCGTAATGACCATATCGTGTTCTAAAAGCTGTTTTTGGGATATCCTCACTCTTGACCCTCAACTGGTGATAACCCGATCTTAAGTCAATTTTAGAAAAGACTCGAGCAGACTTTAACTGGTCAAACAGGTCATCTATTCGGGGTAAAGGGTATTTGTTCTTAATGGTAGCTTGGTTAATCATTCGGTAGTCTATACACATACGGAGCGTGCCATCCTTTTTCTTTACGAATAGTACTGGGGCTCCCCATGGTGATGTGCTAGGCCGGATAAAACCCTTGTCTAGCAATTCCTGCAATTGTTTCTTCAACTCAAGCAATTCTGCAGGGGCCATTCTATAAGGTGCACGTGAAATGGGGTTTGTCCCTGGAGCTAGCTCAATGGAAAAGTCCACCTCTCTCTCTGGAGGGATCCCGGGTAGATCATCCGGAAAAACATCAGCATAGCTCCTGACTACCTCTATTTCCTCTAATGGTCGCACCTTGGGTTCGGGCTCAGTAACAACTGCTAGGAAAGCTCGACAACCTTTACTCATCATCTTTTCTGCCTTTAGGGATGACACATACAAACTGGTGGTGGCATCTTTCCTACCTCTAATGACAAAGGGTGGGTGACCTGGTTCCCTGATGATCACTTTCTTTTCTCTACAGTCGATTTGGGCCCTATAAGTATAAAGCCAATCCATTCCAATAATCATATCAAAATCATTCATGTCAAGAAGGATAAAGTCTGTAGGAAATTCATGATCTCGATATTTCACAGGTATCACCGGGGTTTTCAAAAGAGAGGTAAAGATACGACCACTTGGGGTTGTAACATCTAAGACATATCCTAAATCCTTGATATCCAAACAAAGCATAGTCGCAAGATTCCTCGAATGAAAGTATTAGTAGAACCAGAATCAAATAATGCTTTTACATTATGTCCCATGACTTCAAGCATGCCTACATCATTGTTCACCATACATTAGACTATCACATTCTTAACTTCTAAACATAAAGAAAAACTCTATGGGTTATTACCCTCAATCAACCGATTTGCATTTGCTTGAGCTTCTTCATTGTCGATGGCGAACACTCGAGCTTGCCTTCTTTCTCCAGCAGGTGGGGCCACAGCTACTGGTGGAGCCGCTACTGGTGGGGCTGCCACTGGACCTGGTCCTTTTGGCTCTGGTAGAGGACAGGCAGCTTGGATATGCCCCTCTTGGTGACAATGGAAACAGACTCTCTTCCTGTGGTGGCATTCTCCGAGATGCCCTCTTCCACATGAGCGGCATCGAGGTCGATTATTCTCTTGATGGGGTCTCCCTCTTCTTTCATGTCTCCCCTTGGCTTGATGACGTCATGGGCCCTTCTTATGATGATTCTTCTGTCCTCGGGTTCCTTCAGTGAAACCCAAAAACCCTTTGGGTGGAAGCTGTGCAGGCATCACGGTTCTCTCCATGTCTAAGGCAGTGTTGTAAGCTTCTGCGAAGGTTTTTGGCTTGCTGGCCATCACATGAGGCTTCAGGGCAGGGTGGAGACGCTCTATGAAGTGATCCACCCTTCTTTCCTCGTCCATCTTGTACCCAAAACGTTCCAGGATCCGAAACTTACGCCCAAAATCTGCCACAGAGGAATTTCCTTGAGTCATGTTAGTGAATTCCCTTTCCTTCTCTTTCTTAGCCGCAACCGGGATGAATCTGGAAGTGAAGATGGTTTTGAAATCCGCCCATGCCATGGGTTCCTCAGTCAGATCTCGTCCTGTGATGTGGGTCTCCCACCATATCTTAGCTGCTCCTTCCAGGAGGTGAGCAGCAAAGAGGACCTTCTTGCTTGGCTGCACCTCAAGCATGCGAAAACCATTCTCAATTGCCAGTATCCAGGCTTCTGCTTTATCCACCACTTCTGTCTTATCCTCTCCCCAGAACTTCTCTATGTTCAGCTTGACAAAATCTAAGATGGTAGCCCCCACACGTGGACGAACAGGGTGTGGTTCACCATTTTCTGCTCTAGCTATGTCTCGGAGAGCCAAGGCACTAATAGCTTCTGTCAACTTCTTCTGTTGCTCTAACCACAAGATATTCGGAGTGCGGATCATCATGTTGGGTTCTGGTTCATTGTCTGGGTCCTCATCCATCCGGGCTTCTTCCTCGAACACATGTTGTTCCTCATATCCTTGGTTCTCTTCCTGGTCGAGGTTGCTAAAAGGGACTGGGGCAGGGACTTCTTGCGTGTCCTCTTCAGGCCTCTTCCTCTTCTTAGAGGATCCACCCTCATGGTTCCTATTCCTCTCTTCAGAAGATTTCTTCATTTTACGGGGAGGCCAAACACTCCTAACCGGCTTTCCGGAGTCCTCAGGGATAGCAACAGTCTTGGTCCTTGCCATCTACATAAGCATAACAAACAAACCTTTAGTTTATCCTTTAACTAGTTATACTTATGTTCAGTGATATCTCATTACATACTTTTTATTAATTTGGAGGAGGATTCTTAAACCCTTAATTTCCCATGCCACATGAGTGTGGAGGAGAGAGAGAATACTACTCCTAAACCCTAAAAGAATATGTGATGAGAAGGGATGAATAAGATGAGGGAGTCCTAAAGGTATCTTACTTTGATTCGTACCCTAAGACTTCGGCCAGGCGGTCACACGGTTCCGGGAGTCCTCGTATGCCGACTAGCGGTGCGGAGGAAAATTTTGCCAGCCCCCGGTCGTGATCCCTTTCTAGACACCTCCGTCTTTCGGATACTCCTCTAATAACTCCCTTGGGTTCTATGGAGTTTGTAAAATTTAATAATTAATAATAGTTATATGAAGAACCCAGGCTCTGATACCAAATGTTACGACCTCACCTTTCAGTAACCCCCAATTAAGTAAGACTTAGAGGATAAAGCCGCACTCATAATTCCGGATCAAAGGTTCAACATATAACTAAAAATAATCATTAAATTCTAACAGACTATATGAAAAGTGGTAATAAAAATTTTCCTTTTTGCATACCTTGAAAAGTGGGATAATATCTTCTAACCACAACTTATCCACTCTACTTAATTCCTCCTTGTTCTTTAATTCTTGAATTCACATTATGTCGCTTTACTGTTTGTGCTTTTGAGGAGTTACCTAAAACGCCGACAAACAAAAACAACGATCAGCCGAAGCTGGTATGTGGGGAGCAGATAATTGTTCAACTAAGTTAACCACATAATCATTTAACAATCAAATTTACGTTTTAAGCCAAACTACTCAATCCATCTTTTCGCAACTCTGTGTTGTCCCTTTAGGACTTACATGATACCTCTATAAGGTGACTTGATGGACCTGCCCTCTAGGCATCCAAAGTCATTCATGACCCTGTCCTCTAGGCAGTTAAAGTCATTCATGACTCTACCCTCTAGGTAGTCAAAGTCATTCATGGCCTGATGTACCTACCCTCTAGGTAGTCTTTTATCAGGTCCGTCATTACGATACAGAGGGAACCAAGGATTGAATTAGATGGCATATAAATTAAGTGATAGTCATAGCCACTTTATATTTTGCATGGAAGAAATAAACATCCAAACTGTTTAGTTGCATCCAATGCGATTAAACATTCGTAAAACGTCGGGAAACCTAAACGGTTAACCATAAGTAACCACATACCTCTTAATTGCACTTTTTCAATATAGAAAGAGAAAACCAATCAACACCTGAAATAAAAGAACAATTTCCTTTTATTAATATTTACTCACCTTCATTATTCAACTAGGATTCTAATTCCATAATTAGGGTTCCTTCTAGAAATTAGGGTTTTACTCCCTCTTTCATCATTACCATCCTTAATTCATTAAACTACATAAAACCCCTAATTTCTCAGTAAATTTCCTTTATTAAGTATCCATTTACCTTATTTCGCAAAAACATGCTTTTTATCCCCTTTCATCCCTAATTAGGGTTTCTATGTAAATTAACTTCCTTTTTAAGCATTATAATTCTAAATCTCATATTTTGCATTCAAACTGATAATCATAGCACCTTGATCATTAACAAAGTTAAACTTATCAGTTTGATTGATTGATTCATCAAAATACACTTTAATCATGCAATTAGGGTTTCTCACCAATTCTTAATACACTTTACTAACAAATTAAGGTACTTTTAGTGAAACAGACAGAACTAAGGTCTCAATTTATTTTTATCGAATTCCTCGTACTTTTCTATACAATTTTCATATATAAAGTTTTCTCATACGATAATCCTAGTAAATACTACGAATTTTGCAAGAAAAAGTATTTTTCTGAATATTCATCAGAGAGAGGGAATTACCGAAAACTAACGACCGTTCGATCGTTAGACCCGTGGTCCGCGCCTCGATCGGACGATCCTCACGCATGCCTCCTCTTCACTTAAGCGCCTTACACCGTAGTCGTCGGATCTTGCTGGTCCACGGTGGTCCGCGATCTATCCGTCTCCGTCTTTTCTTGATCTCAGCGTTCGATGTCAATCGAACGATCGTGGCCGACGTCGCTTGAACGAAGTTGCGTCTTCTCCCGGCCAACCGTTGGATTCAGATCCAACCGTCCCGAAGCTTCGTCCTCCTTCGACCTCGCCCAATCTAAACGCGGCGGAGCCGCGGCGGCGTTCTCACCGGAGGGAAAGCAATTGAGCAGGCTAGTGCGTGGAGAGGAATAGGAAGTAGCCGGTCGAGATCGTAGCGAGGTTAAGGACTGAGGGGTGCCCTTATATAGGCAGTGGGAAGTCCCCATTAGGGTTCCCAACCCGCCGCCATCCGTGGTTCCAGCCCAATTGGGCGTTTCTAGAATACACCCCGAAAGTGGGCAAAACCTAGGTCTAGGTTGTTCGCCTTGGTCTCCCGGACTCAAAGGAACTCTTAACTCAAGTGCACATGCACTAGATCGATCGGGAAAGCGAAGGAAAAAAAATCCCCTGTCCGCGCCAGTGTCCGAGTCCTTCTGGGACTCTAGACGATGACCGCGATCCGTTGGATTTTGATCCAACGGTCAGCGTCATCCGCTCTTAAACGAAAAAGGAAAACTATTTCCCAAAAATCCAAGGAAAATACCATTTTGATGATAATTTGAAAATTCAATAACTCCCAATCCATAACTCCGTTTCTCCTCAAATTTTGAGGGAAACTCGTTTATATTTTTATCTTTCTTTGTACAAAATTTGGGGTTATTATCCAAAGGAAACGAGCCTTTTACTTCAGTTCCAAGTTAACTCTAATTTAAATGTATTTTCCACATATTCCTTATTTCTTTTGTCATTATCTAATTATCCTGAGTTCCTTAAGCCTCAAGGAACCCTTTTATATCGAAAACTCATTTTTGGGAAAATATCTTTTAACTTTTAAATCATTTCTTTTTATTTCTCACATAACTTAAATGAAATTCCCTTTTCCATTTCTTCTTGTTTTTCTTTTAATCTCTCCATTGGGTTTCACGGCCTCAAAGGCCCAATAAGAGGACATACAAGTTATCAAACACACAATCAGCTCAATTCAATCAAACAATTCATCAACCAACAATTTCATTTTCTTTAAAAAGAATCTTTATAATTTCATTACATATCTTGGAGAAATTGAGGTTATAACAAACCTGCTTCATGATGTAGTATAGAGTTTGTCCTATGTGTCCTCTGTATTCTCAGGTCCTGGAGTGTTTTGAGTATGAACTCTTGAGAAGTTTTGTATCATGTTGTATATAATCACTCAAGAAGTTTTTGTTAGTGATGTAAACAGTTAAATCCTTTTTATAGAAAAGGTTTGTGGTTTCAAGATCTTACCTCGAAAAGTTTTAATTTCCAGTAATTTTTGGGTCTTCCGCTGTTATCGAATGCTTCCGCACATGTTTAAATCGGGATTAATTCGTGGTTTGGAGATCGGAGCCCACAGAAAGATTTCTTGTTTATCTCTCATCGATGCGGTATAAAAGATTTCCTCGGGAGATTAGTGTTACATCACCCCGGCATAAACACATAGTGAAGGATTGATAGAATAAAGATACATCTACATCAATTCCTACACTAGGATGTAAGGAAATTCACATCCATATTACCCCACATATTCAAAAGTATGTGCTCCAGTAATTCCCTTAGGAAAACCTGTTTCACCATCATTTAACTCCTGACAATGATAGATCTATGATCAGGGCTCTACATGGTATGATTATACTTGATTAGTTAGGTACATTTCAGTATTCTTTTATCATCATACATGTTTTCAAACATTAATCATTAGCATAGCAGCTATGAAGGAAGAATACTAAATGTAACAAGCCTAACTCTCATCAATTGTCATTTCTCAATATTCTCATCACAAGTAATCTCTTAAAGCATGACCTTGATGGTATTCATGGCTCTCACAGCCTATCAATCTCATAAGATGCTATTAACAAGGCATCAGGATATATCACTATTCATAAAGATAACAACATGCTTTCAATGAATATAGTATCATCGTCCATACCTGGATATGATCATCCTCATAAAGGAACCTGCATGTTTAAATCAACTGATAACAGTAAATAACTTATTTAAAGAAGTTGTATCTCCCTACTCATACAAGAGCTAGGTTTCCCTGGTTTTCATCAATTAGGGTTTACTATTCACATTATATGTCATCACCTTAGAATTAGGGTTTACTATTCACATTACATGTCATCACCCTAGAATTAGGGTTTACTATTCACATCATGGTGAAATGATCTCATAACATCCTCATGTATGAGAAACATCATCATTAAAAACCTTAGATAAGATTAAGATTCATCAATTATCATAATTAGGGTTTCCATGATCTCACATAAGTGGATCATACCTAAACTTGCACATTCATGTATATTGAAGGTATTTTACTTGAGTTTCCATTATAATTGGTACTTTATCTCTCCTCTAATTAGTAGATAGTGATTACACCACTCTAGATTAGGTTGGGTTAAGTCCTCATTGATTAACATAAGTCAACTCATCACTATCATGTGATTAGGGTTTCATTAAAACAAAGTATCACTCAATTGAACCTTTCATGGACATTTTGGTAAAATACCCATTGACCATCATCATGGGTCAATTCATTAGCCACATAGTCCCTTAACATCTTAGGTTACCATTAGGGTTTAGATTAGATCATCATTGAACCTTTTACACTTTCAAGTGATTAAGTATAATCAACCTTGAAGGTCTCCAATTGGTTTAGGGTTTAACCTTCAACCTTCAACCCATTTGATTCTTAAACGACCTTGAACTTGTTTAATCTCAAATGACTTTGAATCCATTTGAACCTTAAACGAGTGTGGACCCACTTAATCTTAAACGGGTGTGGACCCATTTAAGTCCAAACGAGTGTGGACCCGTTTGAGCCTAAAAGAGTGTGAACCCGTTTGAGCTTAAACGGGTGTGAACCCGTTTGGAATCAAACGAGTGTGAACTCGTTTGGACTCAAACAAGTGTGGACTCGTTTGGGCTTAAACGAGTGTGGATCTACTTGGGTTCAAACCGCATGAACATAAAAGGTGACACAAAGTTTATGCTTGAAAAGGATTTCTTATGTTGAAGCTTTCAATTGGCCCAAGCCATGTTAATCATATACAAATTGAGTCAATTAGGATGATCCTCAATCAATTGGACTTCAAATTGACCCTTAATTGAAAGCCAATTAGGGTTAAGTCTAACTCAATTAGGGTTTCCAATCGGTTAATCATCAATGTTCAACAATATGATTCAAATCAGAGTTGAACCTATCAATTGACCTCCAATTGGGCCCAAACTTGGCTCAAACTGTCTTGAGGTCGTTTGGATGACCTCCAAACGATCTTGAGACCGTTTGCTCAAAGTTTGACCAAAAACCAAAATGATTTGATAAGGGTTGAGCCCTAATTAATATTAAAAATCAGCACTTTTCATCAATTATCAACATCTTGTAATTGGACCCTCAAACCATCAAATTTCTTTAACCCTAGACCTCCAAACGATCTTGGGGTGTCACTAAACGAGTGTGAGATCGTTTGGATGAACCCCCAAACGGGTTGGAACCTGTTTGGGTCCTTCAACCCAAAACTCAACAAGATCTATATTGAAATCAGCAACTTTCACCCGATTAGGGTTAGGTTATTGAAGTGTCTTCAACTCTTAATTGGTTAGGAATTAGATTACAATTCTTTGTAGGAATGAAATTCAATATATTATGAACAGGTATCCCAAACGGTCAACGCTTGGTCAGCTCACTCAAATGGGTTGGAACCTGTTTGCCCAAAAGTTCAAGTTAATTAGTTTGGAAAATCAGTACTTAATTCAATTCTATTGCCTAATTGATTGGCCTTCAACCTACGATTCCTTTGAAGTTAACCCCTCAAATTTGGTGGGTCATTAGCCTACATAATTGTGAACAGAAAACCCAAACGGTCCATGCTTGGTCAACCCTATGAAATGGTCTTGGGGTCGTTTTGATCCAAACGATCTTGTAGGATCGTTTGAGATCAAAACGGGTTGAACCCGTTTGACCTTAAACGAGTTGCACCCGTTTGGACCAAAAGGGTTCAAGTTCGTTTCATAAAGTGACATAGGAATCCACGCCCATCATCCTCAACCTCTGATCAGGTCGGTTCCTCCACCATTTTGCTTGCAAAAGAGCAAGGAAGAAGGGAGGTAGAAGAAGAACTAATCATAGAAAACAAGAACAAAGATATGCATAACAAAGCTAAGGGTTAGAGTTATAAAACCCGCCTCAAACGTGGTTCCTAGAGCTTCCAAGCTTCCAAGCTTCAAGCCTTTAATGCCGTCTTGAGCTCCATAGGTCGGCCAAGGTCAATTCTTCAAGAAAAAGATGGGGATGGTCGGCTAGAACAAAGAATCTAAGTGAATTAACCATAGAACCAACCTTATACATGAATTTCCTCCATGAATCCAAGCTAGAAGGTGGTGTTCTCTTACCTAGAATAGGTTGGTCATCCCCTTGAGCTCCTGAGCTCCTTCCTTAGTCGGCCACAACAAGAGATAAGTGAAGAGTGAAATGGAAACGTTGCCTTTGATTGCAAAGGAAATGGTATAAGTACCTTTGGGGTTATTTTCATCATAAGGACAACTTACTCCTCCTTTTCACAACTAGGTCCTTCATTTCTTTTAGGCACGTACCTCCTCTTCTTTCTAAGGTAAAAATCCTTATAAAACCAAGAACTAAAGGCAAGGAAGGTCAACTTATCACTAAGGTACATATGTACATAAGGGTCTCCTTACTTACATCTTGATGATTTAATTACAAAGGTGTTCCTTATTATATGATTATTCAAAGAAAGTGCCCCCTTCATCATTATCAGTTTAAATGATGTCAAAAGTCATAAAAAATGTTCAAGATGGTGTATTTTATAAGTTCCACCCCACATTTGGGTAAATTGCACTTTAATCCAAATTAGGGTTTTTAAGCACAAGGATCATTCCACAAGTTGTATCTTGATGCCCAAGCTTGGGAAATCCATCTTACCTCATCATATTTACTCATATGATGTCTCATCATCAGAGGAACATCTTAACTTGTGAAATTTGCAAGTTACACCCCTTAACTGGGTAATTTGCACATAGGCCCCTGTATTACCAAAATTCTACAACATTGTTTTAAAAGGACAGAAATGAAAATGTATGTTCCTTAGGAACTTAATTACATGCCAAAAGATAATCACAAGGATTTAATTACATATTTAGGCAAAACACCTAGGGTTAATTCATAACCCAGGTCAGGGATGTTACATATTGTGTTGTCATTCTCTCAAGGTACTATTATTTCTCAATTATCATAAGATTCTACCATTATATGTGTTAGAGCGTTGGACACTCAATGAAAAAAAACAACAACAAATATGATCATGCTGAAGAAACTCAAGTAGAGATGGATGATAGTACCATGTTGAGTAGGTATAATAGCTTGTGTAGATCAGCCATGCAATTGGTTGGTTTAGCTTCTAAAGAAAAGGATACTTACATGATGGTGCAAAAGACTTTTGAAAATTCATATGCTGAAGTTTTAAATATGCAATACAAAGTGGATTCAGTTTCTACAGATGAAAGGATACCCTCTTCCTAGACCTATATTCCTACTCAAGCGAGTCAATATGTGCCATTGCTTATACAATCACAACATGAAATCAATGCAAAAGATCCTATAACATCACAATGTAAAGGAACTCAAAAACCACAAAGGTTCAAACCACCTGCCGAAATGAAAGCAAAGAAACAAAGAACATATAGCACGTGTAATGCAAAAGTTCATAATAGTCAGACATGCAAGCATGGGGTATTACTACCTAATAATAAATTTATTAAATTTACAATACATCCTCTCAAATAAATTTTCAACTTTCTTTTTTTCTTGGGTTGCAGGGAAACAAGGATGCATCAACCTCGTATGGGATAGAAGAAGTTGAGGAGTCAAACAAAGACTAATGTAGCAATGTTATTTCTGTCTATCCAAGTGCATTTGTGTACACTTGAGTTGTAACATCCATGACAATGTTCTCATTAATGAGTTGTAACATTGATGACAATGTTCTTTGTTCTTTTTGACTCAATGTTCTTTGTTCTATTTGACTCAATATTGAGCTGTGTGCTTGTTCCAATGTGTTGTGTTGTTTGAACAAATGATTCAATGCATGTTTTATGCTTGTTTCCAATTTTGTTTGTTATGGCTGATGGAAATTCTCATATGACTGATGGCAAAATTGATGTAGCATGATTTCTGGTCCATTTCATAGTGTTCAATACTTCAGTAACGTTCTGAGTTTACAATGGGAGGTTCCATGCTGAATTAGAGGAGTCAAGAAACCTAATAATTTACAAGTTACTGCCTCACAAAATCGGCCTGTGTGGTTTTGATAATACCTTCTAATATTAGTGTTATTCTTTATTCTATTTGACTTAGCTCTTACTGTGTGCTTGTTCCAATGTGTTGTGTTGTTTGAACAAATGATTCAATGCATGATGTATGCTTGTTTCCAATTTTGTTTGTTATGACTGATGGCAATTCTCATATGGCTGATGGCAAAATTGATGCAGCATGATTTCTAGTCCATTTCATGGTGTTCAGTACTTCAGTAACGTTCTGAGTTTCCAATGGGAGGTTCCATGCTGAATTAGAGGAGTCAAGAAACCTAATAATTTACAAGTTACTACCTCACAAAATTGGCCTATGTGGTTTTGATAATACCTGCTAATATTAGTGTTACTGACTCACATATGATGCCTTACAGACTCACATATGATTTTCCTTTCTTTCAGAAGGCGTTTGATTATTGTGTTAGATAGGTATGCAAAGACAAAAAGACACCCGACTGGTTAGAATAACTGCTGAAATGTTTACGATATATGTTGGTATCCAGAAACAACACCTTCTTTCTCCCTGTTGTGTTCATTCTCAATTGAGTAACATATTCGTTTCTTCATTCTGATGGTTTCAGAGAACAAGCTCTCATTAATTTACCAGGGTGACTTCATTGAGCGTTGGGTACATTCAGCTGTTACATTCAGTTGTTGGGTACATTCTGTGAATTAGGATTCCAGTTTAAATGCATAGACATTAGTGTTCAATGACCACGAAGGATACATTAGTGTTGAGTGAATTAGTTAACAACCTAGGCATTTGAGTGAATCTGATGTAACATTTGAGAGGAATTTGGGCACCATGGAATGCCATGCCATAAGTCCAACATAAAAATGCAAAGGTGCAATAAAAAACAAAGCCACATTTCAACTCAGAACATTTGGGTAACCAACCATCATTCATTGATTCAAATATTGTTACACCATTTGACTACTTGGTACAATGCTAAATCGATCCAGCGTACACAAATACTAACATGATACATGATATCACTAATGCATACAAACACCACTTGTATTTTATGATTGCTATTTGTTCGTTGACCCTGGCCATCTTCACTTATTCTTTAACTTTAATTAGCTCGGAAACATGCGATCTTCACTTCTTCTTTGAGTTTCATTAGCTCAGAACCTGCCATCTTCAATTCTTCGTTTAGTTTCATTAGCTCAGAACCTGCCATCTTCAATTCTTCTTTCAGTTTCATTAATTCAGAGCCTTGAGCATTGGAATCTTCCTCTTCAGTATGTGTTGAGGCTGAATCCGCCCACTGGAAGTACCTACAGACAGGATGCCCCTGTACAACAAAGGACCAACATAAAAAACAAACACATTCCACACAATTCATACAAGACCCTACAATTAGTACAATTACTTCCTTGTTGAAATTTGGACATCCAAAGAACCTGCGGCCATAATTTTTTGGTGTCCTAGCTATTCTAGACACAAGCACATAGCCACAATCACAATGCGCACCAATTCTGTCTGCAGGTCTCTGAAGAAACACCTTTGAACATGTAGAGGATGTATAGCAATTTTCCATTTGATAATCCATATAGTCAGATGGAAGGCAGATCTAAAAGGAGGGTGGGGGGAAATTGGAAAAGAGGGGACCTGATTACAGGACAAAGTGGAGAATTTAGAGAGGCAGAGAGGGAATCAGACTCATTGCTTCCACCTGTAGGGACAATGACAAAGGGGAAGCACAGCTGGGCACCTGATTTCGGAATTCGACTGACGGAGGTCTACCTGATTTTGGAATTCGACAGTGACAGAGGAGAACCCTTGCGCCTGGTTTCTGGAATCCACCTGGTGACGGTGGTCTACTGTCGACGGCGGTATGCTGGCCTCTTTTGACGGTGGTCTGCTGGCGACGGTGGTGCTGCCTTCAACCTTAGCTGGCGATCATTGCCTTGCCTGCCTCCGCTCCACCTCCTGGGAACCAGGCAGAAGGGAAAGGGGAAGCAGCAACAGAAGGGAGACGGGAAGCAGCAACGTCTCCTGGGATCCTAATAGAGGATAAAGGGAAAGCACAAACAGAGGAAGGAGAAATGGAGGAAGGAGAAACAAGGACGGAGAAACGGGGAAGGATGAGGAGGAAGAAGAGGCCTGAGCGATTCACAGGCCGTGGAGAGGAGAACGAAGAAGGGAAAGTGAATCGGAGGAGAGAGACTAGAGTTTGAAGGAGGGTTCTCACATTGTGAGAGAGAGAGGGTTGGAGGAGGGGAGTCACGGGGTGTGAGAGGGTTGTGACCCAGTTGGATGCCGTTAACGGGAGCGCCTATTGTACAAAGGAGGCATGTTTTTACTTTTTGCCAGATCTTGATTCAACGCCTGTAAACTGAGGTGTATAGGCGCCCCTATACACTCGAGTGTATTGTAGCTCAACTCTCTCTCTCTCTCTCTCTCTCTCTATATATATATATATATATATATATATATATATATATATATATATATAACACTACACTTATATGCTATATTTTTGGGATACATTTAACTACATACTTTATGAACTATATTTAATCTAGAGTATGTATGACCAGTCATAATAACACAACTAAAACAATAACAATCGTAGTACATTTAAGCTATAGGAATGTTTGATATTTAATACATTTGTAACAAATTATCACATCATCTAATTATATATGTAGGATGTACACTATTTACATTAGGCATGCTTCATAAATCATCTCAA
Source organism: Alisma plantago-aquatica (assembly GCA_963693085.1). Taxonomy (NCBI): domain Eukaryota; kingdom Viridiplantae; phylum Streptophyta; class Magnoliopsida; order Alismatales; family Alismataceae; genus Alisma; species Alisma plantago-aquatica. The sequence goes on from OY856409.1 coordinate 1,243,816,963, forward strand.
TAGATTGTACAGATTCATTAAAATAAATAATTTCTTTTTCTGATCAATGCGTTGAAAATAATTCCAAAAATGATTTGACAATTTTGATTATATATTTAAAAACTTAGGATATGACTATGATTTTTAAATGGTTCCATAGTGGGCTATATCATTTAAGTGTTATGATTGGATTCAACGAGCAATTTTAGGTGTAGAATTTTTTGCATGTGCTACACATATGTTGTATGTACTAGTTGACATAATGAGTTTTTGCAAACCATGTTTGTAAATGTATATATCCACATAAATGTTTGAAAATGTTTTATTTTGTATGAAATTTGGGTCAATTGAAACCTGACCTGAAATGCAAATTTATTACACGGATCAAGTATGTGACAAGATTTTGGTATATTATCCATGCCTAGACTCAGTCCACAACCCACTAACAATACACATATGGACGTGTGCCTGCCATACCTTGGTATGACCATGCTCCCTACTTGCTTATAAAAATATATATATGCATACAAATAAGAAATGAGTAGTTGTAATTTAAAAAAAGAGAAATATTACATCTACCTTCCTCCATACATTTTTTTAAGAAGCCCTTGCCTTGCATGACCGTCTTACAAGAGTATAAGGATTCATTTGTAACTTAAAAATGGAAAAATCATTATATACAACGTTTCCATAATTAATTGCATTGCACGAGCTTGTGAATGTACATGCAACCTTCTTATATATCATAAAGACCAAATTTGTAATCTAAAAAAGTAAATCATAAATATATTTTACACAAACAATGACAAATTCTATTTTCATATAATGATGGCAAAAATTATATTTCATTCATTCTTTGGATTTTCTTATATAGTATAAACTAGCAATTCAAGAAAACATACATAAAAATCTCCAGCAAATACGTGCCATGCTCGTAGGGGTGAGTAATACCGATGCAGACCTCCATCACTATGTTGATACCTTTTCAAACTATTACTAAATATAAATTTCCAAAATGAATTAACTGTCGAGCTTTTTATTAATCATTATGCTATTTTTAAAAGTGTTATATAATTCCAAATTAATATGAAAGTAATAATAAAATTAGTATATGTATCATTTTGAACTGGAAACCAAATTGCTCCAATTGTCAACATGGAGCAGCGGTCTGATTTTTCACCCTCGATAATGTCAAACCGAAACCCAATTTATTACAAGTCGAACCGGAACGACAAGATCTAAACCCAAAACCCACTTTTTCCGACGTCGGACCTGGCTGGGTACTCGTTCGGAGGTAACTTTCACATCCCTAGTATTTTGCTTGTTAGGAGGCTTACTCCCGGCGGTTGTTCTTCCTGTGTGACTGTTTCAAGTAGTGGCTCCGGCAACAGCAGACCCTCCTCTCTTCGGCAACTTCCCCGGCTAGGTAAACCTCGTATTAGCCATCTCCAGCTGCATTCCTAGTGTCTTTTATTCCCATAGGTCCTCCGCTGCTATAACCTCATTAACGAATACTCGCTAACCGTCCCCATGAGAATCTCCTTGTTTTGGCCTGCTTGGTCATCAATTTAGTGGAATCCCCCAGCTCCCCGGGGTTACATATCTTGGGGCAAAATGGATTTTCTGATATTCTCCCTTTAATTACTTCGTGAATCTTATTGTTTGGATCGTATTCAGGACAATCTAGTGGAGGAGATGGCTGCCGCTAATGTAGCGAAGCCCTATAACCTAAAGGCAAGCTTCTACTGTTCCACAGTTTCCAGTTTAATCTAATTTCTAATTACCCTGGGTCGTGAGTTTCGTTTTTATGTTAATATACCTTTGATAGCTGCATTTGTTATCATTGGTATGTTATTTATTATTAAATTTTATATTTTCAAACTGTTTGAGATCAAAGCAGTTCTGTGTTTGATAAACTGGGAATAGTTGAGCATTTGTTTCATGTTATGCAGAAAGCAGTTGCTGGTTTGCGGAGGATCAATTTGGAAGGTCTTCGATGGAGGGTTTTTGATGCCAAGGGCCAGGTTCTGTCTGCATCATCACACTTTTGATCTTTGAGACATCCGTTATAACTTATTTTCTAAGTTCAGGATGTTGAAATGATATTTGTTGAGATCCTTTTTTTTTTAATATTAGGTGCTTGGAAGATTGGCATCACAAATAGCAACCGTAATTCAAGGTAAAGACAAGCCTACATATGCCCCTTACCGTGAAGATGGGGATATGTGTGTTGTGCTCAATGCCAAGGACATCTCTGTAACTGGACGGAAGCTGATGAATAAAACCTACTATTGGCACACAGGGTAATAATGTTTTTGGTATTTAGTTTTCACTTGAATGCTAAGTTTCATTTTTTTTTGGGATCTGTTATGGAATATCAAAATCAATGGAGTAATTTATATGTTAACAGATATGTTGGTCATCTGAGGCAGAGGACCTTAAGGGACCAGTTACAGAAGGACCCCACTGAAGTAATCCGCAAGGCCGTTCTTCGCATGCTTCCCAGAAATAAACTGCGTGATGTAAGTTCAATAGTACCTCTTTAGTCTTTAGTTTAAATTCTCTAACTTTTAATTGGACATGGTAGTTTGCACGCATAACAAGGCAGTAAGTTTGAATTAGTGTTGTTCAAGTATTTTTAGGAAATAATGTTAAAGTGGATTTCTGCTCTCCTCTTTGACTATGGCCACATTGATTCAGCATAGGGGGAACCTGCAATGCGTGTCTTTGTTAGTTTGTCTTAATATTCTCCCTGGTTACTATTTTAGTTATTTAGAGACAGTTGACACTTGATTGTTGTAATAGCAAAATGACAAACTACTTCATGTCAAGTAGGTAACCTATGGTGGTCCAACGATTCAATTTATGCTGCTTGCCATATCTAGTTCAATCGTTACTTTGTGTATCTTGCATTAAATATATTTATCTTCTGCCACTGCTCTTGAATCTAGTTCATATAGAGGTGATTAGAGAAATGCCTGTAGAGCTTACATCTTTGCCGTATCCCCTAGTCCTGGTGACATCCAGGGTATTTGATCCTTTTATAGTGATAGTTTTATTTTTGCACTTCAAGAATTATTTCCTAGCTTAGAAAAAGGATCAGACTTTGTGTCTTTTCATGAAACAACAAAAGCTTTACCTGATTACCTACCGCAGAAGGATTATAATGTTTGGTTTCAAGACTGTTTCCGATGGTTTAAAAACAGAAATTTACTGAATTTTCGACAAAATCCTGGACATTTGTGTTCCTATTGATTTTTGACACCAAAATGAAGGAATTATCTTAGCACAGTTTTACCTGAACGGTCTACATGCCAATATATACTTAGTTATGTAATATAATCACATACCGAGTATGATGGGGGGGGGGGAGGGCTCCTGCACTTGTGAGCGAAAATAAGTGGACTATTTTGATGGTTTTTTTGATGCCAACTTGATGCTGGAGTGAAATAATTGAATTATGGAATTTTGCAAGTTTAATACCCACATATAAAGACATAATTGATGCAATAATATCTTATATTGAATATGTATGGGAACTTGAGGAGTGTAGATATGAGTATTTACTATTCTTTTACTCTATAAACCATGGTGCAGGACTTGGACTTCGTGTCGACTTCGCCAGGTGTGGAAGTGGAAGTTTGTGGAAACTTCGAGGAAGTTTAGACGCAAACTTCGATGCCATTTTTTGAAGAAATGATGTGAATTTTTAGAAAATTTTGATGGAAAACTTCTAATTATATTATACCTCTATCTTATATATGTGAATTTAAAAAAAGAACACGATTTATGACTCTCTAGCCCTATGTAGGTTAACAATACAATGTGTTGCTTGAAATGGTCAATTGTGCAATATACATATATAGATACAGTTCACCATATGTATTATATACAATATACAATCAAATAGTTACAACACCCTCTCTAGGAATGAGTGGCAACAAAAAACATAGGAGTTGATATTAGAAGTTATGAAGAGGGTTGGAGTGATATTTATGCCTTATATGGCCATTAGGGCACTAGTTGGGATTATGGTTCTGGGTGGTCTTAACTTCGCCCCAACTTCGCCAACTTTGAGGAAACTTCGACAACTTCGGAGAAGTTGAGACGAAAATACACACAAAAAAGTCAACTTCGCCGACATCCATGAAACTTCGCCCCGAAGTTTGGATAAGGTCGAAGTATATGGTATTCGACTTCGCCTATGGTCGAATTTCGAAACTTCGGCGAAACTTCGCCAAACTTCGACGATGTTGTGTTCCATGCTTTAAACGAAGGGGATTCACTTATATAAGTACAATGTATAGACATAAATAAACTCATTTTAGCAAAGATGATGATTTCATGCACTGGTTATGAATGGAAGATATTGGATATGAAGGGTTTATTTATGTGTGAATGGGTGAGTCATGGATCTTTGAAGATACTACTATATAAAACTCTATAATTAGAGTTATAAGTCTGAAAATTAAAGTACTCTTGGTTGTTACATGTTGCAACTTGAAGTATGTACCAGTCCGTTAAATAGAGAAAAATATGTGATACCTAGTTGTAGCTTCATCATAAATTTGTGAAATATAGCATTATGTATGAATAGTCTAGAGGTTTAATTTGTAGTTCCCAATTGGGTAGATCTACAACTTGTTGATCACCTATTTTAGGATATCTATTTTAATTACCGATGATGCAAGGGGGAAATAATGGAAGATGTTGGTAGACATATGTAGGATTGTGGCTTACATGCTAGATACTAGGTAGAAGATCTCTCAAAGTAGTAGCTCCTCTCTAATCGGGTAATCACAAACACAACAATTGACGTACTTCATTTCTTAAAATAAATGTACACAAACCTCAAAATTGTCAGAATTCTTTGAGACCAAAGTGGGTGAAATTCGTCGAAATTGAGATATTTGTCTGATCTTGCAAAATTCATGATTTTATCAATAACCAATCTCAATTGTTGCTCAAAATTTCATGAATTTTATTGACATTTTTTTACAAAATTTTAATCTAAGATTCATACTATGTTGCGGAAAATATATAACACACCAGCAATAATGTTCGATCTGGGGGCGAGGGGGTAGCCAAGCGGTGCGGCTCGACAATCCTCAATGAAGGGACTCAAGTTTGACCCTGGCTGCCAACCCACGGGGTGCAACAAGGCCCCGTGTTATTGAGTGCGCCGTGATGCCCCTATGTACGCGGTTAGTTCCGGGATTTACCCTGCTGGGGTTAAGGGTCCAATAGTGGCCTTGGCTGGGAGGGTTCCTCGTTACCATGCCATACTTGTCAAGACGGCAAGGCATCAAGGAGCCATGGAGGGGTGCCTTGATGCCTAAGCGATGTTTAAAAATAGTAATTTCAGTGCATTTTCCTTGTTTAGATACATACTTTTCTATGAACATTCCCTCTTTCATATGCACATCTTTTATAATTATATATATGTATGTATGTTTAATCCGCTCATATACATACATTTTATAGTATGACCATATAAAGACATAACCAATTTACATATCTGATAAAATCTAATAAATGCTAATGCCAAAAAATAATAAAATATTATTCTAAAGAATGTAAGAGATAGAATAAGAAGTAAACTGAGATTTCATAGCTTAAGACTTGAGCAAAGTAATGAGTATTCTTCATAACATAGCCACTAGATATAATCTGAATTGATAGGCTCAAACTAAAAAGAACCTATAAAATTTGTATTAAGAGTATTAATTGAAAAAAATATTTAGCACATAACAAATAATTCAATCTTTATATTGAAATTAGAACAATTGCGTGGGACAGGAAAACCCACAAATATGGTCTGGGGCCAAATAAAAACCAACTCACGTTGGCAATATAGGCAAGGGGCAGGGTAAGAGTCGCATCCCCCTCGGGCGCCTTAACAAGTAGGGGTGTCAAAAAATCAGTTTCGGATCGGTTCCGGGTCAGACAAAAACCGGGTTGATACAAGACAGCTCAACCAGGTCCCGACCTGGAACCAATTTTTTTACGAGGTGGTATGTCTGAAATCGGACCCAGTTTCATAATGTGGAACCCGAAATCAAATCAAGATCACACATTTTTGTTAATTACACATATATGTAGTAATTTGCTCATGATATGAGCTTGTTTTTTCTAAATTTGTCAACCCAGATTCAATCCAGGTTGAACAAATCACCACCCAAAACTGATCGGGTTTCAATTCGGACATCGATATCCAAAATCGAAACCAACCCAGATTGATAAAATCTAAAAGCAAAACCTAGTTTTTCCAGGTCGGACAGGATCAGGTTCACGGGTTCGGGCTATATTAACAAGTATGCTCCATGCAAACTGAATAGTATAAGATTCTCCTAGAAGATAATGAGAAGGATATTTTTCATAAAGCAATAATGTACTAGGTTGGAATATGGTTGACACTGAGTTATACATATAGAAGCTAGATAGTAATCAGGATAATTTAAAGATTGTCTAATCAGTCTCTTTCTAGTTAGCTATTGCTTTTATGCTGATAACTAGTGTTTGTCCAGATAATTAACCAACAATAGTTGTTGACTGCACGGGCATTGTCGGTGTGATTTTTTTATATATTACAGCTAGTTGAATGTCACACTATGAAAGGGAAGCATATTCAAAATGATATACATGGTTTAAAGTCTGTGTGGTAAAAGAAATCAAATATACTGATCCCATTCTTGGAGTCGGTTGTGAGATGAGATGCATCACAAAAGGGTACATGTAATGTATTTATTTCTAGGGTTTAGACTGTGTACCATGTTATAATGCCGTTGGTTTTGTGCTTAGGAGATGGGGAAGATCTGAAGAATCTAATGTGCTTGTGTCATTGAGAAGAACATTCTATGAGACCTCCATTCTTAAATGAGTGTTTTATTGATTCATGCATATGTTATATGACCCACAACAAAGGAAATAAGTTTTTAGGGCACATATAAACAACCTGTGATCCTCTTCCCATTGTTCACTATGCTTATGGAAATGCTCTCACAACCAAACATAGCTGATAAAGGAAAGCTGTATTTCCATCCATCATTTTGGATGGTATCTTTGTTGTTCAAATGATTTTTGAATAATTATCTCATGATTACCACCCAAAACTTTGGATTAGATTTGTATAGTGAAACTAAGTGAAGGCGTGGGTTTTATTTATATCAACTATTTGAGCCAATAACAATGTCATTACTGTCTTTGTAGATGCGAATTCCACTGGTTGAAAAATGTGAACCGGAACCGAGCAAAATTTTTCACATTTTCGTAAGTAATGGTGCAATGATCCATAAGAAATTGAGTGGATAGGAGAAACCCATCTGGAGGGAGGGACTGGAAATGCAGCAATAGATTTGCTTGGAGTTGATAATCTTGCTAGACAAGAGAAGAGGGAAATTCCCCAATTTAGATGGATAATTTCCAACTTCCACAAATATCTGTGCCATGGTTCTTTGGTGAGAAAGAGGGAGAAATATGTAGAGATGTACAAAGTATAAACATAGCTTGCAAACACAAATCATGATATTGGTCACTGAGATGGATGGGTCTATATATGGTCTATAAGCACACTACTTGAGATGTAGGTTCCTATCAAACATCACCCTGATGGCACTATTAAGCAAGGTGTTTAGAACCAAACTGGTGAGGCCTCCAACTCAGTTTATTAGTTTTAACCAGCGTTTGGACCAACCCGTGACGTCATAATATCATTATCTAAGCCTCAATCCCAACCATGTTAGAGTCAATTATCCTTCTTTTCCAATCAGCTATTTTATGTGCCATATTCTGATCAAGATGTAAAGATTCAAGGTCTTTCCTTACCTCTTACCAAGTTAACTTAGGCCCGACTCTTCTTTTAATTGTGCTCAACTCAATAGCATTGCTTTGAATAGGCACGTTTGTCAGTCTCTGTTGCACATGTCCAGACCATCTGAGATGATCCTGACACAATTTGTCCTCAATACTTGCCACCCCAGCTTTGGTCTGTATATAGTCATTTCCCAAAGGATCTTCTTGTCTTCATACACATCCATCTCCCCATACACATCTCAACTACATTTTGTTGAGACTTTATTTCTTTGCTGCCGACATTCACTCCCATATAGCATGGCTGGTTGTATAACTGTTCTATAAAATTTACTTTTTAATCTGAGAGGGATCTTCAATCAAACACTACCCTAGTCACACCCCTTCACTTCAACCATCCTACTTGATGTTTTGGCAAGCATAATCTATAACATCGCTGTTCATTTGAATAGTATAACCCATTTAATGAAACTTATCACATTTTGGCACAATTACTCCATCCAACTTGGCCCCGCCATTCCAATTCTAGATTGGCTGAAAATGTAATGCATATACTCAATTTTGCTTCTATTGATCTTAATTCCATTGGATTCGAATGTGTTTCTCCAAAGTTCAACTTTATCATTCAACCATTCTTTAGTTTCATCTATTAACCAATATCATTCACAAATAACATGCATCAAGTATTTCATCATGAACATGCTTTGTTAACTATCTATTATAATAACATATATATATGGGCTTGGTGTCAATCCTAGATGTACCCCAACTTAGATAGGAAATCTTGCTGTCTCTCATCCAGGAGTCCAAACACTTGCAGTTGAACTGTCATACATGTATTTAATCAAGTCAATGTATTAGATTGACACTCTTTTACTCCAATACCTACCATAAAACTTCCCTAGGTACTCAGTTATAACTTATAAGCCCTTTTCAAATCACCAAAAACCATATCTAGATCTCTTTTGTTTTCACTTACTTTTTCATAAGCCTCCTTATAAAAAATAGCATTTATTGTGGATCTTTCAGACATTGAACCAAATTGGTTATCTGATACATGCTTCATAAGCCTTTTCTCAAAAATTCTCTTGTAAAGCCTCATAATGGTATTCATTAACTTGATACTTCTGCATTTTGTGCAGCAATGAATATCCCCTTTGTTCTTGTAGATGGGGACTATGGTACTATTTCTCCACTCATTCGACTTTTCCTTGTTCTTCATAATCTTCTTGAAGAAAGTTGGTAACCACATGGCTCCTTCATCTCTGGTATTCTTCTATATATCAATAGGAATACCATCTGACTCACATGTCTTTCCCATATTCATTCTTGTCATAGAATTCTTGGCCCCACAGTGAAACTCATCATGTACAAGTGATATCTCTTGAATTAATGTCACACAAGTCTTTTATGTTGTTCAAATGATCTCCATTGAGAAACTTGTGAAAGTCATTTATCTGTTGGTTTGTGATATCATCATCCTTTACCAACACTCTACCATCTTCATGCTTGATGCATTTAACTAGACCCAAGTCTCTTCCTTTTCTTTCTCTTATATATAATTGTAGATATATGTGTGTGCATGCTTCAACTTGAGGGATCAATTTACAATTCTTGCATACTTTTCGATCCCTATCGATTTCTGTTGCCATATCCAAAATCAACATGATCTCTCTGATAACTAAGATTGTTATTCGACACATGTCCGTTTAAACCACTCGTCATAATGATCTTCTCCTCGATCAGAGGACCATGCTATAGATAATAGGAAAAATACTATAAGGAAAAAATCTTATACTATCATTTCTTTTATTGAGGGACCGTGTTATCAATAAACTTCTCATCTATTAGAGGACCATGTCTCTTCCAACTAATATGACGTCATAATTTATAGCATATGAAAAACCAAGGAAAATTAAACATATGAAGGAGAATATGAGAAAATGACAGAAATGATAAGCGAGAAATCACACATAGTAGTACAATTGACCACTACATTTCTTCTATCTAGTTATCAAGTTATCAAATATATCAAGGTTCTCATTAGCACAAGGCAATACCCCAATAGCATCGAGAGAAGGAAGTCAGAAATTGCTCAGGAAAAGAAATAAAGATAGTATCATAGGCATTTGCACAATCATTGATTTGATAGGGGCAAGGTTTTAAAATGCGCAAGGCGTAACAAGCCGCCTTTTTCTCAATGAGGCAAGTTGTAAGCCTCAACGTATTTGAGGCATAAGCCTCAAAATATGTATGAGGTGTTAATATATACAGATATACATATATATGTACTTATGTATGTATGTATCAGAACTTTTTGGTAATATTTATGTATGTATGTATGCCTGTATGTATGTATGTGTATGTATATGTACATGTATGCATCTATGAATGTGTATATGTATCATATAAATATGCATTTATAAGAAAAGTAAACTAAAAGAAAGCTTTTAGGTAAGTTAACAAGGAGAAATAGAAAATAAATTTAAATGTTAGAGAGAATGCCAAAATGAGAAAATAATACTGTAGCAAATATTGAGATATTAATGCAAAATAAAGAGATATTAATGAAAGTATATGAAATCATCTTAAAAGTAATAAAAATGATGGTTAAAATAAGACATTATCATCCAAAATGGAGGCTTATGCCCCAGCTAAGCCTAGGAGCCTCATTACAAGGCATAAGCCTCGAGGCACAAATGTGATAGGCTCACCTTGAGGCGCGAGCCTCAAAAGCCATAAGGCGTTGTTATAATACCATGGATTGCTGTATGCAAAAGAATGAGAAAAATTAGGTAAACTATTGTAGCTAAATGAAAATATCACTAGTACAAGAAGAAGAGAGGCACCCAAAATTTGCAAGAGGACCAACACAACAAGCAACGCAAACAATCAACAAAAAACATCAAATATCGGCAATGGAGACACACCAACAACTCAAGGCAAATGCAACAAAACAACTTTGAAATGATATAAGAGGGGATAACGAGGAAGATAAGGAAACGAAGGAACAAGAGAAAAAGGAGGGTCACGTAAACCCGCGGTAATTGAAAGAAGAAGCAACAATCGCAACATACGACTATGGAAGTTGCAAGGACATCTGCAGCTAAAGTGGAAAGCAGTGGGGATTGGACAAAACAACAACATTGACTGGAGGTTGCAGCAGAGTCGGCGAGAGGCTGCAGCAAAGTCAGCTAGAGGTTGCCACTGAGCTAGAAGCTTGGTGGCTGCGTCAGCTCTAGATGGCGTGGGCCAGCTACTGGAGTGGAGACCTAGGGCATGATGACTGAAAAGGAGAGAAATCGGAGTAGGAGTATTTGGTCAGGGGCTAAATTGCCTTGTACCTGTTCTATTTTGGCTGCACGTAATCTGTAAACCGGTGGCTCAGTAGTGAAGTGCCAGATTGACCGGTTGAGTAAAACTGGAACAATGTACTAGTTGAACCACCATGTTGATTGATTTTTGACAGGTTCATTGTGATTTCTGGTCCTAGGAGTCTAGGACCAAGCTGGATCCATATAGTCACTGGTTTGGTTCTGATAAACCTTCTATTAACCATCTCAAGGTAAAAATTTGCACAAACTCATGAAACAAAACGTTTTGGAAGAATCTCTCATACAAAGGATGGCTTTCTTGGTTATTTACATGAATTAATCATATAAATCAATCATCTAGCTTTGTTAATGATGCAGGACAAGTCCCACTCCTGCGTCCTTGATAGCACGTTCGATTATGCTTCATTAGTATTAGAGAGTCTGTTTATTACATTATTAAATGTCTCTGTTATATGGGCCCAAGTATGTCTTGGCCCATTAGGGTTAGGTAAGTCTTTGCGCTTCCATGTTCTCCTAAATATAGGAGCAGGGTTTGTTCTATTCAATACAACAAGTAGTCGTCTTTTATTATCTGACATGGTATCAGAGCATTGATCCTAAAACCCTAACCCAAGAGGACACAAAAACTTGTTTTTCCGCATGCGGGCGGCCGTCGTTCCTTGGCTTGGCTGCCCGTCGAGCATCTCTGAAGCCGCCATGGCTACCTACTAGCCCTGTCGTTGCAAGTTTAATTTTCAGACTCTTCCCTATGTCTGTCTTCTGCCACAACAAGACTCCTCGTAACAAGAATACTCCCCCTCGGGCGGAAGAAAATATTTTTGTCTCCTCTAGGTTTAGCAGGAAAGACTCGTGAAAAATCTTGGCGGCAGGTCTCGTCCGGTGGATGGGATCCTGGCTGTGAGACCGGAGTTGATTGAGAAAAGGAATTTAGTAGCGGGGGCTTTTCTCTATCATTATCCACTCTAACCACTCTTGGTTCTTTCCGTGATTGGTGTGAGGGGGAGAAATAGAGGAGAGACAAGATGAAGGAAAGAAAGATTATATTATACTACAACATATTTTTATGGATCTTGAAGAACTTGTGGACTTCTACTGGTGACGCGTACTGTTGTATGCTTCTTAGAGTGCTTTGTATTTGCATAGTCACAATATACTTCGTTTTTTTGAAAAAAGCGCGTTTAAAACGCGTATTATTCACGTGTCGTATATGACAACCGTTTTAAACTCCAAACCGAATAATACGTTTTAAACGCGTTTAATTTGCGTATTGCGTTTTAAACGCGTTTAATACGTTTTTTTCCGTTTTAAACAATTTTGTACTTTTGCTTCACATTTATTTTTTCCACGTCCTTTTTAACTTGTAGCAGGGTTCCACTAAACCGTCCAACCTTCCTCCTCTATCCCTCGACACACCAGGAGGAGTAACCTTCGACATTCTACATGTACACTCCATCTTTCTCCTCTATTCTCCCCCTTTCTTCCCTGATTTGTGCCTGCTGCTCCCACTTCTTCCCCTTCTTCCAATATTAGAGTAATCAGTTCGATGTTTAGCCATTTTCAATCATTATATGTGTGGGTGTATATATATGTTTGTATGTGTGTGTGTGAATATATATATATATATATATATATATATATATATATATATAATCCACTTTTTTGTTGACTTTTTTCGGAATAGTTGACCGAACTTTTACCGTACGTTGACCGATTTTTATCCGAATTTTCCGCATAATTCCCGTTTTCCGAATTTTTCAACTTGGCCGTATGTATCCCAAATACCGAATTTGTGACTGTGTATTTGGAGCTTATTTCTCTTATTGTTGTCTTTTGGTTTGCTCATGGTCTTCTATCCGGCTACATCCACTTTACTGTGCACCAACACTCTTTGGCTTGTCCGTTGCGCACGTTGACTCTCTACTTGTCCATGCTTTCTATGCATGTTGACTTTCTTCTACTGTGATCCAACACTCTGGTTTGTCTGTGCTTTGTTTGCACGCTGACATTGTCCATGCCTTGTGCATGTTGACCTTTTTACTTGTCCGTACCTTGTTTGCACGTCGACTTTCTGCTTCTGTGTGTTAGCGCTCTCTGGCTCATCCGTGCTCTGTTTCACATGTTGACCCATCCGTACTTCATTTGTACGTTGACGACTACTGCTGCTGTGACCCATCATTCTCTGGGATGCGACCTTAGCGACTGTGATGAAGACCATGAAGCATTGCTGTTTTTGCTTATTTACCCTCCAGATGATCATGAAGCTTCTGCGACTGCGACCTGCTTGCTTGGAGTATCTACTTGGGGGAGTGTCTCAGTGTTTGAGTGCTTTAATGTAATATTGAGGGGGAGATAATTCTTGTATGGGCTTGGTTTATCATTTTATTTCTATTTCTTTGTTTTTAGTCTAACTCTCTGTTTGCAAGCTCATTTGGGATTCTCCCAACTTCAACTTGAGGGGGAGTATTAGAGTGTTTATTTACGTTATTAAATGTCTTTGTTATATGGGCCCAAGTATGTCTTGACACATTAGGGTTAGGTTGTGTCTTTACGCTTCCATGTTCTCCTATTATAGGAGCAGGGTTTGTTCTATTCAATACAACAAGTAGCCGTCTTTTATCATCTCACAATTAGCTATTTTGATAATTGTATTGTGTATATTATGTAATGGTTTTTGTTTTATGACCTAACTGTAGTTTCAAGGATTTATGCAAGTTTAAAGTTTTGTGATTTCATTTTTTATCGATAATATGCGTCTGTCGCTATTGTTGTGACAATCAGGGTTTTAGTCTTTTATAATAAATACCAACCTCACATTAATTTTGGCTTTTTGGGAATCGGTCCCCATGCATTGGTCATGTAGAGTCACTACTGTTTGGGGTTTGGAAACTACATTAAGGCTGTTTACAATTCAACATGTTAAAATGGTTAATTATCAGGAGGGTTCCCACGAGCCAACTTGTTTAACCATCTTGGTTGAGGAAAATTAGCCACTCATTAAAAATGACCTTGACAGAGGCTTGGCCTGTTTATAGTGCGAGTGTTGCAGGAGACCAGTTGGCACCCATGGGTGGCCCAACAAAGCACATATCCAAATCATATGGGCTTTCTCTACGGACTGGGAGCAATTAATATGTTGTCACTATTTTTAATTTGCTAGTAACAATGTTCACGAGATACAAATTTGGGAATTGCTTTGTTTCTCTATTAGTAGACATGCTAGCCATTACTATTATAACAATAATCCCAAACTTGCGTCAATTGTCATTGATTCCTTGTTGAAAAATACATGATAATTTAGATTTATGTGTTTTGCATTGTAACAATCGCAAGACTTGCCCTTATTTTGTGGTTATGTAAGGGCGACCAGCTCATGAACTTGATAAACACTGACGAGCTTGCTATTTTTTCTGTCCTTTTCAATGAACTATGGCATACTTAGGTGACTTTTATATATTAATTGGGCACTTGTAGATTGGCCCACTACTTGTAGGGTGGGGCATGGGTAAATTTTTGTGCTACATGTTTAAAATTGAGCGTTCTCAACCAACTCCTGCAAGATCTATACACACATAAGACCTGATCCAAATTTGACCCACCAACTCTTTTGACATGTCTATTTTTGGTCAAGTAGAATCCTTGAGCTTTGGTTGGTAAACTGAGGTCTCTCATAGCCTCCTTGCATGCCCATTCTATATCTATTAAGAAAAGCAAGTTTGGTTTTTCTGGCTATATATATACATATAGGTAATATCATTATCTCTGGAAGTGATATTGATGGGACAAAGGCTTCCAAGGATTATCTCTCTAAACAAGAACAAAATTTGCTATTGACCAGAAACGAAGTATATTACAGATTTACTGTAAGAAATAGGAATATTAGGTGCCAAACCTCCTGATATACCATAGATCCCAATTTTCCTTCAGATGATGATGAATTTCCTCTTGTTAACTCCAAAATATGCATGTGGACTGTGTGTGAATTGATTTATCTGATTGACATTACGCTTGAGATCAATGTTGCAGTTGACCAAGTAATTAGATGCCTTGACATGCCATGTTCGTGTCACTAGAATGCTATCTCTTGCTTCTTGATATATTTCTGAAAGTTCTTTTAAGAAAATTATAGCTGATATGAAGACTGTAGTTATTCTGATTCCAACGAAGCAGGTACTTGCAGTAATATGAAATCCACTTTTGATAATTGCATCATATATGTTGGTAACCTTGTGACCTGAAGGACCGAAGTGAAGTCAGTGGCTTTTGATCCAATTCTGAAGCTCGATGTCGTGTTATTGCCCACACCATTTATGAATTGCTATTGGGTTTAAGTCCCTATCTCAACCTTAAAAGTGTCTTACTAGAGGACTTTGCCATTAGTGTTTCAAACCTTATGCTGTGTGTTTTTCCAAGAGTGCTAACTACATCTCTGAGATGCTAACAATCCTTTCATAAGAGTAGAGATCACAGTGAAGTTTTTACCATTTTGTGCGTTATGCTATTCTAAGAAGTGTATATGCACATTTTAGTATATTACTATTGGGATCAACTTTTTGATATCTTTAGCAAGCTTCTTGCAAAGAGATTCTTCTACATATTATTCTACAAGTTAGACATGTTTGATATGTATGCTCTAACTTGAGAAGAAGTGTTGGAACAGTCTTTTTCTCTTGTATGTATTTCCTTGTTTTTCTTATAAATTTATTTCCTTCCTTTTTCTCTTATTTCCCCTATATAGTGGAAAATAATGCTCACTTGTGTTCAATGGATGCTTGAAAGTGGGCCTGACATGTGTGTAAGTTATCCCAACTTCCTGCTAATAAGATCCTTAAAATATTGTCCACCATCACGACTGTCAGATACCTATGACTATGAGCTACGTTACCAATTGCTTATCAACACATCATCGTGATCATGATTGTCATCATCATCATCTAAACCTCAATCCCAACAATGTTGTTGTCGGCTACGTGTATCGTTCTTTTTCAATGATCTGCGCTATCAATCATATTTTGATCACAAAACGTAAAGATTCAAAATTTCTCCTTATAAGCTCTTCCCAAATAAATTCACGTCCGCCTCTTCTTCTTTTAACTGTGTTGGACTCAGTAGCATTGCTTCGAGTGGGCACAATAGTTGATCTGCTTTGCACATGTCATACCATCTCAGACAACCCCCAAATAGCTTGTACTCTATAGTTGCCAGCCCCACTCTATTCCTGGGTAAGTTAGTCGGGTTGTGTTGCACATGTCCATACCATCTTTAGCGATTTTTCCTTTTCTTCTCACACATCCATCTCAACATATGCATCTCAACTACGTTCATGTTGTTGAGACTTTGTTTCTTCACTAACCAAATTGACTCCCATATAGCATGGCTAGTTGTATAACCAAGTTATAAAATGTATTTTTTAATCCGAGAGGCATCTTTCGGTCGCATAATACTCCAATTGCACTCCATTTCTTCCATCATGATGTGATCAACGACAAACATCATCTCCATCCATTTGTATAGTACAAGCCAAGTAACAGAACGACTTGCATTTTAGTACATCCACTCCATCCAACTTGACCCCATCATCCAGAGTTCTATGGTGTCTGAAATTGCAATGCATATACTAGGTTTTGCTTCTAGTAATCTGAAATCTATTAGATTCAAACACATTTTCTAAAGTACAATTTTATCATTCAAATATTTGTTTCTCTAATCGATACAATACCGTCAACGAATCACATACACCAACGAATATCATCATGGACATCTTTAGTCAACTCATCCATAACAAGAATGAACACATATGGGCTAAGTGTCGAACCTTCATGTACCCTAATTGTAATAAGAAATCTTAGTGTCTCTCCTCCTAGAGTAACACTTGCAGTTGAGCTATCATACATATTTTTATAAGTCAATGTATTGGATTGGCACAACCTTTTTCTCCAAAACCCTTCACAACAAAGTACTCAATCATAAACCTTTTCTAAATCAATATAGACTATGTGAAGATCTCTTTTTTTCTTCGTACCTCTCCATGAGCCTCCCATACATAAAAAATAACATCTATTGTGGTCTTCCAGGCATGAAACCAAACAGATTGTCTAATATCTGTGCTATAGATGTTAGGCTTTGCTCAATAATTCTCTCCCAAAGCTTCATAGTGTGGCTCATAAACTTGATACCTATGTAGTTAGTGCAACTTTGAACATCTCCTTTGTTCATGTACATGGGGACTATGACACTGTTTCTCCACTCATCTGACATTTTCTTAGTTTTCACAATCTTATTTAAGAAGTCATTACCCAAATAGTTCCTTCATACCCATATTCTTCCAAACATCAAAAGGCATCGTCGAGCCCACATGCTTTTCCCTATTTCAAAGCATTCTTGGTCTCAGATAGTGAAACTTGTCCTGTGTAAGTGATATCTCTTGTTTTCATGTCACACAAGTCTCTTCCATTATTCAAATTATCTCCATTCAAAAGTTTGCGAAAGTAGTTTTTACACCAGTTCTTAATATCATCATCCTTCACTAACACTCTACCATCTTCATTCTTGATGCATCTTACTTGACTCGAGTATCTTCATTTCCTTTCTTTTGTATGAGCCATTTTTATATACAATTTTTCCCTTCTCCAGTGTCCAACTTATATATCTCCTCAAAGTATCTAGATCTGGTCTCTTGAATTGCTTTCTTAGCTTCTCGTTTTGCTTGCCTGTATCTATGAAAAGTTACATCATCTCAAGATTGGGGCAAGCTCATATGAATCTCTTTTTTTGAGTTTAAAAGCCTTCTATACTTCATTCCACCACCTAGTCTCTTTCTGTGGAGGCCTACACCCTTGGGATTCTCCCTAATCCTCTTTGGCATTTCTTGTTATGCATATGCCACAATGTTACAACCAGACTCCAAGTTCCAAGTGCCATCCTCGATGAATTGATCAATAAAAGTCTATTTCTCTTCTCCTTTAAGATTCCACCACTTGATCCTTCTATTTTGATTTGTATTATATTTACCCTTGCATACTTTTTAATCCACCTTCTTTGTAAGGAAGTAATCAATTTATCTACAATTGAGTCTACTTTTGAAAGTAATCATATGAGAATCTCTTTTGATTGAAGTGGGTGTTTGCCAAAATCAAACATACACAACTACAAAATCTAAAATCCTCTTTCCTTCCCATTTTTGTTACCATATCCAAAACCAACATGAATTCTCTCATATCCAACATTGCTACTCCCCACATGGCCATTCAAATCACCCCCAATAACGAATTTCTCCTCTATCAGTATTCCTTTACATTAACTCATCCATGGTATCTCAAGATTTTTTCTTAGCCTCCTTGCTAAGACCAACTTTCAGAGTGCATAAACACTGATTATTTTACCCCCTCAAGAATAAGCTTAGTTGCTATGACTCTATCACCCATCCTTGTGATCTTCGCAACATCATCCTTCAACATCTTATCAACAATGGTTCTCATCCCATTTCTATGTTTGTCAAAGCATGCATACCGAATTTTGTACTCCATGTCTTTCAATCCCTCCGCAACGTTTCCCTATCCACTTGGTTTCCTACAAGCAAACTATTTTGACCTTTCTTCTAATAATCGTATCCATTATCTCCAAGGAATTTCTCATCAAAGATTTATTATTCCAAGATCCTACTCTAATCATTTCCTCTTGGACCTGCATCTATTATCTGTCTATGTTGAAAATATTGTCCTTGCACATTTGCACTACATCCGGACAAGGATGCAACAAGACTAGTTTCTTTACCCACACATGCCCAAGATGTGGAAACCCTTGCTTATACTTTGACACAATTGGGAGTCATTACGTCAAAATTCTTCGTATATTTATACTGCATCCCAGTGCCGTGCAGTGCGCCGCTGGTACAGACGCTCCAATGAAGTTTTTAAAAGGTTCATGTTACAAAAATAGTGATAGTTTTATAGCTGGCTGCCAACCAACAACCAACCCTTCTTTACCCGAGCTTGGGAGCGGCTACATTTGCACAAAAAAATATAGGCGGAGTGACCTTACCAGTTACTATGATTATAACTTTTTCTAGTAATGATTATAACCCTTTCCAGATGAGGTAAATGAAAGGATTCAGAATATGGTGCAATGTTAGTGGAAAATGGATTAGTGTTCTAGTTGGTCGTTGTATTAATGGTTCTGATGGAGCGAAATACTTTAAGAAGGTAACCCTGCAACTACTATGTGTAGACAAACAAAACTAAAGATGGAAAATGTATAACCATTAAGGGAATTCTACTCCCCAATTATAGGGAAGTGTAATACTAATGCAGCTGATAACTAGTGGGCCAAAAACCAAGGCCTATCATGTGTAACACTATCCATGAAATAATCTTACTCCCCGTTTAGTTGGAGCAAGGGGGAATGTTATGTTCAACCTGGATATACATGCTTAGAACACAAACAAATAGATCGATAAAATAATCCATTCAGAAAGAGCCAATGTGCTACAGCTGGTCCAAGTAAGCACTCCCCTCAAACAAGTAACTCAAATCGCAGTTCACAAAAGCCTCTCCGACAAACATAAGTTGCATGTTGAGTAATTATAAATTATAACACACATTTGCAGGAGATTCAGTATTTCAAATTGCTGGAGTCCAGAAAGTGTTAGTCCATATGTAGGTGGACCACTTTTTGCTGGTACCAAGGAAAGTAGACAGTCAACATGCATAACAAGGCACTAGTAGGCGAGTGAATGTAGTTGAGTGATGTCAATCTGCTATGAACAACTAGTGTGCCAAGCATGTACAACTGCAAGCTGGAAAAACAAACTGACTATAACAAGAGGACAAAAGAAGCTCCTTGGACAAAATAATGAGACTTGCATATTTTTCTTTTATTGCAGACCTCCTAACTTTCTTACTCTATCCCTCACTTAAACTGATAAAACTGACATATTTCTGTGATCTCTTTTGACTTTATATCTGAAGAAGACTTTAATGGCCGTTCAAGCAGTGGGATTGCTTTCAGATGGGGCCAGAGATGGCAAAGTAATCCACTTCCATCCTAACCGAACCGTCATCCATGCATCCAAACCGTTTTGAGAGGATAACCATAGTGTCATGGAGTACTGGATAGTACATCCGTTTCTTTTGGATATTAGGTGTGGATAATGGGATATAATCCATACCAACTGCTTCTAACTTTTCCGACTTCACTTTTTAGGCATCGTGCCGTGTTAACCTCATCATAATACTTCAATTTCTCTTGTAAGCATGGGACATCACAAGCCTGAGTTTATATCTTGTCCACAGTGGACGTCTCGATATCATAGAACTGCATACTGCGAGCATGTTATCTTATGCCAACTTATGTGATTCGTAGTCCACAGTGGACATCCCAACGCCGATGAGCTAAAGGATTATATTATGCTGCCGACCCTATCGCAAGGGGGACCGACACACGAGCCGGGAGAGGGGTGTCGGGGTCAGTGTGTTGGGGGGTAAGTTAGAGGTTGCGGGGTTTTTTAATTTCCCCCCTCTTTCTGTCTTCTTTCATGGGGAGGATCTAAACCGTTCCGGTTCGAGAAACCCAAAACCGTGTCGTCGGGTCGCCAGTTCAACGGGGCGGGTCGCCGAGTTAACCTCTAAAAAGGCCCAAAAATGGGTTTTGGCCTCACCCGGACCGCCAAGCCTTCCGGGTCACGGTTCAACCGGTTAAACCGGCCGGTCCGGGTCAGAGTTTCAAAACTCTGATCCACGGTACATTTGGCATGCTATGCCATGGATTCCCAACATCCCATGATATTTTATCGCTACTATATGATCAACCATATACAGGCAGATGCCTTTTCTTTTCTGCATGGTGCGAACAAAATGGCAGCTGCTTTGCCAACAAACACTGCGTGTTAGATAAATTTATCATGACTCGGTAGAAAGGTGGGCAACCTTTTCGTGTAGGATGGCAGCAACATGTAGGACTATACTTCAGGTAGAAGGTACCTGGTGCCGTTTTGGTGAATTGCATGTTCCATTGATGAGGATTACTGGAACTGGCACTTTTGTTAGACGCTGTACAAGTCGTGCAACGGACTATAAGCAGGTTCACTCGCAACCGAACCACACCCATACCTAGGACTGTCAAAATTTTGGGTCCGGGTCAGTTCTGAATCATAAAAGACTGACTAGATATATCTAACTGTCGGGCTCTGAACTGACCTGGACCCAAAATTGGTTATCATGTCAAATTTGGAATTGACGTCGATTGCCAAATTTAAAACCAGGACCGACCCTGACCTAAATTTTAGTCATCCTCGAAACTGACCCCGGTTTTTCAAATTAGAATCTAGATGCTAGGTGCATTAAAATTCTGGTTTTGCGTAACCAAGATTTTTTTTAGTCTGACTTAGGAACTGACCTGGACTTGGATTTGTCTGAACCCAAAACCGACCCGGATTATGCATGTTAGAACCCGAAATTGACATGGACTCAAATTTCTGTCAGTTTATCTGTACCCAGATCTGACCCGGATTGTCAAAACTAGAATTTAAAATCAGATCTTTCTGGGTTGAACCTGATCAGGTTCATCATGTGTTTGGACGTATCATTCACAACCCTCCCTATAATTCAGAAATGGACATCCTATCCATTCATCCAGTCGAGCCCTAGACACCCTAATCAAAGCGGGTGAATGGTAGTCCAGTGGGATGGATTGTGCTAGTATGGGTGATATTGCCATCTCTATAAATAGAGAGGTCACCTAATATAAGTATTTTTTAATTAATATAACCCTTTTGTGTGCACTTGGTTTCCATACTGAAATTGATTTGATGTAGACGAATAAAGAGATAAATATACGAATAGGTAAGTCGTGCTGTCCCATAACATTAGTAAAATTTGAAAGACAATGCAAGATAAATTCTTCCATAGGAGGAAATTCTGTGTCAGCTCTTTGGAAATGTCAAGAAGCAATTAAAAAGCCTCACTAAGGAGCTGTGGTTCACCTACCCATTGGATCCCCGCTCTTGTTCTCCTTTTAAAATATTACCAACGAAGTGGAAAAGCTGCTTCCAGAAGAAACTAAGTTAGAAAACTATAAATTAATGAAAAGATTGTGTTGATAAAATCCCCATACAATCTCAAAGGAAAATTTAAATAATCTCAAACAAACAAATTAACTCACGTACTAAAGCTAATGAATGTCGCAAAATAGCAACAAGCTCTCAGAAAATGAAGAAGCGACTTATCAATCCAGCATCAGTGCAGAGAGGAAGCAGATGGATACAAGATGAATAAGAGGAGAGAGGGAGGCAGAACATGATCCTCTCTTTGTGTATGATTCTTTTGATGCTGCTGAGATCAGGCTTCCTGCAGCAAGGTTGGCCAAGCAGTGTAATGTTCCTTGCCCTACCCGACTAACTTATTCTTCCTTGCGCTACTAGGGACTGGTAAAGAAGGTATCGGGGATAGCATGGGAGGATTCTAGGAAAGAAAGAGATAATTCGGGGTGGGCAACTGAGCATGCATGCATGGCATCCTGCAGATGATACAGAGGTGAATGGTGAGGGAGGGAACAGTCTATAATTGAAGCTGAGGACTAAGAAGAGGAAGTGGAGAAGAATAGTCCCTTGTTTCATGTGTATAGTGAAAGATATTTCTACTTTAAGCACTCTCACTTGTCTTAAACGTCGTCATATCTACTTAAATATCTTAATGTGATTGAAATTTTATTTTTGAATGCTGAATATACCAAGCAACACGGAATTGTCTCATCATCTTCATTCTTTTTTTCTCTCTTCCAGGACAGAGACAGGAAATTAAGGATATTCGCTGGTGGCGAGCATCCATTTGCTGACCGCCCGCTGGAGCCATTTGTCATGCCACCTCGATCGGTCCGTGAAATGCGCCCACGAGACAAGCGCGCCGTGATCCGGGCACAAAAGAAATTGGAGCAGAACGCTACTAACCCAAGTAGAAAGACTGTGTATAAGTTTGATCCAAAGAAACAGAAGAAGATTGAGCTTGCCAAGCGGATTTTGGGAAACTCCCATGAGTAACTTTCTGCAAAGTAAGCAATTAGTGACAGTAATTCATGGCAACCAAATGATGTTTCAGTGAGGTGGAGAATTCACGGATTTTGCTGGTTAAGTACGCGTTCTTTTGTTTGGAGTAGCCATTTTTTTTCTTCTTCCAAAAGGTACATCTGTTTTAAAAGAGACAAATAAGGTCTTTAGCTGCAGATGCCATCCTTTTGCCAAAACCGTATTAATCGCAAGTCCAAGCTTGAATTTCTAAGTTGTAATGTGCTTTCCTTTTCTGAAGGACTACCTATCTACTGTCCTCCAGTACGTTTACCTCCTAGTAGCTGCATGTAATTACGTGGTTCTGGTATTTGTGGTCACTGTTTTTATCCACATTTCTTTTCCGCTCATCCTGCTTAAGCGTAGCAGAAACAGTTCACGTGGGGACAAAGTTGAATTGTTATAATGCAATAACAAATAATTCAAATAAATATATGAGTACAAAACTATTATAGTTGCCAGAAATACACATACGATGATACTATATAAACATCGGAACGTATAATTTAAAATAGAGATGAATGCATTGCCGGCATAAAGGAGTATCATATAGAATTTATAACATAGAATATTACTTGCAAGCATATAGGTCACATACGCAATGAAATGCATTCTTTTTGATCTTTTCAACATCAAACCTGGACTCTTTACATATTGCTAGTAAAGGACTACACAATTAAATAATCTGTTGAAAAAACAATTTGACGAATTTTACAGAAGATACCTTTTAACTTTAGCGTGTCATTAGCAAAATTACGTATACATCCCTTCTTGAGCGTCAGTTGACAATTCACTAATAGGTTCAGCGGTCAAATCGCTTATGCTCTAAAAAATCTATATTTTATACAATACTTTCAATATATTACTCTAGAAGACAATAACTTGATTAACTGTTTGAAAAACACTTTTAGCTTCCTCATCAGAAATGAAAAAAAAGATTGAAACTTTTAGCTTCCTTATCAGAAATGAAAAAAAGCTATAAGTGCATAGAAAAAAGCTTTATAAACAATAAAGAATATACAAATACCTAATGAAATGTTTGTATACACGTGTACATGTCTATGCGTGATGATGATTAATACATAATGTGTGCTCGGTAATTTAGATACGACCTATAACATGTGATTAGCTCATGTGCCTCCCTTCTTAGATATATGCATGTTGACACTAATATATAATTAACACTCATAATAATTTTTATATATTTTTTCTAAAAGAAATTATTTGATTAATTAAAAATTGATTCCCCTCCAAACCGTAACATGTAGTATTGAAAATTATTTGTTTCCCTACTTGACATGTGTCCATTGACTACCAATACTTAGAGTGAAAGTTATTTACAGAACACGTCAAAAGAGAACAAATCAATTAATTACCAAATAACTCCTTCCAACTTGTAGCGTACAATTATTGTTCTAAAATACAGTAAGCAAATAGGATACAACTATAAACGATTACATTTATCCAATAAGTGAATACTAAATATATACGTGAGTACTAAATATACAAATTAAAATTAAAGTAATAGTTGGTTCATGATCAATACTGCATTAATACGTACATTACCTGTATACTTAATCGTTAAGTAGCTTGAAACGAAAAGTAATCGTATAGAACCAAAAACGAAAAATTACTTTAAAACAAATAAACAATTATATCAACCTATTCTGTACACATCCCGTAAAAAGAACAACTTGAATGAGTGCCGACTAGATGACTCCCTCAAGCCTATAGCATGCACTCGTGCCTTCCTTCGTTGGCATGTGCTTGTTGACGATTGATATATAATCAATACTCACAATAATCTATATAAAACTAATAATTTATATGAAAATCACAAAAAGAGAATAACTTAATTAATACCTACTAATCCCTCCAATCTTTACTTGATATTACTAAAATTACCTCTACTCTATAAATTATACGATTAGTATTCACAATAATTTATATAAAACAACTTGATTTATGTGGACTATCTCCCTCCCACATGCAACATGATATCATTAAATTTATTTGTGCTTCCTTATTGTGGATGTGTCTATCGACGGATAATAGATACTTATTCATTTACAATGATTTACAAAAAACCTGGTTAAGGAGAACAATTTGGTCAATTTTTGACTGACACCCACCACCCTACAACCTCAGATTATCAGAAAGGTCTCTTATGAAAGACGATAAACAAGCAAGTACACAAGTGGATGGACTGTTGAGCTCACAAAAAGTCTGCTGAAGTACACAAATAGACTTGTGAAATATATAAATGTTTTTTACGACTAATAAATACTTATTATTTACAACTATTTACACAAAACCCCTTAAAAGAGAGTAACTGTTCAATTGTTGGTTGACACCCACCACCTTACAATGCCGGATTATCAGAGAGTCTTTTATCTTAAAAGATGATAAACAGGTAAGTATACAAACTGGTTGGACTGTTGAGCTCACAAACAGACTGCTGAAGTACACAAATAGACTGGTGAAAAACATAATCGTTTTACTCAGTGGCAGATCCAGAAACCTACCATAGGGGGGCTGGATTAGAATGAGTAGTGACAAATGTTGGCTATTTATATATATGGGAGAAATATAACTTATTTAAAAAAATGAAGAAAAATATTTCTAATGTAGTGTCTCATTATCTCCTACATACAAATATAAGCTACTTGTAACATATAACAATTCTAACATAAAAGACATGATATAATTCACTATATTAAAGTAATGGATTTATTTAAATATCTAAGGTCATAAATAACAATTCATTTGACCATGTCTTTCAGATTAAATGACTAGATGATCAACAATATCATCATAACTCATGCTCATTTGATCAATGTAATGTGTATGAAATTAGTAACACATAAGAAAAAGTAGTAATTATATTAAAGATGAGAACAAACTCACCTTTTTAGTAGAGAACAAGCATCAAAATATAATATGGCACTGTTTAGTGGATGGTGTCATGTTGGAAAACCCTAAAAAATTGTAACAGTCAAATCTTATACTATAAAGGATATAAGTATCATGTACTAGCTAATATCAATTTATTTTAAGATCTTAACACAATGATATGTACTAAAGGAAATCTATACTATATATGAAAGCCCGTTGGGGGTTTTCTGTGCAAATTTTCACACTCATTTTTCTTAATTATGAACAGGTCCTTCTATATGCCATTTAACATTGTATGTATGTTTGTTTTGCAATTTTCACGGCCTTATGTAAGAGCTTTCGTCTGGTCGTCTCTCGATTCTTCTCAGTTTTCCTTCTGCTCGCCAAATACTGCCTGGCTGTAGTGGATGCGGCTCCGGCAGCGGTCGTTGCTCTATCCTCATCCCATCCGCTAGCATCCGTTTCGTACAGGAGTTCTGGTTACTCGCCGCCCTCTTCTTCCTACCCTCAGGGCTGGACGGCTGCTCGGGGCAGCGGTTGGGTGACAAGATTGTGGTTCGTTGTTCTCGTGAGCGTCGTCGTCGTTCTGCTTCACTGGGTTCGTCTCTGCGCCTACTAGGTTTCTAAACGGCAATGGAGGTCGGCTGTCCCGTTGGGGATGTGTGGGGAAAGAAGCGAAAAGACTCTTCTACTGCTACCATGAGGTATCTTTGCTCTGCATTTAATAGACATTTTTTTCTTCTCTTCTTCTGTTTTCATCTATTCTGTGTTTCTATGTGTTTCTTCGTCCCTCAATCCTATGGATTTGTTATTGCTCCTGCGTTCTAGCTCAGCCCAACCTTTGGATTGGATTGTCCGTGCCTAATTCTGTTAGTTGTCGTAGACGCTTTTGGCCATGACATTGAAAATCGTAAGACGAAAGACTCCTCTTTTTCTAAATTTGTTCCTCTTATTGTCGATTGATCTCCGGTATATGAAAGACATCTCCGGTATACGAGAGTCTAGGAGAAGCGAAGAACCATAAGAAGCCAAATTCAAAGCTACCACAACTGCGTAAGTGACCCCTTGCCGTGTTTAGTCAAGTAGACCAACTACGAGCTTGGCATCAGGCAAGATATCAAGATACTGACCAACACCTTTTTGGCACCCCTTTCAGTTTCGAGGTCCATATACAGGTGAGCACTGTAACCCTAGAGAAATCAATTTTGTACACCCACAGTTTGGTTTGTTCAGTCCTGTGTTCCTGTGAATGCATGTCGGCCTGGGCAGTGTCTTTGGCTTCACTGATTATTTGAGACACTCACTCTCTATCTTCTGTGGCCTTCTATTCAGTGGTCTCCCTTGCTTCCCCAATCTTCTTTTTTGGGAACCAATTTGCTATGATTTCACATGTGATTGTTCAGACTGACGATATTGTGGTAGTAGAATTCATTGTCACTGCAGAACCCATTGTATGAGAATCCCGTCAGTTCATAAATTATCACTTTTCTCTTTTCTCCAGGGTATACAAGAACCTATTTCAGTCTCTACAATGTTGTTATTTTTTGCCACAGTCCACCAGGTACATGCTTCTCTATCAAAGCGCCCATCTGTTTTGCTCTGTCATGGTAAAACCAATTGGTGAAAGCTATAGATCCAATTTCCGTTACTTTGGTCTCAGTTGAAAAAGAATGTGGATGATGTTTTACTCTTTGTGCATAAACAACATATGATGGAGAAGGAAATTGAGGAATAAAAAGTGAATAGAATGAAGATGAAAGATCCACACAATATTTATATTTATCTTTATTTAAAAGTTGAAGAATAGAGGATACAAAAAATACCTATATATTTTTATTGACTTTCATTTTATATGTCATCTTTACTTTTCTCTCTCTATTTGATTAAAATTATATCTACAAGATGGATTTTAAACTTTTTTTCTCCTCCTTACCCCACACTTTACATGTTTTTCCCTACTCTTATTTTATCTTATGCCAATTCAATCGTTTTCTTTTCTTTTATATATAGAAATATGGGAATTATCTTCTCTAGTTCTTGTAAATTTGTATTATTGTCATTTGTATTAAGCTTATAATATCTAAATGTTATGTAACTAAAAGTTTTTGAAATACCATGCAACAATAAATATTATTTGGATCTATTTCTGTATAGCAATATGAATCTTTTCTTAATTTGAGAGTGATTGACTATATAATTTTGATAGAAAATTATAGAAATAGAAAGTGATTAGTTGTGCATGTATGGCTATCAATTTTTCTAATAATGTACAATTATAACTGAGTGAACTTACTAAAGTTATAGCTGATATTATTTGTCAATTAATGAGTCAATTATAATATATTAGATTCCAAGTAATGGTCAACACGATGCATGATATATTTTTATGAACTTTATATTATATAATTAATTTCCATATTTCAAGGGCACATGCCCCCTAGTTTTAATAGAACTCCGCTTTCAAATATGATAGGAGAGAAAATTTGTATAATTCTTAACATAATTAATATGAAATTATTAAGCAAATTTTAATGGAGAGAAATCAAAGATATAATTTCTTCAATCATAATTGATGCTATTTATATTAGTATTGTACATTTTATGAATTGTGAGGGGACAAGGCAAATGAACCACAAATATATCAAGTTTAACTCCTATGTAGTTCATAAAAAGAAGGATGATATGGTTTATTGAAATCATAAGATTAAAAGTTACTTTTTGTTTGGTCTAATAACGTATTTTTACAAAATATAAAAATGTACACGGTATCATAGTAATAACAAAAATATTTTTTTGGAGGGAGGGCTTCAGCATGGGCAGCCCCCCCTTTGGTTCCGCCCCTGGTTTTACTGAACTATATAGACGTACCTCATAGTCATTCTCTTGAAATATACACACATGCTAGAAGGATGTCATTTCTTAGATAGACATGGCCGTGAAGGATTTATTTTAAAATAAAATATAACAATATTTTAAAATTAAAAAACAACAACAGAAGCAAGCACTCAAGAACACAACAACCAAGAGCAGGTTGGTTGCTTAGATAAGCATAGTTGCAAAAGATATATTTTAAATCAAAATAAAAAATTTAAAAAAAGTAAAAAAAAAAACAAACAGAAGCAAGCTCTCAAACTCTCAACTAAGAGCAGGCTGGTTACCTGCAGTTCTTTATATGGTATAAGAAATGATATATTATGTTAGAACTATTTGTAGAGTCATCTTGATCAAGAGGAGAAAATAGTATTTTTTTTCTTTGATCACAAAATATAAGCCATTTATTTTTGTATTTTCTCATTTCAGTCATGGTTTGCTATTCATTAATTTTCATTACCACTTTATTTAAGTTGCCACTCACTACTATCCTAATTTACAATCATTATAACATGAAAAATGAAAAGATCCTTATTTTTTTGAAACTCAAACTATTCTCATTAAATTAAAAGGTACAAAGAAGCAAGGTGTGTGACATGAGGGGGGATCTCTTCCTTGACCCTGGGTATCAATCAATGGAAGCAAAGCACATCCCCATCCAGTTCATGTGCTACTTTATACAATTCCTACTAATATGGGAAAAAGAGAAAGAAGAGAAAGAACTAATAGTATGTAATCCGAAGCCCCAAGTAGTCCATGCGTCCATCCGAACTCTTCATCACCTTTACCAGAAAAAAATAGAAGCAAAGGAAACACTCCTAAAATCCCACGTCACACAAACACACTGTTATGAGAAGGGCCTTTTCCTATACTAGTGTTGCATCCCGCGAATGTTCCTGCCTTTCATACGCAACCTCTACCACTCTGCCTGACATGTCTCTTGCCAACACCCCCATGTGAAAGAACCATCCCTACTTATTGCTACATCACAATTCACTTGTATTTCCTCATGGCATGATATTCTCCCCATCTAAGAGAGCACTCCTAGTAAGGAGGAAGACATATCATTCTTAATACCGAAGAAGTCAACAATAAAACCACAATTCTCCTAACAAGAATACATAGTTCCTTATTTTCATCATTAAAGACCATGTTGTTCATGTAAGACCAGACTTCACACAGTTAGGCTAAATCATCCATTTTCTCATTTACACCTAGATGCTCAGAAAGAAGAAGGAGATTCTCTTTAGGAGATCCCCTACAATATTCCTCTACTAGCCCCAAAGGTGAGCTCCTTTCCCAATCATCTTTGAATGAGGACACGAGAAGAAAGTGTGAATAATTGTCTCTTTTTCTATATGATAGATCAGACATATATTGTCAACATTACACTATCTATCCAAAAGGCACCCCAATGTAGCAAGGCCACCAATGCAAAACCTTCAAAGAAAGTGTGCCAACTTTGAAGGCCATTCTGCCCTCCAGATTGCATGTCAAATCGTATCACATCTGATTTTCTACTAGATACATAGTCTTGACAGCCCAAAAAGCCCAACCAATAAGTCAACTTTGAGGTGTATTGACCCTTTGGATCTGGCACCAGAAAGGCCGATCTCCCAATAATTTGCAACAGATAGGAGTAATACAAATATTTTTGCAGACATTCATAGGAAAAAGTGCTTATAGTTTCCTCATATCCCAATCCTTTGCTGCTTGTCCAATAATTCACTTATATCCCCTACAAGATCCTACCAAGTTCCATACCCCTTTGACCCACCTATCTTTCCAAATGTTAATATTGCTACCATTCCCTATTCTCCATTTCAATTCTTCAAGGAGTACAACTTTTGCTCCCCATAGACTTCTCCACTAATAGCTTTTGGGTTTTATCATTGATTAACTTCCAAGACAGAAGTGTGTGGGAAATATCTTGCCTTGATAATTCTACTTACTAAGGATGGGTATTTAGTTAAAAGTCTCCACAACTACTTCTCCAGAAGAGTTTGATTGAATGATAGCATGTACCTAAAACCTAGACCTCCTAATCTCTTAGTCTTACATAGATTTACCCAATACACCCATGAGATTTTCCTCTTAGTCCCTTTTTCTCCCCACCAGCTAAATGCAACTCTATACTTCCTCCAAAAGACCCACTGATAATTGAAAGATACTCATGACATACGTCCGAATTTCCTATGCAATAGCTTTAATCAACACTTCCTTTCTGAATCTGAGAATTTTTTTCCTTCCACACATGAAGCTTCTTCCATACACTTTCCTTAATAAAGTTGAATACCTGCTTCTTTGATCTTCCAATAGATGTAGGGAGTCCCAAATATTTTGTAGGTCTATCCACTTCTAAACATTTAGCAGAGATTTTAGCTATTATGTTTTCTCAGAACACTTCCTTTAACTGAAGGCCACCTCAATCTTAGATTAATTCTTTGTCCCCATGATCATTCATATTGGATAATTAAATTAGATACACCCCATCATTCTTCCCGATTGGCCCTAACAAAAAGGATGCTACCATATATGAAAAAAATGAGATATACGAGGCACATTCGTGTTGGGATCTTGATGCCTTGAATGAGGTTTTGATTGACAGAAAGACGGATAAGAGAATAGAAAGCTTCAACACATAAGATAAAAAGATAAGGAGAGAGAGGGTCACCATGTCAAAGCCCTCCGGAGACTTTATCTTCATAGACCAAGTTTCATTAATGGCAAACATGTGGCTGACAGATGAGAATGTATTCTTCCACTTTCCTTCTCCATCTAACTCCAAACCCCATCCGTTCTATAACTTAGTCTAAGTAACTCCATTAAACCTTGTCATATACTTTGGACATGTCAAGCTTTAGGGCCAAACTCCCTTTCTTTATTCTTTCCTCACTCTTAATTTTATGAAATAGATCATGCGCAACGAGAGCATTGTATGTGATTAATCTTCCCGGTATAAAGGCACTTTGATTCTTAGAAATAATATTGTCCATGAACGGCTTCAGTTTGTTCAATAATACCTTGGATGTTATTTTATAAATCACATTACAAAGAGAAATAGGGGATATTTAGACAAATCCTTTGGTTTCACCACTTTGGGTATCAAGACTACAAGGGTAGAAGTAACTTCAGAGATGTCTTTCTCCCCCTCCTCCAACCCTTTGGTTGTAATTAGACAAATCCTTTGGTTTTAGACTTATCCTTTAGTTTCACCACTTTGGGATATCCTCCAAAAAATGCCAAATTTTTTGAGAGAAAATTTCTTTAAGGCCATTAGGTTCTGGAGTTTTAATGGGATGTAATTGATTCAAGTCACACCACACCTCCTCCTCATTGATATATTTTTCCAACCCATTCATCATATTTAGATTAACTATAAAAGAGATATCTCATGTAGCTTCTTTAAAACCCATTGGATAACTAGAAGAAAACATATCACTCTAGTAGTCAATAACCACCTTCTCAATCTCATCATCATCTCCTCTCCATATACCATTCTTAACCTATAGGTCCTCTATTTTGTTCCTCCTTTGACGTTGGGTCACTTTATGGTGAAAATAGGATGTATTTTTGTCCCCTCCTCTCGTTTAATTAACTCTCACTCTCACACTTTAGTACACATTCTCCTGTTGATGTCCTTGGCAAGTTCCTCACACCCATGGAGAACAACATTATATGGTGACTTCTGCTGCTCTTTTCCAACCAATTTCAATGTCTTTTTTATCTTTTTCTTGAGATCACCAAACTGGACATCTGCCCAAACATCCAATTTCTCTTCGAAACCTTTGAATCTTTCTACCAAATGCATCCCTTTGCTTCCTACCAAAATTCTCTACCACCTCCCCACAACTCTAATTCGACAACCACATTGCTTAAAAAAAACCTTTGTCACTTCTTGTGCTGTACCTCCCTCCTATATGTTGAGATGATGATAGGGAAGTAGTTAGACTCATACATAGGCAAGTCGAAAACTTTGCAGCAGGAGAACAAATCCCTCCAATCAAAGGAAGTAAGAGCTCTATCTAATCTTTCATGTACTAAAGTCTCCGTCATGTTCCCCCTCTTCCACGTATATTGACATCCCGAAAAATCCAGATCTAGGAGTTCACATGAATCAATAGCATCCCTAAAATCCTACATCCATCTGTCTGGATCATGCCCCCTCCTTTTATGTATTCCAGACGATCTCATTGAAGTCAGCAAAAAAGATGATAGGGAAATTGCACCCCTCTTTAAATCTTCTCATCAAGTACTAAGTTTTGTACTTTTGTTGTTGATCCAACCACCCATAAATAGAAAAAGATTTCCATTTATGGATCGAATCATTTTTTTGACAAAAAATTCCATGTGGTATTGCGAGAAACTCTGAATCTCAACATGGACATCCTTCCACCATAACCCCAGACCATCAGATCTGGCCGTACTAGAAAGGTAAATTCCATCTATGAAACTACAACTTCTCTTTACCTCCTCTAACCTGTGATCAACAACTTTGGTTTCAAAGATGAAAACCAGGTTTGGGCTTTCTCTCCCACACCATGCCCAGAGAGTCTTCTTACTACCAATTTTTCCCATACCTTGACAATTCCAACTAAGGATTTTCATAACTTTTCACATGTGTAGTCATTACCAACACCAACTATTTGAGGTACACCCACCCCTAGATTCCATTTCTTCACTTTTAGAGATGGATCCAAACCCCCGTCATTCTCCATATCACTGAATTCTAGTACGCAATTTTGTTTAACTATCTTAACGTCATCTTCATCCTCTTCATCTGCCACCTCACTAACAATATTCTAGATCGTTCTCCTATGCACTATCAAAGTCTTCCTGAACTTCTTTTGGTTGTGATGGATTTCCAAGGATGTAGTTTGATGCTTGTTATTTCTAGTCTTCTTCCTATGCCCCTTGACACCACCTTCTCAGTGAAAACTCCTACAAAGTTCAACTCTTGCTCATCAATGACTATAGAATGATCCTCACCCCTATCTTGACCTCCCTTCCCAGATGGTGATTCATCAACTTGAAGACCTTCATCACTTCAACTTGTTTTGCCGTCACCTTCTAAATATCATCACAACATGCTATTCTATCCTTCTGTGATGGCAGGTGTTGGTTTCTAACTAATTTGTTGGTAAGAACTTCCTTAGATCGGCCCTCTCCCTTTCTTCAGAAGCTTCAAAATCAAGGTCTGGTCGACCTTCCGTTTTGAAGCTTTACGCCAGCGTCTCCCTTGCCTCAGTGACAAGCTGATCATTCTGATCTTATTTATTCTCTGTCCCACCCGGTGGTACCTTTCTTCACACCAGAACCTGGTACAACGTGGATGACTGCCTACTTTCTTTCACTGGTTTGTCAATCACGAGATCTTCCACTCCTTTTTTAGTAATGAACCCGATCTCCATCTCAACAACTTTCCAGTACCTCCTGATCCGCCTTGCCTCAGATGAAAAGATAGTTCTTTTCTTGCCGAGCTTTCACCAAAGAGTTCATCTCTTGTCAACATGCATGGCTTCCATGGTGGGGCTCTAAGCTATGCCCCCATGGTCAAACTTGATCCTCATCACCTTCCTCTTTTGGACATTCCTTATCTAGATTCCCTAACATACCACAAATGTAACAAAAACTGTCAATCTCTCATACTTGAGTTACAAGTCAACTAGATTTCCTTTCTTATCCTTGATTCTTGACCACCTCTTCTGTGGCTTCATGATATCCAAACTCACCCTAACACAAGTTGAAACATCTCACCCACCTCGTCCCAATTAATCTTGACCGGCCTCTCTAGACCGCCTGCAGCCAAAGTCACAACATATAGATACCTATACCCTAATGATAACCCAAAAAACTAAAC
The DNA here is from genome assembly GCA_963693085.1 of Alisma plantago-aquatica. Taxonomy (NCBI): domain Eukaryota; kingdom Viridiplantae; phylum Streptophyta; class Magnoliopsida; order Alismatales; family Alismataceae; genus Alisma; species Alisma plantago-aquatica. The sequence continues at coordinate 1,243,851,764 of OY856409.1, forward strand.
CCAAATAAGAGCCTCCTTGAACTCGATCCTTCTCGGCAGATCTAACTCCTCGACTTCCTGTATAAGAAGAAGTCTGTTCTCAAAGTTCCATGGACTACCTACCTGGACCTTATTCCTATTCTTCCAATGGAAAAACTATATAATGATAACTTCTTTGTCCAACTATTTGAATAGAACCTTGTTTTTTAGTGACCAAGGCTGTGTCTACATCCATTTAAGCACCCAAAAATTATAGGATCTATCCAAAAATAGCCTTACCATCAAATCCAACTTCATATGGTCCTCCTATTTGCCCAAAGCCTCCCCACCTAGATCAATAATCCCTCCTCATCTCCATAGTCCAATACTAGTCTTACACATCTATAAACCAACTCTTCTGCCATGTTTGAAACCCTACACATGAAGACAAGCATCACTTGAACATGTGAGAGGAAAAGACCCATGAAAGGAGAGAAATGAAATCCACCGCTGTAAACCCTAATCGCCAGAGCACTAGAGCAGCCACACAGGGAAGACTTAGAAGATCCATAATTAATAATGTGCAAATTTGCACATAATAAGATGGGAGGCTAATGGGATATCTTCTTATCGATAGAAGACCCTTTTCTCCTATAGATAGGAAATGATGCAAGTATAAGGGAAGCAATTTTAATACTTTTGGGCCCAGACAATTAGGACTATATGACATAACAAACTAAATAACAATAATTCTAACAATCCCCTTCATTCTAGAGTATGGGTGAAACACGTATCTAGATTGAACTAACAACACTTAACTAGACAATATGGTAAATTAAAAATGTAAATCCTGGTACAAGATTGTACTCCCCTTAAATATGAGTTTCCAAAATCAATTTGAGTACACCACCTCCGAAGTTGTACTCTGTAGGCTAAAAATACTTGACCTTTATAGAAAGACTTTTAAGGTACATCTAGAATGAAGAAGATCTGATAAACAAAATCTAAATGCCATTGCAAAAATTCACCACCATCAATATGGAGTTATAACTACACCATCTTCACTGGATAGGAATGCGCGAGTGGTATAAGTGCAGTTAAGACATCCCATTTACATAGTATTACAAATGAGGAGGCACAATGTCTATGTAGTAATAATATCTTCAAATATTCTGAGAAGTGTAGCCAACATGAATTGACACAGAAGACCATAGATGTGCTTAATGTGGCACGGACATGAACTAGAAAAGATGCTGATAACTTCCTATCAGTTCCATAATTTCGACAAATGAATCTTGGGGGCTCGACATGGAATGAAGGGAACAATCGAGGATAAACCCAAGAAAATGAAAATAAGAGATATGTTAGTATTTGCAATGAAAGTAGCTCAGTGAAGATAAAAATCTAGATGAAATCCTTGTAGATGCAAAATTTGCAGGCTAGAATTTGACAAGCTTGTAAAGAGGCAACATCAATCTCATGAGAATGCAGAGAGAATAAACAACTAAAACATCATTAATGCCTAACAGAACTAGAGGCTGGAATAAGCACAACAAGCTTTATCCTGCCATAATGTGGTACAAACACAAAGTCTAGGTGTCAATATTGTAATTTAGATCCTTCAACGTTGTCCCAAATCGGTGGCCAATTGGAGTTAAGTGCAGATAGGCAATCCACATGCATGAAGAAGAACAATGTCATTGGGAAAGAGATATTATTGATGATGCACTCAAAGTATGAAAAATCATAGCATCATTGGGAAAGAGATACACTAAGAAGCATGGTGCTTAATGGGAATGAAGTGTTGACCTAAGTGTTGAACATTTTCCATATGTTAATAATGACTTAACCATTCCATTCATATGCATCTAATATGTTTGTTTAAGGTTGATTTAAGGTATTAGGTACATGAAAAGGATCAAATCGCTTAAGCCCTAGCTTGGCTTAGTTCAAGTCAAAAGCAATGCAAATATGCAATTTGGGAGAACACTCCAAACCACCTTAGAATATTTTTGTAATCATTTGTATTGATGATATGAATTGTTACTAAGATGAGAGAAAATCAGGAACACTTAATTCCAATGTTTGATCACTTAAAATTCATTTTGTAAAGTTCATCACAGGAACTTCATCATTCGAGTTGCCAACTCGACCGATCCTTGATGGATTTTGGAACTGAATGCTGATCGGTCGAGTTTCACTTTCACAGAACTTGACCGATCCCTCTACAGAGAAAACTTAACTTAAGTGGATCGGTTGAGTTACCCCAGGACAAACTTGACTGCTGGTTTAAATTGGCTTTGTCACATAGTGTGATCGGTAGAGTTATCTTTATTGAAACTCGACCAATGCACTGTACGAAAAACACACACAAAGTGATTCTAGCCTTTGGTGAGTTGCTAAAGTTGAAGAAAGATTCGTTACAACCCCCATTTTGGCTAGAAAATGTTTATAAGTGTTTCCATACTATAGTATACACTCCAGCTATAAATAGAACCTCTTAGAGTTCATTCCAAGGTTGCTCTTTCATGCTATTCAAGGTCCTTGCTATAGTTGAGTGCTATTAGTCTACTTGAGACCCTTTATCTCTCTTAATTACAACTCAATTTGTCTTTATGAGTGAGATAGGTCATGTGTGAAGAGAGGTACCCATTTGTATGCTTGGAAAGCTCTCAACCTTCCTCTTTCGCATCCCTTTCTCAAAATCTCTTGCTTGGTTAAATCTTCTCCAAGAGAAGGAGAAGGAGAAAGATCAAGCTTCTTCAGCTGGAAAAGAAGGTGCTCAAGGCTACTCCAAGTGAAGGAGATGATCAAGGCGAAAGATCCAAGGAGCTGGGTGGGTAAAGCCTCAAGGCTGAAGACTCGCTGGATGAAGGGGAGGACCTTGGTGAAGGCATCCAACTGATTGTAAGAGTGGGTAAGACCTTTGTGAGGTAGAAGGCTAGATCTTGGATAGGTAAGACCTTGACTGTAAGGTTGTTGGCTCCCTTGACCTTAAATAGAAGCTGGGAATCCTTGTACCAGATAAGGAAGGTCATTTGTTGTAACTCTTATAAGTGAATATAAGGAATAGACAAGCTTAAGAAATCCTAGAGCTTGACCTCTCTAGGTAGTAGACTGACTCTTTCCTAGTTTGGAGAGTGGAACCACTCTAAAACAACTTGTCCAATTGGTTGTTTTCGATTTCTCTCATCCTTGGTATTCATGTTTAGATTGCCATCAAATTGACTATTTGCAATTATGCCTAGTTAAAGTAAATTGAAGGTCTAACTAGTTTTGTGTAAATTTTGAAGCTGTATTCACCCCCTCTAGAGCCCTCCTACCCAAAAAGTGGTATCAAAGCCATAGTCTTCTCTGAAACAACTCTCACGAGACGAAAAGATGGGTGACTTACTTGGGTCTCTCAACCTAGAGGGAAGCTTCTCCATGAGGCCACTAGTCTTCGACGACACCAACTTCCTCTATTGGAAATGACGGATACAGTTCTTCCTCTAAGGAACCAAATACAACATGTGGAAGGTGGTGATTCTTCCATACAAGGAGACAACCAGTAATGTAGCTATGAGAACCTGTTATACTAAATGATATTACTCAAAACATAAAACACAATCAATCAATAATTAATCACATACCCAAAACTATGGGTAAATTAAAACCGATTTCAGCGTCAGCACCCGCTCATAAACATTTACATAAGATCCCAAAATCTTTTTTATATCCATACTATGATAAGAATTTGATACAAATTGATCTATCAACTTAGCCACAACATATATACACAGGAGAACAATATTCATATATGTCACACAAACAAGCATTAACACGCTAACAAAATCCCGATTCATTTGAAACACCATATACAAACTTTTCCTGTTTGGACCTGAGAGTACATGGATGACTCTAGGACACACTAGATGTCTAATCAACTTTCTCAAAGATTCATTACTATATCTCTTCTTTGCTACCACATGTTTGTTTTCGTCACTTCTGATTACCTAAAAAATGTGGCGAACCACAAGGGTGAGACCCAGTCCCAGCAAGAGATATAACCTCCAACAATGTTTATTGATTATGACATTTTTAAGTAATTAAATAGTTAAGAAAATTAATCAAATATAACAAATAAGCTCAACAACACTGATGATTATCAAAATACACAAGGGAGCAGATAAAAACTATCATCATTAGCTAGACTATCATCCTTTATCTTGTTGATAACATAAGCAATTCAGTATCATATGCATATCTAGCATCATGAGCAAGTCTAGTAACATAGCATCTCTATCATTATGAATAAGTATAGCCACATAAGCATAGATAACAACATTAGCATGTCTAATAGGTTGAACATATCAACATCATAAAAAGAGATAACACCATAAGCACAACTATCTAGATAAGCATGATCAGCAGTATATACATCTCTAGTTATAAAGGCATGGATAGCGTGCTAAACATAACTAACAACATGAGATAGCTAGCATCATGATTATAATCAGCAGTAGAAGTATAGTTATCAACATAATCATGGCTACTGTATGTACACATATACAATCTTAAGCATATCCACAACATAAGTATATCTACTATCTCATAATTACACTAAGCATCATCTTTATGTAAAGAGAACAAACAAGGGTTATCATCCAATGTGAAGCGTCATGTATAACCCTAAACAGATATGCTATACGGATGTATAACATCTTTTATTATGCCCCGAGGAATTTGAGGATACCACTCAAAATCCAACTGACAACTGCTAAGTCGAAATCAGTGTCATACAAGATCTAAGAAGAGTCGGACTCCGAAGATCTTCTCCGCACCCGATTAGTACGGGTCCACCACAGTGACACATAAGGTCAAGCTACTAATAGCCTAGTCCGTCCTTGGTACAGGTCACAACACTAGTGAAAGGAGGTGGGTACGCATACCCTACCATTCGAGGTACAACCACATTTGTCCTCCAATCTTGTCACATATATAATCACCGAGACACGACCACAGTCATTCTCAATCACATCATATGTATGAGGCATGACCATAGACAACCTCCACAATCTGCATTGTGGATGACAAGGATATATCCTCAACTTGCCACCCCACATACTCAACAATATGCGCTCCGAGTTTCCCTTAGGAATACTTGTTTCCCCATCTAGCAAATTCTGACACTCAGATGGATCTATGGCACATGGCGCTACATGATTAGAGTTTCACTTGATTAGTTATGCCAATTGGGTGAATTAAGACTGCATCAAACAAGTGGACATACAAACCCTAATTCACTTCTAGCAAGCATATAAATATCACAACTTTGAAAAGATATAAAACGTGTGAAATATAATTTCTAATCTCATCATCACATGGTACTATTAACTTTCCATTCATGAGACCACACTAGTCATCATACTATCACAAGATAATAATCTTTTTCACAATATCACAGGGTATCAACCCTTATAAACACAAGAGGATTACACCTCATTCAGGGCTCAACCATGCCCAAAGATCATTAAGACCATCATACTATCATAAAATATAAATCCTTTTCACAATATCACAGGGTATTAACCCTTATCAACACAAGAGGATTACACCTCATTCAGGGCTCAACCATGCCCAAAGGTCATTAAGACCATCATATTATTCCCTACAAGATCATCATTATCTTTGCATGCCTTATAACAAGGCTCAACAACACCACTTATATATAATACACCAGATCTGCATAATATTGCATTAATGAACTAGGTTATATTCATAAATAATCATAGTAGGGTTATATTAACATTAAGAACATTCCTTTATTACATCAACATGCAATGAATCTAGATATGATTAACTCTTATCATATTCATAATGCACATGTTTAGCATAAGAAAGTATCAACCATGTGGCTATGATAACCACCAATTAACATACCAAGGTTATGATCATGTTAAGGAGGTTATTCCAACATTATTCCATCATATAAGAATGTTAAACATGAATACTAATATTTATCTATTTGTATTAGAGTTAGGTTCAACATGATAAATTATATTAATGTTACTAAATAGCACTCATACCCAAACCCTAACTCATAGCATCCCCATTGGATCATGGATGCATAAGGTGAAGCATCACCATCAGATTCCATACCATTCTCAAGTATGAACCCAGACATGAATCAAGGTATAACAATTGGGTTATAGCATACTAGGGTTTCAACAACAGTAACAAAGTACTTCATGATTGCATTAGTCATTCAAGGACTATTCATACCCAATTACCATCATTTAGTTATATTAAAGCTAGGTATAACAAGCTATACTCATTAGGGTTACATATGAACACAACATGGTTATCATCCCTCTATTCATATGAGTGAATAGGTAAGACTACCTTATTAAGGGTAACCCTCCATTTGTTCCATCATCATTAAACCCATATCACCATACCACAATGTCACCCAGAACCATTGGATGTTTAAAAGGTAAGACCTTTGTTTGTTTACATAAGTAAACACCTTAGATAAACCACATATGAAGTCCTTGATTTGTGTTCTAGAAAGAGTCACCATCTAATCCTAGACATCCCTTTATTAACAACACAAAAAGTTCCATTGATAGTAGGGTAAAACCCACAATCGACTGTTCAGTTAAAACAAGCCATCCATTGTCAACAAGTAAGCTCCTTAAGTTGATCATATAAAGGAAACCCTCTAAATCCCATTATTAGGACCAACATATTACATTATCCATCATTCCACTTTATTGGAGGAATAAACATTAGATCTTGACCATTGGGTCAAGTTCATATATTAAAACCATCAATTACAATATAGGTTCGACCATTGCATCAAGTGACCCAAAAAACCATTGGTCTAAGGCTTAATTGATGCTAAAACTATATGATTAACTCACCATAAATTTTAGAGACCTGATCCACCATCATTAGTGATCATTAAATCACTATAGGTTGTTATATCAACACTATATTCATTAATCAGTATCAAATATTAAGCTGATGTCATCATTGATTGATAACATCAGTAGGGTACTTAATGGTTGATCATTATACTTCTAATTAATCCAAAACCTGACCTAAGGGGGTGACCATATGTTGTCACCATCATTTGACACCCTTTATCACGACCATGAGTTGTTATGAAGACAACACCATAGGGTTGTTGCAATGGTACCATCACCAGGTCATGGTTTATAGAAGAAATCAACTTTAAACCCTAAAATTGACCATTGTTTGATAGGTGCTTAGCACCATAGGTTGTCAAAACAACCTGATCCAAGTAATATAATACCTTAGGAAAATGTACGCATGATCACAAGTTCATATATAACTGAAATAAGAATAGAAAACATTATAAAAATCAAAATCCTAGTCAAGCATAGCTTTTTAGTGCATGGATCATTATTTTCAAGCAAGAACATGATCTAGAAAGATTATGGTAAGCAATAAACGTGGATCAAGTTATAAAAGTTGTCTCTAATGAGAAGATAAAACCCCACACAGAAGAAATTTTGAGCATTTAGGGTAGAAAATCCAAGATTAATCTATGAATTTGTCCATCTAGCACCTTTCTTCATCAAATGAGCAAACCCTAAGCATAAGGAGCAAGAAAGGTAGAGTTTTAGAGCTTTAGAGCAATTTCTACCATGGAATAGCAAGGTTAAGACCTGGAGAAAGCTAAGAGGAAGGAAAAAAAATAAATAGACGGAGGAAATAATGGAATTCTTACACTTTTGGGTCAAGATCACTAGATGGAAGATTTTTCAACCCTAAAATGAAGTCAATTTCAACCTTAGAGCCTTTCTCCAAGAAGATCCCCACTTTCTTCTTACTTGGGCAGAAAAATTTGCAGATGAACAGAGGGAGAACGAGGTTGGGAGAAGTAGGGAGGTGGTGGAGAGAAAATGGCTTGTTTTGGTGCTTGGGGATAAGTATATGACACTTTAAGATAAAGAAAAGGAAAAAGTTGAAGTTCTAGTATCTATCCAAGTGTCCATGGCCTTAATTTATTAAGAATATACAAGAACACACACAAGAAGCTCCCCCACCATGTGTATATACCTGATTAGCTTTCCTTTGTCGAATTTCCCAGCCAATCAAATAATTCATTAGTTGATAGCTACTAAAGGTAGCTCATCCGTGAAGGGGAAAATCCTAAATTACCCTTAGAGAAAACACCTTCAAACCAAGGTTTAAATAGGAACCCCATGGCTCAAAAAGCTCAAGAATGATGACATAATATTCAAGAAACATAATTCAAGTGATAAATTACAAATAAAACCTCTCAATTGGGTAAATTGTAGAAAAGTCCAAAATGTGCATAAAATTACATATCTTGCTCAAACAGTGTCCAAATTGGACCAAATTTGAAACTTAAACTTGTATTATGATTTAAAAGCATATAAAAAGGTTATATTAGGGTTATAAGAATTCAATTATGATAATTAAGCTCATTCAACTCATTAAGTATGTTTAGGGGCCTTACAACTATAAACCCCTAATAGGGATTTTGCCCCTGAAATCCAAGGTAAACAAAGAGGGGTACTTCCTCTGCACCTCATCCTATTACCTTCACATGGTTACTTTCATATCATGGTTATGTCACATCATTCATACATATCTCATCTTGGGTCACCACAAAAACCCCCACATAAGAAGACATTTGCAAATATGGAACATAAAAACTTGTTGTGCCACCTGTATAAATCTAATAGTAACTTTCAACTTTGGGACTCGATTGTCGTCTTGAACTATTCTATATTTTGTATCACACATCACTCAGGGGCCACACTCACTGGATCTTACCAAACATAAAACATCAGGTATCTATTATCATATACAACTTTACAAGGTTTCATCTCTATGCTCCTTTAATGGTTGTTGTAATCAACAACTCAATAAACCATGTAGGCACCCCCTAGTTTTCAAGAAATTGTGAGGAATATGTTTTTAGAGGATTCTACAATCATATCAATGGTGGACTGGCCATCTATTTGGTTGAAGAATCATATACTTATACATAACTGTTAACAAATGTAACTTCCTGATTGACCTTGTTAGGGGTGGAGCAATGACATTGCCTTCATATTATCAGGACTCACATAACATACTTAATAGAGGTATCATAACTCTTAGAGGATACCCTAGTCAACTCCCAACTCACTCTTGTTCAACTTGTCTCATAACTATTGCTACTTCGGCAACCCTAAGGTTTTGAAGAAACATTGATCATATTTTTGACCATATTTGAAATAGTTTGACATGTCATCATTCAAAGCTTAATATAACTTGTATGACATGTCTGGAACACTCTGTTCCTCATATTCATAAATTATATTTGTACATTGGTTAGTCTATAGGACATAACTCTAAACTCATCATGGTCATGTGAATTATGTCATCCAATCTAAATCTTATGCATTGATATTTGATCATAGGTTTATCTTAAAGGAACATGGTATTGCATATCTATTGACCAATAAACCTTCTATCCTTGATAGTGGTCTTGTCCAACTATCACTAAACCATACACAACATTATAGAATCTCTTTTGTTTTCCCTTCCTAACAACATTTAAAGGGTCATCATCAACTCTCTCTCTCTCTCTAAGGGAGAGGAATACTTGTAATGTTCATTTAATAAACATCTCCAACCTTCACATACTTCTCATATTATTGACACATCTTGGATACTAGGATTCATTACCTTGGTATCCACCTCATGTGCTATAAATAACTCACATCCTTATCTCATCTACTTTTACCAACATAATAAATTTCAAAATATATAAGAGGAGTCTCCCAAATTATTGGAAGGCTCAAAAGCAAACTCATCATAAACTTTATGATCTTGGAACCATAGTCCAAGCAACCTTATGCTACAATAAGTGATCCACCTTTATGTTTTCAGTGAATCCACATGTACCAAGTGGTAATGATCCACTTGAAATCTATTCCCTAGCAAGGAAAGACACAAAGGGAAACACACTTCCCATACCATAGTAGTATTTTCAAGGGTCACTAGAAAAAAGGTAACCAATTCTATTTTCATTATGCAGGTTACAACTTCTTATGTATCATTTTACCTTTTTTATTTTGGGTTCCTTGCCATTAGCATAGGAATCATCATGATTAACATATCTCATTATTCCTTCCTTGATGACTATTTATCGCACTTGGGTATGTTCTCTTATTTTATTATATTTTTCAACCACTTATCAACAAGTAAATCATCATATTCTTCATTTTCTTCATTAAACAGGGATCATCTCTTAATTTCTTTCACATGCCATGCTGACTTTTCATTAACACTTTCTTACACACATAGGTTGGTCTGAGATTAACTCAGGTTCCACCTTATTTCTTTGTCATTGTTCTCATTTATCTTCTCATTTTATACTTATCATTGGAGTTATCTCCATCTTATGTGGATTTCATACCTTGAATCACTTTTAAGCATAGACTTATCTGTCTTTTACTTTATTATCTTCTTGAATCACATCTTTAAGAACTCCTCTTTTTCTTATTTGTATTCAGATTTAGATACCATGGTGTTGTATCTTTCTCTTATAGTTACTAAACATTCAAGTTTTGATAGATAATGATGCAATTCTCATCTTCTTTAAGGTATGATTGAGCTATTCACACCATGATTTCTTATTCATTATGCTCTTTAGATTGTCTCAAAATGACTACTTGATCAGAGTAATCAGAAAGATAACAATCTATGAGTTCCATACTTACCTTTCTTTGATAATTGAATACCTGGCCAGGGCACCCAAATACTGAGATTAGACAGTATGCACCATATTTTTGTGTCATATTCTTAACTTAAGACGTCATCCTAGTCTTAAGTCCTAGTGTCCCTGTAGAATCAGTGAACCTAAAGCTCTAATACCAACCTGTGAGAACCCGTTACACTGAACGAGATTACTCAAAACATAAAACACAATCAATCACTAATTAATCACATACCCAAAAATATGGGTAAATTAAAACTGATTTCAGCGTCAGCACCCGCTCATAAACATTTGCATAAGATCCCAAAATCTTTATTATATCAATACAATGCCAATAATTTGATACAAATTGATCTATCGCCTTAGCCACAACATATATACACAGGAGAACAATATTCGTATATGTCACACAAATAAGCATTAACATGCTAATAAAATCTCGATTCATTTGAAACACCATATACAAACTTTTCCTGCCTGTACCTAAGAGTACAAGGATGACTATATGATACACTATACGTCTAATCAACTTCCTCAAAGATTCATTACTATAGCTCCTCTTTGCTGCCACATGTTTGTTTTCGTCACTTCCGATTACCTAAAAAAATGTGGCAAACCACAAGGGTGAGACCCGGTCCCAGCAAGAGATATAACCTCCAACAATGTTTATTGATTACAACATTTTTAAGTAATTAAATAGTTAAGAAAATTAATAAGATATAACAAATAAGCTCAACAACACTAATGATTATCAAAATACACAAGGGAGCAGATAATAACTATCATCATTAGCCAGACTATCATCCTTTATCTTGTTGATAACATAAGCAATTCAGTATCATATGCATATCTAGCATCATGAGTAAGTCTAGTAACATAGTATCTCTATCATTATGAATAAGTCTAGCCACATAAGCATATATAACAACATTAGCATGTCTAATAGGTTGAACATATCAACATCATAAAAAGAGCTAACACCATAAACACAACTATCTGGATAAGCATGATCGCAAGTATATGCATCTCTAGTTACAAAGGCATGGCTAGCATGCTAAACATAACTAACAACATGAGATAGCTAGCATCATGATTATAATCAGTAGCAGTAGTATAGTTATCAACATAATCATGGCTACTGTATGTACACATCTACAATCTTAAGCATATCCACAACATAAGTATATCTACTATCTCTTAATTACACTAAGCATCATCTTTATGTAAAGAGAACAAAACAAGGGTTATCATCCAATGTGAAGCGTCATGTATAACCCTAAATAGATATTCTATACGGATGTATTACACCTTTTATTATGTCATGAGGAATTTGAGGATACCCCTCAAAATCCAACTGACCAATGCTAAGTCGAAATCAGTGCCGTATAAGATCTAGGAAGAGCCAGACTCCTAAGATCTTCTCCACCCCTGGTCAGTACGGGTCTGCTACAACGACACATAAGGTGAAGCTACTAACAGCCTAGTCCATCCTTGGTACATGTCACGACACTAGTGAAAGGAGGTGGGTATGCATACCCTACCATCCGAGGTAAAACCATAGTTGTCCTTCAATCTTGTCACATATATAATCACTGAGACACGACCGTACCCATTCTCAATCACATCAGATATATGAGGCATGACCATAGCCAACCTCCACAATCTGCATTGTGGATGACAAGGATATATCCTCAACTTTCCACCCCCACATACTCAATAGTATACACTCTGAGTTTCCCTTAGGAATACTCATTTTACCATCTGGAAAATTTTGACAATCAGATGGATCTATGGCACAGGGTGCTACATGATTAGAGTTTCACTTGATTAGTTATGCCAATTGGGTGAATTAAGGTTGCATCAAACAAGTGGACATACAAACCCTAATTCACTTCTAGAAAGCATATAAATATCACATCTTTAAAAAGATATAAAACGTGTGAAACATAATTTCTCATCTCATCATCACATGGTAATATTCAGTTTCCATTCATGAGACCACACTAGTCGTCATACTATCACATGATAATAATCTTTTTCACAATATCACATGGTATCAACCCTTATCAACATAAGAGGATTACACCTCATTCAGGGCTCAACCATGCCCAAAGGTCATTAAGACCATCATACTATCACAGGATATAAATCCTTTTCACAATATCACATGGTATTAACCCTTATCAACACAAGAGGATTACACCTCATTCAGGGCTCAACCATGCCCAAAGGTCATTAAGACCATCATATTATTCCCTGCAAGATCACCATTATCTTTGCATGCCTTATAACAAGGCTCAACAACATCACTTATATATAATACACCAGATCAACACAATATTGCATTAATGAACTAGGTTATATTCATAAACAATCATATTAGGGTTATATTAACATTAAGAACATTCCTTTATTACATCAACATGCAATGAATCTAGATATGATTAACTCTCATCATATTCATAATGCACATGTTTAGCATAAGAAAGTATCAACCATGTGGCCATGATAACCACCAATTAACATACCAAGGTTATTATCATGTTAAGGAGGTTATTCCACCATCATTCCATCATATAAGAATGTTAAACATGAATACTCGTCTTTACTTATTTGCATTAGAGTTAGGTTCAACATGATAAATTATATCAATGTTACTAAATAGCACTCATACCCAAACCCTAACTCACAGCATCCCCATTGGATCATGGATGCATAAGGTGAAGCATCACCATCACATTCCATACCAATCTCAAGTATGAACCCACACATAAATCAAGGTATAACGATTGGGTTATAGCATACTAGGATTTCAACAATAGTAACAGAGTACTTCATGATTGCATTAGTCATTCAAGGACTATTCATACCCAATTACCATCATTTAGTTATATTAAAGTTAGGTATAACAAGATATACCTCATTGGGGTTACATATCAACACAATATGGTTATCATCCCTTCTATTCATATGAGTGAATAGATAAGACTACCTTATTAATGGTAACCTCCATTTGTTCCATCATCATTCAACCCGTATCACCATACCACAATGTCACCCAGAACCATTAGATGTTTAAAAGGTAAGACCTTTGGTTGTTTACATAAGTAAACACCTTAGATAAACCACCTATGAAGTCCTTGATTTGTATTATAGAAAGAGTCACCATCTAACCCTATATATCCCTTGTTGAACAACACAAAAAGTTCGATTGAGAGTAGGGTAAAACCCACAATCGACTGTTCAGTTAAAACAAGCCATCCATTGTCAACAAGGAAGATCCTTAAGTTGATCATATAAAGGAAACCATCTAAATCCCATTATTAGGACCAACATATTACATTATCCATCATTCCACTTTATTGGAGGAATAAACATTATATCTTGACCATTGGGTCAAGTTCATATATTAAAACCATCAATTACAGTATAGGTTCGACCATTGCATCAAGTGACCCAAGAAATCATTGTTCTAAGGCTTAATTGATGCTAAAACTATATGATTAACTCACCATAGATTGTATAGACCTGATACACCCTCATTAGTGATCATTAAATCACTATAGGTTGTTAGATCAACACTATATTCATTAATCAACATCAAATATTAAGCTGATGTCATCATTGATTGATAACATCAGTAGGGTACTTAATGGTTGATCATTATACTTCTAATCGATCCAAAACCTGACCTAAGGGGATGACCATAGGTTTTAACCATAATTTGACACCATTTATCACGACCATGAGTTGATATGAAGACAATACCATAGGGTTGCTGCAATTGTACCATCATCGGGTCATGGTTTATAGAAGAAATCATCTTTAAACCCCAAAATTGACCATTGTTTGATAGGTACTTAGCACCAAAGGTTGTCAAAACAATCTGATCCAAGTCATATAATACCTTAGTAATAATTTACACATGATCAAATGTTCATATACAACTGAAATCAGAACATGAAACATTATACAAATCAAAATCCTAGTCAAGCATAGCTTTTTAGTGCATGGATCATCATTTTCAAGCAAGAACATGATCTAGAAAGCTTATGGTAAGCAATAAACGTGAAGCAAGTTATAAAACTCGCCTCTAATGAGAAGCTAAAACCCCACACAGAAGAAATCTCAAGCAGTTAGGGTAGAAAATCCAAGAGTAAGCTATAAATTCATCAATCTAGCACCTTTCTTCATCAAATGAGCAAACCCTAAGCAATATGAGCAAGAAAGGTAGGGTTTTAGAGATTTAGAGCAATTTATACCATGGAATAACAAGATTCTGACATGGATAAAGCTAGGAGGAAGGATAACAAGGAAATAGACGGAGGAAAGAAGGGAATTCTTACACTTTTAGGTCAAGATCACTAGAAGGAAGCTTTTTGAACCCTAAAATAAAGTCAATTTCAACCTTAGAGCCTTTCTCCAAGAAGATCCCCACTTTCTTCTTCCTTGGGCAGAAAAATTCTCAGATGAAAAGAGGGAGAATGAGGTTGGGATAGGGGGGGGGTGATGGAGAGAAAATGTCTCATTTTGGTGCTTGGGGATAAGTATATGACACTTTAAGATAAAGAAAAGGAAAAAGTTGAAGTTCTAGTATCTATCCAAGTGTCCATGGCCTTAATTTATTAAGAATATACAAGCACACACACAAGCAGCTCCCCCACCATGTGTATAGACCTTCTTATCTTTCCTTTGTTGAATTTCCCAGCCAATCAAATAATTCATTAGTTGATAGCTACTAAAGGTAGCTCATCCGTGAAGGGGAAAATCCTAAATTACCCTTGGAGAAAACACCTTCAAACCAAGGTTTAAATAGGCAAACATGGCTCAAAAATCTCAAGAATGATGATAGAATATCCAAGGAAGATGATGCAAGTGATAAATTGCAAAGAAAACCTCTCAATTGGGTAAATTGCAGAAAAGTCCAAAATGTGCATAAAATTGCATGTCTTGCTCAAACAATGTCCAAATTGGACCAAATTTGAAACTTAAGCTTGTACTATGATTTAAAAGCATATAAAATGTTATATTAGAGTTATAAGAATTCAATTATGATAATTAAGCTCATTCAACTCATTAAGTAAGTTTAGGGGCCTTATAGTAGCCTCTTAGGATGAAGGTACAGTCAAGAAGGGCAGCTCAATGCCAAGATGGTTAGCATCATATATGATGTCCTCACTCCTTCTGAGTTCAAACAGATCTCATCTTGGGACACAACCCATGACATTTTGAACAAGATCTACATTACATATGAAGGCACACAATAAGTCAAGGAGTCCAAGATCTACATGCTTAATGGACTACTTGAGAACTTCAAGATGGGCAAGAAGGAGAGAGTGACAGACATGTACCCGTGGATCAACACCATTGTCAATAGACTTGTAGTCTTGGGACAACCCTTGGATAGAGGGGAAACCAACTCCAAGATACTTGGTCCCTCCCTAAGAGATGGGAACCCAAGGTGACTTCTATTGAAGAAGTAGCCTTGGATACTTAGCTACCGAGGAGCTTATTGGAAACCTTATGTCCCATGAGATAAGGCTTGACAAGCAAGAACAATATGAAAAGCAAAAAGAGAAGGAGTCAAAGAAAGTCAAAGATAATGCCTTCAAAGCCCAAGTGGAGGCAATGATCCTTCAACAACAACTTGCTTTCCGGTCCTCTCCTACCTCCTCAAGTGAAGATGATGGCCCTAGTGATCATGAAGCAAAATACTCCAAGGGAAGGCACTTCCAAGGGAAAGTATTCCTCATCCTCAACTCCTAGGTGCTATGAATGTGGACAAACGGGCCACTACAAGAATGAATGCCCAAAGGTCAAGAAGAGACACCACAAGAGCAACCACAAGAAGAACGATGATTACAAGAAGGAAGGTAAGTACAAGAGGAAGATAAGAAGGAGAAAAGAAGCAAGGATGCAGATCATGCAGCTTGGGAGGAGTCCTCCTCTAGCAACTCAAGCTTCAATGAAGGTGAATGTCATATTACACTCATGGCCTCCACAAGTGAAGACATAGGTGAGGTAAGTGAGGTACGATTGCATGACTTATCTAAATAAAATCTTATTGATATGCTTAATTCTACCTGTTCTTCTTATTATGAATTTAAATCTAAGACGAAGAGGTTGGGTAAGATCATTGATGATTTATATGTCAAAATTGAGATTCTTGATCAAAATGAAAAGTTGCATCTTGATAGCATTGATTCCTTGCCATGGTAGTTTCTTGATCTTGAGCTCCAATACAATATATTTGAAGTTGAGAATGATGTATACCTTAAGAACATCACTAGTCTTAAGGAAGAAAAACAAGCCCTAGTAAATAAGCTTGCTTTGCTTGAAACTAAAAATGCTAGGTTGCTTGCTCAAGTGAATGATTTATCTTCTAGACCTATTTTGACTAGAAAGGATGTTGCTTCTATTATTTTTGAAAAAGATTCATACTTGACTAAAACCCTCTATCTTGAGGCCGACATGCTACATGCTAATGATGATATTGCTTAATTGTCTTCTATTGTTGTTACTCTTAACAATGACAATCACAGATTAGGAGACACTTTGCAAACCTTCCTCAAAGGGAAGAAGTCACTCAATGAAGTCTTAAACCACTCCACCAAATATAGTGGCACGAGTGGTTTAGGGTATGAGGGTGATCCAAAAGGCAAAGGTAAAGGCAAAGGTAAGAAGAAGAGCAAGGAACCTCCATCTTCCATGGAGAGTCTTCTAGATCTAAGAACTCTATGGTTTGTATTCATTGTAAGAGTGATGACCATTATTCTACTTATTGTCCTTACAGGGAGAAGGGGACCAACCCAAAGATGAAGTGCGTACCCATGCTAACCACACAGATCCAAAGTTTGTTATCTTCCTTTTTTGTATGGAAAAGGCAAATGGATTGTTGATAGTGGCTATTCAAAACACATGATGGGTGAAATCAGACATTTCAATCAATTCACCAAAAAGAAAGGACGATCCGTGACTTTTGGGGACAACGATAATGGTAAGGTAATAGGTGAGGGTTATGTAGGTGATCCACTTTGTATCAAGAATGTTATTCTTATAGATGGTCTACATCAAAATTTAATTAGTGTTAGTCAACTTTGTGATAATGGTTATCTTGTTCTATTTACTTCTTTAGAATGCTCGCTTCTAGATTCCCTCTCCTACAATGTCATATATAAGGGAACTAGAAATGGCAATCTTTATATTATTGTGCTTGACTCTATTAAGCCTATTGTTAGTAGATGTAATGTTGCCAATTCGAATGATATATATTTATGGCACCGTAGGCTTGGCCATGTAAATATGCATCAAATGAAGAAATTGAGCAAAAAGGATTTGGTCAAATGACTTCTCAAATTAGATTTTGAAAAGGATGAGGAATGCCAACCTTGTACCCAAGGAAAGAAAACCAAGTCATCATTCAAATCCAAAGGAGTCCTTATCACTAAAAGAGTTGTTGAGCTTCTTCACATTGATCTGTTTGGTCCAATGCGTACACAATCACTTTGTGGTAGCAAGTATTGTCTTGTGATTTTTTAGGATTTTTATAGATATGCTTGGACCTTCTTTCTTGTTTCAAAAAGTGATACTCTCAATGTTTTCTTGACTTTTTACAAATGAATTGAAAGTGAAGATTCTTGCCATATTTCTTCTATCCACAGTGATCACAGAGGAGAGTTTGAAAATGATTTGTTTTAACAATTTTGTGAGGAATCCAGATATACGCACATAATTTTCCTTCACCTCGAACATCTCAATGAAATGGGGTTGTAGAGATGAAGAATAGGTCATTATAGGAGATGGCTAGAACTATGCTTCTAGAGTATGACACTCTAAAGAAGTTTTGGGCCGAAGTCGTTAGTACTTCATGTTTTGTGCAAAATTGGGTTTTACTCATCCTTCTTTGAACAAAACCCCCTATAAGCTATGGCGTGGTAGAAAGTCATACATTGATTTCTTTCATATTTTTGGTTGTACTTATTTTCTTTTTAACACCAAGGATTACCTCAACAAGTTTGATCTAAAATCTTATAAAGGATTTCTTTCTTGGCAATAGCACTACTAACAAGGCTTATATAGTATATAACATTGAATTGTGTAAAGTAGAAGAATCTATCAATGTTAGATTTGTTGAGACTAACCCCTCTATTTCTAAGAATGTTGATGATGACATTGTAGATCAGGTTATCCCTCATTTAAGAGAGCTCAACATTTCTGAAAAAGAAAAAGAGGTGTTAGCTGATGAAGAAGAGAGAATGAAGACAAGAAGGATCCAACCCCTCGCTTTGCAAAGCATCATCCTAAAGAGATCATCATAGGCAATAATTTTGAAAGGGTGAACACACATGCTTCCTACAACAAAGAACAAGCAGATAACACCTTCATCTCCTAGTTGGAGCCAAAAGATGTCAAAGAAGCTCTTAAAGGTGATGAGTGGATCCTCGCCATGCAAGAAGAGTTGGAGCAGTTCAAAAGAAACAAAGTGTGGACTCTTGTGCCAAGACCAAGTGATAGAAAGATCATTGTCACCAAATGGTTCTACCGTAACAAGTTGGATGAAAGCAGCAAAGTGGTAAGGAACAAAGAAAGGTTAGTTGCTCATGGATACAATCAACAAGAAGATATAGATTTTAATGAAACATATGCACCTATAGCTAGAATTTTCCCCAACCCAAGACGAACTTTTTAAATTTTTTTACCAGCCCAACCCACCCCAAACCCCCACCTACCCCTACCCTTCCCGTCTCGTCATCACACAGGGGTTCGAACCCGCGACCTCCTGCTCACCAGTAGGGCGGCCACCCACTGGGCTAGTGCACTCTTACTAGAATTGGGTCAATTAGAATGTTGCTTGCTTTTTCTAGTCACACTATTTTTCTTCTCTATCAAATGGATGGTAAAAGTGCATTTTTGAATGGTACAATTGAGGATGAAGTGTATGTTGCACAACCTCCAGGATTTGAATATGATAACTTGCCTAACCATGTTTATTTGTTGCAAAAAGCTCTCTATGGTCTCAAACAAGCACCTCGAGCTTGGTATGAGAAATTAAAGAACTTTTTGCTAGATAATGGCTATCTCATGGGCAAAGTAGATTCTACCTTGTTTCTAAAGCACACTTATAACAATTTTCTGATCATTCAAATTTATGTTGATAGTCAAAACTACTTATAGCTTCTCTTGATGATATTGACATGACTTCTAGCTAGTTGTTATTTTACCTATATATTTCTTGCTTAGAATTGATCTTCTCTTGCTTGATATGTGCTAAAATTGCCTTGTTTCTATGTCTTGTTTTACTCATTTTGGATATTTTTGGCAAACACTTACTTTATCACAAAATAGTACCCTATGATGAGTGAAATGTGCCTCAATATGTCTAAAATGCATAATAGGCTACAAAAATAACATTAATTAGCACCCTAGAGACTATAAATTAAGATTTCATATTTTTGGATAGGCTACATGTTAGTCGAGTTGCCAACTCGACTGATCCCTGGCCAAACTCAAGGGTTTTTCTCTTGATCGGTTGAGTTTTTGAAGCTAAAAAATCGACTGATTACCGGACTGGACCAAATTTAAAATAGCTTTTAGCTGAAATTTCTCCCTCTCAACTAGAGAAAAGTTGATAAATTCCTAGCTCCAACCCCTCTTAACCTCAACCCTAGGTGTGGCCATCCTTTCCCTTGCCTAGACTAGCCTTCTTTGCTTCTCCCACACCCTTCCTAGGTGGTTAGATGACCTGTTGGTGAGGTTTTCTCCATCTTTTGGTTGTTCTTACATCTCAAATCCGTTCTCATGGCATCCAACCTAAGAAAGAGAGCTACCCCAAGTGGTGTATCTTCATCCTCATCCAACCTCACCTAATCTCTTTTGATGACACCTCTTTTGTCTCTTTTAAAGATATTAATCGCTACAAGGAGCTCCTTCATAGGAACCCCTTTCCTTTTAGAGACTTGTTTGATCCCTCTCAAAACAAAGGATGTTATCAAAGAGATTTCTGATCTTTTCTATACCCATCATCTAGAAGCCTTGTGCGTAGAATGCCAGTGCTTTCAAAATTCCATTACAAGCACCAAGGAGGTCCAAGTATTCTATGACAAGCTTTCATGGAACTACGACACCATAGTGCCACCACCCGATAGCCCGGTCATTGTCACTTCCATGATTGCCAGAATCAAATTCAAAATCTCTAAAGATTCCTTGAAGATGTTTTACAATGGAACAAATGTGACTGACTCATGGAGAAAGTATTATCCTGACTATTTGATCTTTTGGACCCCAAGGCTTTCTACAAGCACTTCAAACTCACTCTTCCTGACATTCACAAGTTCTTGAAGAATCCTCATGTAATATATAAGAAGAAATCCATCTTTCCATCCTCTTCCCTAGATCTCAAGAATAGAACACTCACATTAGTAGTTAAATGCAATGTCCACCCCAAGAAGAATCAAACAAAAATTGCAGAGAACATTGCTGTGATCATGTATTGTCTCTTGAAGAAAGTTGGAGTCAAACGGTCCTAATATATCCTACATCACATGACCTTCTTGGACTCCGGGAAGAACACCCATGGTACCCACCCACCGTACCCTGCCTTGATCCGTGGCTTGTTTGCTTTTGCTACCCAAAAATCTCTTTTTCATGATCTAAAATGCAAAGCTAGTCGAAAAGAAGTTTGCATTAGTGAAACCATGAGAAAGAAGTCCTTCTTTCCTACCTCTTCCACCACACTTGGAGCCTCTACCTCCACCCAGACACATCCAACTCCTCCACCATCCCGACCTACACGTGCCTCGTTCAATGTATGAAATGAAACCCTTATGGGATATATGATGCATCAACATGCATACAACTTTTAGGTCTAGGACCATCCCCACCAGGACTTGTTCCAGATCATGTCTACCATGAACTTGTCATGCATCTATCCCTACCCTACCTACCAGCCATACCCAGGCGGTAACTATGCTTCCTATGCATATAGTCACTTCTACCCGAACCCGCCACATGCTTCTTCCCCTACCACATCTGCTGCTACTGATGGATCTACCCCTTCCCCTAGAGTGCTTCCTCTGCTGGCTTTTCCTACTAGCCCTCTTACTACCCTACTTGACAACATTGTCACCTCTACTCCCACCTTTCCTCAGGCACATGAGTTACATGCTCTTGGCATGACTTGGGATGAGAAGAATGCCCTTTGGCCCATCGCAGTTTCGGTCCTCCTGTCAATGAGGAGATGCCTGAATAGGATGATGCTGATGGTGATGTTGTTGATGATGAGGAGGCCACTAAGGATGATGGATTTGATGCTAGTTTGATGACTTTGCTGGTACCTCTGGTGATGAAGGTGATGCTGTTGTCTGTGCTGCACCTTCAGATGAAAATGAGGACTACGAGCCCGAGGATGAAGATGATGATGCCGTGGACATAGACATCATAGATGTAGCTTAGATGTCTTAGTTTCTTAGTCTCTAGATGCTGATCATACATATCTTCTTAGACTCTTATGTATTAAGACATTTGGGCACTATATCTGAGATGTACTATTTTATCATCCCACTATTTTATCATTGGTTTATGGATCTTGTAGTGAGGACATGTTCCGGTGTTGTAATCTTAATCATATGTACCCTAACTCTTTGGTTGACCCTATTTCTTCATTTGACAAAGCGCCGGAGATTGCTCGGGCAACGATGGAAAAGTACTCTGAGTGAAGGAGATGATCAAGGCAGAAGATCCAAGGAGCTGAGTGGGTAAAGCCTCAAGACTGAAGACTCGTTGCATGAAGGGGAGGACCTTGGCAAAGGCATCCAACTGATTGTAAGAGTGGGTAAGAACTTTGTGAGGTGGAAGACTAGCTCTTGGATAGGTAAGACCTTGATTGTAAGGTTGTTGGCTCCCTTGATATTAAAGGAAAGCTGGGTATCCTTGTCCCAAAAAAGGAAGGTTTGTTGTAACCCTTATAAGTGAATATAAGGAGTAGATAAGCTTAAGAAATACTAGAGCTTTACCTCTCTAGGTATTGGACTGATTCTCTCCTAGTTTGGAGAGTGGAATCACTATAAAACAACTTGTCCAATTGGTTGCTTTCAATTTCTCTCATCCTTGCTATGCATGTTTAGATTACCATCATATTGACTAGTTGCAATTTTGCCTAGTTGAAGTAAATTAAAGGTCTTACTAGTTTTATGAAAGTTTTGAAGCTCTATTCACCCCCTCTAGAGCCCTCTGATCCAACATAAAGCACCACAAAAGACATCAGAAAATAGATGTGCTGAATAACAAGAAACTCCATAAAGATCAATATAGCCTGGATTGATACATATGGTCTCTCTCATACTATTTATCCTCATATTTTCTCTCCTCTATTCCTTCATGTACACCAATTATGTAGTGATTGAGTGGTTGGTTTGGAAATGAAATAATGCCTCATGTACATGAAATTGATTCACACATGGGGGTGGTAGGGGATGATTTTTCAATGGAGAGGAGGAAAAAAAGCACAATGCCCCTTTTTTGTTGCTTTATAAACTAGCAAGAGATCTTATATTTGTTAGTATGCCGTATATATAATTGATATTGTGAGTTAGTGTGCAACATGACCTGATTGAATAGATCCAGATAGAAAAGTAAATGGAGCTTTGTCGACCCAAAAAGGTGATTTGGATGACCCTTAGGTAACAACAGTATAGTGGGTATTGAAGGGACAATGACTCTTGACAGTAAGATAAGAAGAGTAAAACTCAAGACCAAATTGACCGATCATGCTAACATCTATAAAATGAACAATGAGAAGGGTTATTGTTGGTAACATCACGGATGCCGGAAACAAATTCTAAATCAGCAAGGGCATCATTGAGGAGAAGCAAGATGTGTCAGATTTCATTAGAGGAAGGCTAGGAAGGTATTAGGGTTGGGGAGGATTAAGTGAAGGGGTAACTACATGTTACTCATGGGAGGTATGTAACAGTGGAAATGGTTACTAGAAAGGAGAGCACCGATAAAAGGATTCAACTTTTATGATAGAAGAAGTGAGGAAATGACCATGGCAACCAGAATGATGCTTGACGGGCGGCCAAGCCAAGAAGAGACGATGGCTTCCCATTGGCGAAGGCTCTTCCTTATATTAGTATCAGTGGTCGGTAGCATGTGTAAAAACAATATTGGAGGCTACTGGGATATTTTTTTATTGGTAGAAAACACACTCCTCTCCTATTTATAGAAAAGGAGGCCAATAAAAGGGAGGAAAACTTAAGCCTATATTAGAACCATATGACATACTAAACTTGATAATAAGAATTCTAACAAATAAAAGCACTAAGTTTGGGGGTGTCACAAGCTGCATGATTAACTATTTTTCTTCAATATATGAGGTTATATGTCTATTTTTTTTAAAATATAAACATAATGTTATACGTCTATCTCATAAAAGGCACTGATGGAAAAATGCTTGGGAAAATGAGGATATAATAAGAGAGGAAGGAATGTGATAGATGGGTTGAAATGGACATGACAAATGTTAGTTATATATTATTGAAATTGGTAAGAAGAAATATATAAATGGTATGTTACATATATAATTATAATTAACCTATAAAGAACTAAAATTAACCCAAAGACATAAAGGAAGATAATTGAGTTATAATGTTGTGTATTAATTGAAATGAGGAAGATATGTAAAATTTAATGAATAACAATGCAAATGTGATTAGTGGTGGATCCATAGGGGCCTCTGCAAGGGCCATGTCTCCCTGAAAAGAAAGTAAAAAATGTTTACTATAGTAGTATTTCTGTTCAAATTAAAAGAATATGTATGGTATGTATTTTAAATTAAACACAACATGTGTACTGTTGCAGTGGTTGTTGCATTATGTGTCAGTGACTATATGTCTATCCACTAATGTGGAATCTCAATCAATGCAATTAGTACTCTTTTCACAGTTTCCAACTATTAGAATAATTATTATCTAGTTTATTATGTTATATGGGCCTAATTATCTTAGTCTGTTAGGGTTAATTTTGCTTTCCTTGTAATTGCCTCTTCTATATATAGGAGGGAAATCTATCTTCTATCAATAAGAAAATATCCCATTAACCTCTCAACTTATTTTCCACATAGTATGAGAGCATCAATTCTAACCTAGGGAGAAAAAGAGAGAGCCTCCCCATGTGGGCTGTAAGGAGTGGGACCCGACATGGGAGCCACTCACTTACTCAATGTAAAATAAAAGAAATCCAATGCTAAACTTGATAATAAATTTTCACAAAGTATGTAATGTATCATCCACAGTAAAATGTATCAACACAAGATAAAAGTTATGATTATTACAATATTTATGTCTTGCCATTATTATTCACCATGCAGGGTGTACATAAAATAAAACTATATGTAATAAGACACAAATGGTAAAGAAGCCACTTTTTTTGAAGGAAAGGACGAATACAATTAGATAAAGGGAAGCCATACAACATCTATAAAGATTACTATTAATTCCACAAAAGGTTGACACCAAAGGTACAACTGAGGTCTAAGACTAAAATATGATATGACTCTTCTCCTCCCAATCCTATTATTAAGCACATAAATGGATTTTTTATGGATACCATCCTCAGTCTGGATCAATGAACGATCAAAGAACACCATGGTCACCAACTTCCATGTCATCAACAGGATCACCAATCCCTCAGTCATTAACAACCCCAAGAAATAGACTAGTGCTTAGGATGCACTTGCATATCCTATGAGCACAAAACTATAGAGGAGCCCCTCTACCTCAAAGGTAGACCAAGGGGAAACCAAGATCACTCCAAAATCCATAGTGGGAGGAAACAAACATCAAACAACCATCTTATTCCAATCAGGCATACCAGACCCAACCCAACTTCCGAGTAGCACAACCCACAAATAGAAACAACAAAGACAGAAGGGGGAAAAAGGAACCTCAACCCCATCAACTCTTGTCGTATGGATAAGAATGGATAGAGGTGGCTGAGAATCACAGTAGCACGGGGGGTGAACCACATAGGCCATCACAAGGAGAGACTTTACCACAACCACACTACCACTCGTGCTCGACCTGAAGTCCCGTCGCACCAATCGATGAGCAACTCCAATCTCCAGTAATGAATGACCAGACACTGGAGGCGATGAGAGGAGGAGGAGAGATCCCAAGGGAGAAGGGGTAAATACATGTTGTTCTCCACCCCTCTCCCCCAAGCCGCGATCATAAGCCCTAGATCACCTGGGCTATCGCCAGGGGACACGTGAGATGTGAGATGGGGAATGACTTTCCAGCCTGGGGTAAACCAACCACTTCAATCTACCTCCCGTGAAAGATCATCTAAACCTGGGTAAGTGCTTATCAACTTTGTTTCACTCCGTCATGCTCTCTACCTAAGGGGTTGGAAGCATACCCCACAAGAAAAGATAAAGTGGAAGTTGTCAGTATACAAGCCAATATGTGCATATAATAGATATTGAGTAACTTTATGGGAAAAATGAAAATAAGTATAACACGGCTTACCAGACAAAGAGGGAAAAGAACCATACAAGTAGATATCAAAAGATAACATTTCAATAAAATGAAAATAATTAGATGTACTTGCCATTAAATTAAAATTAAAGTATACCCTTACTGGGTGGTGAACATCATAAGCTTTAGGGATTGAGAATTCTCTAAGGTCTTTTTATAGCTCAACTTGTTGAGATGTTGCTTGAGCTGCTTGGATTTCTTCTTGAACTGCGGCTCGGGCTTCTTGCATAAGTCTATCTCTTTGTGCATTAAGGGCTTGAGCTACCCTTCGAGCAATTTCCTCCTCTTGAGCCATTCTTGCTTGGTTCTCTCTGTACTGACGGCGAAAGGTTCTGTCTATCTCAGGGTCAAAGCTAGCAGAGAGTCCGAGACTGTCCGAGCGGCGCATACACTAGACTTTGTGGGTACCTAGGATGGAAAGATCTTTTGCTAGTAAGATGGACGTAATAGAACTGAATTCAAGTATATATGATCGATAGTATCAGAGGTAAAAGAAAAAAAACTAAATTAGTCTCAAAAGGACTAGATTTAACTAGACGATTCCGTTGTCCCCAACAACGGCGCCAGAATTTGACGTGGCTTATATTATCGAACTAACAAACTCACTTAGGGTTGAAATCCCTAAGTTTTTAACCAAAAGAACGTGCAATAATACCACCCGCAAGCGGACGAGTCTTATCGTAGTATAGTTGAGGATCGAATCCCAAGGGACAATATTTTTAAGAATCTTTCTCTAGTTGAATCTAGCTGAATCAAGACTAATATTTAGAAAAAGGTTGGTTGATTTGAGTTTAATTAAACTAAAAGCAAGGAAAGTAAAAGAGCAAGATTAAAGGTTGATTAAAGATTAATGATGGGAATCGCTGGGATGGTCCCGAGTTTTGCTGCCACTACACATGCAATCACATCCAAACATCAAACATCCAGGCAAGATATAATCATCCAAATAGAGCTGTTGCAAAACCCCCCATACGGGCGTCAGGTTCACGTAAGCATCACCTTAGGTATCAGATGTCTCATCACCATCCGGATCACATACTTACTGCTATGAAGATACATATATCCAACTGAAGTTGTGGGCCCCCTATACAGGCGTTAGGCACACAAAAGCGTCACCGTGGGCTAAATGTCTCGTCACCTCACGGATCACACACTTGCTACTTTAGGGAATCCCATCCTATTTCTCATCAAGGATTCAACTGTGTTAATCGACATTCAAATCCTACATATTGATGTTCTCGCAACATAGGATACGAACAAGATAAATGCAAGCAGGTGATCAATCCACAAGCACACATCGACGATTAACAATGAAATGAAAGATTATATACATGTCATGGAATGTTTAACAAAAGGACATGAGAGCATGGGCAGTGGGGCTAGTCCTTGCACCCCAGTAAAAAGAAACTACTCGCTCATGGTGAGAGGAACAAGAATAATAAGAGAGAGAGAAGTTTCCGCCATGAGCATGGTGAAGAAGATTATCGCAGCTCAGTGGAGAAATGGTCTTCTACACAACGTCAGAGCAGATCTGGAAGAAGAGAGAAGAACACCACAGAAGATAGGGTAGATCTTCTCTCTCCACCTTCTTCTTCTCGTAATCCTCGCTCACAGTAGGAGGATTAGATCATGGATGAGATGGCGGCGTAGAAATGGCGTAGACGCAGCAGATCTAGATCCAGATCTGAACGAGGTGGCTTGCAGATCTGAGTCTTCACTCCAGATCTGGGTGAACAGGCCGCAAAACCACCACGGGGGCAGGTTCTTGGCTATGGAGATCGTCTCCTTAGGCCCAGGACAGTCCTACAGCCTAACGACGTCTGGAGATGATCCTTTGATGGGCTGGAGTCATGTTCTATTTATAGGCAGATTCACACTGACTTAAATTTGTGACCTCCATAAGTTTGCAGCAGGTCGCGGCTTTTTGAATGCCGCGGTCGTGGCTTTTTGCACGGTCACGGTCCGTTCTATCTTGGCCAACAGGCTGTGCTTTTCTTTTGTTAATCATGTGCCTAGGTCACGTTTGTGTGCAGCAACCGCGGTTGCTACTGTGAAGGTGGGTGGGGTCGTGGATGCCAAAGCATGGACGGGCACCCCTAGACGCTTGAGTAGGCAACATGTGGATGCACGGTTGTCGTCTGCTGCTGCAATGAAGGGTTTCAGATGAAGGTACGATGGCTGATGGTCGAGGAAGGAGGCAGAGCCGTGGGTGCACTGTTGCTGCAGCTAGGGTTAGCAAAGGTAGAGGGAACGAGGCTGCTGTGATGTGCAGGGGGGGTCGTAATTCCTTTTCTATGGTCGCGGTTATGGGAGGTGCAGAGGTCATGATTACTTGGATCGGTCATGCCTTTTCTGTAGGTCGTGATGTTATGGATCTCGGACAGGTGTTCACGATCTTGACAAGGACTAGGTCGTGGCTTCATTTTGCCGCGGTCGTGGCAAGGAAGCAACATGTCAGGATATTTGGACGCCGCGGTCGCGATTGTTGGGAAGGTAGGTCGCAGGCGCGATCATGGAATCGCGGACAGGTGTCTGCGGTGTTTTGCAGGTCGTAATTGTTGTGGCGTGCTCGCGATGATGAGGTCTCGGTTCCCTTGCTGCCTTCGGTCGAGACTCTTGGAGTCATGGTTGCGATCATAAGGAACTACAGCCATGAGGAGGAGGGGAGGTTGTGGGTTGGAAGGATGAAGCGGTAGAGCTAAAGATCGCGATCAGTGGAGGGATGATCACAGTCTGTGGCTGGGGGGGAGCAAAAACTGCGGACAGGTGGCTAAAAGAAAATCGTGACCGAGCTGCATTAACCGCGGTCGGGGTTAGGGTTTAAGATGAAGAAGGATCGCAATCCCTGTTTGTTGGCTGGAGCAACAGGTTATACAGGGCCCCCAAGTAGATTTATGGGCTGACAAGATCAGGCCCAATGCGCAATTTGACCTGCAAGAAAGGGGATAAAAATTCAATAAAAATAGGGATAAATCTGATTAAGCCAATATAAGTTGCATATAAGAAGATAAGGCCAATAAAAGCTCATTAAAGCAATTAAGCCGAATAAATGCACATATTAGAAGATAAAGCCAATAAATGCATGAATATAACCAAAACTGGGCTAAAAGAGATGATTGAACTAAGATGAATATGCATTCATCATCAACCCCAGTTCAACCAAGCTGATATGGGGAATCCAACTTTCCAAAATATGTTTGGACAGTTTATGGAAGCTATGACCCATATGACGGATAGGATGCCATTACCTGCACCCAGGGCACCAACCCATGATGAAAGACATGGAGCCGACAAGACTTTTGAACAGCTTAGGAGGGTAGGAGCCATAGAGTATGCTGCTACAGCCGACCCAGCAGATGCTGACCTATGGTTGACTGAGCTGGAGAAAGCCTTCAGAATCCTCATGATTCCTGATGATGAGAAGGTGAGGCATGCTATATATCTCCTAAAAGGGACTGTTGGCCACTGGTGGACCATTGAGGAAGGCAAAAGACCTGGTGTTGTGATCAGATGGGATGAATTCTGCCGTGAATTCGTCGCTAGATACTTTCCCATGACGTATCTAGATGAGAAAATCTCTCAATTTGAGAGGTTGAGGCAAGGGAAAATGAACATTAGCGAATACGAAGCTAGGTTCATGGAACTTTTATGATTTTGTCTGCATATGTCATCTATAGATGAGGAGAGAATTCGGCAATTCGAGAAGGGACTGAATGCTGAATTGACCACTCTAGTGTCTGCTCTAGAGAACCGGGAGAGGTTTGCCACTTTTGTGGAGTCTATAAGATGAATAGAAAAGTCTGTGATTGAGAAGCGACAAACCAAGGATAAAAAAGAGTACCCACAATTCCAAGGACATAGTTCTGGAAGTTTTAAGAAACCAAGGTATTCTGTGCCTACACCACCACCAAGGTTCAATACCCAGATGCAATGGACGTCAAGTAAGGGTAGAGGTCATAGTTTACCACCGAAGGGAGCTCACAGATCAGCCTCAATGTCTGTAACAGGACCGCCCAGACCATAGAGGGGAAATGTAACCTGTTATAGATGTGGGAGAGAAGGCCATGTGGTGAGGGACTGTCCTGAAAAAGTCAAGAATGTGACCCAACAACCGAGGTAGAGTCAGTAAGTCTCTCAGAGGCAACAGTCTAGTAGTGGTGCTAGAGGATGTGGACAAACATCCCAAGTCGGGTCATTGACATCCAAAAATCAAGCACATGGTCAACAATAAGCAACGACTAGATTCTATGCTATGAATCAACCCGAAGTAGTAGTCAACCCTCAGGTTGTGACATGTCAGATGGAGTTATTTTATTCTGATATGTCTTCATCCTGCTCCATGTCTGTATTAATTGATCCGGGTGCTACACACTCTTTTATCACTCGAGAAGTGATTCATGACTATAACATGATTTTCAGTCATAGAGCAGATAGCCTGTTGTTAGAAACACCTTTGCTGGGATATGTAGTATTGCGGGAAGTGTGTTCCCCCTGCAATCTTTCCTTTTCTGATCATCGCATTCGGCTGGATCTTATACCACTTGAAATGCATGGGTTTGATATAATTCTTGGGATGGACACCTTAGAAAATTATAAAGTTGTCTTGGATTGTGGTTCCAAGCAGGATGTGTTCACAGATAAAGGTGACACATGGATCTTTCAGGGAGAAAGAAAGATTCTTCCAACATGTCTTATGTCAGCTATGGTAGCTGAGAAGTTGATGAGACAAGGATGCTTTGCATTCTTAGCCCATGTGGTAGATACCACAATGGAGAGCCCTCATCTTTTTGAAGTTCCAATAGTCAGGGAATTTGAAGATGTATTTCCTGAAGAACTTCCAGGTGTTCCACCGCCCCAAGAGATTGATTTTGAAATTAATCTAATCCCGGGAACACAACCAATAGCACAAACTTTGTATAGAATGGCACCTGCTGAAATGGCAGAGCTTAAGAAACAACTGCAAGAGTTTCTTGAGAAGGGTTTTATCCGACCAAGTACTTCACCATGGGGTGCTTCGGTCCTCTTTGTTAAGAAGAAGGATGTGTCTATGCATTTATGCATTGACTATAGGCAGTTAAATAAAGTAACTATAAAGAACAAGTATCCTCTACCAAGGATTGATGACTTGTTTGATCAGTTGTGTGGTGCAACTATCTTTTCTAAGATAGATCTAAGGTCGGGATACCATCAGTTGCATATTAAGGAGAGTGACATACCTAAGTCTGCCTTTAGGACAAGGTATGACCACTATGAGTTCATAGTTATGTCGTTTGGACTAACTAATGCACCAACTGCATTTATGGAACTCATGAATAGAATCTTTCGACCTTTTCTTGATCAATGTGTATTCGTCTTTATAGATGACATCCTGATATATAGTAGAGATGCTCAACAACATGAGCAACATCTTCGTCAAGCTTTGACTTTGCTAAGAAAGCATAAGTTGTATGCTAAGTTTAGCAAATGTGAGTTTTGATTACCAGAAGTTTCTTTTCATGGATACGTAATATCTGCTACAGGTATTTGTGTTGATCCTAAGAAAGTAGAATCTGCCCTGTAATGGAAACAACCTAAGTCACCGATGGAGATATGCAGTTTCCTAGGACTGGCAGGCTATTACAGGAGGTTCATTAAGGACTTCAGTTCAATAGCTTTACCCCTAACTAAGTTGACTAGGAAGGAGATTCCTTTTGTCTGGGATGACAAGTGTCAACAATCTTTCCAATTGTTGAAGGAAAGGTTAACAAGTGCACCTATGTTAGTGCTACCTAAGCAAGGGAAGGGGTATATAGTCTTTTGTGATGCATCTAAGAATGGCTTAGGACGTGTGTTGATGCAGAATAAGCAAGTGATTTCTTTTGCTTCTCAACAGCTTAAGAAACATGAGGAGAATTATTCGACACACGATCTAGAGCTAGCTGCTGTGGTCCATGCCTTGAAAATCTAGAGACATTAACTCTATGGAGAAATATTCCAGATTTTCACAGACCATAAGAACCTAAAATATATCTTCTCACAACAGCATGAGCTAAACATGAGGCAACACCACTGGATGGAGTTAATCAAGGACTACGATTATACAATTGATTATCATCCGGGGAAAGCCAATGTGGTTGCTGATGCACTAAGTAGAAAATTAGCAACACCAGCCTTAAACAAAGCACAGTTGAACTCCCTGGTTTTCTCTAAGAGAGATATGCTTATCTCCTTAAGACAAGACAATGTACAACTTAAAGTATCATTGTTAGCCGAGTTATTAGTTGAGATGCACATAAAACCTTCTCTGAGACAGCAGATTAAAGAAGCACAACAGAATGATACTGTGATTCAACAGATTAGATTAGAGTATGGTAGTGAAAATGGGATGGTTTCCATGATTCAGATGATCAGGTAGTCTGTTACCATGATAGGATGGTAGTACCTGATGTTGATAACTTAGGGAAGTTAGTTTTGGAAGAAGCTCATTCTTCGATGTATGCCATGCATCCAAGAAGCACAAAGATGTATCATAACTTAAAAGATATGTATTGGTGGCCTGGATTAAAGAAAGATGTAGCTGAGTTTGTTATGCGGTGTCTGATGTGTCAGCAAGTTAAAGCTAAACATTAAAAGCCCACAGCAACAATGCAACCTCTACCAATACCGCAGTGGAAATGGGATCATGTAACCATGGACTTTGTGGTTGGTTTGCCTAGAATAGACAAAAGTCATGATTCCATTTGGGTGATAGTTGATAGGTTGACTAAGACAACACATTTCATTCCTGTCAAAACAACCTACACTGCTGAGAAGCTTGCAAAGATATACATAGATGAGATAGTGCGTTTGCACGAAGTTCCAACTACTATTATTTCTGATAGAGGTCCCCAATTTACGAGTCATTTTTGGGAGCGACTCCATAAAGCTTTGGGTACACAGTTAAGGTTTAGTACAACCTTTCACCCATAGACAGATGGACAGTCTGAGAGGACCATACAAACTTTGGAGGACTTGCTTAGAGCATGTGTCCTTCAGTTTATAGGAAGTTGGGATCTACATCTGAGCTTGATAGAATTTTCTTATAATAATAGCTATCAACACAATATTGAGATGGCACCATATGAGGCTTTATATGGTAGTCGTTGTAGATCTCCCTTATGTTGGTATGAAATAGGAGAATACCAACTCTTGGGTCCTGAGCTAGTTCAACAAACAACTGAGAAGATTAAAGTTATACAACAACAGTTGAAAGCTGCCCAGGATAGGAAGAAATCATATACTGATAAGCATCGCAGACCCTTAGAATTCCAAGTTGGAGACAGAGTGTATCTCAAGGTCTCACCTTGGAAAGGTATCCTTAGATTTGGAAAGAAGGGAAAGTTAGCTCCTAGATTTATGGGGCCTTATCCAATCATTGAGAGAATGGGAAAGGTAGCCTATAAGCTGGAGTTACCACCTGAGCTGCATAGATTGCATCTGGTGTTCCATATTTCCATTTTGAGGAAGTGTCATCCTGACACAGAGTTGGTTCTGCAACCTATGGAGGTAGAACTAAATGATGATATATCTTATGTTGAAGGACCTGTGTTGATTCTTGACAGAAGAATCAAGAAGTTGAAAAAGAAAGACATTTGTCTTGTAAAAGTTCTCTGGCATCACCGTGGCATTGAAGAAGCTACATGGGAGCTAGAGGAAGAGATGAGGAGGAAGTACCCTTCTCTTTTCTCTTGATGTTTTCGTTGATGATTTCGGGGACGAAATCCTTGTAAGGGGTGGATAAACTTGTAACATCCCTGACCTGGGTTATGTTTTAACCCTAGGTGTTTTGTTTAATAAAAGTTATTATATGCTTGCTCTTATCTTTTGAAAAGTAATTATGTCTCAAGAGGAACTTACATTGCAATTTTAGTCCTTTTTGAATATTGTTGAAATCAATGTTTTGCTTATTTTGGACTAAAGTACAAATTACCCAAGTTGAGGGGTTTATTTGCAAATTGTGCATGATAATATGTTCCTCATGTGTTGAAGCATCATAAGAGTGAAGATGATGCAGATGTATGGCTTGTGATAGCCTGAATACCAAGAACGAGCTGATAAAGCAATGTTTGTGCATTAAGACCTAGTTTTGGTGTAATGTGCAATTTACCCAAAACCTAGGGTTCAATATGCAAAGTACCACTTCAAAATGGTCCCTACTGTTTCTTGGGATCATGTGGAGAAAAGAAAATGAGAGGGGCGTCTCATTTGTATCTCTTTGAAGGAGAGAGAATCTTGATAATAAAATAATCAAGATTTAAGCATAATGGAAACCTTAAGTCAAATTAACGCAAAAATAAATACAATAATTGAAGTACCTTAAACCAAAAATTTAAATGGTTGAATTCATATATGTGTGGACGTCCTTGTGCTTTGCAAGGGCCATGAAATATCTCAACGAGGTGAAAAACCCACTCACATTATTATAAGAAAAAGAATATCCACTTATGGATATTACTATTAAATGGATTAAGGTGCTTAATTTGCTTTTCTTTAGATTGTGGATAATTGAGAGGAATAAGAGGAAATTAGGATAGCCTCGTCTCTAGGAAAGAGAAGGGGGAAAGTGGCAAGGGAATTGAGGAGATAATTCCTACTTTCTCTCTCTTAATTGAATATTCAATAAAATTCACATATAAGCTCATTTATCCATAGAGTGAAAGGATAATTCCGAATTTACTTCCACCCTTTGCTTGAAAAACGACCAAGGAATCTTTGAAGGACCAGGAGGGAGACCCCCAACTTGTTGGTAATCTTATTGACCTTCTTTCATCTTGATTTCATGGTGGAAATAATAAATCAATGCATAATTTCTTCTTTTCTTCACTCCATCTTCAACCCTAGCCAATCTTTTCACTCCAAAACTTGAGAACGAGCCTTGGGGGAGTTGCAATATCTTCTTCCACCATTTTTGACGTGAAGCTCCAAGCTTTGAAGCTCAATTGAAGGCGGGTTATATAACTTGAACCCTTATTCATTGTTATTGAACTCAATTTCTCAATCAATTATGTTCAATTGCTCTTCTTGCAATTCCTTTGATTAGTTGATGCAACTACCATGATAATGGAAGTAGTTTTCGATGGAATAAGGCTTGATGATTATGAAATCATCTTAGGCACACTTTCCAATAAATTTGAGTTGCAAACGGTTTTGGACCTTTGGTCCAAACGGTTTTACAAAACCGTTTGGAGACCAAACAGTTTACAAACCGTTTGGTGAATTGAGTCCCAAACCGCATGAGAGTGTTGACCATTTGGATGGGTTGACTATTTGAGGTCTGAACCCTAGTACATGTTGGATGATGATCCAATGGATCCAATTCATTGATTAAATGTATGGACAATCCACCAATTACAACCCTAATCGATTTGTTGGAGGTCCCATAAATTGATCCATTCGATTTCAAGAATTTTTGGGTCAAACGGTCTAGAGACCGTTTGAGCCCAAATGGTCTTGAAACCATTCGGGATAAAATGGTTTCAAAACCATTTGGTGATCCAATGGTTGAGATTTTAGGGTTGGAGATCCAAGAGCCAATAATTGCTGAACTTCAATAACTCAATTGATTGAAGGTTTCTATGAAGCAAATCATGCTCAACCAATTGATGGATGTACCTAATGAACCCTTGCAGTTTTGAGACTGATTTTGCCCAAATGGTCTTGAGACCGTTTGAGTCCAAATGGTCTTGAAACCATTTGGGGTCAAACGGTTTCAAAACCATTTGGAATCAAACAGTTTCAAAACTGTTTGGTGATGAAACCTCAAAACCGAATAAAGGTCAATTGTGATTCAATCATTTGGAAATTGAAGGTGATACTTGTTCCAATGATCCAATGATTGATAGTAATGACAATCAATGATAGGTACAAAGGTTGAATCCCTAAAGTACCTAATTGATTAATACCTTTAAAGGGATAACCCTAATTGCTTATAAAAAACAATAACTTAGTACATTATGTCAATCATAGTTGTATGTACTTGATTGAAGGGTTGATATAACCTAATCAAGTTGAGAGGATGTTAGAGAGGAAATCATACATGAATATGATTCATGTGGTGATTAAGGGTATGATCCTCAGCAAAGAGATCATAAAACCCTAATCATGAGCATAAACCCTAATTGACAAGATTATTGAACCCTAACCCTAATCCAGGGTAAGGAAGTAAACCCTAATCCAGGGTGAAAATATGAGTAACCCTAATTTAGGGTAATGTGATGCAAAACCCTAATTGGGATGAATAGTAAACCAATTATGGGTAATGGAAAATAATACCCTAATTGGGATGAATAGTAAACTCTAATTGTGGGTTATTGAATGTAGACCCTATTCTGGGGTGAAATTTATGTGAAATCCTAACTTAGGGTGATTTTATGAGAAACCCTGATGTTTGATGTGATGTGGAGCTCAAATCCAGGGTGATGCTATGTAATGTTGTATGAAACCCTAATCTTGGGCAATATGGTGATAAACTATAACCTTGATCTAGGTAATGGGATGAATGTTCCCAAATGACATGAAATGGGAAACCCTAACCCTAGTAAGGGAATAGTGGTGTTACCCTTGAATAGTGAATCCATATTTGTTCTGCATGGTACTAATATGTAATTGAAGTTACTGTTATCATCTGCACTAACCATGCAGGTATTCTGAAATGGTGATCATGGTCGGGTATGAGCTATGATGTTTTATTCATTATTGTTTATTGGGCCTTGTGTGCCATAATATGCCTTGCTGCCTGATAAGAGGTAACAAGAGAGTTAATGATCCTCAAGTGCCATGAGTAATGCTTGTATAGCAAGTACCATGTTTACCTTGGTCAGATGACCTGAAGGTGATAGTTACCTGGAAAAGTGGTAACAATGCTTAATGATGAGCTAAGGGTTTGAATACCCAGAACCATATGATTATGGTAATGAGATTGTGAAGGGATGAGAATTGCCAGTATTGAAATGAGGGACTTAATTAGTATTGTCATAATAAGTTATGTTTAAGAACATGGCTGATGCTAAAAGAATATTATAATGTACTTAATCAATCAAGTGAAATCTGTTCATGTAGTGCTCTGACCATAGATCCAATATCGTCAGTAGTTGGTGATGGTGAAACAAGTTTTCCTAAGGGATTTCCTGGAGTTCACATATTTTGAATATGCGGGGGTAAATGGGCAAAAATATCCTTATGTCCTGGTGAAGAGATTGATGGAAGGTAAACATTAAACTTCTCAATCCTTCATGTGTCGGGATGGATGTATCACAAATCTCCTGATGGTTGGGATGGATGTATCACTAATCTCCCAATGATATTCAATGTCGGGTCGATGGAGATAAACATTAAATCTCTCGATTGCCGATGAGAGTGCAATTGACGTTGTAACTCTATAGGGAAGTTGCCAGTATACACTAGAAAGCTATATTGAGCAGTTGACATAGTCCTGCTTGTGGTCCCGTACTGATTGGGATGTGGGAGGTCATGGGAATCTGACTCTTCCATTGAACTATGTATGGTACCGATTCCAATTTAGCAATGGTCAGTTGGAGTATGAGCGGTATACCTCATCTCCTCAGAGCTTAAGTATGTTTTTAAAAATGTAATCATCCGTGTAGCGTATTTGCATAAGACTGAAATACAAGAATCACTGGTTGATGATTATCTTGCTTAACATATCCTAGAGGGATAAATGTTATACATGTCCTATAATTCTTTATTGAATTTTAGACATGCTGTTTTATCAAGTTACAACTAATAAGCTCAAGTAGGAATGTTGCTCTAATCTGCTTTAAATAAGTGAATTATTTAATGTTGATTATGTTGATTCCCCTGCTCAGTTTATTTCTATTAAACTGCAATAATAATGTTTTCGGCGAAGAGTTATATCTCCTGCTGGGACAATTTTTATAGTTGTCTCACCCCCGTGGGATCCAATGTTTTTAGGTAAACGTCGACAAAGAGGCAGAAACCCCGTAGCAGGGGAAGAGCAGTAGTAACAACAGGGACAACAGTAATCCTACAGGTGGAAATACTGGCTGTCAAGCTATGTCAATAGAGTCCTATGTGTCATCTCTGTACTCTCAGGTCCTAGGAGTCAGTAGATAGTGTTTTTATAATCGATCTGAAATTTTGGTTTGAATGTCTCGAGGATTTTGTTACTTATGCTTTTATCAAAGCAAAGTGATGTATATATATATGTCTCGAGAAAGAGAAGGTACATGGAATGTACAATGTGGACCAGTATGTAAATATAATACTTTGGTTCTTATATAAAGAGTTTTCCTAAAAATGGATCTCTTGATAAATGGTTTTAAATTTTAGTGATTTTCAGTAATCTGTTGTTAATGACCGGTTTCGCATTAATCTTAATCGATGTTTGGCAACGAACGTCTCAGGGACGAACCCCTTCTCCATATATCCAACAGACCCAAAAGTTCGATTCAAATTCTAACACAAGGATCGCGTGATGCATAGAAAAAATCAGCAACTATGGAAAATCATTGCGTTAGAGAAATAATAAGCATGATTAGGGATTTAAACCATAGGAAAAGTTCCCAAGATCATTTGAGGGGTCAAATGAGGTCTTTTTTACTTCAAATTTGGTCTACATAAAGGGCATAGAACAATATTGTGTGGTAAATTTCTGATACTGGTTATCAAAAGATGAATTCTTAGTAAACTATAATTAGTATCATTTATGTACATCTAATGACTTACAGTTGATCCCTAATAGATGCAACTTTTCTTTTTGGAGTCAATTAGGGTTAATTGATAATGAGAATACATTAAGAATATAGAGAGTGTGCATCCCATATAAATTTTGACTTATTTGAATATTATTATCACTGAATTAAATACCATCATAAAAGGGAGAGAAATATATATTATGTTACACATTCTTCTATACTAATCAAAGGAAATTTTTGATGTACTTGGTTATTTGAGATCCAAAGTTTGAAAAGACACACAAATTATTTTTAATCAGAATGTGGGATGTTATAATACTACCCACCTTATAGGAATTTTATCCATTGAGTTCAATTATTCTACCCACCTTAAGGTTTTACATATTATATGTATACCGACCCTCTAATATTTATCTTAATGTCTCTCTAGCATACTTAAGATATGACCTACTCATGGTTAATAGAATTGCATGAGAACTTGATTAACTTGACATGATTTCATATTAGACTAGATTTTTACTTGACTTGTATTGTCACTCTCTTAAATGCACCCATAATGCTTAGAAGGTCGGTTAAGGCTGGCATAAGGCCGATTAAGGTTCACATAAGGCAGTTGAGACTTTCATAAGGCCAGTTAAAGGATCATGTAAGGCTGGTTAAGGCCCACATAAGGTACCCACAGAGCTCATAAGGCCAACTAAATCTCACATAAGGCTGATTAAGGCTCACACAAAGCTCATAAGGCCAATTAGGGCTCACATAAGGCTAGTTAAGGCTCACATAAGGCTCCCATAGATCTCATAAGGTCAATTAAGGCTCACATAAGGCCAGTTAAGGCTAACATAAGGTCTTCACATAACATGATTTAGAGGACTATTGCAACATAGGATTATTTCTTCTACTTAAACATGGTTATCAGGATAATATGATTAATTATCATAGTAGTGATTCATAGTGTTCCAAACAGGTCAGTAGAAACATCAATTTATACCATGCACATAATTTTCATGAGCATAAGTTGAGTAATAGCATAATTTCACTTTAATTGAGTAATCACAAATACTTAAGAAAATAATGTAAACCACCAACTCTAACATTATACTCAGTGCACATGATCCACTCACTTATGTCAAATTATCTATCCTTCCTATGCATGCTTGGTCTGACTATGTATCTAATTAGGTCTAGGTGACTATGTTTCTCAAACTTTTAGTGATGACTCTTGTTTTCTTTGTCACCTTCGGATAAGTTCCCGCCGGTCATATATTTAGAGGTGACATGTCTTATCACACTTATATTAGAACCTATCTAGTACACATGTCCCACACCATATGCATTCAAAAGGGCAAGATAAGCATGATAATATATTTATATACATGTAATATTTCTTTCTAAAAAAACCCATCGTGTCCCATACCATAAATGTGTGAGAAAGAGAGAGAATATTATATGCACTTCTAGAGCTAACATAAAACTCAAAAACATATAGGTACATAACCCCAATCCTTGTCTAAACTTCTATTTCATGTATACTCATCTACTTTAATTTCAAATATCTTTCATCGATTTCTTCTATACCTAGGTCTATAACATATGAAGCGGAATTTTTCCCGATGGCCATCTACTTCTTTGCTCCGATACCATTCATGTAACACCCAACTTGTGAATACATATAATAAGTGAGTGAAAGCATTTAAATTTTGAAGGGGTGTCACATCACAATACTCATTGCAAATAAATAAATAAATCACCATACATTATCTTGAAAATATTCACACATTGTTCTTGGAATATGAAAACTACAACAAACTTCTTCATAAAATAGAATATGTAATATCTCAACATGGAATAACTAAAACATATGATAAATCATTATAAATCTTAGGATCATCTAAGGTAAATGGCACCCCACTAAGGCTGAACTCCTAATATGTCTTAAGATGCATGGCCCTTGCTTAAGCTCCCTTATTCTTTCCTCTTCAGTGGACATCACGTCCCCAACCATGCATGTAATAGAAACACATTATATTAAGCAACATTGAGTATTATTATGAAAAAATAATAACTTGGAAATAAGGGAAACATAAAATCAATTGAGTTACAAACTTGGGTTCTGTTGGTTAAATTGGACATTAGCTTATCCTCTATTTTGATGATGATAAACATTTCATTCTTGTGGATCGAACTTGCTACTTGAGTATATCAGGGTTCAAGGAGATCACACTTAATGGATATATGAAGTTAATATGCTCAAATGCTTATATTTACATGTTCGTACAACTTGTAATAACTTGTACAAATGTATATTGTGCAAGTACCTAGAAGTCATGTAAAATCAAGCTTGATATTTTCCCTATCCACCTAGAACCCTTAGTTAGAATCCTCCTTAGAGTTTAGAGTCCTTATTTTCTCATAGAAAAGTTATTTGATAGGTTTTCCAAATATTTGCAATCTCAATTCTAGTAAATTCTTCAGTCGAGAAACTAGTCGACCAAAAATTCTCGATCGAGAATCACCTAGGTCGAGGAGTCAGAGCACCATCAAAATCTTATACATTTGTGCTCTAAATCACTTTCGGTCGAAAACATTATCAACCCACACATCTTCGATCATATAATTATTAGACCAAGTAGTTGGTAATTGAGGCTAGCCGTTGGAATAGATGTGCATTCAACTCAGGCTCGGTCAAAGAAATTCTCAACCTAGACATGGTCGGTCTAAAAACTTGTCGATCGAACTGGGTTCGGGACTAATTTCTAGAAACAACTAAATTAGTCATTGCACCTACCATTAACTCGACCAAAATGGCTAATCATCCACTAAGAACCCTCTAGACACTTCCCCAAAGTACCCTAGTCACCCACAATCCATTCTTACAAATAGAGGTGACCTTAGGACACCAAAACACACAAGTTACACTTGAG
Source organism: Alisma plantago-aquatica (assembly GCA_963693085.1). Lineage (NCBI taxonomy): Eukaryota > Viridiplantae > Streptophyta > Magnoliopsida > Alismatales > Alismataceae > Alisma > Alisma plantago-aquatica. Next base: position 1,243,893,618 of record OY856409.1, read on the forward strand.
CAATCCTTTTAGAGAGCAAACAAGCTGAATTACAGTTGCCATCTTCTTCATCGAGCTCTAAGTTAGTGTCCTATACCTACAATATCCTAGCCACCACCCAACAACATCCATCCTAAGTGGTTAGGAGATCTAACACTTGATACATGATCAAAACATTGTATTACATTGGTGTAGTCTTTCTTATTCCAATCTATTTATCCAAGTTGATGTAATATTGCTCCTTGACTACTTCAAGTGTGGGAGGTTGTCTGAGGGAGCTTACTCGGAGCTATGTCAAGGCATGAAGGCTGCTCCTAGGTGATTGCAGCTACTTCAGGGTGTGAAGGCTCTCCTAGGCGATTGCAGCTACTTCAGGGCGTGAAGGCTGCTCCTAGGCGATTGGAGCTACTTTAAGGTGTGAAGTTTGCTCCAAAGTGATTGATGCTACTTCAAGGAGGTGAAGGCTATGTCAAGGTGGTGGAGGTGGATCATCACCCTCTCCTTGGGTTCTCTTCCACATCTCTGTAAAGAAGAGGTTGTGGTGAAGTGATTGTATTTTATTGTAATTCCTTGAGAGGTAATGAAATTGGTCACTTACAAAACCTCAAGTGGGGATAATTGGGTAGTGGACTGACATCCTCGATTTGAAGGGTGGAACCACTCTAAATTGTGAGTCTCTTCCTTGTGTTTCTCTCCTTCTTGCAATTTAAGTTTTAAATTAACTTTAAAATTATCAAAAGCTTTATTCACCCCCCTATAGATCTTTCAATTAGTATTAGAGCAGGTCTTCAAGGAGCTCCCACGAGTCTTGAAGCATGGGGAAAAACTTGCTTAGTAACCTCAACCTTGAAAAGATGTATGTAATCATGCCACAACCGTTCAATCGCTCCAACTACACCTATTAGAAAAGGTGGATGCAATTCTACTTCTAAGGGATAAGCTTGGAGATATGGAGAATGGTGATGCATCCATATGAGCTTCCAACTATAGAGTATGATAAATGGGATGCTGAGACGGTAAAGAAAGTTCAACTCAATGCCAAGGCTGTAAGCATTTTATATTGTTCAATATCTGTTGGTGAATCTAATCACATATCTTTGTGTGAAACTGCTTATGAGATTTGACATAAACTTTCGATTACACATGAAGGCACCGTTCAAGTTAAGAATACTAAAATTAATATGCTTAAGCAAAAGTTTGAACAAATTTGTATGATGTCTAATGAATCTATAAGTGAGATGTACGCTAGGTTTTCTTCTATCATCAATGGCTTGAATGCTTTGGGCAAGCACATTAGTGAAGAGGATCAAGTATCTAAGATCCTAAGATCATTGCCTCCAAAGTACAATCCAAAGGTGACAACCATTGAAGAAGCAAATGATCTCATCAAATTGATGATGGAGCAGCTCATTGACAACCTTGAGACACATGAGGTCACTCTTAAAGAAGAAGAAAGAGTGGAGGCTAAGCTCCAAAAGGGGAGAAGGAAGGACATCACATTAAAGGCTACAACCAGAGCTCAATCAAAAGTCATCACTTAAGAAAGTGACGAGACAAGTGAAGGAGATGATGAAGAGGATGCACTCAATAAAAATGGTAAGAAATATAGAAGGTATAAATCTAACACAAAATCTAGTGCTTCTTCTTCTTCCTTAGGTGCTTTGAATGTGGCAAGAAGGGACATGTGAAGAATGAGTGTCATAAAATCAAGAAGGGTAAGAAATCTACTTTTAGGAAGAAGGACGAGGGAGACAAAGCTTATACAGCGGCTTGGGATGAATCAAGTGATGACAGCAAAAGTGGAGATGAATCAAGTGATGACAGCAAAAGTGGAGATGAAGAAGTGGAATGTCCCATGTGGCTAAGGAAAATGAAAATGAAGACTCAAATGAGGTAGATCTCTTTGAATTATCTTGATTTGATATAATTAATAGTCTTGAAGAAATTCATACTAAATATGTTGATTGCAAAAGAAAATAAAAAAAAAACTTTCTAAAATTGATGATGAGTTGCATGCTAAACTATATGATCTTCTAAAAATGAAAGTCTTAGTTCTGAAAATGATATTTTGAAAGCTTCTCTTGATGATTATAATGCCAAGTTACTTGTCTTAGAAAATAAAAATGATCTTCTTTCTCAAGAAAAAGTTGAATTACTTGCTAAGATAGATGATTATTAAACTCAACCTATTTTATACACATGTGGATTATGATATCATTATTAGAGAAAGAGATACCTTACTTTCATATTTAACTCAAGCCAATCTAGATATTACAAAGAAACTTGCTAAGTTGATGAATTACAAAAGTATATTGATAGTTTAAAACATGATGATATCCTTGATAAAATATTAAAAAACACTTCCGGACAGGTTGGGAGAAGGGGCCTAGGATATGTACCCAAAGAAAAATATTATCAAAAGCCTAGATTCAAAAAAGCACAAGCCCCTAGAACCAAGACCATCTATGCGTCCAAGAACAATATAGCACATACCCAAAGGCTTTGTTTGGTTCGCAGGAAGTGTGGACCGGATTAGATGCACATCATGTACATCTCAGTTTCGTACGTTTGGGTAGTAAAAAAATGGCTCCGGAAATCAATCCCGGTGGAATCCACATCCACTCTATGCCGGATTAAAAAACGGTACGTGTCTATGTGGATTTAGTTAATCCGTCGCTCCGTGCGAAAAGCCCATCGTCTCTCAGTGTGTTTCACGGACACTACTTACGCTGCTTCCTCCAACAACCACATGGGGCGGCAAGGGGTGCAGGGTCCACGACGGAAATGCCAAGTTGGAGGGGACGACCGCGGACCGATCAGCAGCCGACTAACTGCGGCTGTGGTAGCAGAGCCAAACAGAGATCCCCGCTTCTCAATGTGCTACTGATGGTGGTGTCGGTGCTGAAACAGATGCCTCCAGTGAGCGCCGCCGGGCGTGTGCGATGCCATCGCTATTTGTGGGATGATGGAGTTGCGTTCTGTTGGTTGTTAAAGTTTACTTTTCAAAACTAAACAAAACAGTAAATGGATTACAAAAAGATGGTTGATTTCAAATATGGAAGGATATTTAAGATTTTACCAACATATCATATCATAGTATAAAATAAGAGCACGAAATTTAAATATACTAAGCATTTGTTTTAAAGGAGAGTTGTATGTTGCACTTTACCTCTCAGTGCAAGTACAATGATCCTAACTCGATACAACATCCTCATGTATGAATTTTGTTTTGGATCACAAACCTACTCCTCAACTCCATAATTTCCACTCTCATGGTATATGAGGAGTTGCCAAGAGAGTATCTCCTTACTCTCCTAACTATCTTCTCATATCAAGAAAGAAAGCATAAAATATGCACACATAGTGGTCAGCCATATATGCAAGAAGCAAGAAACCAGTACTCACAAGGTAGAAAAATAAGAAACTTAGTATTTAGTACGAAATTATCATGTTCCATATATACTATGACATGGGAGTTACTCTCCCATGTCCAAGAAAAAGAGTTTACTCATTTATGATGATATACAACAAAAAATATGCAGAATTTTCAGAGTTTAACATGGTTTAGAGTAGGAAAAGCTAAGAGAACCAAAAGTGTAATCCAAGAAGAATAGAATTCCAGCTTGGGGACAAAATTCTACTCCTACAGCTGCTCCAAACCGGACAAACTTCCCTCTCGAGAAGCTTGATGGAGAGAAGAAGCTCTGCAGCACCTTTGGAGAAGAAAATGAAGAAGAAGGGAAGAAGAATGGAGGTTCTTTAGCAAGAAACCATCTTCTTCCACCCAAAATTACCCTCCTTTGCTCTGAAATTGCTCTTGGACAAAAGACTTTCGCAATATGACCCTTGATAACCGCTCCATAGGATAGTCTTGTCTTTAAAAATGAGAGAAATTATATTTCAAATTTGCTGAAATTGACAGAGACACAACGTGTCTTCTTTGGGACACATCGTGTCCTGGTCTTCGACGTTTGCTCCAAGTGTAAGGCACACATCATGTCTGAACTAAAACACGACGTGTACATTATCAGAATCATAAGGATCGACTCTGAATTCCTAGGTACACGTCGTGTCCTTTGTGAACACGTCGTGTGCTATTTCTTTTCAGCAGGAAGTATGGCAATCGCGCACGCCGTGTGTGATGTTGTTTCAGCAGAAATGGAACTCTAAATGTCTGCAAGGTGTGGAGAAGCCTAAATGATGTCAAAGTTGAGTTGAGATATCTCCAATATGATCCTTTTCAAGCATATCTGTAATACACATCAGGCGATAAGTAAAATAACGAAAAGGTGGCAAGAATAATATGAATAGAGGGTATATGAAAACAAAATGAACTGAATTTGTGTGTGAAATTATATAAGAAGTTGATGTGGAAAGTACACAATAAATCCCCCTAAGCTTGAACCATTGTTTGTCCTCAAGTAAAAAGAGCACAACCACACAAATGAAGGAAAATTCAAGCTCATGCATGGATTAAATGAAATGAAGATGTGCAATAAACTCAACCAACTATGTACATTAGGTATATATTCATAGCTATCATCTCAATTTAAACATCCAAGATAGAAAAGTTTTAGTTCATCAATGGTGGTCACAAATTAAGCGAAACAATCAACTAAACAACATTAAACATGATTTGGATAATCAAGCCAAACAAGTAGTGGATGTATAACACAAAATTTTCAGCTATTATGGATATAAATGATGAAATTTTAGCTAACTTTAACAATCTCAGTTGTACTCTCTTCTCAAAAAGATATGATAATGACTTTTTGGAATTCTGGCACTCGAATGCTAATTTAGGCTTATGCGCACATGGAGTGCCGGTTGGGTTATTATTTTTACCCTCTTTTGATTTCATACCACCTAACCATCATTGTCAGATTGGACTCACACTAGGCTAACATGATATGTGGGATGTAAGACATCTTTTATTGGGTAAAGGGAGAAAAGGATAAAAGAACTTTTTTCACAACACAAGAGAGTCAACTAGAAAGTTAAGTTAACAACATTCCATTCATTATTTTGCAAAATTTTCACTGAAAAATCGATTGTATATGCACCAAGGGTTTGGCAAGAGTATCCCGTATTCTAAATAGTGTTGTAGAGTTAATTTATTTGCTAAAATATGAGACCGTTACATATATTTAGCAATCAAAGATGTGAAAATTGAGAGTTCAAGCTACAATTACAAATCAAGATCATGTACATGGGGAATTTTATTTTCCATTTGATTCATGCATGCTCTTTACTAATTCTTTCATATGGACAAAAGAAGTACAAGGGACGAGATGGTTCAAGCATACAAGGTACAAGAGTTCATTCCATCACAATAGCCTCATTTCATATTAAACTTGTCAAGAAAGAAAAACAGAACATAAAACAAAATGAAATAAATGACTGACATGATTAATACTAATACTACATTATGAGCTGTTTGCACCCCCCTCCAAGCTTGAATTCTGCAGTATCCTCACTGAATCAATCAAACTCATGGAGGTAACAATCGGATATTTATAATGGATAAAACAAAAAAGAGGGGTCAGCGCCCCCGTGGTCCGACGGAAAAAACTGGCTGACAAAATCATCATCATGAACGTCCATTGGCGTGTGCTGCGGGGAGGACTCAGGCTATTGAGGTGGCGGCAGATGATACGACTATAGGATGGAGTAGTGGCCATGTAAAATGTGCCACGAATCCATGCGGTGGACCATGTCGTGCATCACAGTATGCTACGTACCTACCTGAACCAGACGACCGTCAATGTGATCAAAACACTGCTACACATAGTCATATAGATTCCTTACATCAGACATCACCCATGAGTACTTCGTATGTGTGTCGGTGGAGCAGAAGGGGGTGCCTTAGTATCATCAGCAACTCTAGATGCATCTACTTCTTCCTCAGTGTTCAGTATGACCTTCCAGTTGTCTTTGTTCTCTAATGTGATCCACTCAGGATCTGGAATGTCGATGTATTGATCATCATTGAAGAATTGCCAAAACTTGGTGTCACTGTTGGAAACTCTTGAGATCAACCCTACAGAAAGAAGGTACTAAATGTCTATCAGGTTTCTACCTGGTACAACCTCAAGCTCTGCTCAGGATCTGGAATGTCGATGTACTAATTATCATCGAAGAATTGCCAAAACTTGGTGTCACTGTTGGAAAATCTTGAGATCAACCCTACATAAAAAAGGTACTAAATGTCTACCAGGTTTCTACTTGGTACAACCTCAAGCCCTGTCAAATCAACATCTGGCTTCTGTACTATTAGAGTAATCAAACCACCACACATTATCTCATCAGCATCCCTCTTGTTCACTTTCTTAATGTCTAGGAAACGTGTAAGAATATAATAAGCATCATTAATCTGATGATCATACATCATTCCCCACAAAAACAAAAATCTTACTTTCCAACAACCCCTTGGGTTTATTTCTTAGCAAACACTCTAGTCCTAAGAAGGCAGTGCATGTACCGAAAAATAGAGTTGTAGATAGCGGACGCTCTGGCTTGCTTAGCTTCATGGTGTTCCTCATCCGATATCTCAAACTAAAATTTGTCAATGTGAAAAATAGGTCGATAACTAATTGCCCCGTCATAGTGGCACTCCAACAACTCACAAAAATGCCTAAAGGTAAGATTAAAACCACGATCCAAAATCCAGAAACAAATAATACCATAAGGTTCCAACTTCTTTTGTGGGTCTTGCTCCGTGGTGAGCGTCATCAAAAATTCATTGACTAAGCGGGGGTAAGTATTTGATACCATACATCAAATGTAGCTTAGCCCCAAGTCTTGCAGGAGCATGAGAATTTCATCCTTGAATCCTAGAGTTATGAGAGTCTCCTCGTAGACGAACCACGTCAAAAGCACCCTCCTTGCAATAAGAAACTGATATGTCGGGTCTTCCTCAGGAGTGACCCAAAATTGAGTGGTAGAGATGTATGCTGGTGCTTGGGAGGAGCTGGCACCATACTTGCGATTCAATGTTTGCTTAACAGGTGCCATTTTCTACCAATGGCTTGAAACACATCGTGTTTTGGAATGGACACGACATGTGTGGATGCATAATTTCGACTGAATCAGCAAAGCACATGGCATGTGCGAAAAGGAACACGGCATGTGTCTGGAGAATTTCTGCAGAATGCAGATGGAGACGGTGGCTCTTGGGGAATATGAAGAGAGTGGATCAAGTGAGGCGGCGGCTACTTGGCGCGGTGTAGATGACGAGGAGAAGCTACAGGTTGAATAAAATGACTCGGTGGTGCCTTGAATGGTGGAGAACGGCGGCGGCTAGAGTTGGTCTTCCTTTGCTTGAGCTTGAAGAAGAAGAGACAGCTGCAAGGTGGATGGCAGCTTGCTGCTGCTTGAGGAAGACACATCCGAAGAACACGGTGGTGGCGTGGTGAGAGCACATGGCTGGATCACATGGTGGAAGAGAAAAAGGAACACACTGTGAGTAAGGGAGGATGACTCCTGACTTGAGCTTGAAGAAAACACGCCCGATGACACATCGGCGGTGCTACAAGGTGTGCTAGGGCACACAACGAATAGTGAGCAAGGGAGCAAGGGCATTAGGGCACACGGTGGATACAAAGATCTCACACGACTCGAAAGAGAAGTGTGAGTGAGAGGGGCGGTTGTGTGCTAGGTTAAAAACTCGCATTTTTTTTTATAAAAGATAGGGTGTTTCTTTTGTAAGACACGTTGTATTTCTTGCCAGAACTTCCTTTCTGTGTTATAAGACACGTCGTATTTCAAAAAGTACATGACGTGTGCCAATCTAGAAATTCAAAATGCCCTTTTTACTGATAACTACACAACGTGTTCAAATAAAGACACGTCATGTTCTTTTTCCAGATTACTTATGCTTCCCTTTGTTGTTGTGGTACATGTCGTGTCTACATAAGGACATGACATGTATTTTTCCAAGTCGAGTAATACTTTGTATCTGCTAAAAAGTGACACAGTGTGTCTTTTTCTGACACGTCATGTACCTGGAGATATAGCTCGACTGTTGTGTTTCTTGGAGTAGTGACACACTGTGTCAAATAAAGACACATCGTGTCTTTTGTAGTTTCTGTAGAAATAGCTTCTCGTTAGCAGAGAATTAATAATAGATATGGCAATCAAATTGTCTAAGTTATTACATTCATCCATGAGAGGCTTATTTACAAAACTAAAGAGTGTTCTTGACTCAAATAACTTAAAATAAATCTATCCTAATGTGGGTTCAACTCCCACGAGGTCCTCCATTTAGAGTCTGGGGTGAGACTCTTCAATCTGTCCATCATGCATCTTGGAGGGAGCAAGAGGCTCCCTTATCAACTTCATCTCTATAGGTATATATCTTGCAACGTTGCCCATTTACTTTGAAAACTCCATCCTTGCCTTATAGATCAACAACTCCATATGGAAATATCTTCAACATAAGAAAAGGACCTGACCACTTGGACTTTAGTTTTCTAGGGAATAGCTTGAGTCTAGAGTTAAACATCAACACTTTGTCTCCTTCTTTGAAGTCTTTCCTCCGGATTCTTTTGTCGTGCCAAACCTTTTTTCTTTCTTTGTAGAGCCTTACATTTTCAGATGCATCTAGCTGGAGTTCTTCTAGTTCTTACAGTTGCAATAGACTCTTTTCACCAACCTTCTTCATGTCAAATTTTAAGAACTTTATAGCCCATAGAGCACGATGTTCTAGCTCCAACAGAAGATGAAAAGAATTACCATATATTAGTTTAAATAGATTTGTGCCTATGATGGTTTTATAAGCTGTCTGATATGCCCATAATGCATCGTCTATCTTCAATGCCCAATCCTTTCTTGAGCTAGACACTATCTTTTCTAGAATGCTTTTCAACTGTCGGTTGGAGACTTCTACTTACCCAGAAGTTTGAGGATGATACGGCGTAGAGATTTTATGAGTGACTCCATACTTAGATAGAAGGTTATTGAATTGCTTCTCAACAAAATGCGTGCCTCCATCAGAAATTATAGCTCTAGGAACTCCAAACTGAGGGAAAATGATTTTCTGAAATAGCTTGAGTATAGATTTTGCATCTGGTGCTTGGGTTGGATGGTCTCAACCCATTTAGAGACGTACTCACAAGCAACTAAGATATATTTATAGCCAAGAAGATGGGAATGTTCCCATATAATCAACTCCCCACGCATAAAATACCTCAATCTCCAAGATAGAGTTAAGAGGCATATCATCACGTCTAGATATTCCTCCAGTTCTTTGGCATTTATCACAAGCTTTGATAAATAAATTGACGTCTTTGAACAATGTTGGCCAATAGAAACTGGCCTGGAGAATCTTTGCCGTAATATTCTCTCCTCCAAAGTGACCTCCGTAAGGAGAGGCATGACATTCAGAAATGATAGTGGCAATCTCTTCTTCAACAACACACCGTACCTCTGAATGAGTCCATCACTCCCATGTTTGAACAATAAGGGATCATCCCAATAGTAGAACTTTACATCATGGAAGAACTTCTTCTTCTTCTATTGGTATATCAAATCCGGTGGCAGCTGTCTTGTAGCAAGAAAATTTGCAATGTCTGCAAACCATGGTACTTGTGTGACGATAATGCATAAAGATTCTCAATAGGCAAATGGTCCTCAATAGGCAATAAGACTCCAACATCTATAGTAAACCTAGAAAGATGATCAACAACATTATTCTCTGTCCCCTTCTTATCCCAAATTTTAAGATCAAACTCTTGTAGAAGCAATATCTAGTGGATGAGACGAGGTTTGACATCCTTCTTGTTAAGAAAATACTTAATGGCAACATGATCTGTATACACGATTACCTTAGATCCTACCAAGTACTGTCAGAATTTGTCAAAGGCGTACACTATAGCAAGCCTCTACTTCTTAGTGCTTGTATAATTGATTTGTGCCTCATCTAAAGTTTTACTTGCATAGTATATGGCATGAAGCTTCTTATCTTTCCTCTATCCCAGAACTGCTCCTACATCATAGTCACTCACATCACACATTAATTCAAAAGGAGGATTCCAGTTTGGTGGTTGGATGATTGGGGCTAAAACAAAAGCTTCCTTGAGATTGTTGAAAGTTATACGACAGTCATAATTGAATATGAATTCAACATCCTTTGCAAGTAAAGAACATAATGGTTTTGCAATCTTGGAGAAGTATTTAATGAATCTTCTATAGAACCCTGCATGTCTAAGAAAACTATGGATGTCCTTGACTAAAGAAGGAGTATACATCTTCTCAATAGCTTCCACCTAAGCCCTGTCAACTTCAATACCCTTATTAGATAGTGCAACACCGGATTATACCATGAAATGGCACTTCTCCCAGTTTAGTACTAGGTTAATCTTTTTTAAATGGGCTAAGACTAATGACAAATTGTATAAAAATTGTTCAAATGAATCTCTATAAATGCTAAAATATTCCATGAAAAATTCCATTATGTTTTCAATAAAATCAGAGAAAATAGCCATCATGCATCGCTGAAACATCGCAGGAGAATTGCAAAGACCAAAGGGCATGAGACAGTAAGCATAAGTTCCATAGGTGCATGTAAAAGTGGTTTTCTCTTGGTTGGGAGGGTATATAGGAATCTAGAAAAATCCGGAATAGCCGTCCAAGTAATAAAAATAAGAATGTTTTGCAAGACGTTCAAACATCAAGTCAATAAAATGCAATGAAAAATGATCCTTGTGAGTCGCTTTGTTCAAACGTCGGTAATCAATACACATACACCAACCTGTGACTATACGTGTTTGTATCAACTCATCATTATCTCCCTTAATGACAGTTTCACCCCCCTTCTTAGGTACCACATGAATGACACTAACCCAAGGGCTGTCACATATAGGATAAATAATACCAGTATCAACCAACTTAAAAATTTCCTTTTTAACCACTTCAAGCATGTTTTGATTTAAACATATAGGTGGTTCAATAATGGGTTTAGCATCATCCTCCATGTTTATTATATGCATGCAAATGGAGGGATGAATGTCTTTTAAATCATTGATAGAGCAACCAATGGCATCTTTATACAAACACAATTCAGCAAGCGGTTTATTTTCTTGTTCATTAGTTAACTCACCATTGATTATGACAGGAGAAGTAGGATCGGAATCAAGAAATGCATACCTCATCCCTGGTGGAAGGGATTTGAGTTCTACCTTTCTCCCAGCTGCATTTTCTTTGGCTTTGTCAACAAGTGAAGTGTCTTCATTAGTAGCACCTGCTTGAGCAATGGAAAATACTCCAAAATTTCCAGGGTCATTGTTTGTACCCTCATCATCATCACAGTAGTTCAGTATCAAATTAGAAACATCATGATCTTCTTCCACAATAGAATCAATAGTGTCTATAAAACAAAGTTCTTCTACTCTTGAAGGTACCTTCATGGCATCATATATAGAAAACTCCATGGCTTCTTCACCAACTGGGAGTGTAAGTTTGCCTTCTCAGACATCAACAAGGCATCCAACAGTTCTCAAAAAGGGCCTCCCAAAGAGAATGGGACTAGAAGGAGTTTCTACCATGTCTAACACAACAAAATCACAAGGAATGTAAAATTTATTGATTTGCACTAACACATCCTCTACAATACCTTTGGAATATTTGATGGAATGATCAGCTAGTTCAATGGCCATCTTTATAGGTTTTATATCTCCAAGATCTAGCTCCTGCCACAAGGTAGATGGAATAAGACTAATGCTAGCTCCAAGGTCTACAAGACCTTTGTCAAATGTGGTGTTGCTAATCTTGCATGGTAGAGTGAAAGCTCCCAAATCATCTAGCTTCTCAGGAAGTCTGTTTTGAATGATAGAACTGATTCTCTCATAAAGCATGACGATTTCAACCTGGTCCACCTTCCTCCTCTTGGTGAGGATGTCTTTTAGAAACTTAGCATATGATGTCATCTCTGCTATAAATTCATCTAGCAGAAGGTTGACATGGAGTTTGTTTAGGATATCCATGAATTTCCTAAACTTTGAATCCTCCTTCTTGTTGGCAAGTCTTTATGGGAATGGTGCATTTACTTTATAAGAAGGTGGTACCTTAGTGTTACTTTTACCTTTGTCACAAATAAGGGTGTCGAGCTTCTCTTCATCAGCTATCTCAACACTCTTCTCCTTTGGTAGAGAAGATCTTTGGATTTTAGCTCCACTCCTCAAGGTGATGGCATTCACATGTTGTCTTAAATTCACCTCTGGTTGGCTTGAAAGAGAACTGGATTGTGTGTTATTTTGCTGTACTAAGTCCTGTTGGGAAATTTGATTCTCCAATATCCTTGTATGAGTGGAAATGCCATCCACTTTTGTGGAGAGTTGGGCAATTGCATCTTTTAAAAGCTTGTCATTTCCCTTGAACTCTTCATTTTGCTGCGCTTGAGTGGAAATAAATTTCTCCATCATGAGCTCCAAGGAAGAACTTTGGGGTTGTTGTTGCTGTTGGTAACCCCTATTGTTGTTGAAACCCGACAGATTCCCATTGTTTTTCCAATTGAAGTGTTGTTGTTGCTGCGATTGTTGTTGTCCTTGTTGAAAGTTCTGAGCATTGCTTGTATTTTGGTAAGAGAAATTAGGATGATCTCTCCATCCCAAATTGTAGGTGTTGGAATAGGGATTGTATTGCTTGTTCCCTTGTATTCCCATAGCATTCACTTGCTCGTGGTTGTCTTGATTCGCATTCGGAGCAAAAAAAGAAGAAGAAGTATGTCTGACAAATCCACAAGCTTCAAATATTACCTCAGCTGATTGGATCTTCATGGTAGTCATCTTCTCAAACTTTTGTGTAAGGACATCAAGCTTGGCTGCAATCAAATCAACTGCATCAACACTGTGCTTTCCTCCTTGGTTTTTGATTCAAGAACTCAGTGCAGAAGATGATTGTGTTTTTCTATCTGACCCCCATTGGCAGTGGTTGAGCACTATATCTTTAATGATATCATAAGCCTCTCTATAAGACTTATTCATCAAAGCTCCATTAGTTGCGACATCCAACGTCATACAGATATTGTAGAACAATCCATTATAAAATGTTTGAAGTAGTAGCTAATTGGTCAATCCATAGTGAGGGAATAAGCATTGCAGGTCTTTGAACATCTCCCATGTGTCATACTGAGTCTCTCCATCCAACTGAGAAAAGTTTGTAAGATGATTTCTCAGTTGAACTGTCTTGCTTGGTGGAAAATACTTTGCAAGGAAAGCATTCAGCAGTTGGTCCCAGCTTTTGATGGACTTCTTAGGAAGATATAAAAGCCACACCTTGGCTCTATATCTCAAGGTGAAAGGGAAAAGCAGTAGCCTTATTCTGTCAGTAGATACACCATTGATTTTGAAAGTGTTCATATACTCTAAGAATTCAGCTACATGAACATTTGGATCTTCATTTACGGTACCCCCAAAACGGTTTTGTTGGATCATCTGCATCATTGAAAGAGCAATAGAGAAATAGTTTGCTTCCATTATAGGTAGATCAATGGCTCCACAAATGTTTATGGCAACCGGCATGGAAAAATCCTTCAAAGGACGGTCATCCTTCATGGTTGGATCTTATTGTGCGGCTTCTTCAAGGGATGAAGAAGATGGTGATGATGATAATGGAACACCCCCTAGCATTGGTTGCTCTACTCTCCTTGCTCTTTTTAAGCTTGAAAGAGTGTGCACAATTTCAGGATCTAGAAACGCAGATGGTTGAAGACCCCTTTGCGAGCGACACATACACCTAAAAAGTAACAAGAAATAACTAAAAGGTATATGGAAATTCAAAAATGAAAATGGTGATCTAGTCTACGAATACTAGTTAGCATTTTTTACTCTAATTAGATTAACCATAGCTCCCCATCAACGATGCCAAAAACTTATTGGTTGTTACACTAACGAGTTTCAATCATAAGAATGATCTTTTACTCAACTAGTCAATTCCCGCAAGTATACGGGAGTAGTTGTAGTTGAGATCGAACACAAGGAGCTTTAGCAATCAATTAAATGCAATAGTGCTAAGGCTCAAAAATCTAGATCTTTTTAAAGAGTGATTTGATTGATTAAGCTAAAATTTCAAAACTAAAAAAAATAGTAAACGAATTACTAAAAGAGGGTTGATTTCAAATATGGAAGGATCTTAGACTTAGGATTTAACCAGCATATCATAGAATAAAATAGGAGTATAAAATTTAAACATACTAAGCACTTATTTCAAAGGAGAGTTGTATGTTGCACTTCATCTCTCGATGCAAGTACAACGATCCTAACTCAATACAACATTTTCATGTATGAATTTTGTTTTGGATCACAAACCTACTCCTCAACTCTATAATTTCCACTCTCATGGTAAAGGAGGAGTTGCCAAGAGAGTACCTCCTTACTCTCCTACCTATCTTCTCAGATCAAGAAAGAAAGCATAAAACATGCACACATAGTGGCCAGCCATACATGCAAGAAGCAAGAAACTGGTACTCACAAGGTAGAAAACAAGAAACTTAGCATTTAGTTCGAACGTATCATGTTCTATACATGCTATGACATGCGAATTACTCTCCCATATCTAAGAAAAAGAGTCTACTCGTCCATGATGACGTACAATGGAAAATATGCAGAATTTTTAGAGTTTAACATGGTTTAGAGTAGGAAAAGCTAAGAGAACCAAAAGTATAACCCAAGAAGAGTAGAATTCTAGCTTGGGGACAAAATTCTACTCCTACAGTCACTCCAAACCGGACAAACTCCCTTCCCGAGAAGTTTGGCGGAGAGAAGAAGCTCTACTGCACCTTCGAAGAAGAAAATGGAAAAGAAGAGAAGAAGAATGGAGGTTCTTTAGCAAGAAACCACCTTCTTCCACCCAAAATTGCCCTCCTTTGCTCTGAACCTACTCTTGGGCGAAAGACTTTCAAAATATGACCCTTGATAACCACTCCATAGGATGGTATTGTCTTTAAAAATGAGATAAATCATATTTCAAATTTACTGAAACTGATAGAGACACAACATGTCTTCTTTGGGACACGTCGTGTCCTGGTCTTCGACAGTTGCTCCAAGTATAAGGCACACGGCGTGTCTGAATTAAAACATATCATGTACATTACCAGAAACATAAGGATCAACTCTGAATTCCCAGGTACACGTCGTGTCCTTTGTGAACACTTCGTGTACTATTTCTTTTCAGCAGGAAGTATGGCTGACTGGAGTCACACACGTCATAACTTAATTCAGACACACCGTGTGCGATGCTATTTCAGCAAAAATGGAACTCTGAATGTCTATAAGGCATGCAAAAGCCCAAATGATGTCAGAGTTGAGTTGGGCTATCTCTAATTTGATCCTTTTCAAGCATATCTATAATACACATCAGGTGATAAGCAAAATAACAAAAAGGTGGAAAAAATAATATGAATAGAGGCTAAATGAAAACAAAATGAACTGGATTTGTGTGTGAAATCATATAATAAGTTGACGTGGAAAGCACACAGCACGTTCAAATAACACAATGGTATGTAATAGAATCTGTTACATCAGCGCAAGTGAGACACCCGCTGCTTTAGCCGAATCACTGAAAAAAACTAGAAAATGAAGCAACCAAGGAAGAAGAGATGCACTAGAGAAGGTCTTCCCAAGAGCTAACCAAGACAACTACACACCTGGTCATTTTCCAGACACATCATCACTATTTTGACTGGACCAAATAGGAATCAAACAAGGGTAAATTAGAAAGATGGAGTCTTTCCTATTTGATGAATAGAAACCTCTTTGTTTTAGTATCTTCCTTAGGCTCACGTCAAAATTTTGAAGTTAGATCTGGAGCGACAGGTTAACCAAAAAGCATATTTTTACTACAAAATTAATGCAAGTGGAGCATATCCAATCCTGAGACTTACACAAACATAAGATTGCTTTCGAAACCTTTTCCTTACTAATTCCTATCCAATCCAATCCATTGTTCAAATCCATTCCTTTCCCATCCTGTGAACCAAACATGGCCAAAATGATAACAAGAGAAATAAAATTGACTTTATTCTTGTTTCTAATACCAACGTATTGGACATTGCTCATTCTCTTGTGAATACAAGAAGAAGAAGGACATCGTTTGGGTTCCAAGACCCCAAACTTAGAGATTTTGAGACACTTTGTTGAGATTTGACCTAGACTTCATTATGAAATTCATATGTGTCTTATCTCAACTAAAATGAGCATTAAAATGTATATCTTTATGTATTTGATTATTTACTTGTGTCATTAATGATTAAATACTTGAAAATGATATATCTTGTTCACCTTAGAAATGTTATATATTCTGGAAATTTACAAAACTACCTCTTGGTCAACTAAGATCTCGACCGAGGGGCCTCACGGTCAAAGTCAAGGTCGACCGAAAATAAGCCCGACATGACTGTTTTCTTGCAAATTAAATCATTTATTGTGATTAACATTGAATTTTTAAAACTGTAAAATGTTTATCATCTTGATTCATTTTTAAAACAAAAAATGTTATAATCTTTAAGTCATATATATGTGTGTGTGTGTGTGTGATTAACCAAAAAGGACCACCACATGGGTACCAAAAACGTTCATATTTTTCATGATCAAGTGGTTGACGGTGGTTGCTCCAAGCATATGACCGAGAGCAATGAGGCTTTTCACACATTTGAAGAAAAAAGAGTGGAACTGCACATTAGGAAATATTGCTAAAGGTAAAATCATTGGGATAGGTAATGTTGGTACAAATCTTCAAATAAAAAATACGCTACTTGTAGATGGATTACACCACAACCTAATTAGTGTTAGTCAATTGTGTGACAGTGTCTATGATGTTCTTTTTAAAAAATCTTGTTGCAAGTTGCTCATAGAAAACACAAATGATGTTGTTTATGGAGGAAAAAGAGTAGGAAATATCTACATACTTAAGACCTAATTCTATGCAAGCTATTATTGGAAAATGGCTTCTTACAAATGATGGATCTTTTCAATTATGTCAAAGAAAACTAGGTCACGCAAGCACACATGTTATTAAAAAATTTCTTAAATATGATATTGTTTATGTTTTACCTAAACTTTCTTTTGATAAACTAAAAATTGTGAACCATGTACTCTAGGCTAGCAAATTAAATATTCTTTCAAATCTAAATCCTTGCTTAGTACTGCTAGATTATTAGAACTTATTCATATGGACTTATTTGGTACCATGAGTACTCAATCTATTGGTGGTAAAATGTATTGTTTTCTCATTGTTGATGATTATAATAGATATAATTGAGTGCACTTTTTTCAACAAAAGATGATACCATTAGAATATTCATTCAATTTTGCTCTAGATTGAAAATCAACTACAAAACAAAATATGCACCATTAGGAGTGATCATAGGGAAGAGTTTGAAAATTATATCCTTGAAGAATTTTGTACATCTCAAGGATATATATATATATATATATATATATATATATATATATATATATATATATATATATATATAGCTCCACGCACCCAACAACAAAATGGGATAGTTGAAAGGAAAAATGGTCCTTACATGAAATGTCTAGAACAATGTTACTCGGACATAACACACCTAAAATATTTTGGGCCGAAGCATTAAATACAACATTCTATGTCTTAAATCATGTTTCAGTTCACTCTCAACTTAAGAAAACTCCTTATGAACTCATCGTTTACAAGAAATCTAGAGTTGACTACTTTCATACTTTCGATACACCTTGCTATATCTTAAACACAAAACATGATAGAGATAAATTTGACCCTAAGTCACAAATAGGATTTTTCTTGGGATATTCAACCTCTAGTAAGGTATTTAAGATTTACAACACTATTTCTAAGAAAGTTGAGGAATCAATTTATATTACATTTTATGAAATAACAACACAAAGTGTTGAAAATAAAATTGAAAATGAAAACTTGAATGATATTACACATCAAATTGAGGACTTAAATATGTCAACAAAAGATAACAAAAATTCTAAAATTGAATAAAATAGTGATAAAAACAATAGTCACAATATCGTATTCCTATAATAATCAAAGATCATCCTCAAGACCTAATCATATGAAATCCTTTTGATAAAGTAAAAACCTGATCATCATTTAGAGATGTTGCAAACATGGCCTTTGTATCAATAGTTGAGCCTAAAAAGATAAATGAAGTTAAAAAAGATGACTACTGGATAATTGCTATGCAAGATGATCTAAACCAATTCACTAAGAATGACATGTGGTATTTAGTTCTGAGACCACAAGGCAAAACCTTTATTAGAACTAAGTGGGTTCTCCGAAACAGACTTAATGAAGCCGAGGAAGTGGTTAGAAACAAAGCTAGGTTGGTTGCTCAAGGGTACAATCAACAAATAGGGATAGATTTTGATGAAAGTTATGTACCAGTAGCTAGATTAAAGGCCATTCATATGTTAATAGCTCTAGCTTCCCATAAAGACATCAAACTTTTTCAAATGGATGGAAAACATGCTTTCTTAAATGGAATCATTGAAGAAGAAGTTTATGTTTCCCAACCACCTGATTTTGAAATTCTTAAAAAGATTGATCACGTCTATAAACTTAAGAAAGATATCTATGGTCTAAAACAAGAGCCCTAAAATTGGTATGAAAGACTTAAGAACTATCTTTTTCATAATGGTTTCTTTATTGGAAAGTCAGATTCCTCATTATATTTCAAATCATATGAATTAGATTTTCTAGTTGTTCAAATATAAGTTGACGACATTATCATTGGTGCTTCAAATGAATATTTATGTACTCAATTCAGTGATATCATGCAAAAGGAATTGAAATGAGTCTTATAGGAGACGTGCTAGTAGTCCCTCGCCCAACCAGGTATGTAGTTTGGATCCCACTATTAGAAGGGATGGCTGAGATTATCATTTACCTTGGTATCACTTTACACCATACATAGATAAAGTAAAATGATTATAGTATTTAACTCTATCATTCTTGATCAATCACACAGTTAAGGAACTATTAAATCATGAACATACTTAAGGCACATCATGTCTTTAAGAAATTAATACTACATTGTTCAATGTTTTATTGCAGTTAATTTCCATTTAGTAATGTTTCTATAAGCTACTTGTTTCACTTAGACGTCAAGTGTTAAATTTGTAGATAATAATGATGGAATTTTCATGTTACTAAGTTACATTGGTAATATTGGTTACTATTTCACAAATTGTATTAAACTCTAAACTATTATTTAATAATCAGATTCAACACCCTAAACGGTATGTGACGCCTATGGTTACCTTAGGCTCACCCCTACTGTGTGATTGTTTATCTCGAAAGGGATATTGATTGATTGATTGGTGCTTCTTCAGGGGGAAGCACACTTTGTGGCAAGATGGCCATGCAGACTCGACCGATGTCTATTGATTGATTGACATGAAAGGATAGGAAATCCATCAACAAATTACAAAACAATTGACCTATTGTTAATTCTGATGGGTAGAAATGATGGAGTTGGTCTGTCTGGACCTAAGGACTGCATGTGATGGAAGTCAGATTGATTGGGCCTAAAAAGTGATTGTTTAATTGATTGAAAATGTTGAATTTATCATCACAACTCTTATAATTGTTATGCAATTAAATATTTTTGATTGATAATATATAATTGGTTCATCATCATTGATATTGATCATATAAATTGTTAGTGATTATTGATTGTGTTGAGAAATGAATAAATCACTTATAATTATGCTATTATATTTTATCACTTTGGCAACATACACTAACGGGAATGTTTTCCCCTACAATTGGGATCTCACAGGTACCAATGCACGAGAGGTTCGATCTATATGGTAGCGACGAATGTACATGAGGGGGAATTGCAATGATGGTGTTTTGTTGATCATTGGTTTTATATTGTTTTGTCTTATACATCTACTGACATGTTGAGATTTTATGACCAACTCAACACTTAATTTTACTTGTACATATGTTTAGTATAAATGGAAGATATGATCTTTTCAACACATAATAGTGATTGTATGGTTGTTGTTGCACTCTGATTATCTTTTGTGTTTTAATCTCCACGCTCCGCCTCCTAGTTTTTGTTCGGGGTGTTACAACTAATTGAAAGTCTTAGTTCTGAAAATGATATATTGAAAGCTTCTATTGATATTATAATGAAATGTTGCTTGTCTTAGAAAATCCTAATGATCTTATTTCTCGAGAAAAGGTTGAATTGCTTGCTAAGATACATGACTATCAAACTCAACCTATTCTATGCACTCAATCGGATTAACATATCATTGTTAGCGAAAGAGATATCTTCATTTCATATTTAACTCAGGCCAATCTAGATATTACAAAGAAACTTGCTAGAATTGTTGAATTACAAAAATATCTTGATAGTTTAAACATGATGATATCCTTGATAAAATATTGAAAAACACTTCCAGATAGGTTGGGAGAAGGGGCCTAGGCTATATACCCAAAGAAAAATATTATCAAAAGCCTAGATCTAGAAAAAAACAAGCCCCTAGAACCAAGACCATCTATGTGCCCAAGAACAATGTAGCACATACCCAAAATGATAAGAAGAGAAATCAAACTGACTTTATTTCTTATTTCTACTGCCAACGTCTTGGACATTACTCATTCTCTTGTGAATACAAGAAGAAGACAGACATCATTTGGGTTACAAGACCCCAAACTTAGAGATTCTGAGACACTTTGTTGATATTTGACCTAAATTTCATTATTAAATTCATATGTGTCTTATCTCAACTAAAATGAGCTTTAAAATGTATATATTTATGTATTTGATTATTTACTTCTGTCATTAATGATTAAAATATTTGAAAATAATATATCTTGTTCTCCTTAGAAATTTTGTATATTCTGGAAATTTACAGAATTGCCTCTCGGCCAACTAAGATCTCGACCGAGGGGCCTCGCGGTCAAAGTCAAAGTCGACTGAAAATAAGCCTGACAGAACTATTTTCTTGCAAATTAAACCATTTATTTGTGATTAAAGTTGATATTTTAAAACTATAAAATGTTTATCATGTTGATTCATTTCTAAAACTAAAAATTTTACAATCTTTCAGTCATATATATATGTTATTAACTGAAAAGGACCATCACATGGGTACTGAAAACCTTCATATTTTGTAGGATTGGGTGGTTGATAGTGGTTGCTCCAACCATATGACCAGAAACAACGAGGCTTTTCACACATTTGAAGAAAAGAAGAGTGGAACCGTCACATTTGGAAATAATGCCAAAGGTAAAATCATTGAGATAGGTAATGTTGGTACAAATCTTCAAATAAAAAATGTTATACTTGTAGATGGATTACACCATAACCTAATTAGTGTTAGTCAATTGTGTGACAATGGCTATGATGTTATTTTTAACAAATCTTGTTGCAAGTTTCTCATAGAAAACACTAATGATGTTGTTTATTAAGGAAAAAGAGTAAGAAAATTCTACATACTTTGACCTAATTCTATGCAAGCTATTATTGGAAAATGCCTTCTTACAAATGATGAATCTTTTCAATTATGGAATTGAAATTTAGTTCATGCAAGCTCACATGTTATTAAAAGTTTGCTTAAATATGATCTTGTTCGTGGTTTACCTAAACTTTCTTTTGATAAGCCTAAAAATTCCGAACCATGTATTCTAGGCAAGCAAATTAAAACTTCTTTCAAATCTAATGCCTTGCTTAGTGCTACTAGATCATTGGAACTTATTCACATGGACTTATTTGGTCCCATGAGGAATAAATCTATTGGTGGTAAAATGTATTATTTTGTCATTGGTGATGATTACAATAGATATACTTGGGTGCACTTTCTTTCAACAAAAGATGATACCATTAGAATATTAATTCAATTTTGCTCTAAGATTGAAAATCAACTACAAAATAGAATATGCACCATTAGGAGTGATCATGGGGTAGAGTTTGAAAACCATATCCTTGATGAATTTTGTACATCTCCAGGTGTACACATATTTTTTTAGCTCCACGCACCCAACAACAAAATGGGACAGTCAAAAGGAAAAATTGGTCCTTACAAGAATTGGCTAGAACAATGTTACTTGAACATAACACACCTAAAACCTTTTGGGCCGAAGCAGTAAATACAACATGCTATGTCTTAAAACGTGTTATAATTCACTCTAAACTTAAGAAAACTCCTTATGAACTCATCTTTAACAAGAAACCTAGAGTTGACAACTTTCATACTTTTGGTACACCTTGCTATATCATAAACACAAAACATGATAGAGATAAATTCGACCCTAAGTCACAAAAATGATTTTTCTTGGGATATTCAACCTCTAGTAAGGCATTTAGGATTTACAATACTATTTCTAAGAAAGTTGAGGTATCAATTCATATCACATTTCATGAAATAACAACACAAAGTGTTGAAAATGAAAACTTGAATGATATTACACATCAAATTTGGGACTTAACTATATCAACAAAAAATAACAAAAATTTTGAAATTGAATAAAATAATGATCAAAACAATGAGTCGCAATAGCATATTCCTAGAAAAATCAATGATCATCCTCAAGACCTAATCATAGAAAATCTTTTTGATAAATTAAAACCCGGATCATCATTTAGAGATGTTGCAAACATGGCCTTTGTATCAATAGTTGGGCCTAAAAAGATAAATGAAGCTCTAAAAGATGATTATTGGATAATTTCTATGCAAGAAGAGCTAAACCAATTAACTAAGAATGGTGTATGGGATTTGGTTCTGAGACCTCAAGGCAAAACCATTATTAGAACTAAGTGGGTTTTCTGAAACAAACTTAATGAAGTCGGGGAAGTGGTTAGAAACAAAGCTAGGTTGGTTGCTCAAGGATACAATCAACAAGAAGGGATAGATTTTGATGAAAATTATGCACCAGTAGCTAGACTAGAGGCCATTCGTATGTTACTAGCTCTAGCTACCCATAAAGACATCAAACTTTTCAAATGGATGTAAAGTGCTTTCTTAAATGGAATCATAGAAGAAGAAGTTTATGTTGCCCAACTACCTAGTTTTGAAATTCCTAACAAGCTTGATCATGTCTATCAACTTAAGAAAACTCTCTATGGTCTAAAACAAGCACCTTGAAATTGGTATGAAAGACTTGAGAACTATCTTTTTGATAATGGTTTCTCTATTGGAAAGTTGGAGTCCACATTATTTTTCAAATCATATGAATCAAATTTTCTAGTTGTTGAAATATATGTTGATGACGTTATCTTTGGTGATTTGAATGATTCTTTATGTACTCAATTCAGTGATATCATGCAAAAGGAATTTGAAATGAGTCTTATGGACAAAATGATATAAGTAATTACTATTAATCATTAGCTTAAAAATATTTACTTTTAACTATAATTCCATATGATCATGACATATATTCTTAAAAATAAAAATTGAAAGCATAAGAATCATTTATAAACGTTGATGAAAGTAATATTCAAATTGCAGTATATGGCTATGCATATAATTTGACTTGATCATCATGATACAATAAATATAAGGCGATTAAAAATCATACTAAATACTCAAAATGTGTGGACCCACTTACCTAAGCTTAGAGGAGTACTAAACCAGCCTTTTATATTCAAAACTAATACCATGTATCAAACAACCAAAAATCAATACCTTGTATTGATTCATGGATCAAATTAGGGTTGATTAAGGTTAAGGAGGTCCCAATGACCATTAGGTTTGTTATTCAATGGATTTGATGTTTTACTAATTAGGTTGAGTGAAAGGTCATTTGATATTGAAATAAGCTCAATTAATCTTGTGTATACTTAATTAGGGTTGTAATAAGATTGGTTCCTTAGTAAAACATCGGAACATGAAGAAAAAATAATGATTGAAAATGATAAAATCAGATTCCTTATCAAAAAACCAATTTCAAAATGTAATTATAATAATAGTCATGAGCAATGGGTGAGTTGTTGTGAAATTTCAACTATTGAACAATCAGAAAAGTTGATAAAAACACATTGGCATCATCCAAAACATAGCTTAGTTGGACCAATCTAGAATGGCCACATGTCGTCTATGTAACAACCGCAGATGTGTGATGAGGCAATAGAGACAGAGGCTGAAAAGATGATCCTACCCATACTAAAAGTGATAGGCCACTACAAATGCGAGGGTGAAACATAAATCCAGCCTTGTGAATCATCCATGAACACACAATTGGGAACTGTCATTCTTAATTGCAAAAGTCGATAGTAGACCCAAAAACTATTGATCACCACCTCAAATATGGGGTAATTAGAGATCACCCTGGACAAACGAATTAAGGAAGGTGTTCCTTGAGTCCCCACAATGTAAGGAACCTTCAATTCCAACCCCTTTGTGCTCATAATTGAAAACTATTATTGTGGCTACAAGGGTAGATGAAAATGAAATGGGAAATACGAAAGAGAGAATTGCAATAAAATCTTAACCCATGGGAGGCGCATCCTAAGAAAATTTGGTGCAAGAAAATAACTTAGAAAAGTTGGTGTGTCCCAATGGAGAAGAATAGCCAAACATCTCAAAGAACCACAAGTTCTATCACTGAAACCGGCGGAGGGGGTTCATGAGTTGTATAAAATGGTGTAAAAGAGGCATATTGGAATTGTCGATCCCTTGGAGAAATTAGAAGTATTATTATCTTAATGGAGTGTCAAGGAGACAGTTTGGGTTGTTGATTCTGGTTTCCGTGGCTTTCAAAGCTATCCCAAATCATTGATAGGGGAAAAAGTAAGACTGAGTATGGGGCTCGTAAAGGGAGTAAACTAGGGAAAGGTGGGGATGTATTAGAGCATACAGATGTCCTATGATATATATATATATATATATATATATATATATATATATATATATATATATATATATATCATAGGACATCTGTATGCTCTAATACATCCCCACCTTTCTCGGTGGGGACTCTCTCTCTAGGGTTATGCTCCCGCCTCTCTCTAGTTTCCCCAGAGGCCACCGCTGGGGGGAGGGGGCGCCTCTCAGTCCCTGCCTCCCCTGGCCTCAAAAGCCTCGGTGGTGTCTTCTTGGAGTCGATAGTTGTGGTCTTAAGGTGAAAGGATGGCGCAACGATGGGCTTCTCCATGGTAGCGAATGAGTAGAGGATGAGATGCATTGCTGGAGTAATGGACGGGTCTATAGTTTGGCATAATCAACCTAGTCGACTCCATCCCGCCCAGGAGTGGTGGATGGAGAGGAGCGGTGCCCTCCCGGTCCTGAAGATCATGCGTAGCTTCTCCATCATCGCAATGCCTCTACTCCTTCTCTTTTGTCTGCCGTGCTGAGATCTAGTCTCCTAGGGCTACACCACCCTTCATCTTCGACTGATCTGCTTCAACGAAGCCTCCCAGCTCTGAGTTCTGGAAGGGCAGTGAGATGCCATGTGGTGGCTGGTCCCTGCTACTTCTCGGCGTCCAGATGCAGAAAGGTGGCTTGCACGAGTGTTGTCGTTGAGCAAGCAGTTACAGTGTCTCCTGCTATTGTGGCTTTGTCTGCTTGGGTTCTCATAGCCGGTTCTCTTAGCCAACACAGTTGTTGCTTGTTCGCAGGCTGACCGCAACGTGTTCGACAGTTTGCCCTATGGGCAAAGGCTCAATTGGTGATGTCCAGTGTTTTGACACAGAATAACAGGTTACTTCTACAACCCTGATGAAAAAAGTTGGCTCTATTCCCTCTTCGCCACATCTTCAGAGATTGGGTTAATGCTAGTTGGTCAGATTGGGTGTGGTTGGCTGCTATATGTCCACGGGTGGCAGTGTCCCCTGTCTTTCTTATTTTTGAAATACAACTCATCTGTGAAGGCAAATGATCTTGTTTTGACAGCTATCTTCTAAGCTTAGGTTGTGAAGATTTCTGTTCCCTGAGGTAATGCTAGTTCGAGCAGCGGCCACCTAAAGACTGAATGCAGACCGATCAGAAGTGCTTGTGATGCTTTGATGGCGTATGGAGTTCCCCTCAAGGAATCATATATCTTTCAGGGATGTGGTTCTCATGCATATGTTTTCTTTTTGGGTTTTGGGTGCTTTGACATATGTCATTTGTAGTTTTGCTTGGTTGTTTTTGGTCTTATTGTTCCTCCTGCTCCTGGTTCTGAGTGGAAATGGTGCAACCGTTCATGGTTTGTTACCATTTTCCAGTTTTTGTTTGTTAGTTTGTCAAGGGGTTCTGTCCTCATGTACATGTAACCCAAAGTTTTTGGTTTTATATAGCAATAGATTTTTAGCCGAACAATATATATATATATATATATATATAATATATATATATATATATATATATATATATATGGAAGTTTAAAGGGACTTTGGTACCTTACAGAAGTCAAAATAGAGGATAGACAGAGGAGTCACACCATCAAGGGTCATTGGAGAAAGAAACCTAAATAAGGTGGGGGTCTTCGGATCCACTAGGACTAGAAGAAACTAAATGGGGAATCTACATGGTGTGAGATACAATTGAGAAATCATGAGAGGGAGGGATTCACAAACTCATGAGTCTTGTAAAAAGATGGATTCGTGTGAGGGGGGCGAACCCCTTCTCATAGATATCCAATTAACCTGAGAGTCCAACTCAGATTCTAACACAAAGATCATGTGACTCATAGAATAAGCCAACAACTATAGTAAATAATTACATTAGAGAAATAATCAATATGATTAGGGATTCAAACCACAGGGAAACTTCCCTAAATCATTTGAGTGATCAAACAAGGTTCATTTGACTTCAAAGTTGGTCCACTAGCTAATTAGAGGGTCTAGAACAATATCATGTGGTAGATTTCTGGTTTTGATAATCTAGAGATGAGTTATTACTAAACTAAAGTACTATCACTTATGTACATTTGTTGACTTATTGTTGACCCCTAACAAATGTGACTTTCATTTTAAGGGTCAATTGGGGTTTATCTTAGGTGCATCCTATATAAACTTTGTCTTATTTGAATAATATTATCATTGAATTAAATATCATCACATAAAGGGAAAGATATATACATTGTGTTACTAATTTTTTTATAATAATCAAAGAAATGTTTTGGTGTACTTGGGTTGTTTCATTGAGGTCTAAATTTTCAAGAAGACCTGAAATTTATTTTACACAAAATTTGGGAGGTTACAGATTCAAAATATGGTATTGTGCTCATAAAATCTCATGTGCCTTGTTCAATAAATGTAGATTTAATATTAAGAGGACGAATACTCCATGCCTTGGGTTAAATGTACATATGTGTGACAAAATGATTATTGGATCATGGTAACATTGATTCATATAGGTTAAAGTTACTCTCCAACTTATTCCAATTATGTGTTGCAAGATATCATTCATTGCTTGTCAGGTCTTTGACATCACTACCAATGTATTCTCTTACCAATGGGGTCACACACATAATTATATTTAAGGAAACATGAAATTTGAAACCACTGACATAATTAGAATTGTATGAAATTGTGAATAGGGTATACTATCATCCAACCAATAGACTAATAGTACACACAATTGACTCGTGGTTGAAAGAATTCATGAATCAGTTAAGTGTTAATCAATTCACTGATTGGGAACCTAGAGACATGCCAAATGATCAAATGAAAAGTCAATGGATCCTTGGAAGGGTGAATGGAGAGTGATAGGAACTAGTTTCCCTATATACCACCAAGCTATCAATGACCAACTATTAGAATAAGATGCATACTCTAGATTGATCCTTGTTGTTTGGTTTGATAGATACTCATTTGAAGTTTGTGCATGAGTAGGATCCCTTACATGGTTGATCTCTACATATCCCCAAACAACCCAACTGTGACGCCCCACGCCACAAACCATAAGATAACTAAAAAATAAACATAAAAACTAAACTAAACAATAAGATTACCGGAAAAAACATAGGTAATTAAAACCATTTTCGGTAAGCATCAAAGAAGTAAAACCCTTTACATATAAGTCCTCACGGGACACAAGATACTTACATCAATATTTTCTTATCACATATGCCATCAACCTATTATAAAAGAACTTGTTCTAAACATATATACATGTCCACTATACCCTTACATCAAAAGGGGCACACGAGCCAAAACCATGTATCGAAAGCACGTCTACAAAACACACCCACAAACTATCCCAAAGACTTGAGGGTACAGGGATGACTCTAGGAGTCTAACAACAAAAGGACCACAAGAAGAACTTACAACCTTGTCAGCTACTACAATTCTTGTTATTGATCAGCCTCTGTGACACGATCTCTACCTCCTCATGCACGTCCACCCAAAATATGTGGCAAACCCACGAGATGAGATTCCAAATCTCAACAGGAGATATAACTCTCTACCAACACTATTATTAGCACAAATGACGTGATTAAGGAACAATAGTAAAGCTACATTTATGATAAGTAGGTAATTATCACTAACATTGTAAGCAATTACAATTGGATAATGAAACATCTTATCATCATAAATGGAATATGAAGAACATGCATGTTTACTACCAGCTATATTGTACAAAAGCAAGCAAGGCCTCATCTCAAATTTTCATATTTGATCCTAAGAAAGTATACTACATGGATGATTATGTATTTTATTATGCTGTGAGGATTTGAGTCATACCACCCAAATCCAACTGACCACTGCTAAGTTGAAATCAGTGCCATACAAGGTCTATGGAAGAAGTTAGAATCCATGACCTCACTGTAAGGGAGTGAAATCACCCCTTTACTAAAAATTTGAAGAATTGACATCCATTACAAACCCTCTCATAGGTATGATGGAATGGGCATAAATTTCCAAATTTATTAAACATTGGTATACAACAGACCATTAGAAAGTAGCAGAATAAAAAATTCACTGACTATATTCAATTTCATAAAAAGTTTATGAAAATACATCAAATTCTCCCATTAGGGTTTACATCAAGACACACAATTAGGATCTAGATAGAGGGAAGTCTAGACTACCACAATCTTGTCTCCAAGAAACATCTCCATCAACTGAGTCCAAGCCAAAAGCTAAGATCTTCCTTGTCTTGTCCATCACCTTGCTCAGCACCTGGGTGGTTGGGAAGGCACCCAGTAAAAAGGGAAAGGGAAGAAAAGTATGTGTCACAAAACTAGTCTAGGATAAAAAGATAAGTAAAGAAAATAAGAACAAGCTAGGGATCATCATGAGATGAAGATCACAAGAGTATGAGGCTATATTCAAAAGAAACTTGCCATTAACAATTATATCAAAAAGGATTTGCATGTAAGATAATTATGTCTACCTAACTAAGTAGGGTTGAGGCACCTACCAGACCTCTAACCTTAGGTGAGGGGAGAATAAGACATTCCCAGTCACCTACAATATTATGGGGAGAATAAGACATTTCCCCAGGGTGATTATTTACATGCCCTCTGTGGGTAGTTGTACATAAGTACCGCTACTTTAAATTAAATAGAACATAGATCCACATGCTAGAAAAAGTAGTCATGGCAAGAATAATCATATGAATCAATAAGCATGACAGTGGGGTATAAGACCCAAACAAGAAGAAATTATAATCTAATTTTAGGTATGATCAACATTAGGATTCAAGAATAGAATATTTAGGGTTCATTTAAGCCTCATTAGGGAAATATAGGGTTTGGCTGCAATTATCCCAACATAGGGTGTAAGGAATGCACATACATAAATAGGGATTGCACATACATAGAACATACCTCTCTTACTGATATCAATTACTAACTTTCACAACTTTAATTGAGTCCAAGTTCCACTTTGCCTATTTTCAATATATTAACATGTATTAGAGTACATAGTGCACATTAATATATGGAAACCCTAATTTTAGAACTTTTTAGCAAAATTCGGATTTATCTTTTTAAAATATCACCAATGAACTTATTAGGTTTTCCTGATCAAGAAAACATATTTTTATGTTAATTTTGGAGTTATGATGATTAAGATGTAATTTTTATGGATTTTATGCATTAAATTCATTTTACAAAAATCACCCTTCGTCAAACCACGAAATCAGACCTTTAAGATATTTTTATTAGATATAGATTAATTTTCCAATTCGAAAACATATTTATTTGTCAAATTTGGATAAGCAGATTAGAAGATATGAATTTTTCAATACTGACCAATAGGAATTTGCCACATCATTAAACCGATCCAGATAATTGAAGAGAGAGGGAGAGGGAGAAAATACCATTCAACCCAAGATCATAGGTAACCAAACTAGATCTTCTAGAGAAGGTAAAACAACAAGAAACCAAAACCCTAGAAGAACATGGTAAAAAGAGATGGAAATCATCGATTATCAACATAGAAGCATGGGTTTTAAGCATGTACTAAGCAATATATGAGAAGGGGGTTAACAAAACTTGCCTCTAGGAATGTAAGAAGTTCCAAACAGAAATGATCCCGAGATTATAAGGTATGTTTGCTCCAAGATAAGCTTCTTTCTTGAGCAAAGATCACCTTCTCCACTTTAGAGGTGCAAACCCTAGCAAAAGAGCATGGAGATGAGATGTTTTAGGGTTTTAGGTGGAGTTTTACCATGTATGGTCATGGTTCCGACCTAAAAGAAGGAAGTCTAACAGTATGAAAATAGGGAAGGGAGGGAGGAAACTTACTAGTTTTGGTCGAATTCACCAAGGAGTAGCTTTAGAAACCTAATAGAGCAATTTGGAAACCCTAGGAGCCTTCTTCACCAAGCTAGGGTCCATCTATTACCTTGGGATAACAACTTTGTGGCCAAATACAAAAGAAATATTCTATAAGCTAGAGGAAAGAAAAGGAGAGTAAGAATTTTTGAATTGTGAGTTGGGAAGGGGTAGACATGGCTTTATAAAGAAAGAGGTGAAGCATCAGGTGTCTAAGGGACTTTCCATGTGTCTTTAGTCTAGGGCTTGATGGCCATGCAAGAGGACATCTCATGGACTCTTCTTGGATATCAAAAGTTGGTCCTAAGAGACCCTAGAGCCTTCTAGGCCATCCCCACCATTTTTCAAGAAAGAAATAACCTCATTGGTTGATAGCTTTTAAAGATAAGCACATTTATAAAGAGGGTAATCCCTATAATGCCCTTGGAAAGAAATACCATCAAACCAAGGTGAAACTAGGTGCTCCAATGGTTTAAAATCTCGTTAATGGTAAGGGAATATCCATTGAATTAAAATTCAGTTGATAATTTGTAAAGAAAACCTCCCAATTGGGTAAATTGCATAAAAGTCCAAAATGTACCTAAAATTGCATAACTTGCACAAACAACATCTAAATTGAACTAAATTTGAAACTTAGGATCATTTTATGTTTTCAAATCATATCAAAAGTTAGATTAAGGTTTAGAGCACTTGATTATGGTAATTAAGCTTTCATTGAGGCATTTGTGCATAAACCCTTATATTGGTACAATTAGTGACTAAAAGGGCATACAAAGAGCAATCAGGGAACGCGATCCATCAAAATTAATGAAATAATCAACATGCATGCAAGATAAGCATAGCACTATGAAAATAATAACAAAACAATGGAGGCTAGATCACATAACCCTAAACCTGATAGAGCATGGTACACGACCAAACTCCCAAAAATGTAAAAGTGGGCACACAACCTAGGTATGGGGCACACAACCTCCATCCCAAAAACATAAAGACACATAACCCAAAAACCAGAGCACATTTGAAAACCCTAGTACCACTGAATCAACAAGTATGCAATGTAGAGGCAAGTAAAGTTTAGTCATGGTATTAATTAAATAACACTGACCCACTAAAAGTGGAACATCAGAGAATAAAGGTAATTTCATTGTACAAATAACATAATATAGATGAAATCCACCAACTAGGGTTCAACTAGAGATAGCTTGAACAAGATTACAGATCTTAGATGCCAAAGTGCAATATCAAATGAGTGGTGCCAATATATAACTGATTTCAATATCAACGATTCAAATATATCTCAAAGGAGAAGTTTCACATATATCCTTCAATTAGGTCACAAGAGAGAGGAAATAAAACAATTGCTCAACTTAGAGTCAGAGGGGATGCAACATACCTCAATGATGCATGTAATAGGTCAGGATCTAAACCCTAGATCTAGATTATGCACTTTCACCTAATAACACATAAGGTAGATAAGTCATTATTATAAACCCTAAAATTTTGACTTTTTATTACACTAAATATAGATTATGAAACTTATGCAATTGAAATTTATTTTTCTTATTCTAGAACATATTTTTACACCATTTTTTGACAACCATATAACTAGTTATGAATTTCACAAGATAAAACAATTTACTAAAATTCTACAAATAAAACAAAAAGACCAAAAAGTCCTCACACCACACATCAAAACATTGATGCATGATAGGGAATACATGTAAAACAACACACTTCAACCAGACCCACAATAAAAATTCACATTAGCATTGAAAGGGTATGAATTCCCATGAAAACATGACACAAAATAAACTAAACCAATGGCTAAATCTAGAAATTGTCAAAGTCCATGTTCTACCTTTTATAGGAAGCACATAGTTTTACAAGCTCGATTGCAAGAGAGGAGAATTGCCCGACCAATGTATGACATAAAAGTCACGAAAAAGCCGAAGTAAGCATAGTTCGATTTAAATTGGGATTCCTTGATTAAAGATTATCTCTATTAATCAAATTGCGAAACTCATATTATATAATTAAGCTAAAACTTTGCACCTAGACTAATTAAGACCTAAAAACAAGATTATGAACTTATGTTTAGGTTTTTAGAGTATATTCATGAGTTATAATGCAATAGGGTTTTAACCCCATTATCTCATTATATATATATATATATATATATATAAACATTATATTCAATATTTAGGATTAAGAGTTCTATTATCATTATCTTACTACAACGAAAGTTTCATGATATTATCTTACATGTTTTAAGTTATTTTAAGGAATTAATCAATAAGTTCACTAAAGTCAACGTTGACTCAATTACTGGCATATAAATCACTTCTATTTACATGAAAAGTCTAATTCTTATCCCATTGCACATATTGAGCACATTAGATACCATCCCAACCATTTATGCATGTTTACACACCATTAATCACATTGAGGTCATTATATGTATATTGTTGAACAACGTGACATGTGAAAGATCTATAGGGGAGTGAATAGAGATTTTGGTATTTAAAAATTTAATTAAAAACTTAAAGCAAAGAAGGATGAGGAAATAAGGAAGACACTTTGATTTAGAGTGGTTCCAACCTTTGGCTCAAAGGTTGTTAGTCCACTACCCAATTGTTTCCAATTGGTATTTTAAAAGTGATATCTTATTTACATCGCAAGGATGTTACAAAAAAATACAATCACCATCCACTCAAAGTAGCCTTCACCTTGAAGTATCCTCAACCTCCTTGAAGAAACCTTCTTGAAGTAACCTCAAGCTACCTTGGAGCAGCCTTCAGCACCTTGAAATAGGTCCACCACCTTGAAATAGCCTTAGCCTAGAAGTAGCTCCAACCTCCTTTGAAGCAACCTTCTTGAAGTAACCTCAAGAAACCTTAGAGCGGCCTTCACTTCCTTAAAGTAGCTCCACCTCCTTGAGATAGCCTTCACCAAGAAGTAGCTCCAACTTCATTTAAAGCAGCCTTCTTGAAGTAACCTCAAGCATACATTGGATCACCAAGCAACCTCCTTTGAAGTAGCCTTCAGTTTGTTGAAATAGCACCAAGCAACCTCCTTTCAACAACCTCCAACCCTAGTAGTAGTCAAGGAGAACAAAGTACAATACAAAAGAAATAGATTGGAAGAAAGAAATACTTAACCAATGAAGTACAATGTTTTAATTCCTATATCAAGCATTTCGATCTCCTATCCTCTTAATATGGACGTTTCTATGTGGTGGCTAGGAGATAGTAGCTATATGACACAACTTTGAAGCACAAGGAAGAAGATAGCAAGTGAATCCCAGCTTTGTTGCTCTCTAGAATGGATTCGCAAGTGTAGCTTGCATGTTTTGGGTGTCCTAAGGCTTCTCCTATTTATAGGAATGGTTTGTAAGTGTTTAGGGACATTCTAGGGAGTCTATAGAGTGTTCTTAGTGCTTAAATAGCCATTAGGTAGAAAGTAGTTGGGTTGCAACTACTAAAATTTTCGTAAAATGTAAAATTTCTAGAACTTTTCTCGGTCAACAATATTGTCGACCGGATGAATCATGGTCCACAATATTGTCGATCAGATGACTGTCTGTGTTCATCTGGCTATATGTCTATTTCTCTCTTGTTTAAACATATTACAATGTCTATATCTCGGTCCACAATGTTGTTGACTGAGAAGAACTTTTTGTAAGGATTTGCAATGTATGTGAGGTCCTATTGATGAATCATATGAAACCTATCAACCCTAAAGTCTTCATGTGAGTGTAAGATAGGATTTTGGATGGATAGGGAAAATCTAACGCTTGATTTATATGATATCTAAGTACTTGGAAATTATATACTTGTACAAGTTTTTACATTGATTACAACCATGAAAATATTAAACATTTAAGTGCATTGATCTTCAATTGGTATTGATCTTCAATTATCCACTTAGTATGATCTCCTTATTTCCTTTAACCCTAAAATACTCAAGTAGAATGTTAGATCCACAATAATGACATGTTTTTCATCATTAAAAAAGGGTATGCTAATGTCCAATTTATCCAACAATCTCACCCTTTGGAAGATGACAAACATTCCCAAAATATAAGCAAAATGTTTAAAATGAAATGAGTTTCATACCTGGGATGTACCTGAGATGAATAGATTCTTTTGATCTCATAAAATGTGTGCTAATATACCTAAAGAGATATGGAACATGATATCCATCTATTAAGGCAATGTAGCACCAATTAATGTCAAGCCAAGATACCATGAAAACTCATGATAATATTTTACTTTATTTTGCTTTATTTTATTCCCCCCCTTTGTCATTTCAAAAAGATAATCATATGTGTAAGTTAATAAGACTCCCCATTAATTGATTACTCACCATTAATTATTTACTTAAAAAAGAATGTCAAGTTTAGCCACAATTCAAAAATGAAGATTAATTTCTCAACCATTTGCAAGGGATTTTAAGCCCTGAAATGATATGAGATTCCTTTAGGCTCATAGTGGAATCAATAAATGTATCTCTAACCAAATATATGGGATGTTAAAACCATATTGGTGTAGAGAATCTAATTAAGAGCAAGATATGCACATTATATCCTAGAATTGTTGAGCTCCCCCTTAATCTCATAACAAAAGTGAGCTAAAAATGTAAGTATTTCAAATCATAACCAACTTTAAAATCAATTGATCAAGTAAGACTATGAGTCAATTTGTATGATCTTTAAGCAATATTGTTTCTTGCACTATTTTGATTTAGAAATTTCTCTCATTCTAAGTATTTAGCATGATGAACAAATTAAAAATTTATGATACTAATGTTGGGTGCAAGTGAATGATTTGATTTACAAATAATCATTCTTGTCAGGCTTATTTTCAGTCGACCATGACTTTGACAGGGGTGCCCCTTGGTCGAACTCCTTATCGATCGAGAGACAGTTCTGTAGAATTTCAGAACCTAGAGCTTATTTGGATATAACACTTTATTCTATATTAGCATAATTGTCTAATAAGCTTTCTTTATTGTGTTTTAATTCATGGGTTTAATCTACATAGATATATTCTATTATAATTTTATCAAGAACACAATTTTTACATTTCATTTGATGAGTTTGATGTCCTTATGAGTGTCTAGAGTTAAATAACATATTGGACATCAAGTCTTATCCATTAATACATGAGTCATATCAAAGTCTGTTTCTTCTCATTATATCCTAGCTTTATTTAGTTTATTTCATCATTTATTTGTCAACTCTCTTAGATAAATCCTAGTGCTTTGTTAGATGTGAATATTCTAGGATAGAGCCTTTTCATGACTCAAGATTGAATTTGTCTCTACTATATTTTATTGAAGAATAGACAACATAAAATTCATATAGAACCAATATATTTATGTGAATAAGTTCTAGTGAGAAAAGTTTTAATTTTGAAATGAGATCTTACTTTTTCTTGCCTAGAATACACAAATCACAAAAGTTTTGGTAGCAATTTTCTTGTATCAACAATAATTTCTTGTTTGCAAATAGCGTACATAGAGTTTAATAGGTTTACAACAACTTTGATGTTTTCCTATGAATCATAACCAATGTCATAGCACTTATGATGTAGTTGTTAGAACATTAAAAATTTGTGTCAACATAATCTATTCCAATAGTTTTACCTTTGCATTTTTCTCTAAATGTGACCAATAATTTTACCTTTTCTCCAAGTGTATGAAAATCTTCTTGTTTCCGGTCATATAACTTTTAGGGAAATTTCCATAGACCATCAAAACGTGCAAAGTATGAAAGTTTTGGTCCCCATATAGTGGTCCTTTTGGTTAAGATAATTATTAACAATATTTTATCATTAAAAATATATAAAACAATCTAATATGAAGAGTTCATTGCAGATTTGAGTCACCTAAGTTAAATTCAAGTGAACAGTTTTATTCTTAATAAACAATGCTGACAAAAATACCTTTGGTTGAACTTTTCTTTGACCAGAAGATTTCTCAGTTGGACTATTTGTCGACTGGAAAGATTTTCCAGTAAAAATAGTTTTGACAGAACTACCTCCGGTCAACTTTTCTTCAACCAAAAGAGGTCTCAGTTGAGCTCTTTGTTGACTGAGATGAAGTTCTGTGCATTTTTAGTAAATTCAACATTTCTAATATAAACAGATCATGCTATTATTTTTGGATAACACAATTAAGCAATCCAAACATACAAGTTAAAGCTTATTTTAGTTGAGATAAGACATTATGAATTTCAAAATGAAGTCTAGGTCAAATCTCAACTAAGTGTCCAACATTTCTAAGTTGGAGGTTTTGGAACCCAAACTAAATCCTTGTCCTTATTTTTCTTGTAATTACATGAAGATAAGTAATGTCTAAGATGTAAATAGTAATGAGAACAAATGAAATCAGTTTCATTTCTCTTATTAGCATTGTGGTCATGAGCTAGATTGTCTTTAGGTACATACATGACCTTGGTCTTGGGTTTTTGTGTTTTTCTAGTTCTAGGATTTTGGTAGGATTTCTCTTTAGTTACATAGCCTAGACCTCTTCTTCCAACTTGTCCAATAGATTTTTTTAATATTTTATCAAGAATATTATTACTCTGTCGACTATTAACATGTTCTTGTAACATAGCAATTTCAACATTTTTTTTCTTTGCAATATCTAGTTTTGCTTGATCTAAACTTGAAAGCAAGGATTCTCTTTCTTTAACAATGATATCATAATTTGAATGAGAACATAGAACAAATTGAGTTTGATAATTATTTATATTATCAACCAATTCAACCTTAACTTGAGAGAGAAGATTATTGTTGGTTTCTAGAGCTAGCAACTTGATACATTAATCATTAATATATGATTTCAAAGTATCTTTTTTAGACATAAGGTTTTCTTTTCAAAAGTACAATCATTCAATTTAGCATACAAATCATCATTTGTTTTTTGTAAGCTTCTTTAATTTCCTTTTACAATCAACATATTTATCATGTAGTTCTTAAATACTAGTGACTAGATCTTATTTAGATAAATCAAGAAGACTTACCTCATTTTCTTCTTCATTGATTGTTGCAATGAAACAACTTACCTTGTCTTCTTTAGTCAAGAGACATTCTATTTCTTCTTCTCCACTCTCGTTATTGTCACTTGAATCATCCCAAGCTTCTTTGTAGACATTTCTTTCTTCTTAAGAGAGGATTTCTTTCCCTTCTTGACTTTAGGACACTCATTTTTAAATGCCCCTTTTTGCCACATTCAAAGCACCTAAGGGAAGAGGAGGAAGAAACACAAGAGTTTTTTCTAGATTTAAATTTTCTATATTGCTTACCATTTACGATGAGTGTATCCTCTTCATTTTCCTCTCCACTTTCTTGAGTGATGACTTGTGCTTTGGTTGACGCTTTAAATGCTATGTCCTTCTTTTTCCCTTTTAAAGCTCCAACTCCAATCTTTGTGATCTTCTTTAAGAGTAACTTCATGAGTTTCTAAATTGTCAATGAGTTGCTCCATTCTGAGATCATTTGCTTCTTCAATGACCGTCAGCTTTGGCTTGTACTTTGGAGGAAAGGATCTAAAAATCTTGGACACTTGATCTTCCTCACTTGTATACTTACCCAAGGCTCTCAAGTTGTTAACAATAGAAGAAAACCTTGCATATATTTCACTAATAGACTCATTAGGTTGCATGTGGAATTGTTTAAACTTTTGTTTAAGCATATTAATCTTGGCATTCTTAACTTGAGTTGTACCTTCATTTGTAATTGAAAGTTTATGCCATATTTTATATGGAGTTTCATATGAAGATATCCTATTAAACTCACCAACAAAAATAGAACAAATATAAAATGCTTACTGCTTTTGCATTCAATTGAACTTGCTTTACCGTCTCGGGATTCCATGCTACAGATTCCATTCTAGGAAGCTCATAGGGCAAGGACACCATCCTC
Organism: Alisma plantago-aquatica; assembly: GCA_963693085.1. Taxonomy (NCBI): domain Eukaryota; kingdom Viridiplantae; phylum Streptophyta; class Magnoliopsida; order Alismatales; family Alismataceae; genus Alisma; species Alisma plantago-aquatica. Next base: position 1,243,932,188 of record OY856409.1, read on the forward strand.
CAAAGGTCCAGGCTGATCCCTTGGAAGTAAAATTGCATCCTTCTTTTCCAATAAGTATAGTTTCTTCCATCAAAGGGTGGTGACCGACTCACATAAGTTCATTTAAGGTTGAGGTTGCTAAGCAGGTTGTCCCCCATTCTTCAAGACCTGTTAGGGCTCCTTGAAGACCTTCTTTGATACCAATTGAAAAATCTAGAGGGGGGGTGAATAGAGATTTTGGTACTTAACAATGTAATTAAAAACTTAAAGCAAAGAAGGATGAGGAAACAAGGAAGACACTTCAATTTAGAGTGATTCCAACCTTTGACTCAAAGGTTGTCAGTCCACTACCCAATTGTTTTCAATTGGGATTTTGAAAGTGATATCTTTTTTACCTCACAAGGATGTTACAATAAAATACAATCACCTTCCACTTAGAGTAGCCTCATCCTACTTGAAACAACCTTCTTGAAGTAACCTCAAGCTACCATGGAGCAATCTTCACCACCTTGAGATAGCCTTCCCCTAGAAGTAGCTCCAACCTCCTTTGAAGTAGCCTTCTTGAAATAACCTCAAGCAACCTTGGAGCAACCTTCACTTCCTTGAAGTAGCTCCACCTCTTTGAGATAGCCTTCAACTAGAAGTAGATCCAACCTCCTTTGAAGCAGCCTTCTTGAAGTAACCTCAAGCACAACTTGGAGCAGCCTTCAATTTGTTGAAATAGCACCAAACAACTTCCTTTCAACAACCTCCAACCCTAGGAGTAGTCAAGGAGAACAAATCATAATATAAAAGAAATAGATTGGAAGAAAGAAATACTTAACCAATGAAGTAAAACACCTTAATTCATATATCAAGTGTTTAGATCTCTTATACTCTTAAGATGGACATTGCTATGTGGTGTCTAGGAGATAGTATCTATATGATACAACTTTGGAGCACAAGGAAGAAGATAGTAAGTGAATCTCAGCTTTGTTGCTCTCTAGAATGGATGCTCAAGTGTAGCTTGTGTGTTTTAGTTGTCCTAAGGCTTCTCCTATTTAAAGGAATGATTTTTAAGTGTTTAGGGACATTCTAGGGAGTCTTTAGAGTGTTCTTAGTTCTTAACTAGCCGTTAGGTAAAAAGTAGTTGGGTTGCAACGGCTAAAATGTTCGTTCAATGCAAAATTTCCAGAACTTTTCTCGATCGACAGTATTATCAACCAGATGAATCTCGATCCAGAACATTGTTGACCAGATGACTGTCTGGGTTCAACTGTCTATATGTCTATTTCTCTCTGATTTAAACCTATTACAACGGCTATATCTCGGTCCACAATATTGTTGACGGAGAAGGACTTTTTGCGAGGATTTGCAATGTATGTGAGGCCCTATTAATGACTCACATAAAACCTGTCAATCCTAAAGTCTTCATGTGTGTAAGATAGGGTTTTGGGTGGATAAAAAAAATCTAACGCTTAATTTACATGATATCTAAGTACTTGTGCAAGTTTTATATTGATTACAATCATGAAAATATTACACATTTAAGCGCATTGATCTTCAATTATCCACTTAGTATGATCTCCTTATATCCTTGAACCCTAAAATATTAAAGTATCACGTTAGATCCTCAAAAATGAAATGTTTGTCATCATCAAAACAAATGGTATGCTATGTCAAATTTGGCCAACAACATGTACATACTAAATCATTCACATATTAAGTCACATGGTTAGGTTATTAGGTACCATTTATGTGTATAAATGTATGTTATCTGATTATGGCACCTAAGGTCACTAATGTATTTATCTATGTTTCAAGCCCATACATATTAGAGTTACTTTGATTTATTTACATTATTTGCATTAACTATATTTATTAAGGTTACCAACACTTGTAATAGGGCATATTTCTAACCTTACATTGTAAATTCTAGGGATCTAAGCATATTATCATCATAGTAAAGGAATTAGAGTTTCTATAGTCAGGATATCCAAAACTTAATATGTTCCACGGGGGCCGCCATCTCTTTTTGACTTGGCCACCCTCCAAGCATCATTCCAACCAGCATGATCATCTTCTCTCTTCTTATTTCATAAAAATCTAGTCTTGTTTGAATTGTTGACTCTCTTCATCTTGACAATCACATCCATAATATGTCTCTCTTTTAGGTACATCTAATCATCCCTTCCCCAAGTCTTCCTCAAGATCTACTCTATTTAGATCTAGATCATCTTCCCCAAGCCTTATCTTGTGCCAAAAGATCAAAGACTCGACGTCGCTCATGGATGGTAGGTTTCCCATGCTGTCGCTACATGGAAGAGGACAAAAATCATGATAGTGTAGGAGCATGTCATCTCACACCTTGAAATCTTCCCTCCACTTTCTACTTTGGAAACCCCAGGCATAGACGTAATCTGATTCCTACAACTATGAAAGCATTTCTTTCACACTCGTGTCTATCCTTTGGGCACAACATCACGTGCAACGTGGCTAGTCTACAACAAATGGGAGAATCAACCTTGAGGCGATGGTACATGGGGTTCTCCTACATGCATTATGGTTGAGGAGGAGTTCCAAAATTACATGATACTAATTGTATAAATCATTCTCTATCAGGATACTAGGTAAATATTTTTGTAAGAAAAATTAAGCAGTGCTCACAGTTTTAGTATATCTCCTCCTTGTGAAAATCACTCTCCCGCACAAATCAATCAACTACTATAATTTCATCACCACCACGCGGCCATCCTTCTATGTACAAGGACTTCCCTTTTTCTCTTTCAATTCACCATATATCAGTGAAGCACTCATGCGACTCCTTCTCTTATCTCTTGATCACTGCTCAATATTCATATGTATCATCCTCAATTTTTTTGTTTGTGACCCTCAATTATTTGTATGTGATGCCTTCCCCAGTCAGACCTCTTATCAAATCTATTTTGTAAGCTATATCATTGGTTAAGTCTCCTTTTTAGGTCGCACAAGGATCCACTTATTTTTACAATTTAGATCTGTCTATTTGCGTCATGTAACACATTGACTCGATTATATCTATATCATATTGACAAAAAAGGAACCCCTTCTAGTTTATAAATCACGAAAAATCTAACTTCAAAAATCATGAAAATTCAAAATTGGAAAATTGTGATTTCCCCCCTTCATCTTTGACAATTTTATTCCAAGTACCACCCCTCGTGTTTTCATTCCTTTTCATGTGTGAGGGATATTGTGTCTTTTCCACACCAACTACTCATTCAATTCATATTTAGTATGTGGAGGAATATAGATGAGAGAGGGAGTATGAGGAGAAAGAATTGAAATGGATAATCTGTATCAATCCATGCTATTCTAATCTTCATGGAGATTCTTATTATTTAGCACATCCATCTTCAAACATGTTTGTGGTACTTCGTTATCACAAGCATCATGCTTCTAGTGCATTACTAATGTATCTCTTTCCAATGACAATGTGCTTCTTTGTTCTTCCAATGCATCATTGGTGTATGACTTCTTAATGACACTTTGCTTCTTGGTGTTCATGTCACAATATGTGCTTAGCTTGTTTATCTATGTTATTCCAGTTGGCACCACTTCATACAACATTCAAAGATCTCAATTGGAACATTGGAACCATGATTTTTGCATTCATACTGCATTACGTACGTCAAAACATAACTTGCTATGCTTATTCTAGCTTCTAGTTCACTCTGGTGTTAATAATAGTTCATTTGATAATTCTCACTGCATTTTATGAGATAGATGGTTTCTTATTTATATTAGACTTTTTATAGTTTGGTCAATTTCTAAATTCATATATACAAGTTGGGAGTGAAGTAATGTTGATGGGGGAGTAAAAGTGTTATATGGGGAGTGACATTTTTTATTTTTCACATCGTCTAATCGAGTCCAATAAGTCTAAGCTAGATATGTTTTTCACCCATTACTAATTTGAGGGGGAATGTTAGAAGAATTGTTATTTAATTTGTTATGTTATATGCGCCTAATTGTCTTGACCCATTAGGGTCAAATTTTCTTTCCTTGTACTTGCCTCATATCCTATATATATGAGGGAAGTTTGTCTTTTATCAATAAGACAATATCCCACTCGTTACTCGTATTATTTTCCAGATCAAGAATAATATTACTTAAATTGAAATAAGTTAGTTATATCTTCTAAAATAAATACAACCAACAATCACAGTTACTTTGTTTGTGGCCTTACTTCCCACCCAAGTTTAGGTTTTTACCGACACAATTCTTATACCACATTTTAAATATAAGAATTACTTGGTGGAATTAAAACAAGCGCATTACGTCTTTAGTCTTAGATAATTCCATCTAATTGAGAAAAGTCTCTCTCTTTGTGTTCTATGCCTACACTTTGAAATTTAAATAATTCTAGAGGAAGCCTTACTGGTAGAAAATTGTCTTAATATTGATTTTTACTACTACTTAAGTGAACTCTTTGTATTTTATACTAGATCAACATGAGACGTTATTTAAAATTTTAAATTGAACAAAATATGGCGGTCTAAGTAAAGTAAAATGATTTATGAAAGAATCTTTGTTTACTTATTATGTCATTAATTTTACAGTCCTCTTTTTAATAACATGTCTTGAGAGTCTAGATTTGTTAATCTAAATTTTCTTCTTCTCTTTTTGCTATTAATGTAGATCAATATCTTATTACTTTCTAATAATCCATATACACAAGAAAAGAAGGTAAAGAAAATGCTATCTATATAATTGATTAATAATCAATATATACTAGTCACCGTTATGGATATTCAACTCTAAAAAAATATGCAGTTACATTTACACAAATGTGGTAAAGAATAGTTACTACCAAATAATGTCTTTTTCTTTTCTAGTGACTTTAAACATCCTTAAACTATAAAATAATCATATATGTAGATGATTTATGACCACAACACCACAAAATGGGTGTACATGAATAAATGATATACATTTTTATGCTCCCACTAGCATAGTACATATTATAATAGAGTGGTAAATATCCTAATTGATAATCAATTCATGAACTTGAATCTCATGATAGATATTATATGATATATAACAACATTATGTAAATATTTTTACATACACGCATAGACACGTATGTATGTGGAGATACACAAACATGCGCACACACATGCACACACACGTGCGCACACACACACACACACACACACACACACACACACACACACACACACACACATATATATATATATATATATATATATATATATATATATATATATATATATATATATATATATATATATAGAGAGAGAGAGAGAGAGAGAGAGTCAAATTAGGCTAGAATCAGTTCTAGCAGAGCATGAATAGAACTCAGAAGGCTTACATGTTCCATCAAGAAAATATAAAACCCAACCATAGGATCTTAATCTTCACCTCATGAAATATCTATAAATTAATTTTCAAGCCATTTGGATACTTTTTGGTCATCATCTAACATGTATTAAATTTTCCATTTTAATTAGTTCTAGGACACCAATTTGGTTATGTTAAGATGCTAGGGCTATATCTGTCTAAATGAGCTCAAACTTTCGGGTGTGTCTATCTCATCAATATAGATCAACACTTTCAATTTAGTTTTATCATTAATTTTTTCTGATAATTACACGCATAAGAAAAAATTAATTCTTTGGATAATCGATCCTATTATATATATGTACACACACACACACACACACACACACACACACACACACACACACACACACACACACACACACACAGGTTCCCGGGTGGGTGGGGCGCCCGGGCCCCGAGAGTTTTACACTGTCTGGGGGGTCACAAAAGTGGCGCTTCTACGGGGGCGGTTCTCTCGATAATATATATATATATATATATAGATACACATACATATATATACATACATACATACATACATATATACATACATATATATGTATATATATATATATATATATATATATATATATATATATATATATATATATATATATATATATATATATATATATAGAAAGAGAGAGAGACTAGAATACACTCGAGTGTACATATTGCACCATACACTCAAGTGGTGTTTACATATATAGACAATATTTTTGACAAATTCAAACCATTGATATCCATTTTTATAATAACTATAGGTTACATGCAAATTTGATCTCATTTGGAATTTTCTAAGTCACTCTTTCATGACAAATAAAACCAACACAAACAACTAATTTGAATTGTATAATTTTTTCCTTTAGACGCATGACCTATAAGTTTCCAAATAAACTCAAAATTCATATATAGTATGTTCATATGATATTTAAGAAGATCAATGGCTTAGATTTTCAAAACAAATGTTACATGATGGAAAACTACTTGAGTCTATTTGGTCTTCGATACACTCGAGTGTATTCTAACCTGACTCTCTCTCACCCTCTCTCTCTATATATATGGGTATATATATATATATATATATATATATATATATATATATATATATATATATATATATATATATATATATATATGGACATTGTCAATGAGTGATAGTACAATAGTGAATTCAGGCGTTCCCGTGTTAAGGGACCCATGTTCAAACCATAGGGACAAACATTTCTCAATCTAATAGTCCTATGGGCATCCAACCTTAACTATAGATTGTGGAAGAGAGGGAGATATCTTTCCCTCTTAACCCTATACATGTGTGGACACTTCTTTGACCTTAAAATAAATATTTTGTACCTCTCACATATCCTTAAGGTAAAATTTTGAGTAACATAGAATATAGTGATCTCTTTATATGTTGGAAATATTTTTATCGATAATATGAACAAGAGGTAACACTCATAAAAATTTTGTAAACCAAAATATGTTTTTATATGCTTAAGTATATATGGAGATAACAAGTGAAAGAAAATATTAATAATGGTCATTGCTATTATTTCAATCTCATTTGTTGAAGACAGTTTGCCCCAACCATTTCATTATGCTCTGCCATGAATGTAACGAACTACAAAGTAGAATAGTGGGCAAATTTAAGTAACTATCAATAGCCCCATTTTATTTATTCCTATTTTGAAAATTCACAAAAGTTCTTAACAATATGACATGTTATCCAATTTATGCTTCATTATATTGAAAATAAGCTAATTAATAAACTTACATGTATATCTCTAACTTAGTCTACAAACAAGTGATAAAATTATATAAAGTATGAAAGTAACTTGTCTAATGCCATTGTATTATCTAATGATGATATTATTTACATTGGTTGGAATTCTACTTGAAATTACTCGTATTATGCTTTAACTACATTTAAAAGCAAGTTGAGATATCATTGATAGTTACATGGTGTGCTTATTGAAATGTCTATCGCTATCACAAATACATTGCATATATGAAATGAGACATGTACTGAGAAGAAATGTCAAATTAGATTTAAATAATTGAAAATTAAGTATCAACTAGTGAAGAACATCAGTGAGAAAAGTGGGCAGCTCTGGTGTCCTGAGCGACGCGGCTAGGGCTTCTTTGCGTGTGGCAGATGGCTTGGGGGAGGGGGCTCCGGCCATCGGTGGGTGCCGTCTTGCTCCCCCCAGGCCTCTCCTCGCCCAATGACGCATAGGATTTGGCTACAAGAGTCGGGCATCGTCAAATCGTGGCTCTCGGCGGATCCTCTTGACTCTAGCATTGGGGATTCAGGTCCTTCTGGCCCTATTTTTCCGTAGCGCTGGTGAGAGGCTAATCGGTTTTGGCCGGCGATTGGGGGCCAAGCGGTGTTTTGGTTTGCCCCAAGCATGAGAAGTTTGGCTATCCTCTTCCTTCTACCAAGTTCTACGATGCTGGGCTCCTCCACCCTATATTCTTTTTCCTTTTCGTGCTTTAGTTTAGTTGTTTGTTGTTGGCTAGTGGCTGTACTCAGCCTGGTTTTCTCACCGTCTAATCATTGTTTGTTACTCTTCGTTTCATCGACATTTTATGTCTCTCCTTCGTGAGAGTGTCGTTGCTTCTAGTCTCAGCTAGAGCTCGGATTTTGATTCAGATTAGATATGTTGCTTTACTGTATGTCTCTGCATGTAGAGGTGAACTCCCGTTGGATCATAGGTCTTAGACTGCCCTTTGTCTGCAGATCTATGCTCGTGTTGAAGGAATCTCTTAAGGAAAGCTGGTCATATCATCATTGAAGAAAAGAGATCAATGCAGAAATATTTTATTCACTTTCCAATATGAGTTTTTGTAAGATTATGGGTGTGTCCATGATCGTTGTATGTTGTGATGGTTGTTCTCCCTCTTTATGTAGATGCCGTATGGCGAAGTGATGTATTTAATCTATTTTTCTCTAAAAAAAAAGTAGTGAAGAACAAATTAGGGAAAATTATTTAAAATGAAAATAGGATAAGTGCCCCAGTTATAATTATTTATATGCCAATATGAGATAAGTGAAATGCAATTTAGATACTATTTTTATTAATAATAATGTTATCACATATATTGATACTATGTAATTTCCCTTTTCATACACTTTTTTTGATAATTACTTGCTAAAAATTAGTAAGGAAGTTAGCTTAATAGGATATAATTCTTTTGACAATGAATATGTTTATAAAGATTAGTAATTTGGAATAATAATGTAGTGAAACACTAAATCACTATAGTTTGAGAATGATCTGAGAAAAATTGATGTTATAAAGTGAGTTTTTACACTATTTCTTCTCCATTTTAGGCTTTAATATCTTGTTAAATATACATGACAATTACTCCCTTTTTCCAGGATAAAATCATCACTAATTTCCCCCCTTTGTTAGATATATTTTTAGGAGTTAAGAAGACCTAGTTTATATCAAGTTGAAGTATATAGTTTAAATATCAACTTCCATTAATTTACTATTACTCTAACCATGAAATCACATCTAGATACCAAAATTTATCCATAGGTGGGCATTCATATAAGAAAACTACATATCCGTTTTCAACTCTTTTAAACCTAGAAATTAATAATTATGACAAATCAATGATTGTGAATAAGTCAGATCCCAATTTATCAAACATTGGCCTTTTGGACCGATTTTCGCAACCTTGACATCTATTTCCCACTGATGTGTCATGTGCACCATGACTTGTCTAGCTTGTGCCCCTTGATGCAGACTCATAGATTCATGATCTGGTGATGGGGGAGTTATTTCTTATCTTTTGCTTTTTCCACAACTAGAACACTATGAAGGCCCAACATATAGATCGCTCCACACCGAGTCTCACACACACTTAGTCGAGGTATTGGAATATCCAAGTCAATATGTTTACAACAAACCTTACTTTGATGACATTTGGGTCATCCACCTACTTTTGTGGTTTTCCCCCTCTTGTGACTTCTCACAACAAAACACGACAACTCCTCACTTCACATCTCTTGTCCTCTCCCTATACAACCTTTACCCTTTGACCTTGGGGCAATGTTCCACACATGAATGCCCTCAATCCAATACCCAATAACCCCTTCACCATGCTAGGCAAGATCCACATTCACTCTATTACATTTCTACATCAATTGGTTACCACCGACCCTCATTGCCTGCAATTGGCACAAAAAATAGTTTCTCCGCCTTCAAGGAAGCCAGACGGTATCCCCATGGGTTCGACTCCCTTATAGAAACCAAAGCCCTAAATCTAATCTCGAGCATCGTTGTTGCCACATACTATGAGAAGCTCATGCATGGTCCATACAACAAGAAACCACTTGTTGGTTATGAGGAAACAATGCAAAGCAATTATTATTCTTAGCTTCAAGCTTGGATGCTCAAGGGAGCTTTGAGGCCTCATCAGAGCCTAGGAAAAAGTTGCTTGATCCATCACCAACATGGAATTTAGACCAATTGTGAAGGTCCAATAGGATTCCCAGATGCACTTAGTGTGTCAAATTCCTCACTCAAACATGCTCATATTCAACTGTTCAATATTTCATCTATTAACCAACAAATTAGTCTGGTTAAAGAATTTTCCTTTATTTTCTATATTTATCATCCAACTTATATAAAAATGTAGAAAATAGCAGGAGACTAAAAAAAAACAAACAAAAAGTACATTTTTATTAAAAATGGGTGTACAATCCTATATTATTTTCCAAAAATGTAATCCTAGAAATAGATGATATACTTAAATATAACCACTCTTCCAACACACTCATGATACAATAAGCCCTTATAAACCTAGGAGAAATCTTACCCTTATTTTAAAACCTTAAAACACCTTTACAAGGTGAAACTTTCAGATTAACATGGTGTGCAACCTAGAATTTAAGTGGCTTCATGTGATTATCAATGTACCACTTTTGTCTATCTTGTGCTACTTTCAACTATTGCTTGATGTTTTGCATCGTATTTGTCATATGTTAGACCAACTTTAAACCCAAAAGCTGATATTTCCTGATATCATACCAAAAATATAGGAAACTTACAATGGCTACCATACATAACTTCACATGGTTCCATGTCTATACTCCATCCATATCTGTTGTTGTAGGAAAATTTATCACATTGAGCTATATATACCAACTACTTATAAATTGAAGCATGCATGATATCTGAAGATGTTCAATGAGTCTGGATCATCCTCTTAGAATGACCATCTTCTTGTGGATGGAATACCCTACTAAACTTCAATATCTCACCCAAAGCTTCATACAAACTTCCCCAAAACCTACTCATGAACTGTGTTCTATGTCTGACATCATTGTTGATGGTATACCATACATACATATTGTATATTCTACATAGATCTGTGTCATATTCTCTATTAAGTAGGTAGAATTGATCAATATACTGTTGGTATAGTATGCCTAGAGAGCCAATCATATGATGATTGCAATGAGGCATGTGATACTTGATTTGATAATAATAAAAGCAATTTCTATCTATATGCTTTAACTATTTTTTGAGATAATAGTATAACATGTTAGATGTCTAGAGAGTGACAATACTCAATGACGTATGTCTTCAAGTACATGACTTGAACAATGAGATCATATAGATGTTCAGAGTATGTACATTCTCACTATCGTCCCTAGTCAGTTGTTATTGTGGAAAGAACCAGAGACATCAATAACATAAAAGACTAGAGTGTGTGTTGGTTGATGACAAAATCTCATCAGTCATGATATATGATATCAATCTAAGCAGATAGATACATGTTAGAGAATAGTGTATCAAATAGACCCACCGTAAGAGTGATGCATGGAAACCATACTTGCTTAGTCAGGATCATCTCTTATAGTATTGGTGGTGACTGTGGTTCTTAGACCTGAAATCACTACACTCATCACATGAGGTTGGGTATACTTTGACATCATCAAACACAGTCCTGAAACATGGGTTGTTATAACGGTGATGATTGGGTGGCTTTGACACATGGAGACTTGACTGTTAGTGATAGATATGGAATTTGTCCCTCCTAAGGGAGTGTGATATCCTGGCCACTTGATGAGTGAAAGTGAGAAATGCACGACCATGTACATGTAAGTCAATATATGATATTGAGCTTACATATGTCTCAGATAGTCTACTCTGAATCAAGAAACATGGATTGAACATTTGTAGAGGATGACAAGTCCATGCCTTGAGTTCAATCTGAATATCAGTGACAAAGGAACTATACATTCACTGTAACACCAATAATAGATTGTAGGTTAAAAGTTGTTCTCCAAATTTCCTCTTCACTTGGGTATCACTAATGTGTGACTAGGCACCACTCCTTGCTTGTGATATAATAAGTTAGTTATGAAAATTCACTACCAATGTGAATTGAACCTATAGGGTCACATACATAAGATTAAACTGGAAGAGGAGGTTATCCATGAATGATGTTTAGATTGATTACTAAAGTGTATAAGTACTCAATTAAACATTCAATCAATAGACTTGACTCAAAATTATCAAGTTCAAGTGTTTAACCAACTTATTAGAGTGTCAGATTGATTGAGAAATGCATTGACTAAGTTTTGCACAACCTGGACCACCAACCGACCGGTTCACTTGGTGAACCGATCGGCTCATGGTCAGTGAGATGATCGATTCACTCTAGTAAAATGATCAGTTCACATGGACCAAATGATTAGGTGTTGGGTTTTTCGATTTGTGAGAAAAGATTCTCATTTCACTTGTTCAATTCGATTGGGACAAGAACTAATCTTTGCATTAATTAGAAATGAATAAGGAAAGTCAATTATGGACAAGTCTGGGAAGTGAAATGACCGATTCACTGGGTGGACCGATCGACTCACCTGCCCAAATGACTGATTCAATTATGAACCGATCGGCTCACCTGCCTAAACGACCGGTTCATTTATGAAACAATCCGTTCGCCTTCCGTAGTACAATCAATTTGTGGAAAATTCAATCCCTTCTACTCCCGCACAAATTGGGAACTCTAACCCTGCCCTCTACTATAAATAGAGGGGTATGGGGGGCTTCTTAGAACACACAACTCAGAACATCAGTTGCTCTACAAAGTTGTTGTCCTCTCTGGTTGTAGTAACTGAGAGATCCCAAGCAAGTTCTACCTGTCCAGGGAGGAACAACGAGGGAAAGACAACTGCAGAAAAGTGACTGGTGGTGGGAGCGTGTGTCAGTGACTAGTACACTGACAGAAGGGGACAACTCCTTCTAGTCTGTCCACCAGAATGACTAGAGTTCTCGGTGGTCCGTGTGGACTATCTATAGAGGCGGGAGATTTCTACCACTGAGGAGGATGACTATCAACCGCAGTCCAGGTCAAGACTAGGAGCTGCAGAGATGCCGTCGAAGACTAGGTAGTTAAAGACCACACTCGTTGTGAGGTATTGTCACTAAGCAAGCCTCATGACCAGGTATATTTTTCTAAACTATCTTTTCTATTGCATAGTTGTTGATGCGATCTGCTGGTTATTGGTTTTTGGTTAGATAAAATTTTTGTTTCCGCTGCTTGTTCTGTCCCACAAAACCCAACAGTGGTATCAGAGCCACGTCAACATACTATGTTTTAGGATTAATCAATATGATTGGATTTTGTTTTTTTGGCATTTATTTATTGAATGCAATGTGAATAATCTAACTGGCTAATGTTTATATCTGATTAAACACCACAAATCCCTATATACATATATGATATGGTATATATATGCAATCGATACGCGTCATCCTAAAATAGTTTTGATGGTGGATGTGTAGTATGGTTATGGCCTATAAAATCCTATGTGTGTGCTTGGTTGGTTGTGATTGTTTGCATCTTGGTCTACGTACCAAGTCCTTTCTTCTATTTTGGATGTAACTCGAGATAACTCAAGCCTTCTCTTCTACCCTTGCTCCCCCCAGATGTAACTCCAAGTTTCCCAAAGAAATATGTAAAAGTAGGATAATTTTATTTCCTATTATGTCAAAGACTGGTGGGGGATAATTGAAGGACTGAGATGACCAACTGATGGTGCAAGACGAGCAGATGGTGGTCTAACAAGGAGTACAACGACCCAACGAACCGACCGTATGGAGATGCCAGACGATTGATTGGTGACAACCAACCGACCAGTCAGGAGGTGAGCCGATCAGTCATAGGATGAGATGATCAACCCGGAATGACCCAAGCACAAATCTTCATCAACTATAGGTTGTTGCATGTGATGTAGACCTAGATGACCGTAATTCCTTGTGGCTCAAGGAATTACAATAGGATGTCCATAATCATCGCTTTATCACTTTGCATGTTTTCTTGTGGGATATAGCATGTACATGATACATACTATGCATGTGTGGTGATTGGATATGTATATGTATATAAATACCAAACCCCTCAATATAATATTAAATCTTAGATGATTTCCATAAGCAACACATATGAAAATCTTGATCGATAAGCGTGGGTATCCCTAGGGTGGTGCACTATCTATCTCGTGGAAGTGTGATGGTAGTTGTGTGGGCCTGCCAAGCGGGGAGCACTCCTATCGTGTTGGCTTTTAGGTCAAGCTTAACTAAGTGATCTTAATGAGATTAAGCACTTAGAGGCATGCAGATGACTATGGCAAAGAGTTGTGCATATCATATATCTAAGAATTGCATAAGATACAATTGGTAAATGTTACCTACCTTAATAATTGATTATGGACGCTAGTGTTGGCTGGGTAATAACTCAATTGTTTTGGATCTTGGCTCACTAGAAGGTTGTATGTTGCAATATTCTGAATTGATGGTGAGAGCTATCAATTTGATCAAAATAGTGGGAGTGATAATTAATTTAAAACCTAATTGATATCATCAAATTTATCAAATCAAACAAATCAAAAAGGTTTTGAAATGTTGCAAAATTCTTTTGTAGAGTCCAAATGACGAACAAAAATACATTATCATTGGGATCGGTTCATAAATGGGATAAACTTTAAATCTGGGTTGGTACCTTTGAGAAGTGTTCTCAATAGTGAGTGTAGACTCTAAAGTCCTCGAAAGACCAGATCCAATAGAACCACTCCAAATGCACCTAAGGCTAAAATTAGATGCTTACTTGAAGTATGCCAATGATGCCTAAGACATCAAGAACCTTATGCTGAGCTATATGAACTATGAGTTGCATAAATAGCTTGAAGCTTGGACATTCTTAATATGATTATACATCTTAAGAATCATGTAAAGCATTTAAAGGTATAATGTCTTCAAAGCGATATTTGAGTATAATCAGATAGATGGAGATCAAGTATAATCTCATATGCTCAATATGATTGTGCATATAGATCAACTGTGATTTCTTATAGGGCAAGAGTTGATCAAACATATGATTCTACAAATCGTTGTGTGAATCAAATAGCGAGTTTATCAAATGTTGAGAAACTTGGCCAGACCATTATCTAAAGTGCTTGGCATATTGATGCCAAAGCATGAATGAAGAAAGGATAAAACCTGCGATAATGATCAGCAGAGTGAAGTCCATAGACTAAATAAAGGTCAAGAAGTGTTCTGAATCCAAGCTTAGGTCCAAGTCTTCATCACTCAAGATATGGAGAGGAGCAAGATGAAAGGGAAATAACTTCTTTATAGAGGATCTCAGGAAGATGAAAGAGAGATAGAGATCTCTAATTCATGACCTAAGAAGATGTAATCTAGAAACTATGCAAAGTAAGAGTTGCTACCATTAGAGTTACAATATAACATTCATGGGCATATAATAGAATTAGTGAATTTCTATTATACATATGCCATCAATGAAATCATCATACATCTTGTATGGACAAGAATGTAATGAACTGATGTTTTATTTCAAAGAAATGATCTCTAATGGCAATGCCTATGTCTCATCAACTATACTTGATAGTTAAAGAGACAAATGTGTGTGACACATGTAATGAATGACATGATAAATCAAACTTGAATGCCGATAGCATAGTCATCTATAGTGCATAAATGAGAATTGCATTTCTAAAAATCCATATGATGGTTATTTAGACTCATTTTGATTATTGAACCAATAGAGACATGCTAATCTCATTCATTGTGCAATATGATAAAGGTTCTTCACTAGATGTAGTGGGAGAACGATTATTCTATTAAGGATTATACATATTGGTGTATATAGAGCTTTTAGAATAAATGCTAAAGGTAATCAATAATACTTCAATATATTTATTGATGGCCTCAATAGATATGGTAGTTTGTATTTGATAAATACAAATATGAATCTTTTGAAGTGTTCAAGGAGATCATAAATGAAGTACATTACAAATTTGGTATAATTATTAAATTTCGATATGATTGATATGGAAATACTTTGAACCAAGAGTTTGAGAACCTTTTGGAAGATCATGATAATGTATCATGATGGACTCCACCTGAAACACAATGATAGTGTATCATGAGAAGTGTATCAGAAAGAAGGAATCACACCTTGATAGGCCAGAGTGTGAATGCCACCTAAACTTCAAATTTCCTTTTGGGCACATGCTTAACACTAAAACAATGTACCATTAGTTCAAAAGGCACCATATGAGATATGGAATAAGAAGTGTCCCAATATGTCTTTATAAAGATTAGGATTGAAAGCCTAAATAAGAAAATTGTTTCTTAAAAGGTTTGTCCACAAATCGAATGAATGCTATTTTGTTGAATACTACTTTGATATCCAAATTCAACAACAAAGGTGTTTTGTATGGCTGCATTCCTAGAGGAAAACCTAGTTCTAAAGGAATTCGTGGGAGAGAAAAGTAGAACTCAAAATGTTTGAGACAAATAAGAAAAACATTGAACTTAAAGAGGTACAATGGGAATAAAGAGAATCACAAAATGTTGTGGAATCTCAAAGTTGCTTAAGTAACACACAAAACTCATGGTTCTGGTAGAACATGCCTAGATCTTGAATGATATATGATATCTTATGGATAAGAAGGAGGTGAGTTGATCATATGATGAGTCAAAAGTCTACCTAGAAGCTAATGAGAGCTAGAAACTGAGATATGGCTTGAAGCCATGAAATCCAAGATGGACTCCATGTACATAAACAAAGTATGACTTTGGTTGATCCACTTGAAGGGGTAAAACCCATAGGGTACTTTTGGGTCTTCCAGAAGAAGACTGACATGGAGGGTAATTTGGTTGCAAAGAGTTTCTAACAAGTTCAAGGTGTTGAACATGATGAAATCTTTTTAGCAGTTACCAAGGATAAATCCATCAGGATAATGCCTGCTATTGTAGCTTAATGGAAATAAAGTCCATGAAGCTGCATAGATCAATCTTTGGATTGAAGAGGGAACCTCATAACTGGGATCTTCTATTTGATAAGATAGTCAAAGAGTTTGACTTGAGTAAAAATAAAGAAGTAATGTGTGATTATAAGAATTTAGTGGGGGCATATGTATATTCCACATATTAATGGGGAATAACATCCTTATACTGCAAATATTAAAACCTGACAACAAAGTGCATTCTAAATTTTCAAAGAAGCATCCTATGTGATAGGAATCAAGATCTATAGAGACAGATCAAGAGGGCTTCTTGACCTAAGAAAGATAACATACATCATCAATATGCTGAAAGGGTTCAACATGATGAGAGAAAACATGTCCATGTTCCATGGAGTTAGTCTCTCAAGAGCCAAGTGTCCTAATTCTTATGAAGAATAAGGAACACATGGATAGATTCCATATGCATTCACAATTAGATATATCATGTATGAACTCATCTTGTTATCTTGTATGTATTGGACATGACAAGAAAATATGAACTAATTATCTTGTATGTATTGGACATGACAAGAATATATGAACTCATCATCTTGTATGCATTGGACATGACAAGAAGATATGGAATCCATTTATTTCATATGTATTAGACATGATGGATGGATATCTATCAAATTCCGGTAAGTGTTACTGGAATACCATGAAGGACATCTTTATGCACTTGTGAGGTGCTAAAAGAATTAGTTCTTTAGTTATGGTAGTAAGGAAGAGTTGGGTGTAAAGAGTTACACCAATGTAAGCTTTTGAAATGACAAAATTGTGTTTGACCTTGGAATAAGAAGTGTTAGTTGGAAATGTTCCAAACATAAGACAATTGATTAATTCTATAATAAGAAGCTGAGTACCTTAGGTTACAAACACTGTAAAGGATACTGTATGGATCTAAAAGTTCATATGGATGAACTTATGGGAGGTTCCGACCATTGATGAATCAGTAATAATATTATGACAACAATGGAGCTACTAGTTAGGCAAAGGAATTTCAGATATCATACTATGACACTTCCATCTCATATGATCTATTGTACATCGAGGGGATGTGAAACATGCAATATATCAACTTGAAGCAAATGTTGCTTACCCACTATAAAGCACTTGTGCAGTAGAAACATGATGGACATGTTAAGATCACTTAGAATATGATTCGTAAGTGATTGGCTCTAATTACAAGTGGGAGTCTGTTGGTATAGTATACCCAAAGAGCCAATAATATGATGATTGCAATGATGCATGTGATACTTGATTTGATAATAATAAAGACAATTTCTGTCTATATATTTTAACTATTTTTTGAGATAATAGTATAACATGTTAGATGTCTAGAGAATGACAATACTGAATGACATATGTCTTCAAGTACGTGACTTGAACAATGAGATCATACATATGTTAAGAGTATGTACATTCTCACTATCATCCCTAGTCAATTGTTATTGTGGAAATAACCATAAACATCAATAACACAAAAGACTAGAGTGTGTGTTGGTTGATGACAGAATCTCATCAGTCATGATATATGATATCAAACTAAGCACATAGATACATGTTAGAGAACAATGTATCAGACAGACCCACCGTAAGAGTGATGCATGGAAGCACACTTGGTTAGTCAGGATCATCTCTTATAGTATTGGTGGTGACTGTGGTTCTTAGACCTAAAATCACTGCACTCATCACATGTGGTTGGGTACACTTTGACATCATCAAACGCAGACCTGAAACATGGGTTGTTATAACAATGATGATTGAGTGACTTTGACACATGAGGACTTGATTATGAGTGACATATATGAAATGTGTCTCTCCTAAGGGAGTGTGATATCCTGGCCACTTGAGGAGTGAGATTGAGAAATGCATGGCCATGCACATGTAAGTAAATATATGATATTAAGCTTACATATGTATCAGACAGTCTACTCTAAATCAAGAAACATGTATTGAACATTTGTAGAGGATGACAAGTCCATGCCTCAAGTTCAATCTGGATATCAGTGATAAAGGAACTATACATTCACTGTAACACCAATAACATATTGTGGGTTGAAAGTTGGTCTCCAACTTTCTTCTTCACTTGGGTAGCACTGATGTGCGACTAGGCACCACTCCTTGCTTGTGATGTCATAAGTTAGTTATGGAAATTCACTTCCAACATGTAATTGAACCTATAGGGTCACACACATAGGATTAACATGGAAGAGGAGTTTATCCATAACTGATGTTTAGATTGATTACTAAAGTGTTTAGGTACTCAATTAAACATTCAATCAATAGACTTGAATCAAAATCAACAAGTTTAAGTGTTGAACCAACTGATTAGAGTGTCAGATTGATTGAGAAATGCATTGACTGAGTTCTACACAACCTGAACCACCAACTGACTGGTTCACTGGGTGAGCCGATCAGCTCATGGTCAATGAGACGATCAGTTCACTCTAGTGAACAGATCGGTTCACATGGACCAAATGAGCATGTATTGGGTTTCTTGAATTATGAGAAAAGATTCTCATTTCACTTGTTCAATTTGATTGGGACAAGAATTAATCTTTGCATTAACTAGAAATGAATAAGGAAAGTCAATTGTGGGCAAGTTTGGGAAGTGAAACGACCAGTTTACTGGGTGAACCGATCGACTCACCTACCCAAAAGACCAGTTTAGTTATGAACCGATCAGCTCACCTACCCAAATGACCAGTTCATTTATGAAAGGATCAGTTTGCCTACCACAGTACAACTAGTTTGTTGAAAATCTGGACCCTTCCACTCTCATATAGACCGGAAACCATGACCCTGCCCTCTACTATAAATAGAGGGGTACAGGGGGCTTCTCAGAACACACAACTCAGAACATCAGTTGCTCTACAAAGTTATTGTCCTCTCTGGTTGTGGTAACTGAGAGAGCCTAAGAAAGTTCTACCCATCTAGGGAGGAACAATGAGGGAAAGACAATTGTAGAAAAGCGACTGGTGGTGGGAGAGTGTGTCAGTGACTAGTACACTGACAGAAGGGAACAACTCCTTCTAGTCTATCCATTAGGATGACTAGAGTTCCCGGTGGTCCGTGTGGACTATCTATAGAGGTGGTAGATTTCTACCGCTCAGGGGGATGACTGTCAACTGCAGTCCGGGTCAAGACCAAGAGCAACACAGACACCGTTGAAAACTAGGTGGTTGAAGACCACACTAGTTGGGAGGTATTGTCACTGAGAAAGCCTCAGAACTAGGTATATCTCACTAAACCATATTTCCTATTGCATCATTGTTGATGTGATTTGCTGATTATGGGTTTGTGGTTAGCTAAATTTTTTGTTTTCACTTCCTGTTCTGTCCCATAAAACCCAATAAATACATGGTACTATCATCTAATCATATGGAGTCCTATCCTTTGCATACCAATCATGAAATGCATAGTGACATGATCCCATTTCCACTATGAGATAGGCAACAACTATGTTAAACCTACAAGCTTTTTGATGTTATCCTTTCACTTGTTGGAAAATCTCGCAACATATTCTTGTTCTTCTTGGTACTCTCAGGATGCATAATGTTCATCAAGGAATGTACCTATTTTAAAACCATATCCTTCAAATCACCAGGATTAGGAACATATAACCTTCCCAGAAGCACGTTGCACCACTTTGTAACTCCTAAAACCATGACAACTCAAATATCCTATATTTTGTATTACTCTAGTTCTGACATCTGAGCATCTCTGATTTGGTGTGCAAAGGCAATATTAACATGAATTTGAGCCAACAAAATCTCATAAGAAAGAAATATCCATGTATAAAATCATAGGAAAAAGTGATATCGACACATCTCTCTTGCTACAAGCTATGAGATACATTTTTACACTATCTTTTGATGAAGACATACATGAATTCCTACTCAAAGCATCAACCACAACATCCATCTTTCTTATATGATAATCTATGGTACAATGATAGTCCACTATCAACTCTAGCCATATCCGTTGCGTAAATAAGTACTTGTGACTGTTGTGATCCATGAAAGTCTATCAATTCTCCACATAAGGGTAGTGACACCACACCTTCAAAGTAGCAACCACAAATACTAGATCCAATTCAGTTTTTTGGGTAGTTCTTCTCATGATTCTTATACAATCTAGAATCGTAATAGGCCACATTCTTATCCCACATCAACATAAAACCAAAGCCTCTAATGGAAGCATCACAAAAGATGATGCATCCCTTTCCCATCTTAGAAAAAAGTAACACTAGTACTGAGGTCAACTCCTCCTTCAAGATCTTAGAATAAAGGTGACACTCCTCATCCCACACAAAAGGTACATTCTTCTTGGTCATCTTGGTCAACGATGAACATATATAACTAAAGTTCATGACGAACCATTTATAGAAACCAGATATACCAAGAAAACACCAAACTTATAAGGGTGTCCTAGGATGATACCACTACAAAATTGACTCTATCTTCTTGGATTCTGTACAAATACTCTTCTATGACTGTACATGACCAAGGAAGTATACTCTTTTCTTGTAGAACTCTCACTTATTAAACTTTGCATACAACTGATGCTACCTCAAAAAGTGCAAGAGTAAGGCTCCTATCCTAGGTTAACCTCAATGTTGTTTGTTTATCATAATTGAATGATTGATTAATAACTTGAAACAATTGATCAATATAAAACCCTAATTTATCTATAATTGCACTTCTTTCCCCTAATTGATGGTTTTCATGATCAATTAAATGTGTAAGGATCTAATTGCAAATATGTTAAAAATATCTTGGTTCACACTTGCTTCATGTTTTTATATTTTATGTTAAGGTTTTATGTTTTCAATCCTTGGTTGCATGGTTACCCTTGTGATCTTGTCCTAACCATATACTAGGATTTGATGGTGGATGAGTGGAGGTTGATGGACTCACCCTTGGAGGGTCTATGTTACATCACCAAACACCATCTAGGATTTGGAGGTCAATCAGTTGAATGTTGGTGTCTTGGAGGTTGATGGGTTGAAGGTCAATAGCTTGGACCCCGATGGATCAGTAGAGGTGTACCTCAATGGGGTTAGTAGAGGTGGACCTAGTGGTTCAATATAGGAGGACCTAGATGGTAAGTAGAGGGGGACCTCGATTGGTTAATGGATGGTGACCTTGTTGGGTTAATAGATGGTGACTTCAATGGGTCAAAGGATGGGGACCTCAACAGGTAAAAAATGGTGACCTCAATGGGTTAAGAGATGGTAAAATCTATGGATTAGAGTATGGATACCTTGATTGGATTGACGGTGAGGGGTTGATGGGTGGGAAGTGATAGGGTTGACAAGTCAAGATCGAAGGTTTTTCTTCATAGTTTTTTGGGTTTCCAACTCCCTCTAGCCTATAAGTACCCCATACCCCTCAACCGTATGACTCATTTGACACCCAAGGTGCTCCTAGAATGTGGATAGGATCTAAAGGAGGTCGAAGTGAAACCAAGGAGGTCAAGGGGAAAGGTATTGGAGCTTGTATATGCTTGGAAGAAGGTGATCAAGATCCTATCGGAGTATCTAAAGCAAGATAGGTTCCTTTTAGCCATAGATCATGTGAAATATTCCTTCCTTCTTCTATTTTCTTGCTATTTTCCATCTCTTATACTTTCTTTGGCCGAGATACATGGAGAACCATGGTATGTTATGTTCTTTATGGATAAAGATCCATAGTTTTCTCTCTCTTTGACCTAGTTGAGCATGGATGTTGCTTGAAGAAGCCTTTGTGGAGATTTTGGATGGCTATTTAGTGGCATGTGGTGATTGGTTCATGTTGTTGTTTATTGGACCTCATCTTATTCTTCAAGAAGAAAGTGATATATGAACTTTTAGCCTTCTTTGCCTACAATCTCTACATACAATCCTCAAATATTCCTAGAACATGCTTGACATGCCTAAAATGAGTTTTTATGAACTTTTTAGTAGCATAATAAATTGATCACGAATTTATTATATACTTATTCACTTAATTAAGATCTATGACAGACAAATATTTTCTCTCTTGAGGTCATAAGGCATAAATTTTGGAACGGACACATTTAATTTCCCCGAAATATGTTGCTTTTACAGGCTATTTGATACCATGGTGAGTAAAATCCGAACCTATAATCTTTTTTGGTGTTTGGATGATCATCTAAGATGAAATAAACATGTTTCCCTAGAAGTTATTGTGTTGAAATTTTTTGGTACATAGGTTGAATACCTAAAGATGACATTCTTATGCCTAAAAGTGACATTTCTATGTATATTATTTTTTAAGTCATATATCTACGGAGTTAAATGTGAAATGTGGCATGGTGTTTTGTTTCAGTTATGTGAAGAGGTATACATCTTTGAAGGTAAATATTAAACATTTATAAAATGTGTTCTTGTTATGGCTGAAAATGATGAATTGTGCTAAGTATGCGTATTGTGACACATGATATTAGACTTCATATGGACTCTAGGATTCTTATACCACTAGTATATTTCTAACCTCTAATGTCACTTTCTCGACGTCGGTTCCAATGAAAAATGGCAATATAAACCAAGCAACGCTGGTTGAATAACATAAATGTCATCATTGATCAAGTCATGTTGATTTAGAAAAAAACACAGGTACCACTTTTCTTTAACATCCGTTGAATTCTTACAAAATTGATTTCTAAGAAACCTATAAAATAGAATCTTTAGTGGAAAATATTTTCCTCCAAAAATTTTAAGATACACGTCAGTTTTCTGGGAACCAACGACAAACACCTTTACACAAAATAAATTTTTCTACCAAAATACTTTTGGCGTCAGTTGCTTCCCCGTAAATCTGACATTGATTCATAGGAAAAACCTTAAAAAATTGTACAATAGGTGTCATTTTTATGTAAATTAACTAACGTTAGGGGGTTCACGCCTCATATCCCATGAAAACGTGTTTCCTCTAAATTGCACTTTAGTGTCAGTTTTGGTAGAAGTAGCTGACAACTTGGGCCTTACCCATCAGTTTTTTGCATCTAATCGACATCTAAGTAACTAGGATAGGTGTTTATTATATTTTCAACCAACGACTCAGTACTTAAGTGTCAATTTTTGTGAACAACTGATGACTATGTCAAACTTAATATCACCTACACGAAACAAACTCTCCCCCAATCTCGATTTCATTGTTCGATCGGCCAATAGCCCTATAGCTCTAGCAATTCCGACCTCTACCGCTGTCGTCGCTTGCTCATGCTCCTGCTCCTATTCCTGCTTTGGTTGCCACCATCTCTAGCAACTCAGGCCACCGCCGCCTGCTCTAGCCTCTACCTCCACCAGAAATGCTATTATTGATCGTACTTCCAGTCTTCGCCACCGTCTACTCCAGCCTCTGCTACCGCTACTACTGCTGATGCTACTGTCAGAGCTCCTGAATTCTACTATCGGTGCTACTGCCAGAGCTCCTCTACTGCTTCTATTAAGTTCAATTTTGCAAATCCTAGGGTCAAATTATTATCATCTCCTACATGTGATGCCTACCTTTGATTATGACATGATTATGACATAATTATGTGATTATTCCTACTTGTGATTATGACACATTTAGGTAAAACAATGCCATGCTTACCTATGATAATGACATTGTTATGTTAATTTTTTATTCATTTTGGAAATATTGGGTCAAATTAGTATTACTCACATAATATTTTCTCATCCTTATACTAGTCATCTCTTGTTAGGTCAAATTATGTTCATCTCATCATATATCATCACATCTCATGATCATCACATATTATGAATATTTGGTTATGCATGTATATTTGTCAATATTATTTGGTATGTAAATTATATAATTTTAAAATGTGTGTATAATTATTTGTTTTTTTTGTATGTAAATTTTAATAATTGACCAATAGACATGTGGCATATAAATTGACCCTAATCTATAAATCCTAATTTCTAACTCATGGCGTTGGCCTAGAAACCCATTGGAAATTTACTCATTAGGAGTAAATCTTGGATAGTCCCCAGTTTTGGACTATTCTTGACAACTCAATCTCACTTAGGATGTAAGTGTATAATATGTATTCGGTTTTCAAGATGTTTCATCAGCACTTTTGGGTTTGTTCACTAAGTTCATATTTATGTGGATATTTGTACATTTACATTGGTGTACTTGGATAACTATGAGGAAATCTTATCAATATTTTTTGAAAACCAATCAAACATTATACACTTACTAGTGAGATTAGGTGTTCAAGAATGGGATCGGTGGTACACAGTACACACATTCATTACTGAACTCTAAACCCTAATTTGTAAACCACAAACCGTAAATCCTAATCTATAAATCCTAAAACCTAATCTGTAAACCCTAAATCCTAATATGTAAATCCAAAACCGTAATGATGTAAACCCTAAACCCTAATACTTATTTTCTCTTTGATTATAGAATGTATAGATCATGGATGTCCATTTCAAATTGCTACAACATGGAGTTTATTATTGGTCTTGATTCGTTTATAAGATTTGCAGAGGAACATAGGAAACGATCTAGAGATAGGTTATATTGTCCATGTAGACATTGGAATAACAACTTGAAAGTCGACACGACAAAATCAAAAGTCATGGCATGTGCCACATGATTGTACAAGGATATACAAAATGGAACTGGCATGGATAGATTCCAACTATGAGATCATTAGATGTCGAGGGTAGTACTTGTGTTGAAGAAGAAATTTCCGCCAATGATGTAGATGTGAATCAACCAATCCCAGTAGAAATGGTTGATGCAATGCAATATAGTTGTAGGGTAGAGCACACTGAACCACCTTCCTTATTTAGAAACATTACGCATGATGCTGAGAGACGGTTATACATAGGTTGTACTAACTTCACGAAGTTGAGCGCTGTGATGAGGTTGTATATTTTGAAGGCCAACACTAGATGGAGAGACAAAAGGTTCACGTCATTGTTGTCTTTATTGACATAAATTCTTACTAAAGGCAATGAGCTTCCAATCTCAACATATGAATTAAATAAAATGTTATGCCCAATGAAATGAAGGCTAAGAAGATACAAACATGCCCAAATGACTGTATGTTATTTTAAAAGGACTATGTTAATTTGAAAGATTATCCAAAATGCGGGGCATCAAGGTATAAAATGACGACTTCAGGGAAGTTCACAACTGGCTCTCCTACCAAGGTGATGTGGTATCTACCTATAATACCATAGTTTCAATGCTTGTTTTCCAATACCATGGATACAGAGAATTTAAGGTGGCATGTAGAGATAAAGAAGAATAATGTTGGGATCCTACAACATGTGTATGATTCCCCATATTGGAAGAAAATTGATTTATTGTACCCTAAATTTGGTGAAGAAGTCAGGAATCTAGACTTGGGCTTTGTACCGATGGGATGCGTCCATGAGGAACAATTACCATCAACCATAGTACTTGGCCTGTTATGATTGTTACATACAATCTTCCTCCTTTTTTGTGTATCAAAAATAAATACGTCATACTGTCATTGTTGTTATTGGGCCATAAACAACCTAACAATGATATTGATGTGTACCTTGAAACTTTGATTGATGACTAAAAGAAACTCTGGGGAGAAGGTGTGATGAACTATGACGCTTCACATAGAGAGACATTTTGTTTGAATGCTATGTTGTTTTGCACTATTAATTACTTACTAGAATATGCGACTTTATCTGGATACAATGCAAAAGGATCCAAAGCATGCTCTATATGTGAAGATAATATTGAATTGATAAGACTAAAACATGGTAGCAAGACTGTATATCTTGGTCATAAAAGGTTTCATTCAAAATTTCATCCTTATCGAAGGTTGCATAAAGAGTTCAATGGATCAAATGAGGAACACAGTGCCCCTAAACCTGTATCAGGGGAGGCTTTTTATAAAAAGTAAAAGACTTTGTCAATGCCTTTGGTAAGATATCATAATGTACCATCACCACACAAATTGACAAATTTTTTATACAAGAAGAGGTTAATATTCTAGGACTTCCTTATTGGAGTTTTTTTAGTAGTTAGGCATTGTATCGATGTCATGTGTGTTGAGAAAAATATTTGTGATAGCGTCATTGGTACTCTATTAAATATACCATGTAAGACTAAATATGGCATCAAATACGAAATGGACCTACGTGAAATGAGAATAAGGAAAGAATTAACAAAAGAAGTTTTTAGTGATTGAAAAACATATTTACCTCTTGTTTGTTTTGTTTAGAAAGGAGAAGAAAACTTTTTTTGAGTGCTTGATTAATGATAAGGTACCACATGGATACTCTTTGAATATCCATAGACTATTATCAACAAAGGATCTAAAACTGATAGGTCTTAAATCTCATGATTGTTACACCCTAATGCAACAAATATTACATGTGGCAATTCGATCTATATTGTCGAAGCATGTAAGGTATGCAATCACCAGACTTTGTTTCTTCTTCAACACTCTATGCAATAAAGTTATTAATCCTAAGAATCTTGATAAGTTACAATGAGAAGTGGTTGTTATCCTATTCTAGTTTGAGATGTATTTTCCTTCTTCATTCTTTGATATCATGGTATATCTTGTTGTCCATCTGAATAGTGAAGTGAAAATATTGGGACCAATTTTCTTGCATTGGATGTATCCTTTTGGACATACATGAGTGTTTTTAAAGGTGATGTTTGAAACCATTAGAGACCTAAAGGAAGTATTATTGAGGGTTATCTGGCCAGGGGGGTTATGGACTTTTGCAATGACTTTCTGAGTTGTAACGAAGCTCCTATAAATGACAAGAATATTGAGGACTATTTCGACAAAGGGACTTTAGGAGCATGACTGGAAGTAATCTATCATGAGATGTGGGAACAAGAACACTTGTATATTTTACACAACATTGACAAAGTGAATATTTATATCACCAAACATACAAATTTCATCAAGAAAAAATATCCTCGAGTCATTTCAATGTGGCTTTCTAGAGATCATAATAAGACATTAATTAGGTGGTTTGAAAATAAAGTCTTACGTCTATTATCTCAGACACCAAATAATGTTGCTGAAAATATCAAATGCCTCACCTTTAAACAAAAAATGAATGTTATGTCTTATGAAGGGTTTGGCATAGATGTATTTTCATATTACACAAAGCATCAAGTTGATAAAAGTGTCATCCAAAATAGTGGGGTCACCCTTTAGTCATCTTCATTGTATTATTTTATTACATAGATTTTTATCAATTTTAGTATGAGGATGTGCGCCATGAGGATCTTGCCGATCTTGATGCACAACACCATCATCGTGCAACAATAAGAGGCATCACCATGATGAACAAGTTACTAGAGCAAAGGGGTAATAGACTGAAGCTGGTCATTGAGTTTGATTATCAAGAAAATCCTATTGGGAAGAATCACAATTCTTTTGTGTCATGTCTAGGAGTTGTGACTCGTAGAAAAATAGATGTAAATGTGTTACCCTGGCATAAAGTTGATCCTTGCAAGAAAGACTTATTATGAAAGGAACTATGCGTGATATATTATCATTTATGATTATGTTTTTGAAACTATTTATAATTCTATTTTTAATAATATTTCATAAAGTATATGAATTTTTGTAGAGTATATTTGACCTGGATGAAAAACTGCATTATAAAAAGGTGATGAAACACTGTGGCAGTGCTAAAGAATTATAGGACAAATATGACAAGAAAATACATTACACAATGCTGAGAAGAATAAGTCATCCATTGATCAAAGGAAATATCTTCACCTGAAGGTGTGGGAGGTGTCTATTGCTAAGAGACAAATCAAAGAATTCAAGGTATTAAGCCTCACTCCCCATTTTGAATTTATTGTATTACATATTTAACATATGGTTTGGACTAACTAGGCTATAAGCAATGATCAAAGAGAAAGGTGTGTAAAGAATGTGCACAACCACACAATGGGTTCATGTGGCTATGCAAATCTTCACACCAAAAGCTACTACAAGCATCTTCTTCTCGAAAATCTACTCCTGGTACTGCCGAAACCTATACTACTCTTGGACCTCTACCCACCATGATCTATGGAGAGTTGGAGGAAAACCAAATCTAGAGATTAGCAGGAGCTCGATGAGCAAAGGAAACAATGCAAGTTCATCCACGAGGGAATAAGGGATGAATTGACAGTTGATCTAGGTGGCCTAGAGCATCCTTGGCGTGTTAGGACTGCTGGCGCTGATATCAGTATAAGAGCCTTCTTTTAGCCATCATATCATAAGTGCAAATTTGTCCAAACAAGGGAGATTCTTAGAAGAAAAGGTACAAGAGATGATTACAAAGAATATAGAGGAAGCAATGAAAAGTATCATTCTTCTCAATAAGCTCCTCATATAGTACCTAAGGCACCCCACTCTTCATAAGAGGTGGACCCTCCTATGACAGAGCTTGTTGGGAGTAATTCCATTAGCCCACCACCTAGCACGCCCATTGTAAGTATTTTTTTGACATAGTAGTCTTTCAGAATGATTTTTATATTATGTTTGAGTTTAGGTATATATATAACAATCCATACAAATTTGTCGGGGTTGAGGCCATGTTGTCTTTTATTATAAGGATATATCATTGCACTGGGCATAGCTTAACCATGCCTTCAAGGTGACATGATTCATGGTGCTCTTCTGCCTGCTGATGCAGTTTGAATCATGATGAGGCTTGTCTACAATGCTTTAAAGTAGACTGCACTGCCGTATGACCATCCCAAGCACAAGAAGATAGGTGAAGCAGAAGTTAGTGTTGTTGCATGGCCCAAAACTAGAGTTGTATATACTGATGTATATGAAATTTACATTGTGTTTGTATATGTAAATATATGACAATTGATATGGGATTATATATATGCAGGACACAACACCTAATAAATCACCTACATCTCATCCTCCACCTCCACCTCCTCCTCAATTACCTGATTGTCTTGCAAAGGACCTATTCGACTCACTAGATCCTCATTGTAGGGGTATGTCAATATGGATAGACAACTTTGAAGAAGGGTCACCTATGATAGTCCATATGAAAGAGGACACTATAGGTCAAACTCATGATACTAATATATTTTTGCAAGATGTTTACTTATTCTTGGTTGAATACATCTATTATAGAGCTTTAGATATGGTGAGATCTTATATAGATAATTACCTCATTTTCTATATGTTTTTCTATTTTCTTATATATTAATGCATACATGATATATGTTTTACAACCACTTACATAGGGTCTGTACAACTTTCACACTACCCCATGTGGCATTTCTAGTTCCATCATTGATTATCCATGTAGTTAAAGACCAACATTTGTTATCGAATACTGCTCTACCACATTTATATATTTTGGTAAAGTGAAAAAGAGTGCGATGATAGATCCGTATAATGTTGAGTAAGTTTACTTTATTTTATTATAATTTTGACTTAAAAATTACATTCCATTGTAAATTTTAAGTTTTATTTTGTTTGTCTTATGGTGTTGTTGGTTATTGTCCCTACGATGCAAATTATGCATTATCTAGATCCTAAAGGTGACAAAGTAGATAGAGGGGGACACGAATTGAAAAAGACATTGTTCATGTGAGTAAATTTTTATCTTTATATCTGTTAACATTTATTATTACATGACTATTTACTAATTCAATTCAATGTGTTACATTAAACTATAGGGTTGTACAATATTTTAAAAATGCTAGAGGAAATGTAGACAAGAAAAAGAAAGATATAAGTTGGGAGAATCTTGATGTAGTTTTCTGACTCCAATGCGTATTTTATGCCAACTATGCTTACTTTTATTTATTAATGTTTTGTGTGTTGAAATTTATAGTGCCTGTACAAGACAATGGTTGGGTATGTAGATGCTACATGATGCGGCATATGAGCATGATTGTCAGATATGGGGCACTAGACATCAACTCCATAGAAAATGTAATATATTTATAGTTATCTTCATCATAAGTAAATAGTCTCATTCGATAATATGAAAATATCAGACTTTTTAATTATATATATCATTCCCTTTACATGTGTTTTGCAACAAAAAATCCCTATATGACAAAACAACTAGATGAGATACGAGAACAATGGGTACAAGACTTCATTAAGGATGTGAACTTTGAAATTGATTGGGATAAATATTGAGTTTTCTAAACTTTGATGTCATTATTTCTATATACATGCGGTGATTATGACTTCTTGCAACTTTAAATTTGATGCGAGTAAATTATTAGTGCATATGTGAATGATGATCTATATACATGTGTGTGAATGTGAAGTTGAATGAATACAATGAGAATTGTTTTTCTACATGCCATTAGAATGGAATTTGGGCATATGGGAATGAAGTATTATGTGTGTGAATGAATGTGAAGATGCATGAATATAATTATGTTTACACATGTGATGAGAATTTAATTAGAGAATGAATTTTGTAGATGGGTGGATTGTGTTTGTTATTGTAGGTTTTGTAGGTTTATTGGCCTTTTTTTTAAGCTGAACTCATAGGATATTGTTAACTTACAGTTCACAACTACAGGTTCTACATCCTACTGAATAGCCAGACAACATGTCTGCAGACATGTTATTTAAAAAAAACACAAAACTTAGTCATCGACTGCTACAAAAACCTGACATTATAGGTCTTAGTCATCAGTTTTAGGTCAAGAACTAACATAACAGAACTTAAACCAAAATTCCATGTTGGATATCATGGCCGTGTTGGACTATAGTTGTCGGTTTCTTTAAATAAACTATCAGTATTTCACTTAGCCGTCGATTTTAAGTGATGTAATCGACAACTACAATAATAAACCAGTGCCCGTTTTTATTCAAAATTGACGACCGAGGAACCTTTTCCCTTTAGAAATGTGACCTGGTAAGGCCATAAGAACACCTATTATTGTTTCTTAACCAACGACTAAGTCACTTAAGTATGTCAGTTGCTTTAACATTGCAACTGAGGCTAGATCTCTGTCGTTGGTTTGAGCGTCCCCAAATAATCGACATCTTAGACATGTCTCTCAAGTGTCACCCACTTAGGTGTCAGTACGAAACCAATGTTATAGGATCATTTTAACTGGCGCTAGAGATAGTTTTCACACTAGTGTAGATTGTCTATTTTGTATAAAATATTTATTCTCCATTTGCATCTTGGTCAATTCTTAAAAGACTAGTAATTGGATTAATTAAATGATCATAGGAACTACTGTAGCATCTAAGAGTCCAGACAAAAATCTTGGATTGTGAGAAGGTACTTCCATTTGTATAATTTTGAGTGTATCTGGGTATGTTTACTTAATAATTAAATGATGTATATGTTTATGACTGTGGTTGGGGCTGTCTATCCACTGGTATGTGACAATGTGTATGTGATATGTAAAAATATGATAAATGTGCCTTTATACCCAATGTGATGAGGTGTTGTGGCTTGACTACCTAGTACAAACCTAATATTGCAGGTCATATTTTGAACCTCTACCAATAGGATTCTAGCCATTGAGCCCCTACTTATTATACTTGCACCATCCAAGGTGTGCATGTGGGATCCTATGGACTCTAGTAATTCTAGGATCCTATACAGTGAGCTAGGGGGCTTCACAATATTCAACTAGGGGTTTGAGTGATACATCTCAAACCACCTAGGGCTTAATAAAAAATAATCAAGCCAACTATGTAGATATTACTGTCTAAATATCTTGGCAATTCACTTGTGATGTTTTATTCTTCTTCTATGCATTTTAATCATTACCAGTCTTATCCTTATCTTATATATATCATTCTTTCATATATTTATATTGTTGGTTGTATGTCATAAGAGCTAATCATATGATAATTGTATAGTATATATTGTACTTGATATGTTTAAATCCATATGAGATAATCACTAAACATAATAATGTCTAATGTATTACTTAATGATGTGATTTCTAGTTGATGACTTGAACATGAGATCATGCGTATGCTTGGAGTATTTGTTCTTGTTTATGGTCCCTAGTTAGATATTAATGCGAAGATCCAAACTATAATATTACATAAGACCAGTATATGTGTTTTGACAGATGATTGTCTCATTGGTCATGATATTTGATATCAAGTCAACCACATAGGTACTTGTTAATGAACTAGTGTACCAGATAGACCCACCTTGAGTATGATACATGGTATCCATAAATGGTAGTCAAAATCATATCTCAAATGTGATTGTGGTGATTGTGATCCTTAGACCTAAAGTCACTACAATGGTCACATATTGTTCATTATAATTTAACACTACTCAATGTGACCTTGTATAAGGGTTACAATACAAATAGTGCTTGGGTTCACTTTGGCATGTTGATTATTTTGAGTGATTTGTATGGTTGTCCCTCTTATTGGAGTGATATCATAGTCACTTGATGAGTGAGACTATAACATACATGGCCATGTTAGTGTGAGTCAATATTTGATATTGAGACCAAATGTATCTCAAATAGTCTACTCTTAATCAAGGAACACATATTGAACATTAAGAGGATGTGTTTCCATGCTATAGATTCAATCTATACATTGGAGGCAAAGGGGTTATACAATCACTATAACATTGGTTATAACACTAGGTTCAAGTTGTTCTCCAACTTATCCAATTACCTAGGCGGAAATGAAGCGTTTTTGGATACCGCTCAATTCTTGTAAAGTAGCAATATGATCACATACATCACTGCCAACGTAATATGGATACGAAATGGTCACACACATAGGATGCATGTGGAAGGGGCTATAGTCATGGATACAAATTGAGTTGATTACTAAAAGGTTTAGGTGATCAATTTAATTTACAACACAATAATGATATACTATGTGGAAGCCCAATCGATTGATTGGACAAAGATCAATCTAAGCTCGATCAATTTAAAAGTCATGTTGACCAACTACACATGATCAACACAATCTATTAAAAGAAATGTCTAGTTAGTAAATTGGACAAGATTAGTAAGTCCACCGAATAGTTATAGAATGTTCTAGTGTAGTCTAGTCAATCGAATAGACATGCCAGGAAATTGGTTGATTATTTATAAACAATCAATAAAATATAGTCATCTCCTCCTATTTGTTTCTTAATTTAATTTTATAAAACATTCTTCCTTCCTCCCCTATTTGAAGAGACATGACAGTTAGGGTTTTAGTTACACCTGTCAGCACGTGAACTATAGCCATCATTACCCTTAAGAGAAGTTGCTACTACATTTCCAATGAGAGGCTACTCCTTTCCTACCAATTCAAGAAACAAGATGTGTAGTTCTCAATCTTCCATGTGGACTACATAGAGACATGCATTATACAAATCCATTGGGAGGATATCATCCAGTGTCGTTAGAGTGTTGTTGCAAGCTCTATATAAGCCCATGTGAGGAATGTTACTAGGTCTACTCTATGACAAGGTATATTACAATATTTTCATTGACAAGATCTGTTCATGAGAAAAATGTTTTTTCTAGATTCCACTATGCCTGTCGCCTATAAATTCCCCAAAAATTATTACTTATCATTTATTATGTCTTTATTATGTTCACAATAGTAGGCTTGTAAGACTAGATGGCTTTTTGGTGCAATATTATATTAATGGGACATGTGTCTCACCCTTGTAGTTATCTACATCTATTAGGAGGTCAACATCATACCCATGGTTGCAAAGATAAGGAGCTTCCTTTGGGAAAACCGTAGATGAAGGTTAGTGATGAATATTGGGGCTATCCTAGAATCATCCTTGTACACTCTGATCCAGCTAGGGTGTTTTGATGTCCGAATGTACAACGATTCAGTTTTTGGCTTGCATGCCATGTATAGAGTACTCATGTTATAAATGTTGGGAGATATATATTTTCCGTACATGTTGTGACAAAGGTGAGTAAATGATAATAACATAAAGTTACATATTAATAAATGAAACTATTTTCCCTTTTATGTGCACTTTTCTAGGAGGTGGTTGGAAATTTTATCTTATGTTTTCCTTTATCTTTCTAGTTAACGATGTTGGTTAGTGTTGATTGGAATTTTATTTTTAGCATTATCCTTTTCATGTGGTGGGACTCACATCAAAGATAAGATAAGATGTTTCTCATATTGAAATATATCCCCATACTATATAAAGATGTCATCTATAAACATCACTATGAACTGATCTAGATATTTTTTTTCTAAAAAATGTTCACTGGATCCACAAAAATGTCTAGTGTATTTGTTAGCCTTAACATCATAACCACAAACTCATAATAACCATACCCAATCCTAACAGATATCTAAGATAAGTAATCAACCTTAATCCTCATCAGATTGTACCTTGACCTCTTGCCTATATAAAAATAAATTATTGTATTGTTCTTCATATAATCAACAAGATCATCTATCCTCAACAAAGGTACTTGTTCTTTACTGCAATTTCATTCAACTGTTAGTAATTTTTGCAAATCTTCATATATCCATCCTTATTTTTGCAAACAATATATGAGAACCCAATGTGACATACTAAATTGTATAAGCCCCTTGTTCAACTAATATAGAAACTACAACTTACACTCTACAGTCTCTACTAGTGCCACTTATGAGGTGCTTGAGAAATAGGCTGATTACCATGTAGTATATTGATCCCAAAGTCAATCTAAATAGGAGGTGAAAGACATGTAAACTTCTTTACAAACACATATTTAAACTTGTCCACACTACATCAACATATTCTATAGTAGGAATCTTCACCTTGGAATCCATATTGTGTTAGAAAGGCTACACATCCATACTATGGTTGTAAACACCAATCATATAGGAAGGAACATCCTACTCTTTGGATGGACCAAGAGATATCATCATATCAAACTCCAAAAACCTTGGACCCACAATCCAACATTATCTTATACTTCTCTAGTTTATCCATATCTATTATCACATCAAACACATACATGTAAATTGGTAAAAGATCCACTTGAATACTCTACCCCTAAGAGTGAAGGACACAAGATGAATACACCTCCACAAACAATGATGAACCCATCAACATAGTCTCCAATATAAGTTCATAAGACATACTACCTAACAAGAAAACTATGCAAATATATCACTTCTCTATAATTGACGAGTGCATCACACTTGGTTAAACTAAAACTAAAACAAAAGATGACATGGTTAAGTCATAGTGCAAGAGACAATCTTACCTATTGTGGGCTCTGATCTCCAAACCATGACATAAACACGATTAAAACTTAGCGGAAGCGAATCGGTAATCAGCGGAAGACAAAAATCACAGGAAAATAAAACTTTTCGAGACAAGAGCTTGGATCCATAAAAGCTTCTTTCATAAAGAGAGGTAAATGTTTACATCTCAGGATAATTACTTCTTGAGTAATTATATACATCAAGATACAAAATCTCAAGATCACATAACACAAGACTCCAAGACCTGAGAGTACAGAGGACACATAGGACTGACTCTAACTACACCACATGGCAGGAAAAATCTCCACCTGAGATTACTGCTGCCCCTGGTGCTGCTGCTGAGACTGGTCACCTGTAGGCTGGTTCCTTTGTCTCCGACGTCCACCTAAAAAGTTGAAGCCTACGGGGTGAGACAATTATACATAATTGTCCCAGCAAGAGTTATAACTCTTCGCCAGAAGCTTTATTATAACATCAAAGATTATTTTAAACAGTAAAGCCTTCAAAGCATTCTATAACAGTTGCAGGTATAACAAGATCTCTACAATTTAGGAGATATGGAGAATATCAACATTATTGCAATGTAACATCAATCAACTAACTTGGAGTCATCTCTAACAAGTTATACTACATGGTTGATTATGTTTTACAAACAACATTATGCCCTGTGGAGATGAGGCTTACCACTCATACTCCAATTGATCGCTGAGAAGCCACATCAGTATCATACATAGGTCATTAAGAGAGCCGGATTCTCATGACCTTCACCTTCCTCAGTCAGTAAGAGGATCACTTGTAGGACATCTCGTGTCTCTACTACTATAGCTCACCAGGGTAAACTGGAACTTCGCTATTCTAGAGTCACAGTGGCGTTCTGTACTCTCTTCATCATCAGGAGGTTTCATATTTACCTACCACTGATACGGATATCTGTGCTTTCTTCGTCATCAGGAGGTTTCATGTTTACCTACCACTGATACGGTATGGAACTATAGTGAAGAATGGATGGATTACACATCTACATCACTTTCCTACACTAGGATGTAAGGTTCTACACATCCATGTACCCCACATACTCAAAAGTATGTGCTCCAGGAGTTCCCTGAGGAAAACCTGTTTCACCATCATTTAATTTCTGACAATGATGGATCTATGATCAGGGCTCTACATTATACTTGATTAGTTAGGTACATTCAGTATTCTTTAACAGCATACATTGTTCTGCAAACAATAACAATAGCATAGCAGCTATAAAAGAAGAATACTAAATGTAACAGGCCTAACTCATATCAATCATCATTTCTCATTATCCTCATCACAAGTCATCTCTAAGGCATGACCTTGATGGTATTTATGGCTCTCATAGCCCAGTATCAGCATAGGATGCCACTGGTTCAGGTTAATGTTGAGACCGCGAGCCTCCTTCTAGCTCCAAGACCGCGAGCCTCTTTAAGGGTTCAAGACCGCAAAGCCTCCCATTGGTTCAGGTTAATGTTGAGACCGCGAAGACCAATTTGAGTTGAGACTGCGAGGGTCATGAAGACCGTTTGCCCTTCTTTGACCTCAGGACCGCGAGGCCCTTTGCGGTCTTGAGACCGCGAGCCTCCTCTCGGTCTTGAGACCGTGAGCCCCCTCACGGTCTTGAGACCGCGAGCCCTCTCACGGTCTTGAGACCGCGAGGCTCTCATGGTCTCAGCCGCTTGGTCCTTCAACAAGGCTCAAAGATGCAACCGATAATGTCAACCCATGTTGAAGCCCTCAAATGGTCAAATCTATGTTGACCACTTATGGATTTAGTCAATTAAGATTATGCTTGATCACTTGGTCATTCAATTGACTCATAATGGTTAACCAATTATGGTTGAAATCGATTCAATTAGGGTCTATCAATGTTCACCCATCAACACTCAACAATGTGACTCAACACAAGGTTGAACCTTTCAATTGAGCTCCAATTGGGCCCAAACTTAGCCCAAACGGTCTTGAGGTCATGTGGGTGGACCCCACATGGTCGTGAGACCGTTTGCCCAAGATTTCATCAAAATCTAAGGTGATTTGATAGGGGTTGAACCATGATTGAGTCACAAAACAGAATTTTGATTAAATTGATAACTTATTTGCAATTGGGTCCTCAATTGGTCAAATTACTCAACCCTAGACCTTCAAACGGTCTTGGGTGATTGTCCTCTCGGTCTTGAGACCGTTTGGATGAGTTCCAAACGGTCTTGAGACCGTTTGCCCATCCAATTTTTGGATTCTAGTGCAAATTCATCAAGGTCTGACCCATTGAGTTGATGATCATGTCAATATTTAATTGCAATGTAATTTGGTGTAATTGTACCTTCAATTGGTCAACTATCCTTGACCCCAGACCTCCAAACGGTCTTGGTTGATTTCCCTCGTGGTCTTGAGACCGTTTGGGGGACCCCTAAACGGTCTTGAGACCGTTTAGGTCAATCAACCCTAAAAACCCTAATTAGGTCACCATAATTTCAGTACTGATTTCATCTAGGGTTAGCCCTAGTATTCACCCTTCAACTCTTAGCCCGTTTGGAATTAGACCATCAAACTTGGTGAGTTGTTAATTAACATAATTTTGAACAGTAATATCATACGGTCAACGCTTAGTCAACGACCTTACACGGTCTTGAGACCGTTTGCCCAAAAAGGCAATTTCAGACCGTTTGAAAAGCAGCAATTAATTCATTTAAAGTTGTGACTTAAAAAGGTCATATCGCCCGATTCATTTGGAGTTAGTCTCCCAAATTTTGAGGGTACTTAGCCTATATAATTAGGAACAGATTTCTTATACGGTCCACGCTCGGTCAACGGGGCCAAACGGTCTTGAGACCGTTTGCCCTGTCGCGGTCTCGAGACCGTTTGCTCACCTCGCGGTCTTGAGTCCGAGAGAGCAAACTGTTAGGACCGTTTAAGGAAAAGAAAAGCGGTGGGTTTTTCTTGGAAATCACGACTTCATCTTCTAGATCAAGAACAGTACATATATCCCACGGGTTTTCTTGCAAAATAGCAGGGAAAAGTAGGGAAACACTAAGAGCTATCATCAAAACGCATATAAAGATGCACATAGTAAAGCATGGGTTTAGAATTATAAAACCCGCCTAAAGCTTGCTTCTTGAGCTCCAAGCTTTCAAGCTCCAAGCTCTAATGGCGTCCTTGAGTTCCCTCAGGTTGGCCAAGGTGAAAACTCCAAGGAAGGATGAAAAGAGACGGCTAGAAAGGTAGGGTTTCAAGAGTTAGCCATGAAGATGACCTTGAATTCGAGTTTTAACCATGGAATTAGGCAAGAAGAGGGGTTTAAACCTACCTTGCACCCCTTGTTCGCCCTCCTTAGCTCCAAGGCAGTCCTTGGTCGTCTTTGGTGAAATGAAACAGTAAGGGAACGAAGGTGAGTTCCCTTGCAACTAAGGGAAGGAGAGGTTATATACATGGGGTAGGATTTTCAACGTTAGTTCATAAGTTTCCCTTTATTCCAACTAAGTCCTTCCTTTATTACTTGCTCGTCCCTTCCTCTTTATTCTAAGGACAAACCTTATCTTAAGGTCTTAGGAAAGGAAGGTAAAGGAGAGCAAGCTAATACTGAGGTACATACATAAAGAAATATTACACATATACCCTGATTATTCAATCACAAGGCATGTCTCATAACTTGATAATTCAATTGAGGTAACTTCCTCATCATTTCTTCTCTTAATTATGGCAAGAGTCTAAAAAGATACATTTGATGACATATTTCACAATTGCATCCCTTTATTTGGGTAAATTGCATTTTACCCCAAACTAGGGTTTCAAGCACCGGGATTGCTTCCACAGCTGCACCTTGGTGCCTTAGCTTGGGAAATCCCTCAAACTTGGCTAAACAGATTTCTCATGATGTCTCAACATCAGAGGAACATCTCATCATGTGCAAATTGCAAGCTAACCCTTTCAACTGGGTAAATTGCACATAGGTCCCTGTATATCAAAACAATGCTACAACTTTAAATAAAAAGGAGAAAATACTGAAATATACGTTTCTGAGAAACTTAATTACATGCTCAGAGTTAATCACAAAGATTTAATTACATATTTAGGTAAAACACCTAGGTTTAACTCATAACCCAGGTCAGGGATGTTACAAATTATCCACCCCTTACAAGGATTTCGTCCCCGAAATCGATAAAACATACTAAGAGAAAAGGGTAGGACACTTCCTTCTCATCTCATCCTCTAACTCCCAAGTGGCTTCTTCAACACCACGATGGTTCCAGAGGACTTTCACAAGACTTATATCTTTCTTCTTTAACTTTTTAATTCGTTTGTCAAGGATTGACACTGGTCCCTCCTCATAGGATATGTCATCATTCAATTCTACCTCCATAGGTTGTAGAACTGACTCGGTGTCTGGGTGACATTTCTTCAACATAGAAATGTGAAACACAGGATGTAACCTCTGTAATTCTGGGGGAAGCTCTAGTTTATATGCTACCTTTCCAATCCGTTCAATGATTGGATAAGGCCCCATATATCTAGGAGCTAACTTCCCTTTCCTTCCAAAATGAAGGACCCCTTTCCAAGGTGAGACCTTAAGATACACTTTGTCTCCAACCTGGAACTCTAAGGGTCTACGACGTTTGTCAGCATAAGATTTCTGCCTATCCTGAGCAGTCTTAATCTTATGTTGTATAACTTTAATCTTTTCTGTGGTTTGCTGCACAAGGTCAGGACCTAACAACTGATGCTCACCAGTTTCAAACCAACACAAAGGTGATCTACAGCGTCTACCATATAAGGCTTCATAAGGTGCCATATCAATACTATGCTGATAGCTATTATTATAGGCAAACTCTACCAAGCTTAGGTGTAGATCCCAACTTCCGGTGAACTGGAGAACACATGCTCGCAACAGGTCTTCTAAGGTTTGTATGGTCCTTTCCGACTGTCCATCAGTCTGTGGATGAAAGGTCGTACTAAACCTCAGCTTAGTGCCTAAGGCTCTGTGCAACTGTTCCCAAAAACGACTGGTAAACTGAGGACCTCTGTTAGAAACTATTGTGACAGGAACTCCGTGCAAACGCACTATCTCTTTAACATACAACTCTGATAACCTTTCAGCAGAATAGGTTGTTTTGACAGGTAAGAAATGTGCTGTCTTAGTCAACCTATCAACAATTACCCAAATGGAATCATGTCCTTTGCTTGTCCTGGGTAGGCCAACAACAAAGTCCATGGTCACATGGTCCCACTTCCACTGTGATATGGGTAAAGGTTGCATTGTCCCTGCAGGCTTCTGGTGTTCAACTTTAACTTGCTGACACACAGGACACCTCAGAACAAACTCTGCAACGTCCTTCTTCATCCCAGGCCACCAATACAAATCCTTCAAATTCTGATACATCTTGGTGCTCCCTGGATGCATAGAATACATGGAAGAATGGGCTTCTTCCAGGACTAACTTCCTCAAGTTGTCCACATCCGGAACTATCATTCTTCCATTATAACAAGCTACTTGATCTTTTGAGTCATGAAAACCATCTTGCTTCTCATTTCCATACTCAGATCTTATATGTTGAACTGCAGCATCACCTAGCTGTGCTTCTTTAATCTGCTCTCTTAGAGTAGGTTTAATCTGCATCTCAGCTAACAAACCGGTTAACAATGACACCTTCAACTGTACATTGTCTTGCCTTAAAGAGATAAGCATATCTCTTCTAGAGCATACTAAAGAGTTTAGTTGTGCTCTATTCATGGTTGATGTTGCTGATTTCCTACTCAAGGCATCTGCAACAACATTGGCCTTGCCTGGGTGGTAATCAATTGTACAGTCGTAGTCCTTGATTAACTCCATCCAACGACGTTGCCTCATGTTGAGCTCATGCTGAGAGAAGATATACTTAAGGTTTTTATGGTCTGTGAAAATCTGGAATGTCTCTCCGTAGAGATAATGTCTCCAGATCTTCAAAGCATGAACCACAGCAGCTAACTCTAGATCGTGTGTTGGATAATTCTCCTCGTGTTTCTTAAGCTGTCGAGAAGCAAAAGAAATCACTTGTTTATCCTGCATCAACACACATCCAAGTCCATTTTTGGAAGCATCACAAAAAACTATATATCCTTTTCCTTGTTCAGGTAGCACTAACACAGGTGCACTTGTCAACCTCTCCTTCAGCAGCTGGAAAGATTGTTGACACTTATTACTCCAAGAAAAAGGAACATCCTTCCGGGTTAGCTTGGTCAAAGGTAAGGCTATAGAACTAAAGTTCTTAATGAACCTTCTATAATAGCCAGCTAACCCCAAGAAACTTCGGATCTCCGTCGGTGTTTTCGGTTGTTCCCATTGTAGAACAGATTCTACCTTTGTAGGGTCAACACGAATTCCCGAGGCGGATATTACATGTCCAAGAAAAGATACCTCCGGCAGCCAGAACTCACACTTGCTAAACTTAGCATACAACTTATGTTCTCTTAGCAAGGTCAAAGCTTGGCAAAGATGCTGCTCATGCTGCTGAGCATCCTTACTATAGATCAGAATGTCATCTATGAAGACGACAACACACTGATCAAGGAAAGGTCAAAAAACTCTATTCATAAGTTCCATGAATGCAGCTGGTGCATTGGTTAGTCCAAACGACATAACTGTGAACTCATAGTGACCATATCTTGTCCTAAAGGCAGACTTGGATATGTCACTATCCTTAATACGGAGTTGATGATATCCATACCTCAAGTCTAT
Organism: Alisma plantago-aquatica; assembly: GCA_963693085.1. Taxonomy (NCBI): domain Eukaryota; kingdom Viridiplantae; phylum Streptophyta; class Magnoliopsida; order Alismatales; family Alismataceae; genus Alisma; species Alisma plantago-aquatica. The sequence goes on from OY856409.1 coordinate 1,243,974,790, forward strand.
CTTTGAAAAGACTGTTGCACCACACAACTGGTCAAAGAGATCATCAATCCTCGGCAGAGGATACTTATTCTTTATTGTTACTTTATTGAGTTGTCTATAGTCGATGCACAACCGCATTGACCCATCTTTCTTTTTAACAAACAAGACCGGAGCACCCCAAGGTGAAGTACTCGGTCGGATAAAACCTCTCTCAAGTAGCTCTTGAAGCTGTTTCTTGAGTTCTGCCATCTCGGCAGGAGCCATTCTATACGGAGTTTGAGCTATGGGTTTCGTATCTGGGATCAGATTGATTTCAAAATCAATCTCCCGAGGTGGTGGTATACCAGGAAGTTCTTCAGGAAACACATCTTCGAATTCCCTGACTATGGGAACTTCGGTAGGATTGGAACTTTCCTTGGTAACATCTACCACATGGGCTAAGAAGGCATAACATCCTTGCCTCAACAGCTTATCAGCAACCATAGCTGACACAAGACAGGTGGGCAGAATCTTTCTTTCACCTTGAAAGATCCATGTGTTGCTTTCATCAGCAAACACAACCAACTTGGACTCACAATCCAAGACAACTCTATACCTTTCTAAGGTATCCATCCCGAGGATTATATCAAATCCCTGCATATCAAGTGGTATAAGATCCACTTGAATGCGATGGTCAGAAAAGAAAAGGATGCAGGGAGAACATACCTCCTGCAAAACGGCAGACCCACTCAACGGTGTCTCTAACAACAAACTATCTGCTCTATGGCTAACAGTCACATTGTAGTTACGAATCACTTCACGAGTGATGAAAGAGTGCATAGCACCCGGATCAATCAGAATAGATACATCACAGGATATAGACATATCAGAATATAAAAGTTTCATCTGACCTGCCACTACCCGTGGATTGACCACTGCCTCAGGTGGGTTCATAGCATAGAACCTCGCAGTCGCCTGGTGTTGAGGTGGTGCTGATGATCCAGCTTGAGACGCTTGTCCACGTCCTCGAGCTGCTCCTTGATGTTGTCTATTCTGAGATCCCTGTTGATTCTGTCTCGGGGTTTGTTGTGTCACACCGACAGGCCTAGAACGGCAATCCTTCATCAAGTGTCCCACCTTACCACAGTTGTAGCAACTCTTCTCCTGTTGCTGTGGTCTGGGTGGTCCAGTAACTGACACTGATGCAGAACTGTGCGTCCCTTGAAGCGGTTGACTCCGCCCTCTACCTCTGCTTGGTGTCCATTGAGTTTGAAAACTTGATCTGGGTGGTGGAGGGTTAGGTGCAGAGAATCTAGGTTTCTTGGAATCCCTAGATGAAGAACCCTGGAACTGTGGATATCTTTTATGGGTTTGTCTTTTCTCAACCACAGATCTCTCTATCCTTCGGACTGACTCAACGAAGGTAGAGAATCTCTCTCTGTTTTCTAAGGCAGACACAGGGGTTGACATATCAGAATTCAAACCCTTCTCGAATCTTCTGATTCTTTCCTCATCCGTAGCAGCCATGTGCGGACAGAACCGCAACAACTCCATGAACTTAGCTTCATACTCACTAATGTTCATCATACCCTGCCTTAGTTTCTCAAACTGAGAGATCTTCTCATCTAGGAAGGTCTTTGGAAAATATCTATTTATAAATTCCCGACGAAACTCTTCCCATGAGAACTCTACTCCAGGTCTCTTCTGCTCTTCCATGTTCCACCAGTGACCAACACTACCTTTGAGAAGATAGACAACATGTCTAACCTTCTCAGCTTCCAGAATCATAAGAATCCTGAAAGCCTTCTCCAACTCTGTCAACCATAAGTCAGCATCTGCAGGGTTGGCGGTTCCGAAGTACTCGGTAGCTCCGACACGACGAAGTCGTTCGAATGTCTTACCAATACCTTGTGCTTCAGGCTGGACAGGTGCCCTAGGTGCAGGAATGGGCATCCTATCGGTTATATGTGTCATGGCAGTCATGAACTGCCCGAACATCGTCTGTACAGTTGGATCACTCATGTCAGCTGGGTCGAACTGGGGTGGCTCTCTTGGCGACTCAGGTGCAGGTTGTTCTATTCTTGGAACTCTTGCACCGCCTCAAGGTGCACTAGCACTACTCTCTGCCACATGCTCATCACGATGTTCTGACATTCTTATGTATCTTCTTCTCCTGAGGAGTAGAATATTCTATTAGATAAAGAAGGAGTTCTAAAGGTAGACTCGACATCCTAAGTCCTATGCCTCTGTAGACTCAACTGAACCTGGAGCTCTGATACCACTACTTGTGGGCTCTGATCTCCAAACCATGACATAAACACGATTAAAACTTAGCGGAAGCGAATCGGTAATCAGCGGAAGACAAAAATCACGGGAAAATAAAACTTTTCGAGACAAGAGCTTGGATCCATAAAAGCTTCTTTCATAAAGAGAGGTAACTGTTTACATCTCAGGATAATTACTTCTTGAGTAATTATATACATCAAGATACAAAATCTCAAGATCACATAACACAAGACTCCAAGACCTGAGAGTACAGAGGACACATAGGACTGACTCTAACTACACCACATGGCAGGACAAATCTCCACCTGAGATTACTGCTGCCCCTGGTGCTGCTACTGCTGAGACTGGTCACCTGTAGGCTGGTTCCTTCATCTCCGACGTCCACCTAAAAAGTTGATGCCTACGGGGTGAGACAATTATACATAATTGTCCCAGCGAGAGTTATAACTCTTCGCCAGAAGCTTTATTATAACATCAAAGATTATTTTAAACAGTAAAGCCTTCAAAGCATTCTATAACAGTTGCAGGTATAACAAGATCTCTACAATTTAGGAGATATGGAGAATATCAACATTATTGCAATGTAACATCAATCAACTAACTTGGAGTCATCTCTAACAAGTTATACTACATGGTTGATTATGTTTTACAAACAACATTATGCCCTGTGGAGATGAGGCTTACCACTCATACTCCAACTGATCGCTGAGAAGCCGCATCAGTATCATACATAGGTCATTAAGAGAGCTGGATTCTCATGACCTTCACCTTCCTCAGTCAGTAAGAGGATCACTTGTAGGACATCTCGTGTCTCTACTACTATAGCTCACCAGGGTAAACTGGAACTTCGCTATTCTAGAGTCACAGTGGCGTTCTGTACTCTCTTCGTCATCAGGAGGTTTCATATTTACCTACCACTGATACGGATATCTGTGCTTTCTTCGTCATCAGGAGGTTTCATGTTTACCTACCACTGATACGGTATGGAACTATAGTGAAGAATGGATGGATTACACATCTACATCACTTTCCTACACTAGGATGTAAGGTTCTACACATCCATGTACCCCACATACTCAAAAGTATGTGCTCCAGGAGTTCCCTGAGGAAAACCTGTTTCACCATCATTTAATTTCTGACAATGATGGATCTATGATCAGGGCTCTACATTATACTTGATTAGTTAGGTACATTCAGTATTCTTTAACAGCATACATTGTTCTGCAAACAATAACAATAGCATAGCAGCTATAAAAGAAGAATACTAAATGTAACAGGCCTAACTCATATCAATCATCATTTCTCATTATCCTCATCACAAGTCATCTCTAAGGCATGACCTTGATGGTATTTATGGCTCTAATAGCCCAGTATCAGCATAGGATGCCACTGGCAAGGCATCAGATTACTTTACTTATTCATAAGGCTAACAACATGCCTTTAATGAATATAACATCAACATCCATACCTGGATATGATTACCTTCATATCAGAACCTGCATGGTTAATACATCTGATAAAGGTAATGCAACAATAAGGAATGTACTTCCTACTCTTGTCATAAGAGTTAAATCTCTAATTCAAATCAAATAGAGTTTAATACTCAAAAGCATGCCATTACCCTTGAATTAGGGTTTACTATTCACATTACATGTCATCACCCTTGAATTAGGGTTTACTATTCACATCGAGGTGAATTAAACTCATAACATCATCATGTATGAGTAACATCTTCATTGATGCTCTTGGATTGGTTAAAGGTTCATCATTTATCATAATTAGGGTTTCGATGACCTCACACAGGTGGATCATACCCTAATTATACTCACTCATGTGCATTGGAGATGCTTTAGTTGAGTTTGCACTTTAAAAAGGGTACTTTCTCTCTCTAGAAGTACTTTCTCTCTCTAGAAGTACTTTCTCTCTCTAGAAGTACTTTCTCTCTCTAGAAGTACTTTCTCTCTCATCATAATGTTAGGTGATATCAACATCACTCTAAAACAGGTTGGATTGAGTCATCGTAGGCTAACATAGCCAACAACATCACCATTATGTGATTAGAGTTACTTTCTCTCTCTAGGGTACTTTCTCTTTCTAGAGTACTTTCTCTCTCTAAAGTACTCTCTCTTTCATCATACTCATGGTTGATGATAACATTAGACTAGATCAAGTTGGATAGAGTCATTATGACTCAAAACATCATTCTCATGTAATTAGGGTTTGAATTGAGCAAGGTATAACTCAATTGACCCTTCAAGGGTATATTGGTAATTCACCCCTTTGATCATCATCATGGTCAAAACCCTTAGCCAAATAACCCCTTACTTATCTTCGATTATCATTAGGGTTTGATTTGAGCAACATTGAACCATTTACATCATCAAATGATTGAATGTGGTCAACCTTGAATCACATTGATTAATTTCAATCATTAATCATTAATTGAATTGAGATCGGTTGAAAGTGTTGACCGTTTGCCCACTTTGACTTTACAAGACCGCGAGCCTCCTTCTAGCTCCAAGACCGCGAGCCTCTTTAAGGGTTCAAGACCGCAAAGCCTCCCATTGGTTCAGGTTAATGTTGAGACCGCGAAGACCAATTTGAGTTGAGACTGCGAGGGTCATGAAGACCGTTTGCCCTTCTTTGACCTCAGGACCGCGAGGCCCTTTGCGGTCTTGAGACCGCGAGCCTCCTCTCGGTCTTGAGACCGTGAGCCCCCTCACGGTCTTGAGACCGCGAGCCCTCTCACGGTCTTGAGACCGCGAGGCTCTCATGGTCTCAGCCGCTTGGTCCTTCAACAAGGCTCAAAGATGCAACCGATAATGTCAACCCATGTTGAAGCCCTCAAATGGTCAAATCTATGTTGACCACTTATGGATTTAGTCAATTAAGATTATGCTTGATCACTTGGTCATTCAATTGACTCATAATGGTTAACCAATTATGGTTGAAATCGATTCAATTAGGGTCTATCAATGTTCACCCATCAACACTCAACAATGTGACTCAACACAAGGTTGAACCTTTCAATTGAGCTCCAATTGGGCCCAAACTTAGCCCAAACGGTCTTGAGGTCATGTGGGTGGACCCCACATGGTCGTGAGACCGTTTGCCCAAGATTTCATCAAAATCTAAGGTGATTTGATAGGGGTTGAACCATGATTGAGTCACAAAACAGAATTTTGATTAAATTGATAACTTATTTGCAATTGGGTCCTCAATTGGTCAAATTACTCAACCCTAGACCTTCAAACGGTCTTGGGTGATTGTCCTCTCGGTCTTGAGACCGTTTGGATGAGTTCCAAACGGTCTTGAGACCGTTTGCCCATCCAATTTTTGGATTCTAGTGCAAATTCATCAAGGTCTGACCCATTGAGTTGATGATCATGTCAATATTTAATTGCAATGTAATTTGGTGTAATTGTACCTTCAATTGGTCAACTATCCTTGACCCCAGACCTCCAAACGGTCTTGGTTGATTTCCCTCGTGGTCTTGAGACCGTTTGGGGGACCCCTAAACGGTCTTGAGACCGTTTAGGTCAATCAACCCTAAAAACCCTAATTAGGTCACCATAATTTCAGTACTGATTTCATCTAGGGTTAGCCCTAGTATTCACCCTTCAACTCTTAGCCCGTTTGGAATTAGACCATCAAACTTGGTGAGTTGTTAATTAACATAATTTTGAACAGTAATATCATACGGTCAACGCTTAGTCAACGACCTTACACGGTCTTGAGACCGTTTGCCCAAAAAGGCAATTTCAGACCGTTTGCAAATCAGCAATTAATTCATTTAAAGTTGTGACTTAAAAAGGTCATATCGCCCGATTCCTTTGGAGTTAGTCTCCCAAATTTTGAGGGTAATTAGCCTATATAATTAGGAACAGATTTCTTATACGTTCCACGCTCGGTCAACGGGGCCAAACGGTCTTGAGACCATTTGCCCTGTCGCGGTCTCGAGACCGTTTGCTCACCTCGCGGTCTTGAGTCTGAGAGAGCAAACTGTTAGGACCATTTAAGGAAAAGAAAAGCGGTGGGTTTTTCTTGGAAATCACGCCTTCATCTTCTAGCTCAAGAACAGTACAGATATCCCACGGGTTTGCTTGCAAAATAGCAGGGAAAAGTAGGGAAACACTAAGAGCTATCATCAAAACGCATATAAAGATGCACATAGTAAAGCATGGGTTTAGAATTATAAAACCCGCCTAAAGATTGCTTCTTGAGCTCCAAGCTTTCAAGCTCCAAGCTCTAATGGCGTCCTTGAGTTCCCTCAGGTTGGCCAAGGTGAAAAATCCAAGGAAGGATGAAAAGAGACGGCTAGAAAGGTAGGGTTTCAAGAGTTAGACATGAAGATGACCTTGAATTCGAGTTTTAACCATGGAATTAGGCAAGAAGAGGGGTTTAAACCTACCTTGCACCCCTTGTTCGTCCTCCTTAGCTCCAAGGCAGTCCTTGGTCGTCTTTGGTGAAATGAAATAGTAAGGGAACGAAGGTGAGTTCCCTTGCAACTAAGGGAAGGAGAGCTTATATACATGGGGTAGGATTTTCAACGTTAGTTCATAAGTTTCCCTTTATTCCAACTAAGTCCTTCCTTTATTACTTGCTCGTCCCTTCCTCTTTATTCTAAGGACAAACCTTATCTTAAGTTCTTAGGAAAAGAAGGTAAAGGAGAGCAAGCTAATACTGAGGTACATACATAAAGAAATATTACACATATACCCTGATTATTCAATCACAAGGCATGTCTCATAACTTGATAATTCAATTGAGGTGACTTCCTCATCATTTCTTCTCTTAATGATGGCAAGAGTCTAAAAATATACATTTGATGACATATTTCACAATTGCATCCCTTTATTTGGGTAAATTGCATTTTACCCCAAATTAGGGTTTCAAGCACTGGGATTGCTTCCACAGCTGCACCTTGGTGCCTTAGCTTGGGAAATCCCTCAAACTTGGCTAAACAGATTTCTCATGATGTCTCAACATCAGAGGAACATCTCATCATGTGCAAATTGCAAGCTAACCCTTTCAACCGGGTAAATTGCACATAGGTCCCTGTATATCAAAACAATGCTACAACTTTAAATAAATAGGAGCAAATACTGAAATATATGTTTCTGAGAAACTTAATTACATGCTCAGAGTTAATCACAAAGATTTAATTACATATTTAGGTAAAACACCTAGGTTTAACTCATAACCCAGGTCAGGGATGTTACACCTATAATAATATTTGGAGAAAAAACTTCATTATGCTAAGTCATGGCATAGACTCATCCATTTTTCTATATACAATCACACCCCTGGCTACTGGCAGATGGTCCATATCAACCTACTTGTGAAGCCTCCCTCTTCTAGAAACTCTAAGATGTATTGACTGTGACTGCTACCTCAGTTGAATCACCTCATGCTATAATTGTAGGAAAAACACCCTCACATGCCCACAATGGCCACTCATGAAATATTGTATAATCTCAAAGTGACATGGCTCAATATGATGGTTGTTGTAGACTCCACATTGTCTACAAAACTATATAGAAAAACTTGACATTGACACTGATATTAAACTAATCACTCTGGAGGGTGAAGAACCTTATCCTCTACCCTTTCTAGGTGACCTCCATGACTAAGTATGGCTCCTCTTTTGTGACCTTTCTTACTATTTAGAGACTTGTTGCTTCTATGCCAAATACCTCAACCTTGTAAAATCTACCTAACTGCTGGATGTAGGGTGAGTTTATCTCTTCCTCGACTCAAGTCCTGGCACACTATTGTAACCTTCTCAAATCATCTCACTAACTCCACAGATATTGGAAAACGTATCTCTCTTTTTCATCATAGGATAGAATCTCAACATGTCCATAAACCATGCCTCATACTCATTAGTTCTCATCGTCTTATGTAACATGTTATCAAACTAACACATCTTCTCTCATAGGTATGATTGAGAAAAGAACCTATCCTTATACACCTTCCTATAATACACTCAGGTACTCACCTATTTGTGCCTTCTCTTCTCCTCTATGTACCTAGTAATGGACAATTCTTCCCTTTAGGAGATAGGCCACATTCTTTTTATCCTCCTCCTATGTTGTATCTGTGATCCTTAAGGAGAAGAGACTTATCCAACTTCATCACTCACATATCTATATCATCAAGATCATGTGTACTATCATCATCTATTTCTCCCACTCTCCCCAAATGCTAAAATTTCTTTGTTGAGTATCCAGAAGACTTGACTGTCATGGGTTCTTGTAGTGGAGGAATATCCACATATCTAGCATATGTATGAAGGTGGACACCAACTTCCCAAACATAGCATATATAGTTGGGTCATATGATGTTGTTGGGTTAGTGGGAGGTGATTGAGGCTGATGTAGGCCTCTCCTTAGGTACCATCTTCTCTAGTAACGTCCTCTCTTTCTCTGTCATAGAGAAAAAAATCTACTCTCTCATGTTATTCAATCTCTCTACCTTATCTACAACACCATAAACAGTGAATAGATATGAAGGATACGTAAGAACGAACATGAAAACGTATGTCCCAGTAACTCTAAGAAACCTAGCCTTTGATACCACCAAATGTGACAATCCAACCCTGGGAACAGTGCATGAGCACACCATTAGGTTGGTAAAACCACAAATCAAAGAAACCAAACCCAAAACACTAATATGATCCAAGTTGACATCACAAACCATGAAGTCAAGGAAACATATAAATGAAAATCCCAACATATACATATGTATGATTACAGAAAGGGACCATATAACATGGATCTTTACATATTTCATCATAAGTGATAAAGCTCACAACATGTATAAAAGATCTTCATGTTCATGATATACAAAACACAATCATCATATATAAGCCCAAAATTGAGTCATAGATACAAGTTGTATAAAACAAAATTCCCAGACCCGAGTATGCATGGATGACTCTAGGACATCAAATAACAAAACAACACATTATGCTCACTAGCACTTGGGAGAAAGTAACTACTCAATAGAAAATCCCCCTAAAATGTGTGCATAACCTAAAAGGGATGGAATATCATAACTGAGACCAAAGTCTCAATGAAAGATAAATGAATGCGTAACATACTAAATATAAATAAAAAAACTATTTATGTTGAATATGTAGTTTAAATATAACCAACAAATCTTATAAAATATATTTGAGCAACAAATATAAGATGTATAAGCCATGTCATAGAAGTAAAACCAATATAATATAGAAATGATAACATACTAAAAAAGAAAAGCTCCATGAATCAATCACATATATTGTTATGAATTCTTTACTAGTTGGAATGTATTGCCAACACTATTGTCTAGTGACTACAATGTCCCTTAATACACCTAGGTGGATGTTAGGATTATCCATTATCCATAAAATCCCATCACACATTGATCAATGCAAGTATACAAAATAAGGATTTATGTCTGAGACCTAAATAAAACATTAGACATGTCCTTGACATATGTCCTCACACCTATCATATCACATAGATCTAACTGCCTTTTTAATCATTATATCAAATATTTTTGAATCACATTGATAAAAATACCATTAAAAACTAGATATAGCCTAACTGCACTTATATACATGTGTAGTTTTAGGGAACTAACGGGACCATAACTCACATAGATTATTGATAACCCATCTATATTACAAAATATACAATTTAGAGTATCTTCTCACAATCTCAAGATGTCTACAAGGATACCTATTTTATTTTCCTGACTTATGAACATCAAGAAAGTTATACAGTCACATGACGCTACGTGAAAAAGGGTTTATCTTGATTAAGTAGTCCAATTTCTCATTTTTCATGGAAAAGAGAGATAGAATTCATAGTGTAGTACTAGGATATTCACAATTCTAGCATTAGATGGAATAAAGCCTAACTCATGTTCCTACATACAAACATACCCCAATATTTACCATCTCAGCCATACAAAAAAGGTATCAAAAAGGGGGATCAAAAGCCACTTGTATTTTCTCAAGTATATTCTTAAAAGAGTACGAAATCAACTTGCAAATTTCAATCACAAATTACATTGTATGAGTTTAATATGGCTGAAGTAGTAAAAATACTTATATAGGCCATTTCAAGATACATTGAAAAATTGGTACTTTCAGCAATAAGGAGGTAAAATATAGACCAATATTGTTTTAGAACTAAAGTAATAACAAAGAAGGCATAGTCCCAAAGTTCCCCAAGTAATTATCATAAATAATGTAAAAGTGTCTTCATTATGTCTTTTAACATGTAATTAGTGAGATTTTGTGGTTGCATGTAGAAAATACATCTCAAAAAGTACTGAATACATGATAAATCAAGAGTTTTAGGTGAAGATCACAAGCTCTCAAAGTTATTCAAATTCTTAAGAAAATGTCCAACCAAGCAAGCCCTAACACCAACTAGTCCAAGGAAGGTGAATGAAGAGGTTTTTTTAGGTAAAGATCAAGGTCTTTTACCATGGATTTCTAAGAACCAATACCGAGATGGTAGAGGAGAGAAAAAGTTAGGAAGAAATTACATGATTTTGAGATAAACCAGGGTTAGGGATAAGATTCTTTGACATAGTATTCAAGAATCTAGAAAAACCACCAACATGCACACACTTCTCTGCATCAATCACCATGAACTAGATCCAAAAACATTACAACAACTCCAAAAAATAATAATAGAGCCTAAGGTTGAGTGACATCATACTTATAGGATTATATTGGAAATTTAATTACAACTAAAAATAGGCCATTGTAGGATCTACGATCAACTAAAGCGGTACCCAGAGTAGATAGAATCACTCACATTGAGATCTAAATTGTGTATCTACCACAAGCAACACATAATGACCACAAAAGTGGCTTGATGTGGCCACATCGCCCTGAGATCTTGGGATGAATATACCACATTTCCCTAGGATCCCTTCCCAAATTGGTTACATCAAATGCAAATGTAACCTACTTCATCCTGAAGCTGCTAAAATGGTCTAGCTCCATCCCAAATCAACCTTCCCTCTAGCTCAAAGGAGCCACATCGACTGTGCATGGTGGACTAAGCAGCCTAAACATCGATTTCTTGGATCCTAGTGATCAGTCCGCTTACATTGATCATTCCAATTGATTAATTCATCTACTAAGGTACATTTGCTTCAAGTCCACATCTTCAAAATTTTCATTCAACCAAAACATGGACATAGCTTATGCTCATCATGTAAACAAGTGTGTGCATTATCATATATAATTATTTTTATATTTGAATAATTTGAAATGAATTAATAATTTATACAATTAAGGAAAATAAGGCAATATCAAATAAAAATATTGGGGTCTCACAACTTTAGTCGGGTATCTTTATCTAATGCAATCTTACTCAGATACCTTCATATTACCCTAGGTTGCATCCCCACCTAGCAGTCAACTTAAAAAAACATCCTTGACAGAATAAGACATCACTTTCTATGGGCTTTAAAAATACAATATGTCTCTTAGACCTCTATTTGCAAACCTAATACAAGATGGATTTTAGGTTGGAAAGAAATTTCTCTCAAACTTTCATGTTTTCTTCATGAAACATGTACCCAATTAATGAAAGTCTCAACATACATTGGTTCTCTCTAATAAGAGACATATACTAACATGTTAAATCTTTATAGCCTAGAAATCCTTCATGAAAATTATCATGTGTGTGATGAATATCCAAATTATAAAATTAAATTATAGAGTTTTCAAATATGACTTCTAGAAAGTCACATGGTTCAATAGGCTCAACCAAAACTAAAACCAAAACCAAACCATCGACAACCTAGATCCACCATACACAAAAATAAAACTAAAATAAGACACACCATTATGGTAACCATGCCAATATATTTAAGACAAATATCTCAAAAAATACCCTAGTACTACAATACTAAACCAAATAGAAATAGTACTAGTCTACCCACAAAATAAGCATTCAATATCCTAGAATATATTCCACAGACAAAGACTACAAATACTTAACCTTTGGTGGCTAAATTATCCCTTGACTAGACGTTCTGGTCCTAAAATTGATAGAATATCCAAATATTCCTCTTGTGATTATGCTCACACCTTTGTTTTATACGCTTTGATGAGATTATAATGAAAAAACACCATAAAACTTTTTCCAATGTCTATTTACCCCACATATATGCTCATTGAATTACCTTATACCACCATGCCTTACCCATCTAAAGATAAGTAGTATTTAGATTACACAATCAAAAGAATAGGTCAAATTCATTTTAGTAGTCATTGCCTCTACAACATATGGTTGGAGTGTAACCAATGGATTTTTAGTAGCATTTACAACATACTCCGAAAAACCATAATTAAATAATATATGACATTTACTTCCTAATACTTCTCATTTCTATTTGTTAATATTTCTTTTTCAGACTCTACCAATTACATTTTCATGATATGAAGACATGTGAAAGCCTCCCTTGATTCGAGATATTTGAAAACCTCCTCAAGTGATCAAGTAGATACCCATTTCTTTGGTCACAAAGCTCCACTATTTTTAATGAAAGTTCAATATATAGATAAATAGGAAAAACATACAATCACATGTGATGCTAAAGAATAATGAAATAATGATGACATAGTATAAGCTAAACCATGGGTGCTAAAAGATATTCATCATGGTAAGTCAAGTGGTGCAGACCGATAGTTCATAGTTTTATCCAATGGGGAGGCACCCCTTAGACAATAAGCTAATTTGTGATAGAAAAACAAATGAAATTAATCTATAGAAAGGTTGAAAGCCACTATTGGCTGCCAAGATTTCATCCATAGTGAAGGCTCTACAACTATTAACTCCGCCTACAAAGATCTTAGTAGGTGCTTCATTTTCTTTTTCCATCTCCGTGTTAACTTATGAACGTGTAGTTGGAATGTAGATTGTATGTGTCAATGATATTATCAATGAGCTTGCAAATGTTGTTTATGTAAGAGTTGTGCTTTCTATGGTTTCTCTCCAACCATTTATTCTAGGAAATGGCAGAAAGGAGTGTTTTGTAGAGTGTATGATGAGTTTTTTTTAGTTTCTGGTATTGAAGAACATGTGTGAGGTTTATAGTGACATGGTTATAGCGGTCGATGAAGAAGAAATCTTGTATATGTTTGGTGACAGAGCATTGTATGGGTAGGAGGGTAGTGGTTTCTTCTTATTTGAAACACATAATACATCTGGATGGTCCAAAAAACCCCTTTTGGAAATGTTATAACCAACTAAAACTTTATCCTGCCTGATGAGCCATAAGAGGATTTTGTCATTGAGTGGTCCAATGGTGCACCAAATATCATTTGAAGGGCATTAGTATCCACGATATGTAAGGAATTGATATGACTTGTGTGGTATGTATATTAGACCCTAATTTCATGATACTTGGTTACTTGTGTTGGTTTCTAGGTGGTGCAGGATACAAGTGATGTTTCCAAGAGATATGTATGAAGAAAGTGTCCTCTTTAGTATGTTATTACATTTACTACCAAGGAGGGTCATGACTTATGTTGCTATGAGTCTGGACATGTAATGTGGTATATTGAAGCTAAGGTTGAGATTTTGTATGGTGTTTCCATGGTACCATGGGTCAGTACAAAAAAGGATATTCTTGGAAACATGTGGAGTACATATGATACTGTGGATAATGTGAATTTGTTTATTGATATACCTCCAAAAGAGGTGATGCAGTGCTCTTAGTGATAGGCCACCATGGATTTTTTTTCCTGTAGTAATTATTAATGATGTACTCCTTCCAAATTATGTTACTAGATGATCCTAGAGTAGCTATGATTTTGGTGATCATGCATGTGGCATGGGTAACCCATCCCCCATATGTTTTTGGTGCACAAATAGTGTCCCAATTAATTAAATGCATATTGTATCCAGTGTGTATCCTTAAGAATTTTCTCTTGATTTTTTAATGTTGTGGAAGATGTTGGCTGGGGTTGGAATGCAACTGAGATAGTATGGGTGATGGTGGATAAGGAGATGTTGAGTAGCATGAGTCTACCTACTAGATTGAGGAAATTGTTTTCCATGAGCCAAGTCTCAAGTTGAGTTTGTCTATGATTGGGTTCCATATAATTTTGGTAGGGGTGTGGAGATACTGGGAGGTTGAGATATATGAATGTGTGTGTTTCCATCTTACAGTGAAACATAGATTGGTATCTATACATAGCATCTATGTCAATGTGCACTCTAATGATGGCTGATTTGTGGAGGTTGGTTTTTAGACCATTCATGTACGAGAAAATGCCCATGATAGGGATACCATTTTAAAACACTATTATCGTTTGGTTTGATAAAGGTGTGTGCCCAATCTAATCATGTTGGTGACAATGGATATAATGATGATGAACAAGTGGGGTGATAGTGAGTCTATTTTTATTCTTGAAGTACCCAAATGGTACACAATTTACACATAGAGATGCATGCATGTATCCATATGATCCAACTTGGTTTGAAGCCACATCATTTCATGCATTGTGTAAATTAGACTAATTAACATTATTGAAAGCTTTCCCAAAATCTAATTTGAGGGATAGAAGGGTGTGTTGTGATTTTTGCATGTGTGTATGGTTTCACTTACCATAATATAGACATCCTAAATGATACACTTTGCCAAATGGCACATTGTTGATGGTTGATGATTCCATCAAGTCTTGGCTTCATCCTGGTACTAAGAATTCATGCAATGGTCGTGTATGATGTTTTTTTATTAAGCTTGGAGTTCATCTATTCATTCCACACTCCTCTTGTGGACCAACAACAAATGATGTTTACAAAGGATGACGTCGAGGAACAAGCAAAGCACATGTCCAACCTGACACACTCATCATGCTCGAGAGCGGAAAACTAAAAACAAGGGGAACTTATCACAGGGATGCCTATCTATACATGGATCCCAAGCACAAAACAAAAAAGAGTATACCTCCTCGTATATCTACTATCTTGTGTCTTCTATCTCCACAATCTTCCATCTGTTATGATGTGTGTATGAGACTGATGGGCCTAAAGTAATGTACTATTTTAGGCTAATCATTTTTTTTCATAGCTATATTTTTGTGATTGAGGACACCTATTTGTGTATGGATGTGTTTGTGTGAGTGTATGTGGTGTAGGATTTGCATGAAGTCATTTTTTATATGTTCCCACATACATAGGTAGAATTACATGTTGAACCCATCTGATCTAGGAGATTTGTCTCTGCAAAGGCTCTGTGTCACAAATCTAAGTTCCTCTATAGTGAATGGTTCATTCAGACTAGTGGATGAGTCAACTAATTGATGTGTATGTGAGACGATTGGTTGTGATTGTTATTGAAAATATGTTTAAAATGAGAAACAATGTGTGAGGTAATGTTGTGTCTATTGGTAGTGTGAGTTCCTAGTAAATTTAGATAGTGTATGGAGTTTATTTTGGTGTTATTATTGCATCATTTATGGAATAATTTTGTGTTATTTTCTCCTTCTTTCATCCATTAGATTTTGGATCTCTATTTCTAGATGCTTTTGTTTTGTTGTCGAAGGGTGTCAAGTTCAGATATTAAGGCAAGGGTATGAGCATGATTCATATGTGGGTCTCTATCAGCGATGTAGAATTTGGTTTTAGTTTCAACTAATTTTTTTGGATGATGTTACCAAGGGTCTTGTTGTTCCTGTGATATCTAGGTTCATGCGTAAGGCAATATGTATCCCATACATTCTGATAGATTGTTTTGAAATTTGGATGGTTCATAAAAATGTTTTCAATTTTGAAGGGTTTGCACTGCTATAGAACATGCCTTTAGCGGTGGTTAATTAAGAGATTTAGTGTCAGTTTCCAAGTGACACCCAAGTGGGTGCCGCTAAAGGTGGACCCCTTCGGAACCGACGCCAAAAAACTTCCCGCCACCGAAAATGTGCCAGCAAAGGGACTATAGGTGTCAGTTTTTAAAGAAAATTGACACTATAGAATGGTTACAGACGTCGGTTATTAAAAGAACTGATGTCACAATGCTTCCCACCACTGAAAATGTGCCAGCAAAGGGACTATAGGCGTCGGTTTTGTAAGATAACCGATGCCATCTCCCCTGCCACCACGGTCGTGCTTCCCACCACGGCCGTGGTTCCTAGCCATATCAGCTGAACAGACGTCGGTTATTAAAAGAATCGACGTCACAATGCTTCTCGCCACTGAAAATGTGCCAGCAAAAGGACTATAGGTGTTAGTTTTGTAAGATAACCGACACCATCTCCCCTGCCACCACGTCCGTACTTCCCAGCACGACCGTGGTTCCTGGCCATATCAGCTGAACCAACGTCAGTTTTGTGCTAATAACCGACGCCATATCCCCTACCTGCCACCACGAACGTGCTTCCCAACACGGTCGTGGTTCCTGGCCACATAGATGTCAATTTTTTGTCAAAAACCACCGTCATATGTCTTTGGTGTCGGTTTTGTTCAAATAACTGACGCCTATGTTATAATTTTTTTTTCATATCAGTTTACAGGCCTGCTGTATGGATGGTCAGCCGGATGAGAACATGCAGTTCAGTTTTGAACTGCAGGTTTACGACATCCATTGATATCAGCCAACAACATGCCACAAACCTACAAAATTAACAAGATGAACAATATTATATATATGTGATTCACACACATGTATAAGCACATTTAATTCATATTATTTTTTCATCACACACATGTAGAAACTAGTAGCAACCTGCAGTTCCATTCATTTCATCTTTTTTACATTCAAACACATGTAGAAACATTTATGTATTGATCATCTTCACATACATATGACAATTCATAAAAATTCATTCACATTCACACAAATATAATTATGAGAACAAAGTTATTCTTTATTCATCATTGTCAATAAAATTAAATCTAAAAATTCCCACTCTTTGTAGGGCTTTTGCCCATTCTTCTCTTACAATATCTAATTCATCTCTCGTATAGGGAGAATGTACATCGAAACACTTTCTACCTGTGCTGAAGTCAGCAATTTTAAAGACTTGCAAAGAGAATGACGTATATATATAATTAATAATATATAATAAGATTGATATATTTCATATTATCTAATGAGACTATGTATAATACTTGTATCTTATCGATTTCCATTACAGTATGTTTGATGATTAAGTTCATAAATAACATCACATAGTAGGCACATGCCTAACCGTTGTCTTGTGTAGCACACTATAAATTGAAACATACAAATTTATTCAAAAATACAAATAAGCACAGTTCACATAAATAATATATACATTGGAGTCAGGAAATTACTTTCACATTCTCCCCAATTAGTGACAAATCCTTTTTCCTGGGGACCTTTCCTCCAGCTTTTTTGTAGTCTTGTAAAACCCTACATATGTTAATGTAACCCATTAAATTGCCTAATTAAATAGTAATATAGTAAAGATATTAACAGATATAAAAAATGAAATATTTCTCACAAGAAAAATGACCTTTTAATTGCATGTCCATATAATTCCAACTCATTCCCCACAGGATCTAGATAATAGACAGTGAACATCTTGGGGACAATAACTAGTAACTCCCAATGGCTACCACTACAGGTAAGAAAGTTAAAAATTAATAACTCAAAATCCACAATAAAAATGTAATTTTCTTAAGTCCAAATTATAAGCAAAGTAAACTTACTCGACATTGAATGGAGCTATTATCATCGTCTTCTTATTTTTACCAAAATATTCAAAAGCATCACAACAGTATGAAGTAACTGAAGAAGGGTCTGTATCTACAAGACTAATCAAAGATGGAACCAAAAATCTCACATGGGAAAACCCAAAATCTCTATATATCTTGTATAAGTGGTTGCAAAACATGTATTACGTATGCATTAATATATAAGAAACCAGATCACTTTATATAAAATAAGGTATATAGATGTATAAACAAGATCTCACCATATCAACAGCTCTATCATAGATGAGTTCAACCATTGATAACTAAACAACCCCACAATATCTTATATAAATATCTTGTTTTTGTATGATTGATGCATTAATACCTATGCATTAATACGTACGTATGCAAAACTTGTATTATGTATGCATTAATACGTATGCTAAACTTGTATAAATAGATTGTTATCATATGATTTACCTGCAACATCCTCTAGAATATTAACAATTATAGGGCAATTTGTATCATGTTCGTCGATCCATACTGCCACACCCCTACAATTAGGACCTATCGAGGCGTGTAGGTCCCTTGGAAGCCAACTTGGTAGTCGAGGAGGTGGAGGCCGAGATGTAGCGGGTCTCGTCTTTTTGACCTGTATATATAATTTTAGATCAATTGACTCATATATATACACTAACAACTTAAAGTAATGGAAATTTATCATACAATATCAGTATAGAGGACATATGCTTTGGGCCATAATATCACTCCACCTACTACCTCACCATCTGGGTGTGCATGAGGCAGTGCAAGATCCATCCATTTTGGGAATACATGTATCGGGCTCACATGTACCACACCATCTGGTACTGGATACCCATGAAACATGCACCCTTTAAGGGGTGGGTAAGGTGACGCCTCTGCAATGATATATTCATGACTTTTTAGTCAACATGGCTTCAACCCCTACAAATTTACATAAACAATGTTATATGCATATATACACAAATATATCATCTTGAACAGACTAGCTATTATGTCATAAAAATACTTACAAAGGATGTGCTAGGTGGTGGGTCTGCATGATTACTCCCAATCACTTCTATAGTAGGAGAAGAGTGGCCCACCACAGGTACTGTCTAAGTGGAAGGCTGAGACGCCTGCCACTTCGCCATTGCTTCTTGGATTCTCTTCTCAATTAACAAATCTACCTATACATGGATAAAAGAAATGCTAGATTCTGATTATTGAATTCCCTTTTGCAATAACATTCTAAAATAAGAATAGGTTACCTCAGTTTGTGAAAGTCCCGCTTTTGGGACAAGTTTGCACTGGGATGGTCCAAAGAACGCTTTGATGCCCACACCAGCGCCTGCACCTTGAACACGTCCATGATGCTCTAGGTTACCCAGAGAAACTATCAGTTCATCCATTGTGCACTGAGGGAATAACTTGCCTTCCTTCCTCTGCTCGTGTAGCTCCCGCTAATCACCATGAACAAAAAATAGTAACTAAACATAACAATAATCAATATCGATTAATTGCTCTAAGAGTTGATTTTTACCATTTTTGCAGCCACCTCAGTAGTTGCGGGCTTCGATATGTCTCCCTTCTTGTTTTACCTCCCATCTATCCATATAGTATGGTGAGGCAGAGGTGCAGGAGCAGTAGTAGAGGACTATGCAGTCTCCTGAGTAGAAGTAGGCTGAGCAGACTCAGCCTGTAGTCTTTGGCGAATGCCTGCATATCCTCTTGGACCCATTGTGTGGTCATGCACATTCAATGCATGCCTTGCTCTTTGAGCCTCATTGAGGGCCTAGTTAGTTATCACATTGATTTGGCTAGTAACACTAATTAAGGTTAATCTTGAATTGGTGAATACATAAAAACATATATTAATTAAATTGGGAGTGGCGCTTAATACCTTGAATTCATCTATTTTTCTTTGGGTAAAAAATGCCTCCCAGTCTTTGGGGTCCAGGTAGTTCCATTGCTTTGTGGATTACTTCTGCCTAAATTTATTTTTTAAAGAGAATACAAACAAAAAGTATTAGTGTAGAGTTAGTGAAATAGTGATCAATGTCTAGAATTGGAAATCAATCAAGAACCTCTTATCAGCACCACGTATGTAATCTCAGGTGAGATTGGTCCTGTAGTTCCTTAGGACCCTCCCACAATGTTTCATCACACATTTACGATGCATCTTTTCATCAAGATCAAATATGCTATGCAAATTAAATAGAATTGCTATTAACTAGTATCCTAAAAATTAGTAATCTGCACAAATAGAATTACAAATAATAATAACTCACGCATAGTTCCTTCCATATGTGGCATGTCTTCCCCTTAGGAACTTTATTCCAGGATTCTAGGATAGGACTACAATGGCTGTGAGTAAGAACCCCAAGATATGAAACAAATGAGTTGTGGTTCACACCATATGGATTACCTGCATGATCGAAATCCACAACCAATTTGGGTCCATTGCCCCTTTGCTGACACACTTACATGATATAATTATAAATGAACATATAGATAGAAACCTCAGGGATATATTCTTAAAACTTACATTGTCAGGCCGCGCAAGCACATCCTCGCCCTCACGATGATCATCAGCACGGTCATCATGGGAATGCTCATCCATCTGAAAGTTCACATTCAAATTATAAATTTCACATTATAAAGTAACACTAATTGTAAAGTTCACATTGTAAAGTACACATTCACATTGTAAAGTAATTCACATTATAAAGCTCACATTCACATTAAAAAGTAATTCACATTGTAAAGTTCACATTCACATTCACATTGTAAAGTAATTCGCATTGTAAAGTCCAAATTCACATTGTAAAGTTCACATTCAGAAAAATAAAACATATGAAAATATAAACATGCATGCCTCTAATATTGTGATCTTTTATCAATTAACAATCCTTCATTGTGATCCCCGCGAACATACAAGTCATTGGGATCCCCAACTTCAATGTTTGGTGGTGTTGGCAACCCTACTGAGAATGGACTGGAGTCATCATACTTATCATAGTACTCTTCTTCATCTATAGGATCTTCAATGAACTGTCTTTTACCATGAAGAACAACCGACCATTTATCATTTGCAGGATCATCGATATAAAATACTTGTTTCTCCTGTGATGCCAATATGAATGGTTCACCCTTCTCGCCATTCTTTTCAAAGTTTACTAACGCAAAACCCAATTCATCCACTATAACTCCTTTGTTGTTGTCAACCCAATTACATTTAAAGAGCGAGATTCTGAAATCTACATAGTCAAACTCCCATATGTCTTCAATGACACCGTAATATGACATTTTAGCTTCACGTGGACTCTTATCCTTTGCACTTATAAAAAATAATGAAGACGCTTAGAGGGTAACCCCACTGTTTTGGACGACACTCTTATCATCTTGACACTTTGTGTAATACAAGAATCCATTTATGTCAAACCCTTCATAAGACATAACATTCAATTTTGGTTTAAAGGCAAGGCATTTGATGGTTTCAGTAAGATTATCTGGTGTTTGAGATAGTTGATGTAAGACTTTATCTTCAAACCACTTAATAAATGTCTTGTTATGCTCTCTAGCAAGCCACATTGAATTGGATCGAGGATATTGTCTCTTGATGAAGTTGGTATGTTCATCGATATAAACACTCACTTCATCGATGTTGTGTAAAATATATAAGTGACCTTGCTCCAACTGCTCACGGCTGATTACTTTCACCCGTGATCCCAAAATTCCTTTGCCAAAATGCTCCTCAATATTCTTGTCATTCACAGGAGCGTCATTAGCACTCAGAAAGTCATTGCGAAAATCCATAACCTCTCTCACCACATAACCCTCAATAATACTCCCTTCAGGCCGATAACAGTTTCAAACATCACCTTAAAAATGCTCATGTATTGTTCAAAGGGATACATCCAATGCAAGAAAACTGGTCCCAATATTTTCACTTCCCTAGTCAAGTGGACAACAAGATGTACCATGATATCAAATAATGAAGGAGGAAAATACATCTCAAGTTGACACAGGGTAACAACCACTTCTCTTTGCAATTTATCGAGAGTATCAAGGTCAATAACTTTACTGCACAGACTGTTGAAAAAGAAACAAAGTCTGGTGATTGCAAACCGTACATGCTTTGGAAATATAGATCAAATTTCCACGGGCAATATTTGTTGCATTAGAGTGTGACAATCATGAGATTTAAGACCTATCAACTTCATATCTTTCATTGATACCAATGTACATATGTTGGATGAGTAAACCTGTGACACCTTAACATTTACCAAGCATTCACAAAAAGCTTTCTTCTCCTTTCTAGACAACGTGTAACAAGCGAGAGGTAAGTATGTTCTCCGATCACTACTAACTACTTCTGTTAATTCTGTCCTTATTGCCATTTCATGTAGGTCCATTTTGGATTTTATTCCATCTTTAGTCTTACCTGGTATATTCAACAGAGTACTGATGACGCTATCACATACATTTTTCTCAACATGCATGACATCGATACAATGCCTGACTATCAAAGAACTCCAATAAGGACGATCCCAAAATATTGACTTCTTCTTGAATAAAGACTTGTCAGTCCGTGTGGCCATCGTACATTGTGATCTCTTACCAAATTCATTGGGGATTTCTTTTACTCTTTCATAAACATCCTCCCCTGATATAGGTTTAGGTGCACTCTTTCTTCATTATGTCCATTGAATGCTTTGCACAACCTACGATACGAAATTTTTTTTAAAGAAACCTTCGATGACCAAGATATATAGTCTTGCCGCCGTGTTTTAGTCATATTGAATCAATGTTCTCTTCACATATAGGACACGCTTTAGATCCTTTGACACTATATCCAGACAAATTCCCATACGCTGGAAAGTCATTCATAGTGCAAAACAACATAGCGTGCAAACAAAATGTCTCTCTTCATGAAGCATCATAGGTCATCACACCTTCACCCTAGAGTTTCTTTAAGTCATCAATCATAGGTTCAAGATAAACGTCGATATCATTTCCAGGTTGTTTAGGGGCCGACATCAAAGACGACAACATAACATACTTATTTTTCATACACAACCAGGGAGGAAGATTGTATATAACAAGCATGACTGGCCAAGTGCTATATTGGTTGCTCAATGTCTCATATGGATTCATCCCATCTGTACAAATCCCAACTCTTGGATTCCTGTCTTCTTCACCAAATTTAGGGTACAATAAATCAATCTTCTTCCACTGTGGGGAATCAGACGCATTTCGTAGGATCCCATCATTATTTTTCTTAACATCTACATTGCACCTCAAATTCTTCGCATCTATAGGATTGGCAAACAAATGTTGAAACTGTGGTATT
The DNA here is from genome assembly GCA_963693085.1 of Alisma plantago-aquatica. Taxonomy (NCBI): domain Eukaryota; kingdom Viridiplantae; phylum Streptophyta; class Magnoliopsida; order Alismatales; family Alismataceae; genus Alisma; species Alisma plantago-aquatica. Next base: position 1,243,998,094 of record OY856409.1, read on the forward strand.
ATAGGTAGATACCACATCACCTTAGAAGGAGAACTAGTTTTGGACTCCCCCGAAGTCGTCAATTTATACCTTGACGCACCACATTTTGGACAATCTTTCAAATCCACATAGTCCTTTTGAAATAATACACAATTATTCGGGCATGCATGTATCTTCTTGGCCTCCATTCCCATTGGGCACAATAATTTATTTAATTGGTATGTTGAGATTGGCAGCTCGTTTCCTTCAGAAAGAATTTCTTTCAACAAAGACAACAATGACGTGAAGCTTTTGTCGCTCCATCTATTGTTAGCTTTCAGTTTATACAATCTCAACACAGCGCTAAGATTCGTAAACTTACAACCTGTGTATAACGATATCTCAGCATCATGCAAAATGTTTCTAAACATGGGAGGTGGATCGGTGTGCTCTACCCCACAACTATCCAGCATCACATCAATGATGTCTACTGGATCTGGTTCGTTCACATCTACGTCATCGAAGGTAATTTCTTCTTCCACACAAGCACTGCTATCGACATCCAATGATTTCAGGTTTGATATCTCTCCATGCCAGTACCATTCTGTATAGCCTTGTACAATCCCATTGCACATGACATGACTTTTGATTTCGTCACCAATGCTGACTTTCAAGTTGTTACCACAATGCCTACATGGACAGTAGAACCTATCTCCAGGTTGTTTCCTATGTTCCTCAACAAATCTAATAAACTGGTCAAGACCAGAAATAAACTTGAGAGTGCAGTGATTTGGAATGGACATCCATGATCTATCCATTCTATGATCAAAGAGAAAATAAGTATATATTAGAACAAGATTAGGGTCTAGGGTTAAAAGATTAGGGTTTATGGTTAAAACTTTAGTGGTTTAAGGTCTTATATATAATTAATGGTTAAAACGTCCTAAGTGAGATTAGGTGTTCAAGAACAGTCCCAAACTGGGGACTATCTAAGATTTACTCCTAATGAGTAAATCTTAGACGAGTTTCTAGGCCAACAAATACATGTGCTGTCATTCTTATATATAATAAATGTATACCACCTATCCCATTCTTGAACACCTAATCTCACTAGTAAGTGTATAATGTGTATTGGGTTTTCGAGAAAATTTCACCATCATTTCCCCGCTGTTCTCTAAGTACATTTATACTTAGAGAACAAACAGGGAAATGATACTGAAATTTTCTTGAAAAACCAATACACATTATACACTTACATCCTAAGTGAGATTAGGTGTTCAAGAACAGTCCCAAACCGGGGACTATCCAAGATTTACTCCTAATGAGTAAATCTTGGATGGGTTTCTAGGCCAACAAATACATGTGTTGTCATTCTTATACCTACAATCCTAGTTTCATCATTCATATCTTAAGTTTTGTGTAACATCATTTAATCATGCTTGTCAGTAAATAATAAAAGACCCACATGTGAGTTAAGTTTTAGACATCAATGTATCTTTAACACGCATGTTTCAAGGTTTAAAGCACATAATCAAATACATATTTAATTTAAGTTACATACCTATGAAATAGGTTACATAAATAGTTAAATACACATTAAAGATAATTTACCATACAAACCCTATCTGTATTCTCCACATTTCCAATTAGGAAGTATAACTCCAACATATAATTTGAAATACTTAAAACTGAAATATTAGATTATGAATTTATCATCAATCGCATTAATTTATCATTATAAATTGATTACCATCAACCAAAATATAAAAATTTTGCAAGCATCAAGCATCATTTGACAATTAGGACAGGTGAGAATGGAAAAAATCACAAAGAGAGAGGAGTACAATTGATGCAACATGGGAAAAAGAGAGTGTATAAAGAGAGAGCTCTTTTTCAAGAGATAGTAGTAGAAGCAATAGGGATGGCAGTAGTGGTGGTGATGGAGGAGTTAGCAGTGTCAGCGGAATTAGCATGCAGCAGCTGACACAGAGGTAGTGGGCAAACAGTTTAATAATGGAACAAAAAGCAGACAACAAGGTTGGGTTGGAGGTAGGTGATTGTACCTATGAAGAGAATAAATGTTGTAGGGGTTCCCTTGCTGGCGAGACTAGGAGTGAAGCAGGCGGCGACCAGTGAAGCAGGTGGTGACCAGGTTAGGTTGGAGGTAGGTGACGGTCACCGAAGCAGCAAGCAGGTGACAACCAGGGGAGCAGCGACCAGGGGACCAGAGCGACAGCCGGAGCAGCAGAGATCAAGGACCGGAGCAACAACTAGGGACCGGCAGCGGCGGCGGCACACAAGGAGCAGGGGAGGGAAACTGGCAGAATCGCGAGACCCTAACCGGTGGAATCGACAATGAAATAGAGAAAGGGGGAGAGCTAGGCTCACACGGGTGCTATTAAGTCAACATTAGGCGTTGGTTATTAAAAAACTGACGCTTAATGGTTAAAACATTCATCAACATCAATTGCCAGAAAAAACTGACGTCCATTGGACAATCTTAACCCTAAAAAATTTTGTGGGGACGGCGTGTGAAACCTTATCAACGTCAATTTTTACACAAAAACCGACGACCTTTGGAGGTAAATTTTTTTGTCGTTAGGCATCGGTTATTCAGTTAAAAAACCGACGCCGTATGTGAAACTTTGGGGGTAATTTTTTTCGCTCGAAAAATTGGATTTGACGGGCTATTTTAGGCGTCGATTCATTATAGGCAACCGACACTAAATAAAAAGTGATACCTGTGTCTGGCCAGTCTTCAAATATAGATGTCAGTCTATGTAATTAGTCGACGTTGTAGGTTTTAGGCGTCAGTTTTCGTTAATAACCGATGCCTCTAAATGTGACATTATAATCTATTTCTGTAGTAGTGTTGTGTCCCCGTGCAGAGTATATGGTGTTCATTATAGTGGGAAGTGATTAGAAATGAGTCTAGAAGAGTCAAAAGTGTGTGTGTGGGTATAGATCTTTCTAGGGGTGGGAGCAAATGAATCTATCAAGCCTGGAGCATGAGGCACCATAGTTCCATGAGTATGGGGTATTAGATGTCTATATGTCATTGAGTTTGAATTTAGAGATGAGGTTGTTGAAAATCCTATCAAAATAGGTAATCAGTGTTGATTCAGTGTTGGTATTGAGTCTCTCATGCATGTTTGTGACCATATTGAAATCACCACCAATGATCTAAGTGGTGTTAGAAAAGGTTCTAGCCAGGTCATGTAGATTGACTATGAAGCTTTTCTTGTCTGGACTTGGTTCTCCATATATATTAATGATGGCCCAAGAAAGTTGGTCTTATTTATTTATGATGTTGAAAGACAAACTATACTATTTGTGTGTGGGTTTTGAAGTTTGGAAGAGATTGTTGTTGTTTACTATGATAATGCCTCCATTAAACCTGTCAGTGAAATTTGGTGTCATTCATTAATGTGTATTCCTCCAATTGTTTGGAGTGGGAATGGTGTAAGATGAGATTTTGTTTCTTGGATCAAGATGATGTTGATTTTGTTTTTGTATATGAATCTTCTAATGGATTTTCTTCTATTAGTGCTAGCAGCCCCACATACATTCCATGTAGCAATAATCATGTTATATAGTGTTCTATCTCAGAGGAATAAATCACAAAGAAATAAAAAAAATAAAGCTATGTCAAGCTGAGAGTATTGATATGTTTTTCTACAGTGTGTATATTCCTAGTATTTTTCTATTCCATGTAAGTCTTGATGTCATTTACAACTATACTAGAAGATATATCATTCTCGAATTGTATGCCTATATTCTGAGAAAATGTAGATAAATCATTTATATCAAGCCATGATGCAATGCCTACAATATTATCAATCAAAATGTTTATTGTGTTATCATATGTAAACATGGATGTGTTATCCAGAATAGGAGTACAATCATCGGTAGATGACATACCTTTGTATTCCATAAAAAAGAAATTCTTCTTGGTGTTTCCTTCTGGAGTGGATATAAGTGACTGGATGATGCGGCAACTGCCATTGTATTTGATGTTGTCTTTTTTGGGCTCTATGAATACTGAAGTTCTTCTATAATGAAAGATTTTAGTCTGTCCACTGTGGCTTTGTCAATGTAGGTGAAAATGTGGGATTCTTGTGAAACAGGAAAGGCTTGACTTTGTCCATGAAAAAAGGATGGTTTGGTTGGTATGTAGGTGATGAAACGTGGGGTCTCTTAGACTGTGAGGGTTGTGTGGCTTTGCATTTGCTTTAAATGCATGGATGTTTTCCTTCCTTTCCCACACCAGTTTCCTATCACATGGTTATATCAGGTGTTCACAGTTTGCTTTTGTTTGATATTTTTGGGGCAATATCACGACAGAGGATGGTTGTATAGGTCAAATAATGTAGTGGTTCCTGGTGTGATTTTTAGAAATGAGCTTGCTAGTGTAGACTGAATCACCTAGACCTATTTTATTGATGTCAGTACTTCAATGTTTTTTGACAGAGAAAATGTAAAAGGCTTTGATATAAATGGATGGTTGGAGAGATTTAGGGTAAACAAACTGGAGGGTAGCTCCAATGACATGTGCAATGGATTGGAAAAGTTCAACATACCAAAGATGCGAGGGAAGGTCAAAGATGGAACCAACCAAGCCACTAGTTCCGGCCAAAGATGATCCATATTTAGCTGACTATTTGGACAGTGTGGCTTGGATAAAACTATCACCACATGGGATGGTCATGACCTATCCATAGAGGTGGTCAAGCTTGGTACCTTTGGGTATGATGTAAATGAGTTGAAAAGGTGATACAATCTTTGGTTTCAAAATGGTATGACCAAGGAGAAGGTGACCAATAGCACGTGTGGCATCTAGAATATTAACTATGTTATTATCAAAGTTATTGTTGATGGTGTCCAAAACACTACAACTAGAGAACACCTTGAGCAGACACATGGAGTTAGTGGGAAGGTCAATTGAGAACTCCATATCATATGTAGGGGAGGGAGACATAATGTGGGCATGTGACAAAAGAGAGGGATCCATAGAGGGAGTAACATGAGAATTAAGATGAGAGGTGGATATATAGACAGGGTGTTCTTTGGACAAAGGGGAATATTATTTCTGAAGCTCTACTATGGTGATGTATACATTGGCTCATGATACCGAAGATTTGAGCCTTTTTCTTTTCTTCTTGTATGGGCTTGTAGTAAGAGAGTGTCCCTCGAATGCCAAATGCTTTCCATAGTTTAAGTTGATGATAGATTTAACACATCATCAATTTCATATAACTAAATAATATTGCCCATTATGATCTCTTTATCTTCTATCCATGATGTTGATATGTGCTAGCAATTCTTAGTAACTAATAGCTAGCACCTACTTTTAGTTTTCCATCCAAACTACTATGATATACTAAAAATTTCTACTAGGGGACAGTTCATATTTTGATAGAATGTGTCTAGGGATGGAGCCCGGGGCGAGCAAGATCCACAACTCACAATAAAATTAAGATTTTCCTTATAACATGCATGCATCCTACTCATTTTGATTTACGTAACAAACAATTTTCATTCCACACACATTGTGACAATCATGGATGATGGTGTAGTTTACAAAAGACTTTTTTAGCACATCCAAAAAAGTGTCTCTAGTTTAAATCCCGTGATAGTCATAATTTTTAAAATGTTTTCTACATATTATTTATATATTATAATTATATATAAAAACATAACTAGTTTGAAATAATTTTAAGTTGCTTCTTATGTCTAAATGTTAGACACTAAATATCTTTTACACACACACATAGAGAGAGTCAGGTTAGAATACACTCGAGTGTATAGATCACACTATACATCCCAATGGTGTTTGCCTATCTAGACCATATTTTTCTAAAATCTAATCCATTGATATTCATGGTTACAATAATAATATGCCACATACAAAATTTGAGCTCATTTAGATGAGTGTAAGTCACTCATCCAAGGACAACAAAATCGGTGCACAAAACTAATTTGAAATGCATGATTTTTGTCTCCTTTAGATTCCCAAATGAGATGAAATTTATTATATAATATGCTTTTAAGATATTTAAGAAGATCAACGGTTTAGATTTTTCAAAAAATTACTACATCATTGAAAATGAGTGAGGTGTACGGTGTCTCCGGTACACTCGAGTGTACACTAACCTGACTCTCTCTATATATATACATACATACATATATATAAATATAAATATAAATATAATTATAAATATATATATATATATAGCTATTCACTCATTGCCCGTGCAGGTAGATAAGCCAAGTTATCCGACTCCCAATTTAACGCTGCATTCTGCTGATATGGAGGTGCGGTGGCAGCAATTATAATTATGTCTGTAGCCTTTATGTGCATGGACTAGCAGTGGCACTATTAGTAAATATGTTATAAATAATTAAATATACATGGAACAGTGGTGGAAACCTGATCTAAGAGTATAATTACAGCTGACAGTTTCATCACTACTAGATACGTACAATTTGATAAATAGTAGTGATGGAACTATTAGCAATTATGCTATAAATGATTATATGTGTATGAAGTAGTGGTGAAAGTCTAATTAAGAGTAAAAATAGTAGGTGTCAACTACTTCAATGTTGATCGCATACCAATCTTGAAGTATACCCATACCTAACGTAACGAATCTAAAACCATTGTAGTGGTATACTTTTGTGGAGACAAATAAACACATGAGAAATAAAATAATACTCCCAGATTTTATTATAGAACGTCATCCTCAGTTATAAATTTCTCTTTTGCATTACAGATTCTATGTTCTCATTACAATATAGAATCTATCCTTACAGAGTTTTTAAATTCTATAAAATATTATTGCGTACAAAAAAGTTACACACCACAATTGTATTTTCCATCATATTTGCATAAATATAGATGCCCACAAAAAGAATATGCCTACAAAATAAACAAGTTATAGTAAAAATAAGTATTATGTAATGAGAATATATAATCTGAAACAAAGTAAATAGCAAAGTGCAACTGTAACTCGTAAAGAGAAACTATAACGGGCAAAGAAAAAATGTAATATGAAAGAACATGTTGTAACCAAAACAGACATTTTGTAATACAAAAAACTAAAATGTAACGTTCTAGAAAAATATATTACACCCATTATAATATAAAATAAAAAACTCTTATAGTGAATTATTGTATGTAAGACATACTAAAATATGCAACACAAAGAATATCATCATAAATTTTACAAATATAACTATGTGTACATGCATTTAAAAATAATATGTAAGGAGAGTTGACATACTGTAACATGCAAAGAGAATTTATAATAGGAATAAATAAATTATTATTAGCACATATATTTTGTAACACAAATAAACTAATTGTAAGGTGATAGTCAAAATTGTATTAAAGTATAGTTTTGTAAATTAAAAAGACAACCATGTTTAACATTTTTTCAAGAGACTTGAACACAGACAAATTACAATAAGGAGGAGAAAATTGTAACTAATGTAATATTTGATAATATAAAAGATGACCCAAAGGGTGTTGAAAAAATTATAAAGAATAGAAACAAGTAAACAAGTGGTATTTTGCCGACATATAGTGAGTTATAACGGAAAGTAAACAAATATGACATTATGTAATAAGAAAGAATGATTTGTAATCTGTACAGATTATTTATAATGAAAAGGAAATAAATGTAATCAAGGATGAAATTTTGTAATATAATCTGGATGTATCAAGTTCTCCAAGAGAATGAATCTCGATACATCAAAAGTTATAATAATGAGGAACACTTTGAAATGAGAATAGAAAAGAAATATTTGTAATCTATACATATAATTTGTAATGAAAAGGAAAAATGTAATCAAGGATGAAATTTTGTAATACAATCTAGATGTATCAAATTCTCCAAGAGAATGAACCTCGATACATCAAAAGTTATAATAATAAGGAACACTTTGTAATGAGAATAGAGAACTGGTAATGAGAATGAAAAAGTTGTAGCCAATGATGATATTCTTTATTACAAACTAGGTGTATGAAGTTCTGTTATTTTAGAGAATAAACCAAGTACATAGATTTTATAATAAGAAAGAATATTTTATAATGAGAACTGGGAATCCATAATGAAAATGAGAAAGTTATAATTAAAGATGACAATCAATATTACATTCTGGATCTATCAAAATTTCTATCTAAGAGAATAAACTTTAGTAAAAAGTAAATTGTAATAAGAAGGAATATTATGTAATGTGAATAAAAAAATTATAATGAGAATGAAAAAATGTAACCAAGGTTCACATCTTGTAATACAACCTGACTGTATCAGATACTATATCCATATTATGTATATGAAAACTACATGGAACATCTCCTAATTATGAGTCAGTGGTGAACATGTGTTTAGAGTGAACATTGCTTTTGTCCCCATTCACTTTTTTATTCACCTAACATGAATGCCTCTAAAGTTATCTTTCCCACTAGTGAATGCACTCATAATTAATTGTCGTCTTGCTGCAAATAGTGGCATCATACACATGCAGTAGTAGTGAAACTTAAATTAAAAAATAGTGTCAACGTGTTCCATGCAATACATGATTAAATTTTGCTTAATTACAAAATGTGCAACTGTTATTCCATGCATACATAAATGAAATCTGCATAATTACAATAGATGCCACCGCATGCATACAACCGTAATGGGTTGGGATTTAATTACAGATCATGCCACCACATCTCAATGAACGGATAATTAACTTGGCTACCCGCACGGGTATTCAATACATATTCTCTCTCTCTCTCTCTCTCTCTCTCTCTCTCTCTCTCTCTATATATATATATATATATATATATATATATATATATACTCAAGCTAGAATACACTCGATTGTATGGAAGATCGAATACACTCAAGTTGTTTTCCTTCATACAATGTCTATTTTGAAAATGTAAACCATTGAACTTCTTAAATATCATATAAACATACTACATATAAAATTTAAGCTTATTTGGACACTTATAGGTCATGCATCTAAAGGCGACAAAATTGTACAGTTCAAATTAGTTTTGCGTGTCGATTATTTTGGTCATGAAAGAGTGACCTAGAACATTCCAAATGAGCTCAAATTTTGCATGCAAGCTATATTTGTTATAACAATGAATATCAATGGTTTGGATTTGTCAATTTTTTTTGTAAATATGCAAACACCACTTGAGTTCGGTGTGATCTGTACACTCGAGTGTATTCTAGCCTGACTCTCTCTCTCTCTCTCTCTCTCTCTCTCTCTCTCTCTCTCTATATATATATATATATATATATATATATATATATATATATGGTTTGGTTGTAGGGATACTAATAAGATATGTATCATATATTACATGAAGATAACCTCTAGAAAATACATTGGGGGCCTCAACATCAAAGATGCATGCTATTAAAACACCTCACTGATGATGAAGTAATCATGGCCCTTCATGAATTAGGATAAAAAAACTCGATATTCAGGTTATGCACAAGAAATATATGAGGGGTAAAACTTTCCCCTTATGTCCATGCTATGTGTCTTGGGCATTTATAAAAAACATATGCCTAACATCGAGGGTGCCTCATAAAAGGTGGTGAGCATTAGAGATACCACCAACATGTGGTCCAATTTCTAGTTATCTAGCCAATCCATCCTCGATCTTAGTGCAAATTTCATTGCTCCCACATGACTAGAAAATCTATGAGTAAGATCTATGATGGACTTGATGGTTGCTGGATTGGGATTTCATACATTTCCATATCCCCTATCTAGCCTAGAGTTACATTGCCTATATACCACCCCCTCTAACAATGGCCCTACCAATTTTGGGCTTGGCCACATGAAATGAATGGTGAAATGTGTACCGGGTTGATATAAAAGTGGATATATTCACTAAAGGAACTATCAATCCCAAAAAATTGAGGATCAATATGGAAATTCAAGATCCCGCAAAGCTCAAAATTTACTTGTGGCTACTCCTACACAAGGCACTTTTGACAGATCATGAAATGAAACATTATCACATTGAGGTAGATGTGAATTGCCCTGTCTATGGTGATGGTGATGGAACTTTGATACACTGCTTGCATGACTGGTCATTGAGTAAGATTGCATGGGCATGCTTGAACCTTCTCACGACCTCTGGTCACTTTGCGGAGGAGATTGGCTAAACTTTGTAGTTGGAAATCACGACAATTATGCCTTGCTTCAAACTATCACACAAGGACCAACTAACATCTATGGAAGTACAAAATGATTCATAGACTCTAATACCAAAGTACCACTCACATTTATCATCAAGTTCATTACTGAACGAGTGAAGTCAATCATGGAGCTTCCAACAACCAACACATACATGAAGCACAAAGTCTTTCTCAAATCCAACATTTCCCACTCACTAAGAGGCATTCATCTTCATGGATGCATCATTTGAAATAAGTACATGGTGAGAAGCAATTGTCTTGCACAATGTCAACTCGACAGACAAATGCATCTGACGATGCAACTTTCTCACCACTACCACGACTACCCTTGAAGTGGAACTTCATGGTCTTTTGAAAGCTATTTCCCTATGTAGACCAAACCATTGAACATGTTGCTCCATCCTATTAGACTCACTCCAAGTAGTATCCATGGTCATAAAGGTGATCCTAACACCTTGAAAAACTTCCTACTTGTTAAATGGATCCAAACCATCTCCTTCTTTATCCCAATGTTGACTTTTTCCTTCCCCCCCAGGAAATTCAACCAAGTGGTTGACGTATTAGCTAAACATGCTTTATTTCACTTTTGAACAAGCTCTTTCCTTACCAATAAACCTACCCAAATTTAATTTGGTTTGAAATTTTGTACTCATGAGCTTTTGCTTGCATTAGAGTAGGGTGAATAATATCTAGTGTCTATCTTTGTTGCGAAAAATGCATATATATATACACGATATATTTTTACAATACTTTAGATACACTATTTTCATTGTATGTTACAAATGTTTATTTTTATTTCTTAGCATAAAGTTCCTAGTTTCTCTCTCTTAAAAGTAGTTATACATGCCATAGTGTAATTCTGTCATCTAGTTGCATACAATTATAGTTAAATTCTATATAGTTAAGTATACCAAATATTAACAACTATGACTACAAAATTTACTTGTGGCTACTCCAACTATGTTCATTATTCACATTGATGATCTAGTCAACATATTCCAAGCAACTAGCTAGCCATTCCACTAGCCCCATGGTTGAAGATGTGAAACAAAATAAGGTGATGACCTACCATTTATTCTATATCCATCACAATATTCACTTCTTTTTTTTGGTCATGTTTAAAGTGCTTGTAGTAAACCTTAATAAGAACACAAATGAAATGGGAAATATTTAACAAATACACTGGGGTGAAATGAATGTTAACCTCTTGGTCTTGATAAATAATAGATCATTTATTTGGGTTCCATGATTCTTTTGTTAACAACTAAAATGTACTCAATTTCTACATAAAACAAGATATAAAATAAAAGTTCTATAATACCTCTTGCTTATCAAACATTTGACATAACTGAACACAAGCGTATGCTATCAACTAAATAGATACATCTTCTCTACTCAATGTGGTTACATGTCATGCTAAATGAGATTACTCAAAACCAAAATGCCAACCGATCACTAATTAATAAGATTATTAAAAAGGTACAAAATTAAAACCAAATAATTTTTTTCATTCATTCTAGAGAACATTTTCACAAAGGTCCAACATCTTGCATAAACATACAACTGTACCAGGTATCTTCACATATGTTCTGTGATCTCAAACACAACATGTTAAACAAAAATATATTGTGCACATATATACAACATGTACAAAACACAATTACACTACCAAAATCTCAAGTCGTTGTACATCATTTATAAAAATTTCCCTGTCTAGACTTGAGAGTAGAACGATGACTCTATGACTCACTAAACAACCCACCAACCTTCTTCCTCTATTGATCTCCAAATTGATCCTTATTAATACCACGAGTCTGACGACACTGTTGAAGATCACCTGAAAAGATGTAGTGATCCAGAGGTGAGACCCATGTCCCAGTGAGAGATATAACTTATACTAACATTGTTTTCTCAAAGAAAGATTTTGTACTTTAAACAATTCAAGCATATAATATTACAGAGTTTAAAGACTATATAACTTACTCTTATGAGCATGTATAATTAGAGTCATAGTACAATTAATTTCTCTTACCGCATTAGAAATTATCTACAAACTAAAATAAACAAAGCAAAGATCAACATCCAATGTGAGTTACTATCTAACCCTAATAGATATGCTACGCGGTTGGCCTACATATTTTTAAGCCCTGGCCAATTTGTGGCATACCACTCAAACTACTAGATGTCTACAGAAAAGTCACAATGAACTCTTTACAAGAGCTAGGATGACCGGAATCCTAAGATCTCCTCCCCTCGATTAGTATGGGTAAGACGTTGTGGCATAACAACCCAACTACAAAACAACCTAGTCCGCCCTGGGTACATATGTCGTGGTACTCGAAACAAGCTTATATAACCCTCAAATCTGAGTTACGACTACAATCACTCTCAACACAATCAACCCTAAGATGGCCTCTACCACTCTCTAAAACCTTGGGATTAGGATGTCAGAGATACACCCTCCCTGCACCCAACCCAAAAGAGTGGAGATCCCACAAATTGGGGTCAATGTGGTAATAACAAGCTGTCGGGTAAATCAGATGACACTATGTATTCTTGTTTGATGCTTCTTGCATCTGTGTGTCTATCCCCTGGGAAACTTGTTGGTGTCATGATTGCAAGTTAGTAAGAGAGTGGTTTCTTAATGGTGTCAAGTCTTAGAACATGATGTTAGCAGTACATCCTTGGAGACTCCAGCTAAGTGATTGATGTTGTGTAGCCCGCAACAGGAGAATTGGGTTATTCTCTGTTATCAATCATGATATAAAATTTTGTATGCATGGCCTTAATGCATTGTTTTCTTTACTACCATGTCTTTATTGTGTTGTTACCAACCTATACTCTTGTACTCAAGGTTCAGGTTCAAGACTTTTGTTCACCTAGTTCCTACGGGGGTCACAGTTGGATAACTTAGGTAGATTCAAACCGAAAGGTATCTGCTGAAAGCACAGTATGGAGGACTGAATGGTAGAGCACACTACACATTGGACTTTGTGGGGGATTGTTAGATAAATGATTACTGTAGCTATAGTTAATGTAGAAGCTTGTTACTGTAGCGATGTTACTGTAGTAATCACTTATTTAGCATGACTTAAGCCCAATGTAGTGCAGCAAGTACATGTGAGAATGTTGTGTTGTCCCTAGTGCAAATGGCAAAGAAGTTTTATCCCATATTGCTCACTTCTAGAACTTTTTTGGTCCTCATATGTAGGATCACATGGGAAATAGTGTCCAAAGGAGTCCTAGGAAGGAGGTATGCTCACCTCCTTGGTGGGTGGGGTTACCACATCACAACGCACGCACGTACACACGCGTACACGCGCCACGCCACGCCTCACCTCGCCTTGTCTGGCCGGGCCAGGCTCGGTCTTGGGCTTGTGTCTTGTGGATTTTGGATTGTAGAGAATGTCTACCGTCTTCTTCTTGTACTAGGATACGACTAAGTAATTAATTACTCATGTAATTAATTGTTTCTTTCCTATTTCGGATTTCTTAATCCTAATTGGAAAATGTTTCTCTTTTGTAGATTATTCTGTATTGTGTACAAGAGCAACCGAGTGTTTGCGTCTTACTGGGAATAGGATTAGAGACGTGTGTGGCTATATATATACCTCCGGTCATTAGGGTTAAAACACACTAAAAAATAGTCTTCTATCATCGTGTGTTTTGAGAGCCCTAATCCAGAGTGTGAGAGCTGTCATCTCGGAGTCACTTCTTGGAGTCGTTCCCTGTGCGAAGCGTGACTTCTCCTTCCCTTCACTGAGATGTAACTGTCAGGCGGTGGTTCCTGCGGTTGTTGTGCTGCGCCGGTGGTGGTGCAATGAGACGACGTCAACTGTGAGCGACGTGTCTGTTCTAGGTTCGTGCCAGATCGAGACTGGGAGAACGGTGCCTATCTGTGAGGATTGTCGGGCACTGATTTCTTTATGTAACACGTTCGTTTCTCAACGAATGATCTGGTTTGCGAATCTAACTCCTATTTTTTCTATTCTCCTACTTTGTTTGAACTTCATTTCTTATTTTGTATTTGCCTAAATTGTTAATTACATTTCACCTGTCGCTGTTGCATGAATGACAATAATAAATATTAACAACAGTCTTAAAGAAATCATTTATCTGTCATTAATTAACAATGGCCGGTCAGGGTGGTTCGGCATGTAAAATTGATACCAGCAATATGCCTAAAAATTTACTGGTACCAACTTTTCCCGTTGGTAGAGTCGGATGGAAATTTGGCTGAATATTGCGGGTTATGATCAGTACTTAGTTGAAACTGAACCTGTATTTTATGAAACAATTCCTGATAATGCAAATATAATTGTCAATTGGAAGAAGAGTGATAAAACGTGCCGCAGTTTGATTCTGTTTGGTTTAAATAACAAACTGTATGATTCTTGCTCAAAGTCGTCCGTCACTACATCTAAAGTTTCATGGGAATTATTAATTAAGAATTTCAGCACTAAAAATTAAGGTGTTGAAAAATATTGCGTGTCTAAATTTCTTAAGTTTCAGATGGTTGAGGGTAAGTCAGTTTCCGATCAAACACATGATCTTCAACTCCTAGTTCATGAACTCTCAGATGCCAAGATGGTGTTGCCTGAGAAGTTTGTTGTTATGTCTATCATAGTAAAATTCCCTAAGTCTTGGGAATCATTTGGTATGTCTCAGAAGCATCACAAAGGGACACACACCATGGATGAACTAATGATGGATATTAATATACAAGAAGAACACTTAAAGGAGAAAGGGTTCAAGGTGCCTACTGATGCAAATCCAACTGTTAATCTTACTTCTAAGAAAAACACCAAAGATAAGAAATCTAAGAATGCACATAAACCCAAGGCAAAGATCCAAAAGAAACCGAAGAACAAATCTTGTTGGACTTGTGGACAGGTTGGCTGATGTGATGATTCTGAGTCGCATTTATAGACTTGTTTGATATGTGTTTTATAAATTTATTAGTCATTTTCATGGTTAATGTTGCATAATTCATTCATTTTGGTCTATGGTACTTCTTTATGTCAAATTCCCTTTATTTAAGCATTTTTAGTATTAATTATCGGAAAAATATACTTTGTGTGGATTTATGTGGTTCCGCGTGTGAATTTCAGGAAAAACAAGTATTTGTTGTCGTCGATACCATCGACGGTGGTCGATACCATCGACCGGACCACAGGTTGCCAGCCGCAAGGACCAGAACAAGATCGATACTATCGACGGGGATGTCGACGGTATCGAGGTACCATCAGGCTGCTGGCGAGGAAGGAGTCGATACTATCGACGATGGTCGATATTATCGACACAAGGAGCTGCAGCGACACAAAATGACAAAATCGTCGCTACAGGGTTGTCGATACCATCGACCCGCGTCGATGGTATCGAGATGACATCAGGAGCTCAGACGAAAGAAAAGAAAGATTGCCGCTACCACGCTAGGTCGATACCATTGACCCGCGTCGATGGTATCGACACCGTCAGATATCAGTTTGATTCAGAATGATCTTAATCGGACGGCCGTGGTTAATTGGCGACCAAATTTGGGAGATATACCTAATGATGGCACCCTTGAATGGGGATCACGTCATTAGCCGCTGCACACATCCCAGAGATCAAGGAGAGAAGAAAGGAGAACGAGAGCACGCCCCAGCCGATCTGGACGCTGAAGAAGACGAATTCCACCACCGAAAGGCGGCAGAATGTGGATTCCACGCCAAGGATCAATTGGACCTTCTCCGTTCAGGGGTTTCACCACTCAATTTCATTTTTCTCATGTTTCCCCTTTTCTTTACTACATTGTACTCTGAGATGAACATGCGGGGCTAATCCCCTTTGTCTTTAGGACCGGGAGTAACCCGGGGATTCATTGTATGATGATTTTATAATAGTAATTCATATCTTATCTCTTAAATCCGTGGTATAATTTCATTTTCTCCAATATATTGTTATGCTTGATCACCATAATAATAACTTAATGCCCATAATTGCTTTGAAAGAAGAATTAACGGTTGAAAAGAGACGAAATTTACATTAATTGACAAATCCCTTGAACAAGGCGGTGTAAGATTAATGGTGGATACCACGAGGTCATTTATAATGCACCTAGTTTAGGGTATAGGTTACTACGATGGTGGAACTGACCTAGACATAGGTAGTGAATTGTACCACGACAGTGGGCAATTCTGATTTCAGGCCACTACCCGGACAGAGAGATAAAATTGAGTAGCTATATAGAATTTAATACAATGAAAACCCGCGGTGAAACCGCAATCCTAAAGATCTCATATTGAATTGATTAAACTGACATTTAATCGATTGCTTGTTTCGTTTTGTTTTTATTTTTCTTTTAATTTTAACAACAGCTCTCAACTTGTTAATCGGCTTAGCTGATTGTGAGTAGTTAGTAGGAGTCCCCGACGATTGTACGTATCCCTGAGTTCGACTCGGGCCTCACAAAGGCTTGTACTACTCGACATGTTCACTTGCGATTCTACACACGGTAAATTTGCATCAAGTTTTTGGCGCCGTTGTCGGGGATACGACAATTTGTTGGCACTTTGAGTGTTATGAGCGGCCACTCTAGGCCACCTTTTTATTTTTTTTTATCTTTCCAAAAATTCATAATCTATTTTCTAAATATTTGCAATCGTCAGGCACTGTACTAAATTTCATTTTTCTATTTTCAGGTACTGTGCATGGTGCAGACGTGTAGTACTAACTACGCGGGCCGCGCACCAAAGGTTCCGCTACCGGGACCAGAAGACGAGGGTGAGTATAATCAAGACGAGCAAAAGGATATAAATTCTGAACACGAACAAGAAGAGATGGACGAGCCACAGACAATATGGGAGAAGATCAAGGCTTCTTCCTCGTTCACTTCCAAGGGGCCGATAAAGAAGCAAGCGTTGAATATTCTGACATACAAGATTGATCCGGCTTTAATCAACTTGGTGAAGTCGAATGTGTTTCATGGGCTCAAGAATGAAGACCCCGTCGCGCACATAAGTCAATTTGTGGAGAATTATGATATGATAAAAATCGACAGATTTCCACAAGATGTGCTCTACTTGAAGCTCTTCCCGAGTTCTCTAGCGGGAATCGTGCGAGGTTCTTTTTTGAGAGGTTCTTTCTGCCCGAGAAGACCAATGACATGATCAGAAAGATCCACAACTTCATGCAACAAGCAGGAGAGACGTATTCTGAGACCTGGGAGAGATTTCAGATCATGCTCAGGCGATGCCCGCATCACGGGCTTGATAAGGAGACACAAGTAAAGATCTTCTATTTTGCTCTCTCCAAGCATGATAGAAGTAACCTCGATTCTACCGGTTCTGGATTCTTCCTGAATAACACGGACACTAGATGTTGGGAGATCCTTAAAAATATGGCTAAGAAACAATCATTGGGTGAAAGAGGCACTGTGGAACAGGTTCGAGTGGCAGGTGAATCTAAAGCAATAAAAGAGCTGAATGACAAGTTAGATCTTTTAGCCAAAAAATTTCTAGCTAAGGAAGATGCATCCGAGGATGAGGAAGCCCAAGTAAAACTCATGCAACAACAGGGCTACAGAAATAATGACTATTCATGGAGAAAAGACAAAAAGTTCTCATGGAAGGATCCTAATAACTTCCTACAAGATCCGGAGGCAAAGCCACAACCCAGGGCTGACGATAAGAGCACCGAATTGCTTAGTCAAATGGTGCAGAAGAATCAAGAAATGATGACTATGTTTGGTAAACAACTACAGTCTCAGGGTGACATCTTGACCAAATTTGGGCAGACGCTGCAAAGCCATGGAGCACAAATGCGGGCGTTAGAAACCACTGTGACTCAGATCTCAAATGAAGTGGCGGCCATCAAGCACGCCAATCAGAAGAGATAGGCCGGGAATGCATATGTGGTCCAAGCACATCATCAAGTTAAATACATGGCTGTGATCAACGAGGAAGAACCCCAGGTGGCAGAGATAAAGGATCAAAGCAAATTGATGTTTGATACAGAGGCTACACCAGCAATATTGTATCCCCGCAGTCATTATGGACTTCCAGGCGGATACACTCCTTTCAGGAAATCCCGCCAAGAGCCCATGATGGTTGCGTCCCCGCCTAGGCAAGAAGAGCAAGTGAAGGTCGTCTGTCAAGGTGCGGATGCATCTATTGCGAGAGAGGAGCCACATCAATTTATACATGTTGATGATGTTCCGACAAAGTTCACACCAGAGGGAGTCTTTGAAGCAAGCTTAGGGGAGCTGGCCCCGAAAAGCTCATATGTGCAACCTCACAAGCGTGTTAATGCGGCAGTTGTGTCAAGTCTGGACAACCTTAAGACGAAGAAAGAGCACCGGAATTATAGAAAATTCTTGGAGATGTTCAGAAAGCTTCATATCAACATTCTGTTGGTGGAAATGATTGAGAAGGTTCCCGCCTATGGGAGGTTTATCAAAGGAATAATCAAAGAAAAGCGGCGGATTAAAGACACTAATGTATGCCGGATGAATGAAATGGTGAGCTCAATCATCCATGGGAGCTTACCACAGAAGAAGAAAGATCCAGGGAGTTTTTATATTCCATGCTCGATAGGCGATCGATACTTCCCACGAGCTCAGTGCGATTCGGGCGCGAGCATAAATCTCATGCCACTATCCACATTTAAAAAGCTTGGGTTAAAGGACATGAAGAAGTCAGCGGCGACCATTGAATTGGCTGATGGATCTATTGTACGGCCATACGGAGTTTGCGAAGATGTACTAGTCAAGGTGGACAAGTTCATCTTTCCTGTAGATTTCATCATCATGGATATGCCACAGCTTCAAATTTGTGAAATGCTACTGGGTAGGCCGTTTCAAGCAACGACCGATGTAGTTACTGCAATTGGGAGAGGCACACTGACGTTGGGGATTGGTCAAGATCGGGTGGAGTTCATGCTACCGCACGATCCTATGAGCACCTTCTCCAAGGTACCGAGTTGATGAGAAGCCTGAAATCGTCTAGCCTAAGATGTTAAATAAGGGCGCTTGTTGGGAGAAAACCCAACCATTGGTACTTTAGATTAGTTCATTTACATTCATAGTTTAATTTGTTTTTACTTAGTTTATAGTGTAAAAAAAATATACTGTGATCATTTGCTACATGTGCAGGGCTGAGGCAGAGTCGATACCATCGACCCTTGTGTCGATGGTATCGACCATGGTACAGGTTGGCGACTGCAAGAATCGCACTGCGTCGATACCATCGACGGCCTCGTCGATGGTATCGACATACCAACAGGAAGATCGCAAGAAGAAGTCGATGGTATCGACATGGGTGTCGATACTATCAGGATCTCTGAAGATTTTCAGAACAAATCGTCTCAGGAAAGTCGATACCATCGACGGGCGTGTCGATGGTATCGACACATTCATGTAAAGAAGGCGGCGGCCGGGCCTCGCGAGGGTTTGCCCTAATCAGAGAGTCGATACTATCGACTCGCGTTGATAGTATCGACGCACCACGTCAACAATCTGCGAGAAAGATCAACGGCATCGCGGCAAACAAAGAAGTCGATCTGGGGGATGGGTCGATACTATCGACCCGCGTCGATAGTATCGACGCGTCAGCAATCCGGGCCCCGCAGATCCAGCCATCGACGATCGTCGATACTAGTGGAGGTACGGATAGTGCTACCTGAGTCGATACCATCGACTCGCGTCGATGGTATCGACAGGCAGACAGTAGTGCCGGCCACAGCTATATATGGGGAGTAGTTGTGTCAGATGACATCACACCTTCAGTGCAATCTTCCTCCACTTGTGCCGAGCAAGTTCCAGAGTTGTGCAAGCCCGTCGACGAGCAACACCGAGCTAGTTCTTCATCGAGCGGAGATTCGATTCTCCAATCTTCACCGAGCTCCTTTCTAATCCTCTTTCTCTCGCAAACATGGTGCATGGATCTGGTGCGTTATCTTCACGTGCGAACCCGGCGGATATCCCGGAGTTCGTGCCACCTCCTCCCGTGTCGGTTTCACGCCCGTGGCTGATTCATCCATCCGCGGAGGTAAAGAAGATCTACGAGGAGATCTTAAAGAGGAAGATAGAGCCAACCCGTTATGTCGAACGGTACATGATCCGCGACTTAGGGTTCGAGGCCAACTTGGCCTACGTTCTGAAGGGACAGGCGTGCCACACAAACCGAAGACCTGACGAGCTGGAATTTCAAGCAGATGGCCAGCCGTTCTTCGGCGACTGGCCCACGTACAAGGAGTTGGTGGCAGAGTTCATGGCATCGCTGGATGTCTGCGTCGTGCCCAACGACGTTATTGCCACCGACCGCGAGTGGATCAAAGGCCGGGTGTCGTTCCGGCTGTTCAACATCGACTACACCCTTACGCTCCGGCAATTCAACAAGATCTTCAACTGGAACCACTCGCCAAACGATTACCGGCGCCCGGACAACCGCACCGACTACGACGTCATCTTCGCCAAGCTGGTTACGGTGCTGCCGGGGAAGTCCGTTAGCTACCATAATCCTACGGTAGCTGACTTCGAGCACCCTTTCGTCTGGATACTGCACCGGATGCTCAGTTTGACGCTATTTGCCCGGGGTGACTTGGCCCTCAGCAAGTTTCAGGAGACGGACTTATTCTTTCTGTACAAGCTCCTGAAGCGTCAAGAGTGCAATTGGGGTGCCTTCTTTCTGCAAAGAGTATTGGCGGTGAAGAGGAGTTCGAGGAAAGCGCCGATTCACTTCGGCAGGTTCATCACTAAGCTGGCTTCATACCTCGGCTTGAATTTCCAGACCCTCACTCCTCTATCTACTAGGAGAAAGGTGAATTTGCAACATTTGCACCGGTCCAATCTCCTACTTCTTCGAGATGGTTTGGCGTTTGCGCATTGCCACATCAACCATGCCTATCAGGAGTGCTCGTTGCCTGATCCCATCTTCAACATCGAAGGGGCGCAACACTTCCGGTGGCCAATCATAGCCATCGCTGACTCCGATGAAGAAGGCGGCAATGACGATGGCGACGACGGGAATGACGACGAGGGTGATGAGGAAGAGGATGCATTCACACCTCTTTGAGCATGAGTGGCACCACGGAAGCGTCCTCGGATGCATCCAGGTGCATCTTCATCATCACAGCCTACGCCGCCACCACCACCACCCTCGCAGCCAAGCGAGGATGCCTATTCTATGCAGGGCATGTACACTATGCTATAAGACATCCAGCAAACGCAGCAGCAGCACATAACAATGTATATCGATATTCAAGACACTACGAACCAGATATTGGACAACCAAAGGGCGATGTTTGAGAACGAGCGTCTTCTCCTCAACAACCAACAACAGATACATGATCGGTTGTATCAGATGGAGATGCAGCAGGAGCCCTTCTATGACAACTATTAGAGCCAAGATTACTTTAGAGGCTATCCACAACCTCCACCTAGGGCCCAATTTGATCCAAGCTTCCAGGGGGAGTATCCTTCTTGGGACCCTATGGCTCCGCAGTACCCGCCTCCACCGCATGAGTAAATCGGTATCACTGTTCCAACCTTTGAGTTTGTTTTTGACTATGAGGCCATAGTTGAATTCAAGCTTGGGGGGGTAGTTGGAACAGTTCTATCTTTATTTTCTCTGTTTTTAGTTTTCTTGCTTTTGTTCTTGTCATTTGTTTCTTGCAATTTTAGTTTGTTGTAGGATCCACATTCTATCTAGTGTAATCGTGGATGTCTTTAATCTTGTGTCATCTCTGTTGCATGTATATGGGAATGGGAAACTAAAAATTTTTGAGTGTTCACAAGCTTGAGTGCTGGTTAACCTTGATCACTTAACTTAGAAAATGATTGGTTTTGTCAACTTTAAAACAGAAATTCACAATTGTATATCCCTAATGATTCATGAAAGTGGACAGAAATTGGTTGTTGAGCCTTAACTGACCAAATGGTAATGAGACTCTAATTTGAAGTAAGAGAGAGAAATCTCTTAACTACTACACCGGTCAGTAAGGAGGGACACATGGTATTTTTCAAAGGTTCAGTCAACTAATCTTGTGATCTTTCCACCCCATTGCTTTTCACAATCCACCAAGAATTGGAAGTAAAGTATGATTTTAACTCTTCTTGATTGCATGACATGTAGATAGGATTTGCATTTGCAATTTTTCTTATGTTTGCATGGAAAATGAAAAGTGAAAAAAAATAAGAATAGATATACATGCACATTGCCCCTTAGGTGCATGTCATGTAGTTGAATTCATAACTTTTATACATAAAGTATGTCATGTTCCTCATTTATTCTTTAATGGTGAATTCAATTGTTCCATACCTGCTAAATAGTGCAAATTTTTGAGTTATGTAGAAAAAATAAGCCCAACAAATATTCATTGTCAATTATGGATATAAGGGTTTGAAAGGAAAAAAAAGAAAAGAAAAAATTCTGAAATTGAAAAAAAAGAGTTATTTAGAAGCAACAAAAATAAGAAGGAGAAAGGAACATAATTTCACCTGTATTTCAAGATAAGTGAGTACATGATGTAGCTTAATTAGATATCCATCTCATGTTGAGATAGGATTGTTAGTGCATGCATCATTCCACCCGATCTTAGGCATTAGGGCATTTTTCATGTGCATTTGCATCATTTAGGGCATTTTTATTTTATGCATGTTGAAATTGTATAATACTTCCACTTCTTCCCTGAGACACCCATTTCATTCACCCGTTGCTCGGATTGGTAGGCCACCGTGAATTTCTCCTCACTAATGAATATCAGGAGAACTGCTTCCATGTAGATGGTAGTTAGGGTGAGCAACGTAGTATAGAAGATCACAAGATGCACCAAGCCTGGACCGGCGAATTTTATTATGTTAACTGCCTTATGTGATAGTGTTCATCAGTTTTGAGGTCAACATCTTTTATGGATGATTACTGTCGCCTTCAGGGTAATTATCATTCTGTGGTTAGCGAAGGCCGGTATGTGAATGTCCGGTGGGAGTCATAGGGGATGTCTGTTGTGATGCTTTGTTCTTTAGTTGACTCTGGAAATTCTATTCTAAGAAATAGTTGCTCGAGGGCGAGCAATGTTCAAGCTTAGGGGAGTTTGATGTGATGATTCTGAGTTGCATTTATAGACTTGTTTTATATGCGTTTTATGCATTTATTAGTCATTTTCATGGTTAATGTTGCATAATTCATTCATTTTGGTCTATGCTACTTCTTTATGTCAAATTACCTTTATTTAAGCATTTTTAGTATTAATTATCGGAAAAATATATTTTGTGTGGATTCATGTGGTTCTGCGTTTGAATTTCAGGAAAAACAAGTATCTGCTGTCGTCGATACCATCGACGGTGGTCGATACCATCGACCGGACCACAGGTTGCCAGCCGCAAGGACCAGAACAAGATCGATACTATCGACGGGGATGTCAACGGTATCGAGGTACCATCAGGCTGCTGGCGAGGAAGGAGTCGATACTATCGACGATGGTCGATACTATCGACACAAGGAGCTGTAGCGACACAAAACGACAAAACTGTCGCTACAGGGTTGTCGATACCATCGACCCGCGTCGATGGTATCGAGATGACATCAGGTGCTCAGACGAAAGAAAAGAAGGATTGCCGCTACCACGCTAGGTCGATACCATCGACCCGCGTCGATGGTATCGACACCGTCAGATATCAGTTTGATTCAGAATGATCTTAATCGGACGGCCGTGGTTAATTGGCGACCTAATTTGGGAGATATACCTAATGACGGCGCCCTTGACTGGGGATCACGTAATTAGCCACTGCACACATCCTGGAGATCAAGGAGAGAAGAACGGAGCATGAGAGCACGCCCCAGCCGATCCGGATGCTGAAGAAGATGAATTCCACCACCGAAAGGCGGCAGAATGTGGATTCCATGCCAAGGATCAATTGGACCTTCTCCGTTCAGGGGTTTCACCACTCAATTTCATTTTTCTCATGTTTCCCCTTTTCTTTACTACATTGTACTCTGAGATGAACATACGGGGCTAATCCCCTTTGTCTTTAAGACCGGGAGTATCCCGGAGATTCATTGTATGATGATTTTATAATAGTAATTCATATCTTATCTCTTAAATCCGTGGTATAATTTTGTTTTCTCCAATATATTGTTATGCTTGATCACCATAATAATAACTTAATGCCCTTAATTGCTTTGAAAGAAGAATTAACGATTGAAAAGAGGTGGAATTTACATTAATTGACAAATCCCTTGAACAAGGCAGTGTAAGATTAATGGTGGATATCGAGAGGTCGTTTATAATGCACCTAGTTTAGGGTATAGGTTACTACGACGGTGGAACCGACCTAGACATAGGTAGTGAATTGTACCACGACAGTGGGCAATTCTTATTTCAGGCCACTACCCGGACAGAGAAATAAAATTGAGTAGCTATATAGAATTTAATACAATGAAAACCCGCGGTGAAACTGCAATCCTAAAGATCTCCTTTTGAATTGATCAAACTGATATTTAATCGATTGCTTGTTTCGTTTTGTTTTTAATTTTCTTTTAATTTTAACAACAACTCTCAACTTGTTAATTGGCTTAGCTGATCGCGAGTAGTTAGTAGGAGTCCCCGACAATTGCACGTATCCCTGAGTTTGACTCGGGCCTCACAAAGGCCTATACTACTCGACGCGTTCACTTGCGTTTCTACGCACGCTAAATTTGCGTCATTGGCCACTGGAACAAGGATTGTCCTACTAAGAAGGCAAAGAAAGTTACCGCATCTGCAACTGAGGAGGTTGTGGTCAATATGATGACTACATCCTTGAACCTCAATGATGGGTACGTGTCTATTAAACCTGAAATCATTTCTATTTTTCAACCACTTTATTGGATAATTGACATTGGGGCTAATGTACCCGTGTGTGCTGATAAATCCCTGTTTGTGTCTTACCAGGCCTTTTGAGGTCGGTCCGTGACTTTAGACAATTCTAGCTCTGCAGAAGTCAAAGGCGAAGGATGGGTGGACTTGAAATTCCCTTCGGGGAAGGTTTTAACTCTTAACAGGGTCAGACATGTTCCAACCATTCGACGCAATATCCTTAGTGGCGTCATATTAGTTAGAGAAGGTTATAGAGTAGACTGTAAATGTAATAAGCCTATTATTACACGCCTTCGTGATTCTTTGTTTTTTGGCAAGTGGTACTTATGTGATGTGGAGAACTTGTTTAAGATTCATGTTGAACCTGTTTCAAATTCTGTTTTAAATTTGAATTATTATAGTTTTGTTTGCATGAATCTTGTTTCATCCGATGTATGGCATTCACGTTTGGGACATGTTAATTTTGCCTCAATGAAGCATATGATGAATCTAAATTTGATCCCTAAATATGAAATCAGCAACAATAAATGTGAAATTCGTGTACAAGCTAAATTGCCTAGGAAGCCTTTTCAATCTATGAATAGGAATTTGGAAATTTTGGATTTAGTGCATACAAATATCTGTGAATTTAATGGTGTTGCTACCAGGGATCAAAAGTGTTATTTTATAACTTTTATTGACGATGCTGGTAGATAATGTTATGTCTTTTTACTTAGAAGTAAAGATGAGGCATTGGATAAATTTCAAATTTATAAGAAAGAAGTTGAAACTCAAATTGGTAAAGTACTTAAGCGGTTAAGGTCTGATAGGGGAGGAGAATACACCTCGAACTTATTTTTGGAATTTTTCCAATTATATGGTATAGTTCATGAGGTCACTGCTCCTTATTCACCACAATCAAATGGGATAGCTGAACGTAAAAACCGAACCTTAATAGGTATGGTAAATACCTTACTCCAAACATTTGGATTACCCAACTTTATGTGGGGGGAAGCTTTGAATACGACTTACCATATTCTGAATAGAGTTCCCCATAAACATTTAGAGATTAGTCCATTTGAGTTATGGAGAGGAAGGAAACCGAGTCTTAAATATCTTCGAGTGTGGGGGTGCCTTGCAAAGGTACTTGTCCCTGAACACAAAAGGAAGAAATTGGGACCGAAAACGGTTGATGCCATATTTTTGGGTTATGTAGAGACAAGCTATTCTTACAGATTCCTGATTGTAAAATCAGATATCTCTGGCATTGAGGTCAATACAATTGTGGAATTACGTGATGCAACATTCTTTGAGGATGTGTTTCCTATTAAAACTGGTGTGCCTAATGAAGTTTCTCAAGAAGATTCATTCACCACAGGTTCCATTCACGAGCATGTGGAAAGGATGACAAATGTGGGGGGGACTCAGAACAAGCTATTTCTGAATCAGATGATTCTACAGAAATAGTTGAACCAAGGAGAAGTAAATGGCCTAGCACATCCAAAGACTTTGGTAGTGAGTTTCTCACTTACAATAATGAGGATGATCCTGTTACTTTCAAACAAGCTATGGAATCTCCAGAAGCTAAGTTTTGGAAAGAAGCTATTAATGATAAAATCCAATCAATTCTCTCGAATGGAACTTGGGAATTGGTGGATTTGCCTCCTGGTTGTTTTGTAGTTGGTTGCAAATGGATTTTTAAGAAGAAACTTAATGCAGACGGGACAATCAATAAGTATAAGGCTAGGTTAGTTGCTAAGGGCTACACACAAAGGGAAGGAATAGATTATTTTGATACCTATTCACCTGTTTCCCGTATGACCACAATCTGAGTGCTTACAGCATTGGCTTCCATTTATAATCTCTATATCCATCAGATGGATGTGAAAACCGCATTCTTACACGGTGATCTTCAAGAAGAGATATATATGGAACAACCTGAGGGATTTTTGGGTCGTGGGAATGAGTCCAAAGTGTGTAAACTTGTTAATTCATTATATGGCTTGAAACAAGCCCCTAAGCAATGGCATGAGAAGTTTGATTCTGTGATATCATCATTTGGCTTTATTTCTAATGAATTTGATAAGTGTCTCTACTGCAAGATTGTCAATAATGGATTCATTTTGTTATGCTTATACGTCGATGATATCCTCCTTTTTGGTTCTGATATGAAAGTAGTAAATGAGATAAAGTCATTCTTGTGTAGCAAGTTTGAGATGAAGGATATGGGTGTCACTGATGTGATTTTAGGGCTTAAAATCATAAGGTCTACTGATGATATAACTCTCTCTCAGTCTCACTATGTTGAGAAGATACTGGAGAGGTTTGAGTACACATCACGTAAACTTGTTAAGACTCCATATGATTCATCCAAGCCCTTGTTCAAGAATGAGACTGGGGTTCCAGTGTCTCAATTACGATACTCTCGGATTATCGGAAGTTTGATGTATCTTATGAACTGTACACATCCAGACATTGCGTTTGCCGTGAACAAGTTAAGTAGATACACCAGTTGTCCCAACAAGACCCATTGGGAAGCTCTTGATAGAGTTCTGAGGTATATCAATGAAACATGTTCCCTTGGGCTGCATTATGGTAAACATCCTTCCGTAGTCAAAGGATATAGTGATGCAAGATGGATTGCCATGAATTCTGGGAGTAATGGTGTATCAGGATATGTATTCCTGTTGGGAGGAGGAGTTGTTTCCTGGAGGTCTAAGAAACAGACCATATTGTCTCGGTCCACTTTTGAGGTAGAATTGTGCGCTTTAGATGAAACTGGATTGGAAGCCGAATGGCTACATGGACTTGCCCAGTTTACCTATGGTAATGAAGCCACTTCCTGCAATTTCAATTCACTGTGACAGCACTACAACTATTGCTAAGATAAAGAGTTCCTAGTACAATCAAAAATAGCGTAGACACATCCAAGTTAGATTGAAATCTGTAAGGGAGTTAGTGTCTAATGGGGTCGTGGCTGGGGACTACATCGGTAACAAAGATAATACAGCTGATCCTTTCACTAAAGGTATTACCTTGGCTTTAGTGGAAAATTCCAGGTTGGGGATGGGATTGAAACCCCTATAGATTTGCAGGCAGTAGCAACCCAACCCAAAAGAGTGGAGATCCCACAAATTGGGTTCAATGTGGTAATAACAAGTTGTCGGGTAAATCGGATGACACTATGTATTCTTGTTTGATGCTTCTTGCATCTGTGTGTCTATCCCCTGGGAAACCTGTTAGTGTCATGACTGCAAGTTAGTAAGAGAGTAGTCTCTTAATGGTGTCAAGCCTTAGGATATGATGTTAGCAGTACATCCTTGAAGACTCTAACTAAGTGATTGATGTTTTGTAGGCCGCAACAGGAGAATTGGGTTGTTCTCTGTTATCAATCATGATATAAAATTTTGTATGCATGGCCTTAATGCATTGTTTTCTTTACTACCATGTCTTTATTATGTTGTTACCAACCTATACTCTTGTACCCAACATTCAGGTTCAAGACTTTTGTTCACCTAGTTCCTATGGGGGTCACAGTTGGATAACTCAGGTAGATTCAAACCGAAAGGTATCTGCCGAAAGCACAGTATGGAGGACTGAATGGTAGAGCACACTACACATTGGACTTTGTGGGGGATTGTTAGATAAATGATTATTGTAGTTATTAGTTACTGTAGCAGCTCATTACTGTAGCGGTGTTACTATAGTAATCACTTATTTAGCATGGGTTAAGCCCAATGTAGTGCAGCAAGTACATGTGAGAATGTTGTGTTGTCCCTAGTGCAAATAGCAAAGAAATTTTATCCCATATTGCTCACTCCTAGAACTTTTGTGGTCCTCATATGTAGGATCATATGGGGCACTAGTATCCAAAGGAGTCCTAGGAAGGATGTATGCTCACCTCCTTGGTGGGTGGGGTTACCACATCACAACGCCACGCCTCGCCTCGCCTGGCCTGGCCGGGCCGGGCCGGACTCGGGCTTGGGCTTGTAGATTGTGGATTGTGGAGAATGTCTTTCGTTTTCCGTCTTCTTTATGTACTAGGATACGACTAAGTAATTAATTACTCGTGTAATTAATTGTTTCTTTCCTATTTCAGATTTCTTAATCCTAATTGGAAAATGTTTCTCTTTTGTGGATTATTCTGTATTGTGTACAAGAGCAACTGAGTGTTTGCATCTTACTGGGAATAGGATTAGAGATGTGTGTGGCTATATATATACCTCCAGTCATTAGGATTAAAACACACTAAAAAATAGTCTTCTACCGTCGTGTGTTTTGAGAGCCCTAATCCAGAGTGCGAGAGTTGTCATCCCGGAGTCGCTTCGTGGAGTCGTTCTCCTGTGCGAAGCGTGGCTTCTCCTTCCCTTCATCGAGACGCAATCGTCAAGCAGTGGTTCCTGCGGTTGCTGTGTTGCGCCGGTGGTGGTGCAACGAGACGATGTCAACTGTGAGTGATGTGACTGTTCTAGGTTCGTGTCGGATCGAGACTGGGAGAATGATGCCTATCTGTGAGGATTTCCGAGCACTAATTTCTTTAAGTAACACGTTCGTTTCTCAACGAACGATCTGGTTTGTGAATCTAACTTCTATTTTTTATAATCCTGTTTTGTTTGAACTTCGTTTCTTATTTTAGATCTGCTTGAATTGTTAATTACATTGCACCTGTCACTATTGCATGAACGACAATAATAAATATTAACAACAGTCTTAACGAAATCATTTATCTCTCGTTAATTAACAATGGCCGGTCAGGGTGGTTCGGGATGTAAAATTGATACCAGCAATATGCCTGAAAATTTTAATGGTACCAACTTTGCCCGTTGGTAGAGTCGGATGGAAATTTGGCTGAATATTGCAGGTCATGATCAGTACTTAGTTGAAACTAAACATGTATCTGATTAAACAATTCTTGATAATGCAAATATAATTGCTAATTGGAAGAAGGGTGATAAAACGTGTTGCGGTTTGATACTGTTTGGTTTAAATAATAAACTGTATGATTCTTACTCAAAGCCTCCAGTCACTACATCTAAGGTTTTATGGGAATTGTTAATTAAGAATTTTAGCACTGAAAATCAAGGTGTTGAAAAATACTGCGTGTCTAAATTTCTTAATTTTAGATGGTTGAGGGTAAGTCGGTTTCCGATCAAACACATGATCTACAACTCCTAGTTCATGAACTCTCAGATGCCAAGATGGTGTTTCCTGAGAAGTTTGTTGTTATGTCTATCATAGAAAAATTCCCTAAGTCTTGGGAATCGTTTGGTATGTCTCTGAAGCATCGCAAAGGAACACACACCATGGATGAACTAATGATGGATATTAATATACAAGAAGAACACTTAAAGGAGAAAGGGGTCAAGGTGCATACCGATGCAAATCCAACTGTTAATCTTACTTCTACAAAAAACACCAAAGATAAAAAAATCTAAGAATGCACATAAACCCAAGGCAAAGATCCAAAAGAAACCGAAGAACAAACCTTGTTGGACTTGTGGACAGGTTGGCCACTGGAACAAGGATTGTCCTACTAAGAAGGCAAAGAAAGCTACCGCATCTGCAACTAAGGAGGCTATGGTCAACATGATGACTACATCCTTGAACCTCAATGATGGGTACGTGTCTATTAAACCTGAAATCCTTTCTATTTTTCAACCACTTTATTGGATAATTAACATTGGGGCTAATGTACACGTGTGTGCTGATAAACCCATGTTTGTGTCTTACCAGGCCTCTCGAGGTCGGTCCATGACTTTGGGTGATTCCAGCTCTACAGAAGTCAAAGGTGAAGGACGGGTGGACTTGAAGTTCCCTTCAGGGAAGGTTTTGACTCTTAATAGGGTCAGACATGTTCCAACCATTCGATACAATATCCTTGATGGCATCATATTAGTTAGAGAAGGTTATAGAGTAGACTGTAAATGTAATAAGGCTATTATTACACGCCTTTGTGATTGTTTGTTTTTTGGCAAGGGGTACTTATGTGATGTGGAGAACTTTTTTAAGATTCATGTTGATCCTGTTTCAAATTCCATTTTAAATTTGAATGATTATAGTTCTGTTTGCATGAATCTTGTTTCATCCGATGTATGGCATTCACGTTTGGGACATGTTAATTTTGCCTTAATGAAGCGTATGATGAATCAAAATTTTATCCCTAAATCTGAAATTAGCAACAATAAATGTGAAATCAGTGTACAAGCTAAATTGCCTAGGAAGCCTTTTCATTCTATGAATAGGAATTCGGAAATTTTGGATTTAGTGCATACAGATATCTGTGAATTTAATGGTGTTGTTACGAGGGATCAAAAGCGTTATTTTATAACTTTTATTGACGATGCGAGTAGATAATGTTATGTCTTTTTACTTATAAGTAAAGATGAGGCATTGGATAAATTTCAAATTTATAAGAAAGAAGCCGAAACTCAAACCGATAAAGTACTTAAGTGATTAAGGTCTGATAGGGGAGGAGAATACACCTCGAACTTGTTTTTGGAATTTTTCCAATTACATGGTATAGTTCATGAGGTCACTGCTCCTTATTCACCACAATCAAATGGGATAGCTGAACATAAAAACTGAACCTTAATAGATATGGTAAATACCTTACTCCAAACATCTGGATTACCCAACTTTATGTGGGGGGAAGCTTTGAATATGACTTGCCATATTCTGAATAGAGTTCCCCATAAACATTCAGAGAATAATATGTTTGAGTTATGGAGAGGAAGGAAACCGAATCTTAAATATCTTCGAGTGTGGGGGTGCCTTGCAAAGGTACTTGTCCCTGAACACAAAAGGAAGAAATTGGGACCGAAAATGGTTGATGCCATATTTTTGGGTTATGTAGAGACAAGCTATGCTTACAGATTCCTGATTGTAAAATCAGATATCTCTGGCATTGAGTTCAATACAATTGTGGAATTACGTGATGCAACATTCTTTGAGGATGTGTTTCCTATGAAAATTGGTGTGCCCAATGAAGTTTCTCAAGAAGATTCATTCACCACAGGTTCCATTCACGAGCATGTGGAAAGGATGACAAATGTGGGGGGGACTCAGAACAAGCTATTTCTGAATCAGATGATTCTAAAGAAATAGTTGAACCAAGGAGAAGTAAACGGCCTAGCACATCCAAAGACTTTAGTAGTGAGTTTCTCACTTACAATGTTGAGGATGATCCTGTTACTTTCAAACAAGCTATGGAATCTCCAGAAGCTAAGTTTTGGAAAGAAGCTATTAATGATAAAATCCAATCAATTCTCTCGAATGGAACTTGGGAATTGGTGGATTTGCCTCCTGGTTGTTCTGTAGTTGGTTGCAAATGGATTTTTAAGAAGAAACTTAATGCATACGGGACAATCAATAAGTATAAGTCTAGGTTAGTTGCTAAGGGTTGCACACAAAGGGAAGGAATAGATTATTTTGATACCTATTCACCTGTTTCCCGTATGACCACAATCTGAGTGCTTATAGCATTGGCTTCCATTTATAATCTCTATATCCATCAGATGGATGTGAAAACTTCATTCTTACATGGTGATCTTCAAGAAGAGATATATGTGGAATAACCTGAGGGATTTTTGGGTCGTGGGAATGAGTCCAAAGTGTGTAAACTTGTTAATTCATTATATGGCTTGAAATAAGCCCCCAAGCAATGGCATGAGAAGTTTGATTCTATGATATCATCATTTGGCTTTATTTCTAATGAATTTGATAAGTGTCTCTACTACAAGATTGTCAATAATGGATTCATTTTGTTATGCTTATACGTCGATGATATCCTCCTTTTTAGTTCTGATATGAAAGTATTAAATGAGACAAAGTCATTCTTGTGTAGCAAGTTTGAGATGAAGGATATGGGTGTCACTGATGTGATTTTAGGGCTTAAAATCATAAGGTCTACTGATGATATAACTATCTCTCAGTCTCACTATGTTGAGAAGATACTGGAGAGGTTTGAGTACACATCATGTAAACTTGTTAAGACTCCATATGATTCATCCAAGCCCTTGTTCAAGAATGAGACTGGGGTTCTAGTGTCTCAATTATGATACTCTCATATTATCGAAAGTTTGATGTATCTTATGAACTGTACACGTCCAGACATTGTGTTTTCCGTGAACAAGTTAAGTAGATACACCAGTTGTCCCGACAAGACCCATTGGGAAGCTCTTGACATAGTTCTGAGGTATATCAAGGGAACACGTTCCCTTGGGCTGCATTATGGTAAACATCCTTCCGTATTCGAAAGATATAGTGATGCAAGTTGGATTCCCGTGAATTATGGGAGTAATGGTGTCTCAGGATATGTATTCCTGTTGGGAGGAGGAGTTGTTTCCTAGAGGTCTAAGAAACAGACCATATTGTCTCAGTCCACTTTTGAGGCAGAATTGTGTGCTTTAGATGAAACTGGATTGGAAGCTGAATGGCTACATGGACTGATGTCCAGTTTACCTATGGTAATGAAGCTGCTTCCTACAATTTTAGTTCACTGTGACATCACTACAACTGTTGCTAAGATAAAGAGTTCCAAGTACAATCAAAAACATCGTAGACACATCCAAGTCAGATTGAAATCTGTAAGGGAGTTAGTGTCTAATGGGGTCGTGGTTGTGGACTACGTTGGTACCAAAGATAATACAGTTGATCCTTTCACTAAAGGTCTTACCTTGGCTTTAGTGAAAAATTCCAGGTTGGGGATGGGACTGAAACCCCTATAGATTTGCATGCAGTAGCAACCCAACCCAAAAGAGTGGAGATCCCACAAATTGGGTTCAATGTGGTAATAATAAGCTGTCGGGTAAATGAGATGACACTATGTATTCTTGTTTGATGCTTCTTGCAGTTGTGTGTCTATCCCCTAGGAAACATGTTAGTGTCATGATTGCAAGTTAGTAAGAGAGTAGTCTCTTAATGGTGTCAAGTCTTAGGACAGGATGTTAGCAGTACATCCTTGGAGACTCCAGCTAAGTGATTGATGTTCTGTAGGCCGCAACAGGAGAATTGGGTTGTTCTCTGTTACCAATCATGATATAAAATTTTGTATGCATGGCCTTAATGCATTGTTTTCTTTACTACCATGTCTTTATTGTGTTGTTACCAACCTACACTCTTGTACCCAAGGTTCAGGTTCAAGACTTTTGTTCACCTAGTTCCCACGGGGGTCACAGTTGGATAACTCAGGTATATTCAAACCGAAAGGTATTTGCTGAAAGCACAGTATGGAGGATTGAATGGTAGAGCACACTACACATTGGACTTTGTGGGGAATTGTTAGATAAATGATTAATGTAGCTATTAGTTACTGTAGCAGCTCGTTACTGTAGCGATGTTACTGTAGTAATCACTTATTTAGCATGGGTTAAGCCCAATGTAGTACAGCAAGTACATGTGAGAATATTGTGTTGTCCCTAGTGCAAATGGAAAAGAAGTTTTATCCCATATTGCTCACTCCTAGAACTTTTATGGTCCTCATATGTAGGATAACATGGGGCACTAGTGTACAAAGGAGTCCTAGGAAGGAGGTATGCTCACCTCCTTGGTGGGTGGGGTTACCACATCACAACACACGCACGCGCGCCACGTCACGCCTCGCCTGGCCTGGCCGGGCCGAGCTTGGGCTTGGGCTTGTGGCTTATGGATTGTGGATTGTGGATTGTGGAGATTGTCTTCCATCTTCCGTCTTATTTTTGCACTAGGATACGACTAAGTAATTAATTACTCGTGTAATTAATTGTTTCTTTCCTATTTCGGATTTCTTAATCCTAATTGGAAAATGTTTCTCTTTTACGGATTATTTCGTATTGTGTACAAGAGCAACCGAGTGTTTGCGTATTACTGGGAATAGGATTAGGGATGTGTGTGGCTATATATATACCTCCAGTCATTAGGGTTAAAAAACACTAAAAAACAGTCTTCTTCCATCGTGTGTTTTGAGAGCCCTAATCCAGAGTGTGAGAGTTGTCGTCCCAGAGTCGCTTTGTGGAGTCGTTCTCCTGTGCGAAGTGTGATCTCCTTCCCTTCACCGAGACGCAATTGTTAGGTAGTGGTTCCTGCGGTTGCTGTGTTGTGCCGGTGGTGGTGCAACGAGATGACATTGATTGTGAGTGACGTGTCTGTTCCAAGTTCATGTCGGATCGAGACTGAGAGAACGGTGCCTATCCACGGGGATTGTCGGGCACTGATTTCTTTAAGTAACATGTTCGTTTCTCAACAAACGATCTGATTTGCAAATCTAACTCCTATTTTTTCTATTCTCCTGCTTTGTTTGAACTTCGTTTCTTATTTTGGATCTTCCTGAATTGTTCATTACATTGTACCTATCGTTGTTGCATGAACGATAATAATAAATATTAACAACATATATACTCAACAGTATAAGACTTTGATCTCCTCTTCAGATTACTTGTTTACTATCTAACAAGTTATGATACTGAGATACTTCAATGGTCAGAAGACACTATATGATTAGTGTTACACTTAACTAATTTTTACATTGTTTAAGTAGTTTGACTACATCATGCAAGTTACATACAAGCTCCTAAAGTATACCCAACAAATAAACTAAAGAATATAGTTTCCAAAGATGTAAACTATATTAAATCTGATCCATTTCAATCTATATTGGTAAATTCCATCACTCTTGGCCCTGTAAAGGCCTAAGCATCAAACTAGGGCACATAACAACCCAAATAGTTATTTGGGAAAAATAGTAATAACTTTTTGTAGGAACATCATTATCATTCAAAATTTTGAACCGAGTTTAACAAGTAATAAAAAGATATACCCCCAAATTTCAACATAATATTTTATCATATGGAAGAGTTATGGCATTTACAAGAATTGGGCATTTATGTGACCAAAACCTAGAATGAATGAGCTACTTTCAACATTCTAATATCATCCTACTATCATTTCAGCAGCAAAAAAAGTAAATAAAGACATTCAAACCTCCATCGGTTCGCCACCATATAGTAATGTATTAAAGTTTGGGTCAGCTTACGTACATTGGGTACCAGAACAACACTTATGTGAGATTTTTTAAAGTCATAACATTAACATTTCAGATTTTAGACCTTGCATGTTCAAGAAAAGATCAATTACAAAAGAAGAAATGTTCATAGAGATTACATAAATCTTAACAACTTGTATCATCATCATTCACATCTCAAACAGTGCATAAAAGGCCATCTTTCCTCATTTTATGGGTTTTCAAGAACAAGATTTACATAAAATAGGTTATGAATTGGCAAGAAACGTATTATAATTTATATCACTTGCCTCAAGGTGAAAAACAACGTCCAAAAAACAAAGTATCATGAAAAAGGGAAAGTAAAGCCCGAGCTTTGCACTTCAAAGGCTCCAAGGTAACTCCTATCTTCAAGAACAGAGTAGATCTAGAGAAAAAGAAAGAAATGGGAGAGTCCTTCATCCATGCGTATGAGTTTCCAGATAGCAACACCATAGATATCAACCATCATGAAGGGAAGAAAAAAGAGAACATCAAGAACGAGGTTAAGAGGGAAGATCTTACATACATGAAGCAAGAACCTAGGCAAGAAAGCTTTGATCTATCCTAGAAGAGCTAGATCTGAGTCCTACCCCCAACGCTTCGTCCTAAAGAAGATCCTCTATCAACAAAAGGTTTTAGATGAGCTCCAACAGAAAGAACATGTTTAGAGTGGGAATGTTCTTTTAAGGAAAGAGGGGAGGGGTATATATAGCTTAGGATGAGAGAGAAAGGAGGTCAAAGGTCAAAAACTGCTTTACCACCAATCAACGGTTAAGTTTTCCATCTACTTGTACAACTAAAACAACCATCAGTTTGCATCTCATAAGGAAAACCATCTAGTATTGAGAGTGCAGAATCACCATCTAGTGTTGATTACAATACAACCATCAAGTGTTGCATCCCCAAGGAAACTATCTAGTGTTGAGAGTGCAAAACAACCATCTAATGTTAAGTGCAGCACAACCATTGGGTGTTGCATCCCCTAAGGAAAACCATGTAGTGTTGAGAGTATAGAACAACCATCTAATGTTAAGTGCAGAACAACGATCAAATGTTGCATCCCCCATGAAAAACCACCCAGTATTGAGAGTGTTGAACAACCATCTAGTGTTGAGCATAGAACAACCATTGAGTGTTGCATCCCCCAAGAAAAACCATCTAATGTTGAGAGTGCAAAAAAACATTAAGTGTTGAGTGTTGAACAACCATCGAGTGTTTCATCCCCCATGGAAAACCATCAGATGATGAACCCAAACAACATCAGGAGGTGCAAATGCCTTCATTGCCACACAAAATTGACATCGAGGGTTGATACCTTTATGCAACATGGTTTTGAATCATTCAAAATCAAATGAAAATTTTCCATATTATAAAGAATACCAGGAAGCAAGGTATACATGTGTTAAAATTGTAGTTATATCCCTCGAAAAGGGAAAATTGCATAAAATTCCACAGAAGTACAAAATTTTGCAAAACTTAAGCAAACGAAGTTTTATTTGGACCAAATTTGAAACATAGATTTGTCAACTGATATAAAAAAATAATACAAGGTTCAATTAGGAAAATAAGCACCCAATTAAATCAAACAAGTATGTTCAAGAATTAAACCAAGTCATGGGTCTTACAACCATAAACCCCTAATAAGGATTTTGCCCCCGAAATCCTATGCAAACAAGGATGGGTACTTCCAACACATATCCTCCTATAAATCCCACTTGGCCTTCTCTACACCATGATGATGTCACAACACCTTCACTAAGGCTATGTCCTTGTTCCTCAGATTCTGCACACGTCTATCTAAGATCAAAACTGGACCTTCAACATTAGAAACGTTCTCATCCAACTCCACTTCCACTAGTTGTATCATCTTCTCTATATCGGGAAAATATTTTCACAACATAGAAATATGGAAAACATTGTGCAGCCTATCCAAATCTTGTGGTAACTCCATCTTATAAGCCATTTTTACAACTTGTACCATTATAGGGTAAGGTCCCATAAACCTAGGAGCCAACTTGCCCTTCTTACCGAACATCAACACACCCTTCCAAGGTGATACCTTGAGATACACATGGTCCCCAGCTTGCAACTCCAACGGTTTATGATAGTTATTTTTTTTTTGGTCGGTCAAAAATATGTGTTACTTAATACCAAAAAACTTTGGGTACATGTATAGAGACATAGACCCCTAAAAGAAATAAGAACTACTAGCAATGAGCAGACACAAAGTAGCTCCATTACTTCTACCTCTAGGAACAGGGAGCATGACATACTAACACCTACTAAACAAATACAAGAACACTATGAACTTAAAACAAAATTTGGACTACCCCAGCAAGGAAGCAATAGGCACTGAAAAACATCTCTGGAAGTATGCATCCTTGGATGGGAGCCAAAGATCTTCTCAACGACATAGAGGCAATGTACTGTTAGGACAGTGCTCGACTACCAAACTCCACTGAACGGAACTGATGAGCCACTCAGCCATAGGTTATGTTCGCCATCAAGCAGAAAACAACCTATCCAGGAAAGACACCTTGCCCGCAAAAGAAACATGTGCTGAAAACCCAGGATAACAGGGTCGCTCAATCCCTCCTTTGAGTATAAACAGCTACCTCGACCCAAGACATCAGCTAGCAATAACCTCACTATAGAAATTGTGATAGATGGGAAGAAGGAGCCATCTATCGCTTCCAGGAAAGTCTAAACTATCTATCATCAGAGGATCTCCATCATATTACTTTTCAAGGCACCAGTTGTAAACAAATGCCACATAAGCAGCAAGAGGAAGAGGAGTCCGGGTCAGATGGAATCATCAATCCATGGGATCTCATCCGCTCTTATGCTTCATGTCTTCTTCTTCTTTTTCATTAGCTTAGGACTTTCGCTGAGTTTGAATTCAAGTTGCAGTTCTTGATCCAGATTGCATGAGCAGATGGAACCTTCTTCAGAGAATGATTCACCCCCTTTGTTGAATTCTAACGAGAGGCCAGAAGACTGCAAAATATGGTTGGATTGCGATGTGATCTTAAGGTTGGCAACCGAAAGCTCCCAACCCAGGTCAAGTCCTTCTGTTGACAAACAAAAGGGTTCGTAATGCATATCATGCTCTGCAATTTGCTCCTTGAGCTCACCCGTATCCATCCTTCCTCACTCAGAGAGAGCTCTGGTTGGATTGCTGGCCTTACTGGCATTTCCTCGAGCATCTGGGTTGTGTTCAGGTCACCCTGACCGAATCTGCAGATCACTTCCAAGAGGCTTACGCCTGGTTTCCAAGGGGCAAGAACTAAATTGGTGTCCGAACCTCTTGCATTTGGAACAGATGGTGGGCTTGGAGATGTATTCAACATGAAGTTTCTTCTGGATCTCGTCCATTTCAACTAAGACTCCAGAAGGGAAACATGTACTTGAATCAAGCTCCACACACACAAGTGCCTCCTTGAGACAGTTCGCTGATAGATTCACTTCATCGAAATCAACGGGGCGACCGAGAAGACTAGCTATACCAGTAACCCGATCCAGCGTCCAGGGGGTCCCCGGATTTTCAACTTTCATCCAAACAGGGAGCTTCTTGAAGGAAAGGGGTTGGAGTGGCTCGCCTGGCTCCCACGCGTGTGCGATGACAAGAGCGTCGTCCATCATCCACGGAGCTTCCTCCAATACTTGGTCCCTTTCTGTGCCGGTGGGGAGTTTGACAACAAACCCCTCTGTTTCTTCCACCACTATCAGAAACTCGCCACTGAACCTCCATCTCCTCTTGATCCACCCTTGGATCTGGCCTTTAAACGGCTTTCTCCCGGTGAATCGGAGTGAGATGTATTCCCTCCAGTTTGGCGCAGCTTCTCTTTTGCAATATATCTTGAGTAGTCTGCTAAACTAACTCAGGACCCAGAAGCTAATGCTCACCTATCTCGTACCAACAAAGAGGTGATCAATAATAGCTTCCGTATAAAGCCTCATATGGTGCCATGTCTATGCTTCTCTAGTAGTTGTTGTTGTAAGCAAACTCGATCAGACTCAAGTGGATATCCCAAATCCCAAGAAATTGAAGAACACATGCTCTCAAAATATCCTCTGATGTTTGATGGTCCTTTCTGAATGGCCATCTGTCTACGTGTGAAAATCTATACAGAACCTCAACTGTGTCCCCAGAGCTATATGTAGATGCTCCCAAAACCTACTTATGAACTGATGACCTCTATCAGACACTATGGTAACTGGTATGCCATGCAGACAAACTATCTCATCAATGTAGACTTGTGCCAACTTCTTTGCCATATAGGTTGTCTTGACTGGCAGGAAGTGAGCTGACTTTGTCAACCAATCAGTAATCACCCAAATGGAATCATGATATTTGGTGTTCTTAGAAGGCCAAACACGAAGTCCTCTTGACCTATTGAAAAACTAGACACTTGGCCACAAACTTTGCCACATCATGCTTTAGACCTAGACACCAATACTAATTTTTCATATTAGGATACATCTTTGTACTACTAGGATGCACCTTGTGCATAGAGGAATGAGTGTCCTCAAGTACCATGCCCCTTAATCAACAACATCAGGAACTAATGTTCTATTGTGGAATCAAACTATCCCATCATCTAACTCATGAAAGGCATCGTGCTTCTCATTTCCAAACTCTGATCTGATGTTTTGTATCACATTATCATTCTTTTGTGCATATCTATCCTATTGTATCAACATCATCTTTACCTATAAATGTGCCAACAAACATGCCAACAAGGAAGCTTTCAATTGTAGATATTGAAGCAACACTAGCATGTCCCTCTTATTACACGTCATGGAGTGTAACTACACTTTATCTATATACAATGATGAAGATGACTTTTATCTCAATACATCAGACAATACATTTGCCTTTCTAGGTTAATAGTCTATTGTACAACCATAGTCCTTGATCAGCTCCATCCATTTCATCTGCATCATATTTGACTCCTTCTTTGAGAAGATGTACTGAAGGTTCTTGTGATCTGTGAAGATTTCACACTTTTCCCCATATAGATTGTACCTCCAAATCCTCAAAGCATGAACCACAAAAGCTAACTCCATGTCATGAGTTGGATAGTTCTCCTCGTGTTTCTTAAGCTGTCAAGAAGAAAAATAAATCATGTTCTTGTCATGCATCAACACACATCCCAACCCATTATTTGAAGCATCACAAAAAATGATGTAGCCTTTCTCAAACTCTGGCAACACTAACAATAGATCACTCATCAACTTCTCCTTCAAGAATAGAAAATAACATTGCCACTTATCATCCCAAACAAAAGGAACACCCTTCCACGTGAATCTAGTCAAAGGTAGGGCAACTACATCAGAGTTCTTAATAAACGTCCTATAGTAACCACCTAGACCTAGGAAGCTTCAAACCTCAGTTGGTGTACTAGGATGTTCCCATCCCAACACTAACTTTATTTTCTTAGGATCTACACAAACACCCTTTGTAGAGATGATATGACTAAAAAAAGACACCTCAATCAGCCAAAACTCACACTACCTGAACTTAGCATATAACTGATGTTGTCTCAACAACTCCAACACTTGAAGAAGACGTTTCTCATGTTGCTAACTATTACTGGAGTATATCAATATGTCATCGATGAACACCACCACAAACTACTCAAGATAAGGTCTAAACACTATGCTCATCAAGTCCATAAATGTTGCAAGTTCATTGGTTAGTCCAAACGGCATAACCACTAACTCATAATGACCATACCTAGTCCTAAAAGTAGTCTTAGGTATGTCATCTACCTTGATCCTCAGTTGGTGGTATCCTGATCTCAGATATATCTTGGAAAACATTATAACACCTCTCAACTGATCAAACAGATCATCTATCCTTGGCAATGGATACTTGTTCTTCACTGTGACCATGTTCAACTTTCAGTAGTCTATACAAATTCTCATAAAACATCCTAATACTTTATGAACAATGTTGGATTACCCCAAGGGGAAGTGCTTGGTAGTATGAAACCTTTCTCCAAAAACTCTTGCAATGGCTTCATCAACTCCTCCATCTCATCTAATGTCATCCTATAGTGTGCCTGAGCTATGGGTTGCATTCTAGGAACTATATTGAATTCAAAATTAGTCTGTCTAGGGGGTGGAACACCAAGAAACTCATTTGAGAAAACATCCTCAAACTCACGCACCACATATACATTCTGGATACTAGGATGCATCACATTGGTATCCACTATATGAGCTAAGAAAGCTTCACATCATTGTCTCATCAACTTCTTTTCTATCACATTTGATGCAAGACATATAGGAAGAATCTTCCTATCTCCTTGTAAAGTCTAGAGGCATCATTATCACAAAAATTCCATAAATAATTCAGGGGGTTGTGTCTCAATACATCTATTGAATCCATCGGTCAATGGGAAGAAGTATTTGAACCATATTCTAGTGTTGATCCAAGAATAAAACATACATCAATATGCATGAGTTCTAGAATTTCAATTTCCCTCTCATTGCTTCCTATAAAAAGCACTTTTTCCATCTTTCTCAACAAACATGGTTCCTACATCTTGAGAGATTCAAAATCAAACAAATCTTCATATCCATGTATATGGATTTTAGAAATTTTATCTCATTTACATGACCCAAGTGGTAATGTTAAAGGTATGTCATGTTTGAGTCTTTTGATATTCATGTTATATACATGTATCTTAAGATGCAAATTTGTAAGACATCTTGAAATGCCATATAGAAACTCATATGAGTAAACTTTACAAAACTTTTTCTTTATAGGTAAAGAAGAACTCAGAAAAGTGTTTTTTGACCATAATGAATTTCTGTTCTCCGGTTTGGGAACTGGGAAGAAGAATGAATCAAGGTGCCCCCGACTCACTGCCTTCTATGTGAGGGAGTGCCTTCTTGTGCATTCGTATCTTTTGGAAACTGACTTAGTCAGTCTCTCTCCTCTGACTAAGGCATCCTTCACGTTGTCTTACATAAGAGTTAGATTGAATCACTAAGAGTATGAAAAGAACTTGATTGCATAAGAATAATAGTTGTTCTATAATTATGTTAAATTCATTATTTATAGAGATAAAATGTGTGTGCATATAGTTGCAACAACTACTCTTTTCATACTTGCCACTTTTGGTCACATACTTACATTCTTTAAGGATATACTTTTCTTATTACCTTACATTCATGTAATACTCTCATGTCATATCCAATACAGATGCTTAAGAAGTAGCTGAATTTATTTTAAACCATGTGACTACATGAAGTGGAGATCTCTATCTCCTTGTACCTCTCAATCCTCTAGGTGAGATAGGAAACAACAAACATCCAACATTGATGAAGTTCCTTTATGTGCCCACAATTCCTTTTACCTTCTTTACAAAATGAGTTGACTTTAACTTGACTTAGATACCATCTTAGTCTTATCCCTGCCAGTTATACCCCAACTTATCATTTTGACCTTCAAAATAGAACATGGGTGTAACATTTAAGGGATGGTATCAGTTGTTCATGATATAATAAGATATATTGGAAATTATCTAACCACATTATTCACAATGATCTCCTATTTGATATTCACAACATTTGCAAGTTCAAATTGATGATCAAATTTTAGCCAAGGGAAGTCTCTAGGTCTTCCATGTACTCGACTTATTTTAGTAAATTAGGATCTAATGGGAGTGGTATCATGAGAGAAACATGTTCTAATACAAAGCTTACATTGTAGCTTGAGGATACTTCTCAAGTTCAAATACCAGTCCACAAATTTGTCACACCAATTGTGTATTCTCAAAGACAAATCACAATAACAAGTAGTTCACATTTTTTCTCTACAACACTACAAGAAATTAAAACTTTGATTTAATTATATTTATTCAGTCTTTTAATTAAATGTTACTTTCTTTGATGAATATCCCTCATTATTAATCTAG
This sequence comes from Alisma plantago-aquatica, assembly GCA_963693085.1. NCBI lineage: Eukaryota > Viridiplantae > Streptophyta > Magnoliopsida > Alismatales > Alismataceae > Alisma > Alisma plantago-aquatica. The sequence goes on from OY856409.1 coordinate 1,244,042,031, forward strand.
AAAGTTACAATGCATAACTTTATAGTGGGTCAAGGTTCATATTCCATGAAATCACGAGTCAACTTTAGTTGACATGTCACAACTCAATTATTTAGGTAGACAACTTTTTTCAATTGTATGATATGCAACACTTGGATGGATGGGGAACAATCATTGATAAATTCCATCATATAAAAACATGCATCTGCATGCCTCTATGTACTTAATCTAATTAATATTACCTAGTTAAACCAAACCCAACCTTCAATACTGATAAGCTATTTACCCTTCTTTGACGAACCCACATCTTCACCTCACACCTTACCAAGATGGACAACACACCTCATTTTGGAGAGCTCACATAAATTGATATAGGTCTTGATTTATATTGCATGTTGGAAGTCATATTAAGCCTATTAATGAGGGATTTTGGTATAGTACATATACATGTCTAATCATGACATATGCATATTTTATATATCATAATCGTATATATGATATCTATCTATATATACATATATATACTTATATATACATACATGCATATAAGAACCAAAGGTGATAATGGTAAATGTGATGGTTATGTACTCCTAGTCATGACATATGCCATGTCTAATCATGACATATGCATATTTTATATATCTATGTCTCTTTGAAATCTCACCATACCGACAATCAAAACTCAATTTTGGTGTTTATGGCACTCTGAGACTTGCTTCAAAATGTGTGTCTAAATCTATTTTGTATGTTAGAATACATGAGTTTACATATGAATGCTAGCAACAAAATGTCCCCTTCAACCATAGAGGGATATGGATCCCAAAGTCATAAAGATCGCCATTTGAATCCAGATATGGGCCTAAAGTGTCCTCCAGCAGAAGACCTCATCCACAATTGATATGAAGTTGTACCAACGTGTTGTTCGGTGGCTAGCATCCTATCTCTGGATGAGCAGAAGTAACTTTCACTTCCTATTTTGGGAATCCATGTTGCTATAGAATGGTGTGTTCCATAGAGGAGACCTCCTCTAAGTTTGTGCCACCGATAAAACTTTTTGTGTGAAAAGAAATGAATTCTATGTGAAATTCTTCTTCAAAGTATCCAACCAAGTGATTGAAGATGATTAGGAGTTGCTAGTATCCTCCTCCCTCTCTCCTTATTGTCACTCTTATGGTTTCCCAAACCCCGAAGAAAACAATGAGAAAATTGAATTAGTGTCATTGCATTTCGGGTCTCCTCTAATATATATGAAGGAGTAGAGAGGAAAGGGTTTTCCAAACCCAATTTGGCCATGATATGGACTCCCTCGAGAATGAGGGATTCCACCACCATTGGGCCATGCAGAATGCAATGTTCCTCCATACATGATGTGGTGCATGCTTTCCTCCTCTACAAAAAATGGGCCCATGACTAATGGAAAATGATTTCTTAAGCTTGTACAAGAAACATGTCCCGAACTTAATGAAACGGATTTCTTAAATCTATACAATTCTAGTTTTATTATAACAACTATAATAGAGTCCAATTAGGCTTTCTTCAAGCTATATTTATGTGTGTGTGACCCTATAGGCACCATATTGCGTTAGCAATGAATTCAATAATAAATATTATAATTCGTAAGGAAAAAGTGGTCTCTATACACACATTAGTGACACCCAAGTAGTAGGATTAGTCAGACAAGACTATACAAAAAATGACCAATGTTATGGTGTAGTATAATTCTTTTGTAACACATATACAAATTGAACTAGAAGCATGGGCATGTTCAATCCAATTTTCCTTGATCTCTAAGTAGAATAGCAAGATACATATGAGCTTAGTATCACATACCAACTCACATGATCATGGTCATATATTTCTTCAGTCTCACTTATCAAAGAGGTCTGGGATATCTCTCAAGTTATACGGGAGGGTCACAATTTCCCTATCAATCTTACTATGTGTATCATGATTCTCATCACACTCAATCACTACCTTTATAGCAACCTTCTTCAAGATCACGTTGGGCAATGTCAAAGTATGAGTATTACCAAGCTACCATTATAGTGATTTTGAGTCAAAGGACTACAACACAATTGCCACATATGAGAGATGATTATGAGTGTCATATGATCCATGAATTACTCTCAAAATAGGTATGTCAAACATACTTGTTCTTTAACAAGTACCTATGTTTCTGAGTTGGCATCCAATACTTATGACTCATCAGACATGGTCAGCATTAACCACACATAGTAGTTTTATGTGCATTATTGTTGTCTAAACCACAATAATATTTGACTAGAGTCGTTAGATAATATTGTTCATAGCATTCGTTGGGATCTCATGTTCAAGTCACATACTTGAAGTTCAATGTCTTTGAATTAATCGATCCAAGGATATTAATTACGTTCATTGATAATGGAATAAGCAAATGTGCATAAATAAATGGAATTACCTTTATTAACCAAATCAAAAGTACAAGATATCCTTATAGCCATCATCCAATTATAGGCTTCTAGGTCATATAGATCAACAAGTTTAGTTCTAATAAGAAACACAATTCTTTCCTTAATTATCTATCCCTTCTTTTCTAATTTTTGCATTCTTCTATTTTTTATCTATATGAATCAAGTAAATAAAATATAAAAATATAATAGATTATTCCTCTAGTGATCACAAATTTTGTTGTCACCATAATATAAGTGAGAATTGTTTTTGTATAAATACATAAATAAATGTTAAGTGCAACATATATCAGAATAAAATATGTTTGATTATATTATAACCTACACAGGGAACAAATATATTTACTAGTGATACAAAACGTACAATTATATGCTCACTAATTGCATGATTTTCTTACTTTTATGTTGGATATATATGAAATGTCATTTCAAAATAGATATCCAGTAATCTATGCGAGCAAAACTAATGAATTGTGTTGTTAATATTAATTTTACATATATTTCTAATATCTTATTTGCACTGGAGTTTTATCCATAGTTTTTTTTATATACAATCATTACCACACCACACTGTAGTGATTTTATGTCCTCACCTTAACCACTTGGTGCGGTTATATGGGGTATCACAGTGTGATTATATGTGGGTACAATTTTTTTTGCAGCACCATTGCTATCTCTAGATGTGTATGTGCTATTTTCAATATCATGAACTTTAGGAGTTAAGTTTTGGTACTTTGATTTCTTCTTTTGATACTCAAAACATTTCCCCCTAACTATGTCCTTCAACCCAACCCATTTGACTAATAAATTCCTAATCTATATGATAAGCACTATTGTCGATCCTTATTCTTTCCTTAAATGAGTCTTTTAATTTTATACATCGTTGATTTCCATGACATTTTTTAATATGTTATTTGTTGATGCAAATGTTTAAGTATAAATGTGGCTTAATAAACTTGTTTATTCTTATTTTGGTTGAGACATTCATCCACACCACACAGTAGTTGATATCAGTGTTGTTGTTCTACTCTTAACACAAAATGTGTATTTCTTAGGCTGATGTATAACACATACCAATATATGATGATTACATATTATTTGGTTCTCCAATTTAAGACACAATTTAACCAGAGCAAGATGAGTAGGGATGTACATCAGTACAAATACATACCGGATTGGACATGCCACAATTCAAATATATAAAAATTCTTAGACCGAGGACTAAATGGATAAGAACCGGTCCAGTCCCGTATACACTATAAAAACTAAGGACAGAACATGGACCGTACCAACTAAGATCCTCTCCGTAGAAAGTATGAAAGAATTATGCACTCATGATAATTAGTAATATGATTTCACTACATTTTTATAATAACTAAATAAACAAGTATAAATAATATAATTCATTTAGACATTTTTAATCATATGCTACTTTAGGTAAACTCCTTGTATCATATTCACGTACATTATTGATAAGCACGTCATGGAAACTAATAACTTTAATTTTTATTTTTAAATATTAATTCTATTCTACACTAACACGTAGTGAGCAACTTTTCATATAACATAGTCAAATACAACTTTATTTATCTATAAATTTCGATCATTCCTCCCATATCATAATCTAAAAAGTATTTAGTATCAAGACTTGAGTTGTAATATTTTGAAAGTTTCATATTACTTATAATTTCTAGAAATGACCATCATACAGTCAACCCTCCGTAGTATAAACAATAACACTAATATAAATATTTAAATTTTGTTTAATTTATAGAACAAATATAATTTTTATGGTATTCTGTCCAACCGACCAGTTGACCGGACTAGACCTGATTGACGATCAGAAGAAAAAAAAAAGTAGAAGACCGAGGACAAAAATGAAATTAAAGTCAGCTCAAGATTGGAGTGGACGAAATAGTTGATTTGGTCCAGTCCACCACTATGGACCGGAATATGTACAACCTGAGTGTGAAGAAGTTTTTAGTCTCGGACCCGGTTGTCACATTACATGTTTTTCACTTATAGTCTAATTTCTTTCAATTGATGGATCATATAATTGACTAATAATCTTTATAATTTAAACAATTTATCTTGACGGTGTCAATGGTAATATAGGCGGTTCTTTATTTACTCTAGTTATCATTCCAGTGTGTATAGTGGTTTAAACCCCTTTGAGATTAAAATGAACAACATCAAACTACTTAATTTGAATATTAAAACAATAAAATATAGTGGGGTTACCAGTTACATTATTCATTGTAATATACAGCCAAGAATCCCGACTCCTGAGACGTTGTATATACACATGTTATTATTGAAGCGAGATCCATAAAAACCTAGTAGTGGTGTATTGGCGTATAATATTGATACAAACTGCATAAAATCTTCGTGTTGTTGATGTAGATCATATTTGTCGTAAGCATTGCTAATTTGTACTACAATCCCTGATATACCAAATCAGGGGTCTAGATTATTCCAAATCTGAAAAATATATTGCTAATTTCTGATACATATGTCCTTGCATGTGAACAAGCCAATTTGGGATTGGTATGAGGCTCTTGGTTGCCCTCGATGTAGGTTGGATACTTGGATGCAACCCTATTCAGTTTTTGCACACCTATGGCATATTTCTTCATGGCATGAGGACGCTGAATTCTCTGTTTCATTCGCACATCCATGCGTGCGTGGTGCGTTGTCGCTAGTGTTATACTTGATTGAGATTGAGACAAACCATGTGTTCGTGCGTCGCATGAAGAAGTCAAGCGCTCATGCCTAGCTCGCCGTCCCTTCAGATTTGCTGTTGCTGAAGGCTGCTCCGCATGGCATCTAATGCGACGTGGTTGTTAATATTAACCGTGACCTTTTGATTGTAACTACTCCAAAAGATGTAAGTAGATTACAATAGAAGCAGCGTGCTCTGTTTAGATTAGGAACAGCAAATCTGCGCGTGTAGTTAATTCTTGAGATAACTTTTATTATAGGACGGCTTTTGTGATAATTCCGTAAGAGTCAATAGACAGATTTTCGTTATATTGCATAATAATGGTGTCTCTCTCTGTTTGTCACAGGGCATGGGTTTTAGATACGAGATGATGCATTCCTGTTGGCTCTCTTATAGAAAAAGTATAGGATGCGTCCATAATAAATTTTTCCTCGCAAACGTGGAGAGATTGTCGTTCTAATCACGGTGGTTTTGCTCTTTTAAAGTTGGATCTTGTATTAACGATATATTCTAGAAACAGAAACGCTCTCTGCTGACTATATTTTTGAGGATACAAAATCAATACTGAGAATGACAAATATATGGGTGTTGCCTTGGAAGAGAGTGGGGTGAATAGGAAAACCGTCCTTGAACGCGAACACATGACAATAGATGTATTGGACAACCATAAGCTGTTACAAATCATACATAGGTTATAATTTATTCGGGTAATCACCATAGATGTCACATACATCACAGAAAAGACAGATGTCATTCATATAGGTAATCTGAATAAATGTCTTGAGAGGACGCAAGTGGTAATAGAACGAGGTGATTCGCAATTTCGCATACCGCTTATCAAGACAATTATAATGAATCTCTCTGGTAGACCGGGTAATTAAGTTGCAATGATTTGATCGCCTCTTGTTTGGGCAAATCACGAATGATGTTTCTGATTTTGTCAACCAACCAACCAAGCACCGGTTTCTGATTCTGTCAACCAACCAGACAGACAAGGAAAGCATCGGTCGGGTTTTTATTTTTTGGTCGTCAAAACAATGAAACCAACGAAACGAGACACGGGTAAATGCCTACGTGATCGTAACTTTGACTAGATTGACCTTGACAACAGCCATCGAGATGTGGTCGTTCTGATTACACGGGGGTTTTGCTCTCTAATTCGGATCTTGTCTCTCACGTTGGCAAGAGAATCCAAAATGCACTCATGCTTTAAAGAAAAGAAAAGGAGAAGAAAGATAGAGGTATTAGAAATGAAAAATATGCCCTACAATTGCCAATGACTCCGCTTTGTCAAACAAATCGTTGAATTGCAGGTATTGGCGATGTAATTTCTCTATAAGAAGAGCAATGAGAATTCAGCATTTACTCTCCAAATCTTACCTCCTAGACGAAACAATGGAGAAAAAATATTCCTACTCACTTCTACCAAATAACTTTAGTAAGTCTCCTATAACAAAATTGTCCAAGTTTATATTGTTCGAGGTCACCAAAGTGGCTTCCACGTCAACAAAAAAGAAACCGTGAATTGCAGATGTGCAAAGGGACCACAACGGTAAACCGTAACCGTCCAGTCTGTACCATGAATATGATGAGCTAATCCTGCCGGTGCATGTGACATACCAACGGTCCAGCGCCGCTGACCGTGTTCTTAAACCTTTTGCTTTAAATTTGGCGTCTATTCTGCTGGTGGTTACCTTTTTAACCCACTCGAATCCGTCCAGGTTGCGTAGGCGTGGCCGGTGTGGGAATTGGGATGGCATGGCGTGAAGGTTTCCATTCATGGGCAGTCGTTCGTCGCCACCCTTCACCCACCCGTGAACCACCTCGATTTTATAAAAGATAGCGCACTTTCCTCTGCGCTCCGCTACCTTCCACCGGCACCCTTCCCAATCCGCCGTATCTTGCCACCAAACCTCCTCCTACAAACTCCCGCCATTTCTGCCTTTCGATAACTCCATAAACTCCACCAGGTACTAGGAGGAGCAGCGCACAGTCGTGGCAGTGCTTGCCTTGCCTGACGACGCACACAGATACAGAGAGAGAGAGACAACGATGGGGCTTCGGGAGCCACGAGTCGCCGCCGCCCTTGTTATGCTACTAGCCGCACTGGCACACTTCAGCGGTCTACCCTCGCACTGCCACGGCAAGTCGACGACGTCGTCCACGACGCGGCCGCCTCTGCCACTACCGCCGCTCCCGACGGCATCCCAGATGAAGTGGCAGCGGCGGGAGGTGGTGACCTTCTTCCACTTCGGCATGAACACGTTCACGGACTCGGAGTGGGGGACGGGGCGTGAGGATCCGGCGGTGTTCGACCCTGGCGCGTCACTCGATGCGGCGCAGTGGGTGGAAGACGGCGCCAAGGCCGCAGGTGCGTCACTGGCGATATTAGTCGCCAAGCACCACGACGGGTTCTGCCTATGGCCGTCGGCGTATACGGACCATTCGGTGGCTAAAAGTCCCTGGAAAAATGGGAAGGGAGACGTGGTGAGGGAGTTCGTCGATGCGGCGAGGGCGAAAGGTGTAGATGTGGGGTTGTACCTTTCGCCGTGGGATAGACATGAGAAGAGCTATGGGAAGGAGAGGGAGTATAATGAGTATTACCTAGCGCAGCTCCAGGAACTGCTGACGGGGTAAGTGTTGATTACATTGAATCTGAATATACAGCCTGATGGGTGCTGCTGCTAGCGTGTGGGATTGGGATTTATGTTCCTAACACATTGGTTTTGCAGGTACGGCAACGTGTCGGAGATTTGGTTCGACGGCGCCAAAGGTAAGAACGCCAAGAAGATGAACTACTACTTCCAGGACTGGTTCCAGCTCACCAAGCAGCTGCAGGGATCCATCAACATCTTCTCTGACGCCGGCCCTGACATCCGGTGGGTCGGCGATGAGAACGGGTACGCCGGATCCACTTGCTGGTCCACCGTCAACCGGGACAAGCTCAAGATCGGAGACGCCAGTTTGGCCAAGTATGACTCAATTCCAACCTCATTAACTGCTGCATGCGGTTCCCTCTCTCTCTCTCTGTTTATACATATTCTGTCAGAAACTCCTCTCTGTTTTCTGTTGGTTCATTGGAATTCACGGTCTGACCGTCTCTACCACTCAACGCGTGCAGCTACCTCACCTCCGGGGATAGGGACGGTTCAGACTGGGTGCCGCCGGAGTGCGACGTGTCAATCCGCAAAGGCTGGTTCTGGCACAAGAATGAGACGGCGAAGCCACTACGCCAGCTACTAGACATCTACTACAAGTCCGTGGGCCGCAACTGCGTGCTCCTACTAAACATCCCACCAAACTCCTCGGGCCTCATCTCCACCGCCGACACGCGCCGCCTCCATGACTTCCGGCGCGCGGTTACAACCATCTTCGCCAACGACCTCGCAAGGAACGCCACGGCGTCGGCCAGCAGCGAGCGCGGGCACAGGTTCTCTGCTGCCAACGTGCTACTGGGAGATGCGAACGACGACGGCGCGTATTGGGCGCCGGAGGAGGAGGTGGATGGAGACAGCGAGAGACGGGAGCACTGGGTGGAGCTGCGGTGGGCGCCGGGGAAAGAGGTGGAGTTCAACGTGGTCAGAATCCAGGAGCCTGTGTGGATGGGACAGAGGGTGGAACGTCATGAGGTGTACGCTGATGGGGTGATGGTGGCTAGTGGGACCACGGTTGGGTACAAGCGGCTGCACCGGCTCAGGAAGGCCGTAAGGGCTAGGAGGTTAAGGGTGAGGCTGTTCAAGTGGCGGCGTGGGAACGGCCGTGCAGGGAGAGGAGGGCCGCTAATAGCCGCGGTTGGAGTGCACTATGACCCGTACTGGGAAGGGAAGTGGGGAACGTATGAGGCTACAATACACCCGGCAGATTATTAGGTGCTGTAACTGCAAGCATCCGGTAGGAATTGCCTGTTTCAGTTGGCTCCAGAATGGTATTGTTGATTATCGCGTGACAAGACTTGGGCATATGCTTAAGATCTTCAATTGATTAAATATAATATCTGCCGAGGACTGCCCAAAATAATAGTTACAAGCTTTACCCACACAGCAAAGTCTGTTTTTTGTAGAATGCCATTCATGGCTCTCATTTAATGTCATGCCGCCATTTTCACATGAAAAGGCGGATAATTGTATGCATTATGCGTGCGGAGAGGTCAACTTATAGAATATTTGGATTTTTAATAATTTAATTATTATATATAAATTAGTCAAACAATTGCATATTTAATTTCTGCAATTACATATTGGGACCTTAGAATTTGAGATGGATTTAAATATAAAATTTAAGTAAAAGGAAAAAAAATCAAATATCACAGTCTAATTAAAATATAATATGTATCTGATTATCATCAAACAAATCTTATTTAAGCCCTCGCCAAATGTTTGGCGTTTTCAATGGGCTAGATGCAAAAGCGCCAAGAGTTAAAGCGCCCAATTCTTTGGCGTTTCTGGCCCGAAGCCAGGGAGCTCAAGCACCAAGCCAGCCGGAGCCGCCGACAACGTACGTACGTCCTCAGCGTCCTCCTCCTCCACCTCCTTGGAAGGAGTTGCTGGATTGATTCGGTTCAGTTCCATTCAACTCGACGGGAGAAGCCGCATACCTCGCCCACCCCTGTTACTTCCCCTGATTGCCGTCCGACCCCATCAGCGATGCCGCCGCCGTGACCGGAGACGGAGCGGCGCCTTGTTCTTCCGACCTCCATCGTCTTCCTGCTCCTCGCCCTTCTCTCGCTAGCCGCATCCCCCGACACCGAGTTCCCGCCGTACACGAACCACACGGTCGATCGGCGGCGCGCCTGGGTGGGTGTTCGACTAGACGACCGGCAAGCCCACCGTGAACTACACGGTGTGGGCGGAGTCGCAGAGCTTCTACGTCCGCGACTTTCTGCGTAAGTAACACGTGATCCATCATCTACCAATTCCAGCAGTTTCTCTCTCTCTTTCGCCTCTCCTACCACTCTCCCGAGATCTCGCTGCCCAGATCCTAAAACCCCCTCTTAATCTTTACATGTCTTTTCTCTCTGCAGTCTTCAACACCAGCCCGAACTCGACGGTGATCCAGACGACCAACGCCACGACCTACAATCTATGCACAACTTAACATCCCAGCTGGGCGCCGACCTTGCCGACATGTCGGGCTGGTCCAGAAAACGCCAAAGAATCGGGCGCTTTATCCAGAAAACGTCTAAGAATCAGGCATTTTAACTCTGGGCGCTTTTGCATCTGGCCCGTTGAAAACGCCAAATATTTGGCGTTTATGACGAAAGTGGGCTAATTCCGGAAATAAGATATTCAGATAAATATTTTAGTTATAAATCAAAATAATTCTAATAAGATTAGTTAGACTGTGTTATTTTGATTTTTTTTTTCCTAAATGAAGTAAAGCAAAATTTAGAATGCATTCTAGAATTATTTAAACATAAACTTCAAAGAACCATACCTAAAATGGTTTAATACAAGTACATAACAATGAAGACTAACTAAATCATACAAAAAGCTGCCTACATGTCCTAGAGGTCCAAAACAACATACATTAAATGACCATACGACGCATGTACAAAACATCAATAAAATAGTACATTAAGATAATGTTATCAATAAAGCTATAATTTAATTTGGGCTGAGATAACAAATGTCTATCCGAAAAGGCGTTAATTAATCGGTCTTATAAGCGGCTAACTATAAACGGCCCGTGCGGCCTTTTTTTTTTAATGTAAGAAAAAATTTCATGATAAGCTTCAATGTTAGTCTTTTGCCGATTCATCAGTTAGCTCGCAAATGTGACAGGAAAAAGATTTCTGTTTGTTTTATCTTTCTGTCATGTTAGTTGAAAGATTATATTGCTACCTCGGAAGGATTTAATTTTTCTGTTTTAATTGCCATGTTTCGTACCGCATGCGAACAAGTTGATATATCTGCATGCTGGGATTAGCATGGGTATTTATTTCAGTGTGTCAACTCAACCAATCCTGATCCAGTCGATACAAACGTTTCCAAGATTGTTGTCATTCTCGAGTTATATATGATTATGATTTAATAATTCCTTTTTGTTATTGCAATTAGTATCCAATTCTCGGAATCCAGGAAACGAACTAGATTTAAGTATACTAACCATATTAGATTAGCCACGCGATCTGCCATTGGATTATTTGAACATTGTTAATCCATACAAAGGAAGTGGCTTGTAAAATGAAGGGCAATTTGGCTTGTGCCAATTTATATAATGGGAAATGCAATCAAACAGCTGCTTCAGTAATGCAATAGCTATTACAGAAACATGAAAGACGTTAACCTACTCCTAGCAACTCCTCACTGTTCTCTCTCTTTTACTTAGGTGCATTACATGAGAGAAGAAACTGTCTTGCACTTAAATTATCAAATGGAATTAGAGATATCAATATATAATGTACTTCATGATAAGTTATGTATCCATGGATTATTGTCAAAATTATGCTTTCGAAGATGTATATATAAAGATAAAAGATCATTTTCACGTTTGCATACATCAAAAACAGAAACAAACCCTTTCACGGTACGGGTTCCCTATCAAAATTCCGAACTACACATACTGTTTCACCGAACTCATTCGGCCCATAATAATACAAAGCTGGCGATTTGGCAAGGTGTCTACATCCAAGATTCCAAAGCCGACACGACCTCTGGATTTAGTGGGCATTGAAATTGACCTACCCATGTGCGGATCATCGCTGGCTGTGGGGGTGTGGCCTGTCTAAAGTTGCACAAAGGGGTAAAGTGGAGAGAGGCAGTGGCGGAACCAGAACTCATAGGTTGGGGGGGTCAAAAACTAAATATTGATTGTAAGGTTTGAACTCATGACCTTTGGTACATCAAGAAAATAACATATCAACCGCTACACCATGTTTAGTTTTGTGTTGTTATATGTGAAACAGTGTATTAATAGTAATTGTATTATGCATTTATTGCCAAAAAAACGTATAATGCCCACACCAAGAATCGAACTCATGACTTTTGGTACATGAGTGCAGCTGCAAACCAATACACTACTTTCACATTCATGTCTTTTATGCGTCATACATGATATATATTATAAATATACGTTAGAAATATATGTATATATATGTATATGTATGTTTATTTTTTTTATTTTTTTGGGGGGGCTATGGCCCCTGCCCGCCCCCCCTTGGTTCCGCCCCTGGAGAGAGGGATAGCTTTATCTAGAGAAGGCATGCTCATCCTAGCCGTTTGGTAGAGCAACTGATCTAGTAGATCGACAGCAGCGAACTGAAAAGGAATGTGGAAATGCCCCGTGCCAGCTTACCTAGAAGTTGTAAGATGCCGCACTAGTTGTCACACCACGTGCATTAACTAAAGAAAAAGTACTAGAAAGCAAAGGTAGTGTGCTGTGTGAGAAAGTTCCACGGACAGTGCAGAGAAAGTGCCACAAGAAAAACCCCATGAGACTATGATTTACTTAATAATACACATTTTATCCACAAGTCGTGCTCCTAATTTATGATACAACGTGATGATGAATTATATCAAAAGAAAGGTTCGATGACAGATAAGATATTACAGGGAACCCACGGGAGGGAGAAGGCCATCCTTCTTTCCCATTTCATATAAAGCGATTGCGCAGAGAACTTTCGAGTCAGCTGTCATTCGCCAGAGCTTATCATAGGGCACAACACGGACCTTTATCAACTCGCCGTGGTCCTGGAGGCCAGTCAACTTCCCTTGCAGAGCAGCAATAGTCTGTGGTTCAGCAGTTCCCCTGTAGAGGAGTAAACTAATTTCTTCATCCGAACCACCCTGGAAGGTAAGAAAAAAAGTGGTGAGAAACGCAGGGAATACAGACCAACTACAAGTGATCCATAAATCAGATACAAGGTTGCAGGCTGCTTGCTCTGGTTAAATATGAAATCAGTATGTCACTATGATAAATTGTTCATAGACAAATATGACTATTGGTACAAGTTCACTTTCATAATATCATTAAAACATTTTTCAGTCATATTAGCAAAATGCCATCATAAGCTTCTGAGTAGGTGAAATGCTAAATGGTTCTCAAGAAATCGGACACTAAGTAAATCATTAGAGAGAGGATATTTGCATACAGTTCAGCAAAATCTTTGCTTAGGAGAACTTTTTTTAACATACATGTACGTGAGAGGAAGAAACTCTGATACTCCAATATTACAGTAAGCCATTTATAGGAGAGCGATACGTTTACAAAGGAGAAGGGAGATACAGAATTAAACATTTTGAAGAGCAGTAAAAGGTTGGTAGGCTTTCCTAGCAAAGTCATCTACACCTGTTAAATACACTCCAACTCAACTCGTGCATAGATGTCAAAAATGGATAACCTGGTGAGTGGTGACACAGCTAAAAGGAGTTCTTCCACGGGTCTTAGGTGAGAAACCCACAGCTTCAACGTCGGATTTAATATGTTGCATGCATAGCTAGTTCACATTACAATGCAAGATGGGATTATATGTCCGATCTACAGTAGCTACAGCAGATTTAACTTCGAGTATAGTCACACGGGCTTGTTCTCGATCTCAACATCCTTTAGAAAAAGTCAACCGATGCTCATCTAGTAACTTCTTAGGCATAGAATGGAACTCAGTCTTTGCACGTAATGACGCTTAACACTATTTTCAACTACTTGCTTGAGACCAACAAAACACTAATGGCCTTCCCTACCAAGACTCATTTATATTTGATAACTGTACTCCCCTCAAGTCGTTTATAGATGTTGCTTGGTGATATGGCTAACTTGGTCCGTCGAATTAGAAACTATACTCCCCTTAAAGTCATGGTGGCATAGCCTGACATCTAGCAAGGCTCAATATTACTTTTTCTGCATGAACTGCAGGGAAGTTTCAAAACCCTTTGCCGCGTCATGCAAATGGCATTATTTGTCAGATTTACAGTAGCTTCATTGTCACGGTATAGCCGCACGAGCTGCTTTAACTCAATGAGATTCAATATAATCTCAACCATTTCTAACTGTTAGGCTATAAATACGGGTGACGTCATCGCTGTTTTCAATTCCTTCAAACCATCACATTTCCACCCAAGAAAAATGCATTACCTAGTTTTAGAACTTTGCTAACTCATCCGACCCAGTTGGCATCGGCAATTGACAAGTAGTCGTTTCTGTTGTAGATGAGAGCCTTACTAAGTGTTCCTTTTGATGTATCTGAGGGTTCTACCATTCGTACAAGTAGTAGTAGGCCAGATGATGCTACTCACAACAACTGGCAGAGCCAGAAAATCATAAAATAGGCAGCCGAATTAGACAAGTCATGACACAACTTGGTATCTCATGGCTCCCAGAGGGAGAGGGCTGAAGGCAGTCTGGCAGTGGTTGCAGTTGTACGTGAAATGGGTAAGTGGCTGTGCGGTGGCATATGTGAAGTCGGTGACGCCGTAATCCAAGAGGGGCTAATATTTCTTAGGGGCAACTCTGATTGGTTCAACCCCCAAGCTGATTTGAAGGAAGATGGGAGTGACATTCAACTTAAAAGGCAGGCAGTTGCAAACTGTGTGGTATGAAGTGATACACTCCTAAAATTGTAAATTGATAACAAGTGTCATTATATCAATATAGTAATCGATCAATTGTATTTATTTTTATTGGTGGGATGGCTTTAGCCTAGGCAGTCCCCCTCCTGGATCCATCGTGGCAGGCAGTAAAGTTGTCTCCTGTTAATCTTCTCCCCCTAGTCAACCATTGTCTACAATGTTTCATCTTTCCACCTTCACCCCTTAGAGATAAAAATAAAAAATGATTAAAGTTTAGGCCCTAGTCCATGCATCATACATACTCCAAGCAATATTGATGTAGGACATAAACTGCCAAGAGAGCTGTGAAGCAACCTGTATCTAAGTCGATACCATCGACATCCTGTCGATGGTATCGAGATCTGTCCAGGTTCATGATGGAGCAAGCTGCATCTCAGTCGATACTATCGACACACATGTCGATAGTATCGAGATTGGTTCAGGCACAAGAGACTACTCCGTCGATACCATCGACACAAGTCGATGGTATCGACACCGGCACAGCGGCGGAACAGTAAACCGGCGGCTGACCTATTTTTGTTATAAAATGTTTTTTTTATGTGTTTTCTCTTCTTGTATCTCATGTATTCTACCCTAATGTATAAATACAAGTATGTAGGCTCTAACCCTACTCACGTACGCTGCACATAGCAGCCGACATGTAATTGGTGTTTTCCATCTTCTTCCTCCGTCATTCCTAATATGGTATCAGAGCGGTAACTTCGACCGGTCCATCGCCTCTACTCCAAGCGCCGCCTACCCTTCTTCTTCTCCACAGGGCGCCGCCACACCTTCTCTCCACAAGGCGCCACCGCAGCAACTTCTTCTCCACAAGGCGCCGCCACAGCAACCGGTAGAGCTGCTGTTCTCCGGTTTGAAGATCTCCGGTTGATCAAACGGCCATCTAAAGCCCAAACCGGAGGTCTCGCCTCTTCCAAAGTGCCTTCCTAATCACATCTCCTTCATGTGTGATTAGGAACCTCTCTCTTGAAGGTTGTTGATGCGTCAGTAACGCATCCTCTATCTTGTTTCAGCTGTGACGTGTATCTCTCCGTCACGGGACGAGTATCTATCCGTCCACTCAACCTTCTTTGTGACGTGTATCACTCCGTCACACATATCCCAGTTGCATCATGGAGAACAAGACCTATTATGAGGTCTCGCCTATTCCTATCAAGCTCAATGGGAAGAATTTTTTGCTATGGATGAATGCGGTTCATACTGTCTTGGAATCGCGCGATCGAGCAAAGTTCGTTGATTCTGCACCCCTCACTAGCACTGACCAAGACTATGCCGAGTGGAAACGTCTTGACAGCCTAGTGAAGACTTGGCTATGGGGTAGCATGGAACCTTCTATTGCTTCTAGGTTCATGTTCTACTCCACCGCTAAGGAGATTTGGGATGCCGTCAAGCAACACTATGCTCAAGAGAAGAATGCTCTTCGCCAATTTATGATCTATGATCGTCTGTTTGCAGAGAAACAAGGTGATAGACCACTTGAAGAGTATTTTGGTGTGATTCAAGCTATCTCTCAGGAATTGAGCTACTATCATCCAGTGAAGGTTGCTGAGCAGATTAAGGATAGAGATGATCTTGTCACTGCTAAATTTCTATCTGGCCTTAGCTCCTCATTTGGTTCAGCAAGAAGTGTGATACTTGCGTCTGATAAATTACCGAGCCTTACAGAAGCCTTCTCTAGGATTCAGCAGTCCACCTTTGAGTCTGTTGGTCCTACTCCTATTGTTCCTTCTGGAGATTCTCATGCCTCCATTGCTGCAGCAGTTCGTGGAGGACGACCTGCACCTACTTCATCTGACAGACCTGGCTTGGGCAGAGGACGTGGGACTCGTCCTAGATGTACTTTCTGTGA
Source organism: Alisma plantago-aquatica (assembly GCA_963693085.1). NCBI lineage: Eukaryota > Viridiplantae > Streptophyta > Magnoliopsida > Alismatales > Alismataceae > Alisma > Alisma plantago-aquatica. Next base: position 1,244,058,591 of record OY856409.1, read on the forward strand.
CAAACCTGGGCACTCTGTCGAGAAATGCTGGAAGAAACATGGGAGACCTGCAGCCCCACCTGTTGGAGCTGCCAATTGTGCTACTTCCGACTCTACTACTGCGAGCTCGAGTTCCTCTGGCATCACACTTACTCAGGAGGAATATGACAGATTCATTCAGGCAACTCAAAATTTGAATATGGGCGCCTCATCTGCTTCTACAGCACATCTTGCATCTACAGCGGGTAATCAGGCTACATCTTTTATGGCTTCCGGATCCGCAACTCCCTGGGTGGTTGACTCTGGTGCCTCCCAGCACATGACTGGTATGAGGCGATTGCTCCGCACACTTGACTCATATATTCCTCACCCATCTGTTACTTTGGCGGATGGTTCTGTGAGGAAGGTGGTAGCTAGTGGTTCTGTGTCCCTTACACCAGATATTGATTTGAAATATGTCCATTTTGTACCTGAATTTCCATTCAATTTGCTTTCTGTTGCCAAGTTGATTGACACTGTAAACTGCACAGTAACTTTCGGGCCCTCTTGTTTTGTTTTACAGGATCTCAAGAGTTTGAAGATGATTGGTGGGGGGCCTAGGAAAGGTGATCTCTACCTCTTTCCTGGTGATTATCTACCTCGCCATCCACCTCCTGCTCCAGTTTCCTCCGCCATGCTGAGTGGTTCCCCCTTGCTGTGGCATTGCAGATATGGACATCCATCCTTAGAAAGCTTGAAGAAGTTGGAACCAGATCTAGCTCACGTGTCCTCTTTAGAGTGTCAGTCATGTCAGTTAGGCAAACATCATCGGTTATCATACCCTGTTCGTGTCAATAATCGGGCTTCTAGCCCGTTTGAGTTAGTCCATAGTGATGTATGGGGTCCTGTTAAAAACCAGAGTTATAATGGTTTTAGCTATTTCATTTCCTTTGTGGACGATTACTCTCGCATGACATGGATTTATCTGTTGAAAAGCCGTGAATCTGTGCTTTCCATTATCAAACATTTTCATAAACAAATTCAGGTTCAATTTAACTGCAATATCAAAATTTTTCAATCTGATAATGCCCTTGAGTATGTTCAGAAAGCGATGAATGAGTTTTGCAGTTCGGTTGGTATGATTCATCACACCTCTTGCCCTCACACTCCTATGCAAAATGGCGTTGCTGAGAGAAAGAATCGCCATCTTTTGGATATCACTAGGTCTATCATGTTTGAATCAAATGTGCCTAAACGTTTCTGGTCTGAAGCTCTTCTCACTGCCTGTTTTTTGATTAATCGGCAGCCCTCTTCGGTTTTGCATGGACGCACTCCCTTCTCTGTCTTACGCCCTATGGATAAACCGTTTCATGTTCCGCTTCGGGTTTTTGGTTGTACATCCTTCGTTCATAATTTTGATCCCAAACAAGACAAACTCTCTCCTAGGTCCTTGAAAACCTTGTTTCTTGGTTACTCTGGTACGAGTAAAGGTTACAAGTGTTATTGCCCGAGTTTGCGTCGTATGTTTGTTTCTAAGGATGTCACCTTTCATGAAACCAGTCCATATTTTGCAAATTCTATGAGCAAGGGGGAGCAATTGAGTGAGGGAGTGCCACCCGCAATTTCAAGTGAGGGAGTGCCACCTATCACTGTTGAGGACATACCGCATGATCCACCTACCATTCAACCCTATAACCAGGTTTATCACAGGCGAGGTAGACAGGATCCAGATGAGGTAGCGGCACAAGTCCATGAGCCTCCTTCGCCATCTTCTACTCAAGAGATTCCTGCAGAAGCTTCTGACCTTGATCTTCCTATTACTGTCCGGAAAGGTATACGTTCCTGTACTATTAGACATCCCATATCAAATGTCTGTTGTTTGTCGCACTTATCTACACAGGCTCGTGCATTTGCTGTTGGGATGGACTCCATTAAGATACCAAGAAACCACTTTGAGGCTCTGAAGGACAGTGGGTGGCAGCAGGCAATGCAGGTGGAAATCTCTGCTCTAATTGACAATGGCACATGGGATCTTGTTACTTTACCTGCGGGAAAGAAAGTTGTGGGCTGTAGATGGGTCTTTACAGTCAAACACAACCCTGATGGATCGATTGAGCGGTTGAAGGCCAGATTGGTAGCTAAAGGCTACACACAGACATATGGAGTGGACTTCTTTGAGACCTTTTCTCCAGTTGCTCGTCTCAATTCTGTGCGGATCCTTAAATCTCTAGCTACTACCTTTGATTGGCCCCTGTTCCAGCTGGATGTCAAGAACGCCTTTCTTCATGGAGATCTTCAAGAAGAGGTGTACATGGAGCAACCACCAGGTTTTGTTGCTCAGGGGGAGTGTCAGAAAGTCTGCATATTGAAGAAGGCTATCTATGGGTTAAAGCAATCTCCTCGAGCTTGGTTTGACAAGTTCAGTGCTGTTGTGTTACAGATGGGCTTCTCTCGTTCCATGACTGATCACTCTCTATTTTATTCAAATTCTTCTGGTGGGTCCATCATTATTGCTGTCTATGTTGATGATATTGTGATTACTGGCAGCGATTCTACAGGCATATCACGTGTGAAGGAAGGACTACAACACCACTTTCACACGAAGGACCTGGGGAAGCTGAGATACTTTCTAGGGATTGAGGTTCTTAGATCCCATGCAGGTATAAATCTCTCCCAGAGGAAGTATGTTCTTGACTTGCTACAGGAAACGGGTATGACTGATTCTAAGCCTGTATCCACTCCTATGGATTATCACATCAAGGAGGTGGACGATGATACTGAATATTCAGATCCAGGTCATTACAGGACAATAGTTGGGAAGTTGATTTACCTAACTGTCACAAGACCTGATATTTCTTTTGCTGTTGGAGTAGTAAGTCAACATATGTGCACACCACGACAGTCACATTGGACAGCTGTATGCAGGATTCTGAGATATCTGAAAAGTGCTCCTGGAAAGGGGATCACTTACTATAAACCAAAGAGTTCCTCATCACCTTTGGCTCTTACAGGTTATGCGGATGCAGATTGGGCTGGAAATCAAGTTGATAGAAGATCTACTTCTGGTTACTGTACCTTTCTTGGTGACCATCTGATCACGTGGAAAAGCAAGAAACAACATGTGGTAGCGCGATCCAGTACTGAAGCTGAGTACCGTGCTATGGCACATGCATGCTGTGAATTACAATGGGTCAAATCTATCCTATTCGAGTTGAAGATTTTGATTCAATCTCCCATGATACTCAAGTGTGACAATCAATCTGCTATACATATCGCCAGGAATCCTGTTTTTCATGAACGTACAAAGCATATAGAAGTTGACTGTCACTTCATCAGAGATCAGATAAAGAATGGCAATATTGTGACACCATATGTCAAGTCGGAGGATCAATTAGCTGACATCTTAACAAAGCCATTGGGTCCAGCAATATTCCAGAATCTATGTGGCAAGTTGGGCATTCACAATGTGTACACTCCAGCTTGAGGGGGAGTGTGAAGCAACCTGTATCTAAGTCGATACCATCGACATCCTGTCGATGGTATCGAGATCTGTCCAGGTTCATGATGGAGCAAGCTGCATCTCAGTCGATACTATCGACACACATGTCGATAGTATCGAGATTGGTTCAGGCACAAGAGACTACTCCGTCGATACCATCGACACAAGTCGATGGTATCGACACCGGCACAGCGGCGGAACAGTAAACCGGCGGCTGACCTATTTTTGTTATAAAATGTTTTTTTTATGTGTTTTCTCTTCTTGTATCTCATGTATTCTACCCTAATGTATAAATACAAGTGTGTAGGCTCTAACCCTACTCACGTACGCTGCACATAGCAGCCGACATGTAATTGGTGTTTTCCATCTTCTTCCTCCGTCATTCCTAATAAGAGCCCAATAAGGCCTTGAGTAGATCAATTAGATATTTTTAGTATTTTATGTGTTTTAATTCATTGTAGGGAGTAGATAATTTTAGGGACTCGTTTGTAAGTTCTAATTTTGTTTGATTAAGTTCATCGTATTTATAATCAAGTGTTTGGTCGTAATCATCGTGGCAGCTATGGTTTGAGTCATCTATTACAAATGCCAACCTAGGTTTACGTGTCGAGATAGACATTCGTGTTTGAACTTGAGTTTTAGGGAATTGATTCCCCATAGTTGGTATCAGCGTAAGACCTAAAACACTAAGTCTAGATCCCAAGATTCCCACCCGGTAAACAACCAAATCCTAGGTCTAGCCTGACCCAAACACCCTCATCCATCACATATTAAACTCCTAACCCCAAGTGAGAATTAAGCCCAACCACCCATATCACACATTAAGAAAATGTTTTTTTCACCACCCAGTAGTAAGATGTTGTACTGTTCATTGCCCACTCCACGATTTCTTCTCCACTAATCGTCACCATGCAAGACCCTACTAATAAATTCCGCATTTGACATCATTTCTAATGGTGCATGGAATTTTGACAAATCCATTTTGTCAACAAAAGATTTCGACACACGATTTCAATGACCAAATAAAGGAATTAAGTCACAAAATTTTACCAGGATGATCTACATACATAAATACACCTAATTATGCAATAACATCATATATTGATATCGGGTGGGAGGCTCGTAGAGGTGAGTGAAAAGATACAAAATTGTTTTTTTGGAATTTCAATTATGCAATCTATCATCATCATTATCACATATGCCTCAATCCCAACCATGTTGGGGACAGCTACATGGATCATTCTTTCCCAATCAACTTTGTTATGAGTCATACTCTGATCAAGATGTGAAGATTAAAAATCTCTCTTTGTAAGCTCTTCCCAAGTTAATTTAGGTCATATTCGAATTTCAATTATGCAATCTATAAATATATTCTTATGTGATACATAATATCTTATGTTTTGTATGCAATTAAATGATACATATCAATTCTCATTTTTTCACAATTTTTTAATCTTTTTAGTGAAATTACAACCAAAGAATTTTGCCACAGGTGCAAACAAAATTATATTGGGGTCGAATATGGCAAACAAAATTTCACTGAAAATTTTCCATTGCGGTTGAATATGACAGGACTTCCTCTTTTTTCTTTTCTTCCTCTTGCATCGATTCTTTCTTTTGTTGTACTTCTGTTCTTTCTAGTTAATAGGTCAACGCTATAAGTAGAATATTGTAGTTGTAGCACTGCAACCAAAGAGGGAGCCACCAGCGCTAGTGTAAGACCCCTGACCTGACTTTATGATTAAACATGCTTGATTGATTTAATTGGGTGCTTAATTCCTTAATCAAACCCAAATTTATGTTTTGATATCAAGTGATAAAGCTATGTTTCAATTTTGATCCAATTTGGACTTTGTTTAATTAAGTTTTGCTATTATGTGCTTCTATGGGTCTTTATGCAATTTTCCCTTTTCTGGGGTTTTATCTATAATTTTCACACATGTATGTTGTCCTTCATAGTACTCTTCATAATGTTTGATATGGTTGTACCTTTAGATGCATAGATGCACCATCAGATTGTTTGCTCTTTTCCCTTGTAGGTTGAGAATCAATGGATTTTCACCTTAGTAGAATTGATGATTTTTTTATGTATGTTGATGATCCGATGGTTCCCCCTTGTAGTGGATGAACTAATGGTTTTCCCTTCAGACTCTAGAATCGATGGTCATCCTGGTTGAAGTGCATAATCCGAAGGGAGATTAGGGTTTGCAAAATAGCTAAGTATGGTGCACAATTCGATGGTTTCTCTAATCATACATCTTGATGATTTCACCAAGGCATGAACCGGTGGATATCCTTTGTGAATGAACCGATGGGAGTTCTGACATGCATGGAAAAGATGGATTTCGAGTTTTGACACATGACAAGTCGATTTTTCAACCCTTAACCACCTTTCTCTATCTTCTTATATATATATATATATATATATATATATATATATATATATACCCTTCAGCTCTCTCCCAAACAAACCCTTTGCACCCCTCATCTTGTTCCTTGGTGCTTGAGAGGTCCAAGACCATCGTTTGGAGGAAGGAGAGCTTCTTGAGGACGACGCTTGGCTAGAACTTGGATGCATGTTTCTCTAGAGTTTGGATCAAGCATCTCTAGGGTTGTTTGGAGCCTTCTAACCTAGTCTCTTGTCATATTCATGTAAGATCTTCTTATCTAACCTAGTTTTCTTGTTGTTTTCTTTCTTCTCTCTCTTCATCCATGGGTAGAACCCTAGTATTCTTGATGAGAACTCATGTATGTGGTTGAAGAACTCCTCTTCTTCTCTTTTTTGCCTAAGATTTACCTTATTCTTAAGGATAGAAGTTACCTTGGAGCTTGGGAGTGCAAGTTAGGGTTTCATCTTCTCTCCTTGAGACACCTTGCTATTTGGACGTTCTTCTTCATGCTTGAGGCGAGTTATATAACCTTCAACCCGTTTGTTGCCTACTTTTAACTTATTCTATATACATCTTACCCTAGAAAGTTGGTATGATGAAGAAAGTTGATGTTTTGTACACTAGTTTGCATATATGTGTGATAGTTGTGTGTTGTTAAGCTATCCTTAGAACATGTGAACATTTCTTCTTCTAAAATGGTCATGGACTATCTTGGTCTTGAGAGCGTGAAACTATGGGTTTTACTTAGTGTAAATAACTAGTTTTCCCATAGTGTGGGAATCATTGGTTTTACTTAGTGTTGAAATCGATGGTTTTACTTGACCTATGAATCGATGGTTCTACTTTGTCCTTGAAACAATGGTTTTGTTAAGAGTAGGAAAGGATGGTTTTACTTAGTGTGTGAATCAAAGACACTACTTAATATAAGAATTGATGGATTCACTAAGTTAATGAACCGAGGGTTATGGAAGTTAATAAATCGATGGTTATGTTAAGTTTATGAAAGAACTGATGGTTTTAGTTGTCCATCAATGAACTGATGGGTATGCTAAGTAGGTGAAATGATGTTTTCGCTAAGTCCGTTAATGAACTGATGGTTTGATATTTGACTAAGTCCCTAAATGAAACGATGGTTTACCTAAGTGTGCTACTGAAACGATGGCTTGTCTAAGTGTACTAGGCATAAACCCGTTCTATGCACAGGTGCCTTAGCAGGCTGCAATGAGTATTTCTAGGTTAAACTTTGAGAAAACAAGATGCAATAAATATGTAGAATACATATCTTAATAGGTCTTCTCATACAGACAGGGACCGGTATGTAATTTCAAAAATAATAGAGAAAATTGCATCCAATCCCCTAATGAGATTTCTTATATAGTATACATGAGTCTCCTAATACAATATATAATTTAAGAAATCAAAGACAAAAGTGTGGTGTACTCACAGAGGGACCAATATGTAATTTTAAAAAATAGGAAAAATTGCATCCAACCCCCTCCGCTGGCTTTCTAATATAGTATAGATGAGACTCATAATATTATAATTTAAAAAATTAAAGATAAAAGTGTGACGTACACACAGGGACCATTACGTAATATAAAAAAATGGAGAAAATCACATCCAACCCTCTCTCGGGCTTTCCTATATAGTATAGATGAGCCTCCTAATACAATATATAATTTATTAAAGACAAAATTGTGGTGTACACACACAGGGACCAATAGGTAATTTTAATAACTAATGGAGAAAATCACATCCAACCCCCTCTGGGGCTTTCTTATATAGTATACACGAGCCTCCTACAATAATATATAATTTAAAAAATCAAAGATAAAAGTGTGATGTACAGACACAAGAACCAATATGTATTTTCAATTAATAATGGAGAGAATCATAGTAACAAGTTCGGGATTCGGCAACTTTTCGGCTGGCTAGAAAAAATCGAAATTCGGAAAAAATCGAGAAAAGTCGTGAAAAGATCGATAAATTTCAGTCAAAGTTCGGTCAACTATTCAGAAATAATCGAGAATAAGTCGGCAATATAAGTATATACATATATATATGTATGCATATATATGCATGTATGCATGTGTATATATATAGATTAATGTATGTATGTACATACGTATATGATGCATGTAACTGTTACGGCCACAAGACATACAATCTTAGTGAGTAAAAATGTAGGAAAAGAAGTAAAAAATAGTTGAGTAATAACATGAACTGTCCAGAGGAGTGGGGGCTTTGAGGTTTAGTGTGTACTAGGAATTTTGTGTACAACCCTCTTTGCGAATTTTCTTATATAGTATGGATGAGTCTCCTAATATAATATATAATATAAAAAATTAAAGACAAAAGTGTGGTGTTCACACACGGATCAAATGTAGCTTCAAAAAATAATGGAGAGAATTGCATATAACCCCCTTCGTGGACTTTCTTATATTGTATAGATGAGTCTTCTAATATTATATATAATTTAAAAAAATTAAAGACAAAAGTGTGGTGTGCACACACAAGGACCAATATAATATATAATTTAAAAAAATTAAAGATAAAAGTGTGTTGTACACATAGGGACCAATATGTAATTTCAAAAAATAATAGAGAAAAAATGCAACCAACCCCCTCCATGGGCTTTCTTATATAGTATATATGAGTCTCTTAATACAATATATAATTTAAAAAATAAAAGACAGAAGTGTGGTGTACATACATAGGGACCAATATGTAATTTTAAAAAATAATGGGGGAAATTACATCCAACCCCATCCGCGGGCTTTCTCATATAAGTATAGATGAGTCTCCTAATATAATATATAATTAAAAAAATTAAAGACAAAAGTGTGGTGTAAACACAAAGGGACCAGTATGTAATTTCAAAAACTAACAGAGAAAATTGCATCCAACCCCCTCTGTAGGGCTTTCTTAGTACAAAGGACGCATTTGTAATTTATAAAGATGTTAGAAAAAATCGCATGACTAATCCAAAATGGCTTGTTTTATTTAATATTGATAGATAAATTAAAGACAAAAGTGTGTTGTACAGACACACTGACTAGCATGTAATTTCAAAAAGTAACCGAGCTCCATCTGAGAGCTTTCTTAAATAGTATAGATGAGTCTCCTAATATTATATATAATTTTAAAAATTAAAGACAAAAGTGTGGTGTACACACAAAGGGACGAGTACGTACTTTCAAAATATAATGGAAAAATTACATCCAACCCCCTCCGCATTCTTTCTTATATCGTATAGATGAATCTCCTAATATAATATATAATTTTAAAAATTAAAGATAAAAGTGTGGTAACACAAACTTGAACCAATATATAATTTCAAAAAACAATGGAGAAAATTGCATCCAACACCCCCGCGGGCTTTCTCATATTAGTATAGACAGATGAGTCTCCTAATATAATATATGATTTAAAAAAAATAAAGACAAAAGTGTAATATACACATAGGGACCAGTATGTATTTCAAAAAATAATGGAGAAAATTGCATCCAGCCCCCACTGTGGGCTTTCTTATATAGTATGGATGAACCTCCTAATACAATATACAATTTTAAAAAATTAAAGATAAAAGTGTGATGTACACAAACCGATATGTAATTTCAAAAAACAATGAAGAAAATTTCAATCAACCCCTTCTGCAGACTTTCTTGTATAGTATAGATGGGTCCTAATATAATATATAATTTAAAAATTTAAAGACAAAAACTGTGTACACACAAAGGGATCAATATATAATTTTAAAATATAATAGAGAAAATTGCATCCAACCCCTTTTGCGGAGTTTCTTACATAGTATAGATGAATATCCTAATATAATATATAATTTTAAAATTAAAGACAAAAATGTGTACACATAGGAACCAGTATGCAATATATAATTTTAAAATATAATGGAGAAAATTACATCCAATGCCTTCTATGGAGTTTCTTATATAGTATAGATGAGTCTCCTAATACAATATATAATTTAAAAAATTAAAGACAAAAATGTGTACACATAGGGACCAGTATGCAATTTAAAAAACAATAGAAAAAAATTGCAACCAACCCCTCCACGGGCTTAGTTTAAGTCTCTTAACACAATATATAATTTATAAAACTAAAGACAAAAATGTGGTGCACACACATAGGGACTAATATGTAATCTTAAAAATAATCGAGGAATAACATAATATATAATTTAAAAAATTAAAGACAAAAGTGTGGTGCAAACACAAAGGGACGAATATGTAATTTCAAAAAATAATGGAGAAAATTGCATCCAACCCCCTCTGGGGGGCTTTCTTAGATACAAAGGACGCGTTTGTAATTTATAAAAATGTTAGAAAAAATTGCATGACTAATCCAAAATGGCTTGTTTTATATAGTATAAATGCGTAAGTGTGCTAATTAATTGATGGATAAACTATTTCTGCTGATTTGTGATACAAATCAATCCACACCTTTGAACCTTTCTTACAATGGTTAATTAATGACATTTTAATGCTTCTATCTTCTAATGATGTTGAAATGATGATTGAGTACATTCATAAGGCTAAATGTAACTCTTTTATGTTACTCTTGAAAATTTCATCACCCTCATGATCAATGCATTCTTATACTAGATCTAGAAGTAACAAGTTCATTTATGACATGTTGAACCTTATGCAAAGTAATGAAAGGTAAATGACATTCCTACAGGAAGTACTATTGTATGATATGAATGACAATGGACTAGTATACTATGATGTTGTGAAAGGAATATGAATCATACGTTTTATATCTTCTGGAGTTGTTATGTACCAATGATGTTATAGAAACAATATAGTTGTTTGTGTGTAACTTGATTGATGCAACCTGAAAACATTGAATTGGCTTAATTAACTAAGTGGAACCCTAATCATGTAGTGCCCTGATCTATAGAACTATTCTAGTGTCAGGATTTGCTCGACAATAAAACGAGTATTCACTCATCCGAGGGCAACAAAATCGACGCACGGATCTAATTTGAAATGCATAATTTTTGCGGTCTTTATAACATGACTTATAAATGTCCAAATGTGCTCAAATTTTTATATGAGTTATTCACAAGATGATTAAGAAGATCAACGGATTAGATTTTTGAAAAAAAATATTATATCATGAAAAACTACTTGAGTGGATTCTGCTCTGAATACACTCGAGTGTATTCTGCTCCGAATACACTCGAGTGTATTCTAGCCTGAATATATATATATATATATATATATATAGAGAGAGAGAGAGAGAGAGAGTCAGGCTAGAATACACTCGAGTGTACAGATCGCACGGATACACTCAAGTGTGTTTGCATATCAAGACTACTTTTTGCAAGATGTAAAGCGTTGATCTTCATTGTCATACTATAATTAGACTACATACAAATTTTGAGCCCATTTGGATGAGTGTAAGTCACTCATCCGACGGCAACAAAATCGACGCACGAAACTAATTTGAAATGCATATTTTTTGCAGTCTTTATAACATGACCTATAAATGTCCAAATGTGCTCAAATTTTTTATATGAGTTATTCACAAGATGATTAAGAAGATCAACGGATTAGATTTTTGAAAAAAATATTGCATCATGAAAAACTACTTCGAGTGTATTCTGCTCCGAATACACTCGAGTGTATTCTAGCCTGACTAAATATATATATATATATATATATATATAGAGAGAGAGAGAGAGGTTAGGAAGTGTGTACCGGTCGGTACATGTAACTTACGTGTACCAGCCATTAAAATAGCATATGTAGAGTATGTTGCTAAAATCCAACCATATGGATTGATTCAAGTCTATATAGATTAGATGTCTTTAAAAAATCATAACCATATCTTATGTAGATCATGAGATATAGCCATACATCATTCAATGGTTTATGCAATTTCTGCAACTTACCATTGATTAGAAAATAGACATTTTCTTTTATTGTATGCTCTATGAATATCAGATTGCGATGATTTTTGTTACACATCTTATCTAAGGGGTATATTATACATCCATAAGGTTGGATTATTCAATACAATTTTACAATCCCCGTAAAGCAGAGAGGAAAAATCGTCATCTCCTTGATATTACCAGGACAATCATGTTTCAGTCTAATGTTCCTAAGCATTTTTGGTCTGACGCCCTTCTTACTGCTTGTTTTCTTATCAACAGGCAACCTTTTTCTGTGCTTCAAGGACGTACTCCTTTCTCTGTCCTATGTCCCAAAGATCAACCTTTCCTTGTTCCTCTTAGAGTGTTTGGTTGTACTTCTTTTGTCCACAATTTTGATCCTAAGGCTGATAAGTTATCTCCTAGGTCAATTAGAACTCTCTTTCTTGGGTACTCCAACACTAGCAAAGGGTACAAGTGTTATTGTCCAAGTCTTCGTCGCATGTTTGTGTCTAGAGATGTGACTTTTCATGAATCCACGCCATATTTCTCTAGTGTTCCCAGTAAGGGGGAGCAATTATGTGAGAGAGTGCCACCATCAGATGCTAGTGAGAGAGTGCCACCACCACATCAGAGTGAGAGAGTGCCACCTATCATTCCTGACTATACTATAATTCAGAAAGAGCAGCCAGCAGATGGTCCACCAATTCAACAATATTCACATGTTTATAGCAGACGAGGCAGACAAGATCCAGAGGAGGTAGCGACTCCAGTCTTTGAGCCCTCCCCATCCTCCTCTACTCAAGGGATTCCTGAAGAACCATCAAGACCTTGATGTTCACATTGTTGTTCGCAAAGGTACCTGTTCCTGTACTATTTGGCATCCTATTACAAATGTGTGTTGTTTGTCAGCAGGTTCGCTCATTTTCTCTTGGGATTGATTCTGTGGTAATTCCAAGAAATCATCTGGATGCTATGAAGGATATTGGCTGGAAACAGGCTATGCATGTTGAAATGTCTGCTCTGTTACAGAACAACACCTGGGAACTTGTTGACTTACCTCCAGATAAAAATGTTGTGGGATGCAGATGGGTATTTACAGTAAAACATAATCCAGATGGTTCTGTGGAGAGAGTGAAAGTTAGACTGGTGGCAAAAGGGGTACACTCAGACATATGGGGTTGATTTCTTTGAGACCTTTTCACCAGTGGCTCGTCTGAATTCTGTGCATATTCTTATTTCTCTGCCTACTACATTTGACTGGCCTCTATTTCAGCTCGATGTCAAGAATGTCCTTCTTCATGGTGATCTACAAGAGGAGGTGTAAATGGAGCAACCACCTGGTTTTGTTGCTCGGGCGGGTGTCAGAAGGTGTGTAGACTGAAGAAAGCCATCTATGGATTGAAACAATCTCCTAGAGCTTGGTTTGACAAGTTCAGTGATGTTGTGCTAAAGATGGGTTTTTCTCGTTCTGTTACTGATCACTCTTTATTTTATTCTACTTCTTCTGGTGGATCTATTATTATTGTTGTGTATGTTGATGATATTGTTATCATTGGTAGTGATTCTACAGGCATATCTCATGTGAAAGCGGGCTTGCAGGGGCACTTTCACACAAAGGATCTGGGAAAACTGTGATATTTTCTGAGCATGGAAGTACTTAGATCTCATGCAGGTACCAATTTGTCTCAGAGAAAATATGTGCTAGATTTACTACAGGAAACTGGTATGAGTGAGTCCAAGCCTGTGTCTACTCCTATGGACTATCATGTGAAGGAGATGACTGATGATACTAATTATCCAGATCCAGGATATTACAGGAAAATTGTGGGAAAATTGATATATTTGATAGTCACACGTCCTGACATTTCTTTTGTTGTAGGAGTGGTAAGTGAGCATATGAGCTCTCCAAAACAGTCTCATTGGACATCTGTATGTCGTATTCTGAGATATCTGAAAGGTGCACCTAGTAAGGAAATCACCTATTATAGGCTGAAGACTCATGTATCCACACTGTCTCTTACTGGTTATGCAGATGCAGATTGGGCTGGTAATATGAATGACAGGAGGTCTACGTCTGGATATTGGACATTTCTGGGAAATCGTCTTATTATCTGGAAAAGCAAAAAGCAAAATGTTGTGGCAAGATCTAGCACGGAAGCTGAGTATAGAGCAATGGCACATGCATGTTGTGAGTTGCAGTGGGTTCAATCTGTACTTTTTGAATTAAAGATTCATGTTTTGTCTCCTATAGAACTCAGATGTGACAATCAAGCGGCCATATACACTGCTAAGAATCCAGTCTTCCATGAACGTACTAAGCACATTGAAGTTGATTGCCACTTTATCAGAGACCAGATCAAGAATGGAACTGTTGTGACCATGGTACTAAATGTCCTCGACATGGGGCGAAATTTCACCGAATATGTCTATGTCGACGGTTGGCGACGTCGAATCCATGTAAACATCTTTATTCCACAATATCCTCGACATTTCGTCGAAGTTGTCGACATTTCCCCATATGTCGACGAAGTTGACCCGAGTCCATTCAAAAATTCCACGATGTCCTCGACATTTGTCGAAGTCGTCGAAGTTGGCGACATTCTTTTGGTGTTTTGTGGAGTTTGCTGTGTGAGGGCGGAAAAAGTGTTGGAGCTTGAGGTAAAATGATTTTGATGTTATTTTTTACTATTCTAAGCTAATATTAATTGAATGACCCCTCTCTGCTAAATCTACTAAGATTTACACCATTTTTTTGTAGTTTATTTATTGCCACAAACTTCATATATGCAAGAACTCTGTAGTTAGGAGATGACTGTATGTAATTGTGTATTTATCTACATATTTAAACATGTATGGATGTCTAGATGTAAACATATATTGTGTTTTTTAGCTAGATATGATGAAATATGTCAATTTTCATCACAAAATGACTGTTTTTAGCTTAATTTTTGTCAAAGTTGCATCAAAGTTTGGTTGTAAAAATCCTCGACATTTCCTCGACAATTCCACAAATTTCCATGTCCACACCTGTCGAACTCGGCTCGAAGTCGAAGTCTTGTTCCATGGTTGTGACCACATGTCAAGTCTGAAGATCAACTTGCAGATGTTCTTACGAAGTCATTGAGTCCAACAGCTTTCCAGAGTTTTTGCAACAAGCTGGGTCTACACGATGTGTACACTCCAGCTTGAGGGGGTGTGTTAATATATTTCATATTTATTCTACTTTGTTAAATCTAATTATTTCTTCCTTCAATCACGTAAATAATTTTTCCATCAGAAAAATTCAACTGCATAGAAGTTTCCATATATTTGAAATCAGCCAAAGAATAATATCAAATTAATCAAAGAAAATAAAAAATCTAACAAATCTAAAAGAAGGGTGGATCCAAATTCCAGACATCTAGGCATGGAGTCACAAAAATTTTAAGAATAGTGACAGCAGTAGTAACACAAGTGCAAAAGCATAGCAGCAGATGCAAAATTATTCTAGAATTTCTTTTGCAGTTGCATTGACTTACTGGTGAAGGAAATACTCTACTTCCAGTTGAAGGCTCAAGAAGATCTGTAAGATTAACCATGTCTTCTAAATTCAATGTTATCCCAATCTCCTCTTCAACCTGCCATAGTCAATTCCCGTTACGTGTCATTTTCACAGCATTATCCCATTCACTACCATGCAAACATGATATAAACAAAACTTGTTCTATGACATGGTAATAGAAGAGAACAAAAGCCACTCTGCTTGGACTTTTCTAGGTAATTAGAAAGGAGGAATGTTTCCATGTTGGTAGAGATGGATGCTTACCCCCTTTATAAAGGTGGCAGATTACAAGATAAGAACAAACATAAAGAAAAACAATTATAATCTTGTTATATATTAATTGCATGGATCATTGATTATGACCATTAATCATCGACTATCGCAACTCGGCAGGGAAATAATCCCATTTAGGAATAGATAACATTCAGCATAATCAAGATATGTTTTCTACAACCCTTTCATACTCAATCCATAATAGACATCAGTCGGAGGAGGTGATACTTCTTATCAAAAACAAGATAACAAGCTAATTGTGGTTATTATTAAAAGGGCATACGCCTTTCCTAGATTGGGGGGGGGGGGGGGGGACACAAGATACACCCTAATGGACTAAGAGTCCAAACACTAATGGGAAAAACCCACTAGAGCTCATTTACAAAATTAACTAAAACACATATAATAACATTGTCCCTCAAGTTGGAGCATGGGAAATAATCCCGTTACAAGAGGGAAATTACAGACTCAACTAGATACAAGCAGCACATACAAGAGCATCGCCCCTCCTCAATCTTGTAATCAGCACTAATACACTCAAAATACTCCGCCTCAAGTCGATAATCCAGAGCAAGTACAAAAGGCAGGTAATGGGCGAGCTTCTCGACTAAAAAATGAAGCAGCGTCCGGAGTAGTAGTAGATAACAAAAGATAGGGGCAAGTGTCTTCATCTCAGTCGGTAACTTCATCAAGTAGCCCGGAGAGTGTTGGTGCACAAATGTAGGTACACCAGAGAGTGTTGGCACTTGGCACACAAGAAGAACTACTTGTCAGCGTGTGAAATATAGCATGGACGAATAGTATCAAAAGTGACATAGTCGGAATGACTAACCCTTTGCGCAAATTAGTAAACGGATACAAGAGTCAATGATGCATTATAGTAGCAAAAGACAAAGCTCCATTACATATTTCTAAGACTTGCAAAATAGTCTCTCATCTATTATGTGACAACCCGGCCTCAAAATGAGAATTGCTCAAAAATCAAAACGTCTATCAAACACTAATAAACCATATTACTAAAAAGGTACAGAATTAAAATCAAACAAAAATTACAAACATTTCAAAAGAAACATTTACACAAAGGTCCAACTTCACATATATTAAATATCAGGTATCTTTACATGAATCCAGTGGCCTTAGCCACGACCTGTATACAAAAGGTGCTTTCCAGATACATACAACATTTACATTGTGTACAATGTACGATCAAAAACTCGATTCGATATTCATCATACACATATCCCCCTGCCTAGACTTGAGAGTACAGGGACAACTCTAGGACTCTACAGAAAACCACACCAACCTCTCAGCACTACTAGTCTCAAAATGTAGCCTCATCGGCACCACGGATCTGACCGCTTTGTTGATCACCTATAAAGGTGTGGAAACCCACGATGTGAAACCTCAAGTCCCGGTGATATGATATAACCTCTAACAACATCTATTGCTTACAAGCAGGTCGTGAAATTAAATCAGTTCAAACAAATAGTACAAACAGATTAGAAAACTAAGTAGTGTACATACAATGATCAAGCATAGATAAAGTTATAGGTAAAGAGAACTACACAAGAAGGGATATGAATCGCATATGATACCAGTAAGAAGACCAAAGAAATAGTCATCATCCAATGTGATTTGCCAAAAAATAACTCAAACATGTATACTACACGGCTGGATTACACATTTATTAAGCCCTCGTTAGTTTCACTCAAACTACTAGCTGACCACTGTGAAGTCGCAATCAGTCCTTTATAAGATCTAAGATGACCGGAATCCTAAAGATCTCTTCCCCTTGATCAATACGAGAAATAAACTGTAGTGGCACAGCGGCCCAACCTACTAAAAACCAAACCTGGTTTGTCTTGAGTATACAGGCCACGACACCAAAACTAGGGTTATGACTTCGAGCTCCTTTTGAATTACTCGTTTCACTATCCAACAAGTTCTAACACTGAGATAGTTCTACAGTTACAGGATACTACATGATTAAAGTTATACTTAATTAATTAAGCCAATTAAGTATTTTTTACTTCCTCAATCGAGTTACATACAGGCTCCTAAATGAATCTTGTAAAATAAATCATGGATTGAAACTTCAGAAGATATAAAATGTATGAAACAGTTCCATGTTACTCAGCATGGCATATTTATCCATTCGTGACCATAAAGATGACCAAACCTCAAACCTCAAACCAAAGCACATAACAGCCCATTTTGTCATTAGGACCAAAACAGTAATAACTATTCATAAAAACCACATTAGGATTCGAAATTAAGCAGAGTTTAACAAATCATAAACGAGATATAACCAAAAATTTGAGCTTAAATTTCATCGGATGTAAAAGATAATGCTATTTTTAGAAAAACTAGGCATTTTATGCTCAAAACCTAGCATGGATGAGCTACCTTCAATGCTAGAATCTCGTCCAATTATCAGTACAGCACCATAACAGTAAATAAAAGCCGTATTATTTTCATATGGTACTCACCATACAGCAAGATTCAACATGTGGGTCGAATTTCCTTTCATTGGGTACCAAAACACCATAAAAATGATATTTTGAAGAGACTTTGTTCTTGTATAACAAATTTCAGTTCATTGCACGTCCAAAAGAAGATTTTATTGTAGAGCAGAAAATGTACAAAAGAACTAAGAGAGACTTAAGGATTCATTTTACCATCTTACTCATGCAAGACAGTACATAAAAGACCATCTTTTAGCACATTACGGATTTTTAGAACAAGATCTACATTATGTATGTCATAAGTAGGCAAGAATTGCATCAAAAGTTATATCACTCGCCTTAGGGATGAAGAAAACGAAGCCTACTCCAAGAAGTATAAAAAAGATCAACCAAGATACGAGCTTTGTCCTCCAAAAGCTCCAAGAAAACTCATTTTTCTCCAAGAACAAGGTGAATCTTGAGTAAAGAGAGAAAGAAAAGAAGATTCCTTAGTCATATGCACAAGTTTTAAACTTGTAGCACCATGGATCTCGGCCACAGTAGAAGAGAGGATTAAGAAAAAAAAGGTTTAGAACAGGAGATCTTACATGTAGGGAGCAAGAAACACTTCTAAAAGGCTTAGATCAGTCCTAGGAAGCACGGACACTTCCCGGAGGCTGTCGTGTCCGTGTCTGACACGTTTCCAGCCCGGACACGCCTTGGACACACGTGGACACGCGGCGGACATTCCTCTAACGTGTCCAGTTTCATATTTTTTTTATTTGCAAGCTGGACACGGCGTGGACACATCTAGAATGTTTAATGGACACGGCCAGCACAACCCACATAAGATCTAACTAAAAAGAAAAGAGAAAATATCCCAACCCCGTAGAACTCCTCATCCAAACCCCAAATCCTCACCAAAACCTTCATGCCTTCCCTCGAGAGGTGACCAAGAAGCCTCACCCTCTAATTGCTGTTGTTCCCATAAAGAACGTATGAAACCGCTTCTAGCAGCAGTTGCTGCAAGTAGCAGCTAGGTGCTGAAGTCACCATAATGAGATGGAGCTGCTACTAGCACCCTTTGCATCAGTAACCACTAGGAGCTAAAGCCACCATAAGCAGCAGCCTTTTGTGAGCCATTTGCAGCAGGAGCTGCCAACACCTAGAGCAGCCACTGAAAGCAGCTTCCTTCCCTTTCTAGGAACTCCTTCCCTCTTCTTCCTCTTCATTATAATGTATCATTTTGTATGCTAAATTTATAGCATCAGCATAGTGGGTTTGCATACAAATGTGAATATAAAGTGGATATCATGGTGATCGTTGTTTCTACTTGATGTTAAGAATTATGGAGCTTGTTGTGTTTACAAATAAATTATATACATATATGTCTTTAGCTGTATATATTTATATAAATATATGTATGTATATATGTATATATATTGCTGTGTCCAACGCCGTGTCCATGTCCTACATTTCTGAAAATTGCCGTGTCCCATGTCCGTGTCCATATCCGTGCCTATGTCCGTGTCCGTGCTTCTTAGGATCAGTCCAAGGAAAGCTTGATCCAAAGCACGCATCACGAACTTGCACCTTCATTTGGTCTCTAAATGCAGCAGAGAAATCTCGCCAAAGATTGTTAGATGAGAATTGAGATGGGTATTTATAGGTAGGGTGGTAGTCAAAGAGTTTAAGGTCGTATTTTCGTCGGTCAAAGGGACCAGAAAACCCATCGGGCAACATGTCCAGAAATCCCATTGATGGATACCTTGTCGTCAGTGGGAAGGGGTTGAACATCAGAGCATATAGTGTTAGTTCATACACAGTAGATTTTCCATCAGTCCGATGGATTCAGATCTTTCATCAGACTGGTTATTCAGAATATCCATTGACCTCTATTAGTTGCACACCTGTCAGTTAGCTGATTAACAAATGAAATTGATGTTACACACTGGATCTTCGTCGATCTGATACTTTGTTAAAAGAATGTCGTCGATCTGAAAAAGAAGGCACGGTCAACAGAAGAACCATTTTGCCTGTCCTACAGTCGGCTCTCCGCTGGAATACTGAAGCCCATCAGTCACCCTTTATTCCGTCGGTCAACTTTTGAGTCAAAACCATCGGAGCTCATAATTCTCGTCGACATAGGCACTGCTAATGGTTTAGCTCATCAGCCCAGCCATTGACAAGGCAGCAGAAATCTTTGTCGGACAGCTAGAGATCTGTTACTTCATCGATCAAACTAACCAAGCCAGCGGGGCAAGGGAAATAAGTTAATGTTGCATGCCAAGGGTCCGTCGGTTTGTAATATAAGGCCAAATCTCATCGGTCTGACAAATTTGTTGGTTCATTGATTAAGCAAGGCAATGCTATAGTTACTTTTGTCGGTGTGTTTAAACCAATGACCTCCGATGAAACAACTTTCATCAGTCAAAAGGTTTATAAGCCATTGGTTGATCAAAACATAAGGTATTAGTACCAACTAGTTACCATATTTATAGGGGTTTGGTACCCCATGCATCAAAGTTCAAAAGCATTTAATTGAAATATAATTTTACAAGGTTCTTAAGAACACCATATAACAAAATATAATTTTACAAGGTTCGATCATTGCTTTCATGCCACGTTCGAAAACTAAATAATGGGGTAATCATGTATTGTTATTATTAGATGGACGGACTCATGCCCAATATATAGGAGAGGGGACAAGTACAAGACACAAGACAAATTCTAATAGAATAAGATCTTAGACACTAACATGCCCAATAGACCTAAGCTCATATACGGAATTAACTAAAACACTCATATACTCTTTAACACTCCTGGAGAGCAGTGACGAATCATTAGAGTCGCCTTACATCCCACAATGGGTCAAGTTTACGATCTCTACATTAGCCAATATGTTAATATCTTATTACTTATGTACATAAGAAGGTGTCTTAATTGACGAAGAAAGTGATGCTCTCATGCCACCACCACACAATGGTGATTAGCCATCTTTTTATAGAATCAAATCTATAATATATACTATCCAAACAGTCAAACACCATTAATATCATCGATTATTACCCTTAATGTTCATTTTTTATTTGCCCTAGCTTATGCAATGAATTAGAGCCATTATGACTATACACATCATAGGAGCGACACAAGCATATTTGGTATGAACTTATATCCATGTCTTGTAAGGTTGAAAATAACCTAGGTTATATATAGGCATTGGTCATAAATATGTAAATACTATCTTATCCTTAATAAGGCTTTGATTGCCTCATTAAATATTATAGTACCTATCCTATTATAAGAGCCCTAAATACCCATATATATTCTAATATGCCTTATAGTGACAATATCTGGAAACAACTTCTTCAAAGAAGAAAAGCTCAGATAATGCAACTGTGCCATGACTTTACTTCCTGCCTATTGCTCTGAAGCGTTACCTAAAGTGCAAGAGTAACTCTCTCTGGTACCTTGCTAAGGCCTTCAGACTCCAAACCAATCCCAATCTTCCTTCCCCAACCTAGCTCATGCAGAACACATCAATCAGAGAAGAATTAAGAGTGCAACCTAGTGCTTTGGCAATTTTACTTTTTAGAACACGAGATAACAGGAAACTCCCTATATTGTTGTTGGGAAAACCCAGGCAAGTACAAGACACTAAACAAACCATAACAGACTAAGAGTCCAAACACTAATGAGCCAAATAGACTTGAGCCCATATACATAATAGACCAGAAAAGGAAACCACTCACTCTTAACATTACTAACAGATTGCAGACTCGAAGATATGTCAAGAACATGTAAAGCATCAGATAAAACCAGATTTTTCTTGATATTGTTGTCACCTTTCCCAACAATATTAGCAATAGAACCATCTTCCGTCACAACTTTATCAAGATCGGACTTAAGCTTATACTTAGCAAACCACTTGGCGTGACATGTCATGTAGTTAGTAACAGCACTATCTGGGAGGAGAGAGTGTGATTGCTTAATGACTCAGATTGGCAATGTCTGGAGATCATGTCTGAGGACAAATCCTAGGAGTTGCTCCATCTGTCCTACAGATTTTTTTGAAGGTGAGAGTTTGCAACAAAATCCAAAATTCACACTGTCCAGGTCTCAGACAACGAGTACATTTTAGGGAACCTCGTGCAGATCCAGAAATATTTCAAAAGAGATGAGTTTCATTAAAATCACTAGAATTACTCATAATGGCTTTGTTAGCCCGCTCTGCATCAATATAGAAAAAAGGCCTCTTTGAGGCTAGGAATGGAAGTCTTATTCAGTATTTGACTACAAGCATTTTGAGAATCATCATTCAGACCAACCCAAAAGGTAAAAGTGCACATGCTCCATTGGTCCAGTACAGCTTCTAAGCAACAACACAAGTCTAGGTATCTTCATTGTATCCATAACCTCCCCCTGGTTTTGGAGGGGTTGTAGAAGTCGTTCACGTTCAATTTTCCTTGCTGAAGATTGCAAATCTCCTTGATAAGTTGATATACACAGAAGCCATTTTTCTGCCAGAACATACTTTTCAAAACATCCCACATTTCGAAACTTGTTTTCTTTCAAATCATCAGGGGTTGTATATCAAGAGCAGCAAAATTGACAATCCAATAATTAACTTGGTTGTCTTCTAAGTACCATTGATCCCCCTTGTCTTCTCGTATAGGAGCTTTCTTTTTCCAATTGAGTGATTGACATATGCAATTCTGCCTCGAGAAGCAATTGACATCTCAGCAACAGCGAGCCATATGAGACGATAGGTATGGCTTAGCTTTGTTGTGGTGAGCAGACATGTCATTGGACTTGCAGGGCTCCATGAGAAAGGAAGCCAACAAACAACCTGGAGGCTGCACTAGATCTGACACTAAAACGATCCTAACTGGAGATGGTGTAGCAGTAGTACAAATGGGGCTCCCCAAATGTACTGCAGAACTAGTCAAAATTATAGAAAAATCCCGCTAGGTGAAGAAGGGATTGGTAGGATCCAGTGCGGCCAGGTGAAGAAGAGAGTGGCAGGAAACTCTGCAGCACAAGCAGATCAGGTCTGCTCGAACAGAAGCAATTAACATTTGAGGAGGCAACAAGTTCTCATTGCCTGGTTCCAATATAGAAGTACCGGAAATCAAAATACCACTATCGCCGATTCGTCCTTGTGGCGAGTAGGGCGTAGGTGGGGCACCAGTTGGGAAGTTAGAGGGTGTTGTTGTTAGGGAAGGACCTGCCACTGCCACTGTAGTGGCACTATGAGGGAGAAGCACCTGATCTTTAGGAGTTTGATACCATATAAAAAAGGAGAAGACAAAATTTAACGTGGAAACCCCTCCAATGAGGTTACAAAACACGAGAAAGCCCTAGTCACAAACGTGTTACATTATATAGATAGGTAGAGGCTACATGGATCAGCCAGATAATAAAAGGCGGCTCAACGATGTCTAATAAGAGAAACCCCCCTCCAATATATATAGGAGAAGGGGGAAGCGTACAGACTCAGACAGAACCCTAATGGGCAGGACACACTTGGGCCCATATACAAATGACTCAAATAACTTCATTAACTAAATTAACCAGACTCTCTAACAGTACCCCTCAAGATGGAGCTTGGGAGAATACCAAGCCAGCTTGCATATAGAGAGGCAGACAGACAAAAACAGAATAAAAAGATAAACCAAGCCCATACAAAAGTTTTTCTCCCCCTCAATATTACAACACAACGCTCAAATACTCTCCCTCAAATAGATAATCAAAAGCGGGAATGCAAGCAGGTCGCATCTGGAGCGGAAGTAAACGTCAACGGGTAGGCATTAAGGTTTTCATCACAGTTGCTATCGTCGCAATCTAGAGAGTGTTCGATCACAGTTCCCAGAGAGTGTTAGGTCACAGGAACAGTGGTAGCCAACATGCAAATAAAGCATGGACAAGTAAAGAGTCAACATGTGCAAGGCACGAACAAGCCAGAGTGCTGGCACACAGTAGCAGAAAGTCAACATGTGCAAGGCACGAACAAAGTCATCATTCAAATAAAGCACGGACAAGATAAAAAAGTAGAGATGATGTAGCCGGATAGAAGACCATCAGCACAAATCAATAGGCAACAGATATGGAACTTCAAATACAAAGCTCTACAAGAAGCACAATAGAATCAATGGATATCCACTAATACGTACAACAACAGAACTAAAAATCTTCTCTCCTTCATCTTCATTTCTTCCTGTTAGAAAATAGTTTCCTTATTTATGTACTTCTTTACGATTTCCTTTTCATGTTGGGTCTATTATGTAAATGTTCTCGCCTACCTTACATAACAAAGAAGAACCCTCTCTGGTTGGGTGTCACTTTGACATAAATCCAATCACATGGTATCAGAGCATATCTGGATGTTGTAACCTTAGCCGTTGTTCTCCTACCAGCCGTTGTCCTCCCTCTCTCATCCTCCTCCCTCTCTGTTGGTACCACCCGTCATCGCCAAAGGGCACCGTCGCCGCCATTGCCAGTGTTGGTTCTCAGCGGACCAATCTTCCTCCGTCTCCTCCAGAGCACAGTAGCTGCTTGAAGGAGAGGATAAAAACCTCGTTCTATCCCATAGAGAGGAGCAACTCCCTTTTCATCTTCTTTCCTATCCACATAGGCCACGTACGTAGACGAGTGCCTAAGTATTTAGAGGTCGTTGATGCTTCAGATTTGCATCTTCAATTGACAAGTGACGTGCTAATTCCCATCACCCTCGACACGTCTTCCCAGGGTCACCTTTCTCTCCGGTGCGTCTTCCCAGAGTTCTTTATCTCCTTGACTGAATCAATTTCCGTCAAGATCTACATCATCCGCCGCCAAATATGTTAGTCAAAGAACACGGCGTGTCGCAGCTCGGATTTCATTCTGACGACGTTGTCTTTCACCCTGATCGCACGCTACACAGCGCATTCCCGAGTGACATGTTGTGTCGTCGACTACTAGAGTTTAAGCCTCCAACAAAGTGCACGGCATGTCCCATCAGTGACACGGCCTGTTGACGGCTCCTGGTGTTTACGCCTCCGACAAAGTACATGGCGTGTGTGAGGAAGAGTTACACAGATTTTTCTTCACCATCTGAAACGGCGTGTCTAGTATCCAACACGGCATGTCGAAGGTATTCAGGAAGTTTGTCTTCTAACGTCGCCAGATATCACGACGTATTGTTGCCATACACGTTGTGTCAAGTCTTCTACAAGGAGTTTTTCTTGCTTTTTTTTGTTATTCTCTTGATCCAATCTCAATAGGGGAGACGAAAAACCAGCTGCTTCCGCTACAATTGTCTACAACGATCTGTCTCCGATAACTTCTGTGAAACTTACATAATTATCTTCTCTGGATGAATTCTATTTACATTGTCCTTGAATCGCGGGAGAAGGTGGACCTTATTGAATTGGAACCTCCTGATAAAAGTAATAAAGATTATTCTTCCTGGCAGAAAAACAATGGGTCGGTGAAGTCCTGGTTATGGAATAGTATGGAGTCTCAGATTGCTTCCAGATTTATGTTCTACTCTACAGCCAAACAAATCTGGGAAGCTACTAAGCAACATTTCTCTCACGAGAAGAATGTTCTCCGTCTTTATAGTGTTTATGACCGTCTCTTTGCAGAAAGACAAACAAGTCGCTCTCTAGAGGATTATTTTTGGTACAATACAATCCAGTATTTTAAAAAGTGGCCCAGGCGACCGCTCAAGCGGCTGAGACCCTTGGCTGCTCCAAATAGGCCTTAGGCGGTTGGCCAGGCGGGTTTGCATTAAACAGCCGCTTCATGCCCGCTCAACCCGCACAAGCGCCCACCTGGACACTGATTCTGAGCGCCCAGATGAGTCCACTTAAGTGAAAAGCAGGATCTAGACCCACTTCCTAGGCCCAAGAACAAAATGTAATGATATTTTTAGTATGTAATTTTAGACTATTGATATTGTATAACATTATTTAACATGTTAATATGATACTATTGTATTGAGTAACTAAGTATGTATCTAAATACTGTACAATAGTTAATTAGTGTAATAATATTACACTGATTCTATTGTTGTATACAATAGTGACGACTATGTACCTATTAAGTTTATTCTAGCAAGTAATACCATGTATATGTAACTAAAACTATGTGATCGTCACAAATCAGTAATATTGTACTGTTGTATAGTACTAATTACTAACTATAGAACATTAAGCTAAGAAACAACCAGTGTGTAAATGTAATACGCAGATTTCAGTGTAGTACTAATATATAACACTAACTACTAAGTGCATTGTATCATGGCTTGATACTAGTATAAATATGTGATAAATTTCTCTATATACGGTACTAACTAATAAGTAGATTACATTATTACATGATAATATGATACTAGTATACCGTTATATATAAGAAATGCATCTTAATGCTTCATCTATGGGGTAAGCAACTATTAAGTAGCAATATTGTTGTGTAGGGTGAATTTTACACTGCCACAAGGGTTTAATTATGTAAACAAGTTTATTAAAAATTATTATATATATACAAAAATGTGTGTATTTTTTTATACAATCATATAGAAAATTAAGCATCCGCTTTTTCAAAAAACGGCCGCTTGAGCGCCCGCCTGGCGCTTAAGCGGCCACAAGATGGTGTATGCATGCTTCCCGCTTTCTAAAACATAGATACTAGTCAGGAACTTAGCTTCTACCAACCGTTGAAGGTTGATGATCAGATGAAAGATCGAGATGATCTAGTAACGGCAAGGTGTTTATCCGGTTTAAATCCTATTTATGCTTCAACCAGGAGTGTTATTCTTGCCACAAACAAACAACCAACCCTTGAAGAAGCTCTTGTGAGGATTCAACAGCCGTCTTTTGAGTCTAGTTCTGCTACTCTAGGAGAACGACATTCTGAAAATCATGCCTCAGTTGTTGCTCCCAAAGGAATTGGACGAGGTGTTGGTTGGGGAGGAGGCAATCGTTCTAGAGACAATTGTACATTCTGTGGGAAACTGGGATATACAAAAGAATAATGTTACTCTAAGCATGGTCGACCCCTTGTTGGTGCTACACATTATACGGCCGCTTCGTCGAGAGCATCTGCATCTGGAGCCTCTAAACAAGTGCAATTAGATTTTACAATTTCCAAGGAGCAATGTTTCAGAAAGCGGGAAGCGGGAAGCGGGAGGCGTGCGGACAACACCTTGTGGCCGCTTGAGCACCAGGCGGGCGCTCAGGCGGGCACTTTCTGAAAAAGCGGGTACTTACTTATAAAATTTAATAGAAAAATATACATATTTGTATATAAGTAATATATTAATAAAGAAATTTTCTACTTAAGATAGTTTGAGACATAGTTGTAATACCCAAATAGTATATTGTTACTGAGACAAAACAGATTTGGGAAGCGTAGGGTTACACAATGTGTACCCTCATATATATATATATTAGTGGAACAATTACATGTAGGTCCAAATAGAAAGGTAAATTAACATAACAGTAAATAAAGACATATATTAACACTCCCCCTCAAGTTGGAGCATAGATATCAATCATGCCCAACTTGTCCACAAGCGAGTTGAAATGTTTCTTGGCCAGCAACTTGGTAAACATATCAGCAACCTGATCTTCTGAGCGAGTGAAAGGAGTGCAGATCTTGCCAGATAAGATAGTCTCTCGAATGAAATGACAATCGACTTCAATATGCTTTGTGCGCTCATGATATACAGGATTATTAGCAATGAAGATAGCAGCTTTATTGTCACAGTGCATAGGGATAGCAGCAGAAGATTCAACCCCGAAGTCTTTCAGAAGAGATTGTACCCATAGGAGCTCACAAGCAGTGTGGGCCATCGCCCTGTATTCAGCTTCAGCACTAGATCTGGCAACAACATTTTGTTTTTTACTTCTCCAAGTGACCAGATTACCTCCAACATAAGTACAGTAGCCTGAAGTAGATTTTCTATCAATCTTACTTCCAGCATAATCAGAATCAGAGTAGCCTTCCAGAGAACAGTGTCCATGCTTTCTATAGTAGAGGCCTTTGCCAGGTGATTTCTTAAGATATCTCAGAATATTACAGAGACCATCCCAGTGACACTGTCTAGGCTTATCCAGGTACCTACTAAGAAGACCAACTGCAGTAGAAATATCGGCTCTAGTAACAGTCAGATAGATCATCTTACCAATCAGTCTCCTATATTTTTTACTGTTTGGAAACATAGGAGAAGAATCATCATCCCAATTAATATTGGGATCCAGAGGAGTATCAGTATGACGTGTACCAAGCATCCCAGTCTCCTATAACAGATCTAGAACATACTTCCTCTGAGATAAAACAAGAGCATTAGAAGTCCTAGATACCTCAATGCCCAGAAAATATTGTAGCCTCCCCAGATCTTTAGTAGCAAAATGTTTGCACAAGTGTGCTTTAGTGGCCTGAATCTCAAAATGATCGCTGCCAGATAGAACAATATCATCAACATAAACAATCAGAATGACAATACCAGAAGGAGTGTTTTTTGTAAAGACAGAATGATCAACCTGTGACCTCAAAAAACCAAAAGCAGTCAGGATTTTACTCAGTTTATCAAACCATGCCCGAGGACTCTGCTTTAGTCCATAAATAGATTTTTTTAACCTGCAAACTTTATGTGACTCCCCTTGAGCAACAAACCCAAGAGGTTGCTCCATATAAACCTCTTCTTGAAGATCCCCATACAGGAAGGCATTTTTAACATCCAGTTGAATAAGAGGCCAATTAAGGTTAATAGCAACAGAAAGAAGAATTCTGACAGAGTTAAGTCTGACAACAGGCGAAAACGTCTCAAAATAGTCAATTCCATAAGTTTGAGTATACCCTTTAGCAACCAGTCGTGCCTTTAGACGTTCCACCGTTCCATCAGGTTGATACTTTACAGCATAGACCCATCTGCAGCCAACAGGTTTGCACTCAGGAGGTGAATCCACCAGCTCCTAAGTTTCTCTGTCAGTAAGAGCAGCCATCTCTTCTTTCATGGAAGTCACCCAGGCTGAGCTTTGTAAGGCATGATGGACAGTGTTAGGAACAGCAATAGAAGATAGAGCAGCCACAAAGTTACTAGCATGAATACTCAGATGTGAAGTAGAAAACATGATTAGCAATATTATGAGAAGTACAGGAACGAGTGCCTTTTCTGAGAACAATAGGCAGATCTAAGTCAGAGTGTACCTCAGCAGGAGTGGGACCTTCTTGAGGAGAAGATTGGTGTTGCATGGGGGGGGGGGGTCTTGAGTACTTTGGGACCTGTTCCTACGTTTATACACAATAAGTGGAGTAGTTTCAGCAGGTGAAGTGTCAGAGGTGCAATCACTCGTAACAGGCAATGGTGCTGTGATTATATCAAAATCCAGTGTATCTCCTTTAGCAGAGTAAAAAGGTGTATCCTCAAAAAAGACTACATCACTACTTGTGAACCATTTTTTCCCAGTAGGACTATAGCACTGGTACCCTTTTTGAGTACGAGAATAACCTAGAAAAATACATTTTTCTGCTCTAGGAGATAATTTATCATAGTTTGGTCCAAGTAACCGCACAAAACAAGTGGAGCCAAATATCCGTGGAGGTGCAGAAAACAGAGTTACATCAGGCTGGAGAACCTGAACTGGAATCTTATTGCCAATAACAGACGACGGCATTCTATTAATCAGAAAACAGGCAGTCAGGATAGCTTCTGGCCAAAAATTTCTAGGCACATTAGAATGCAACATTATGGTTCTAGCAACCTCAAGTAAATGCCTATTTTTCCTTTCTCCAACTCCATTTTGTTGAGGTGTATAAGCACAAGATGTCTGATGAATAGTTCCCACAGATCGACAAAACAATTCAACATCTTTCTAAACAAACTCCAAAGCATTATCGGTTCTCAGAATTTTAATAGGCACAGAATATTGTGTTTTTTATTTCAGCAAAAAAGAATTTTATTGTAGATAGCACTTGAGACCGATTTTTCAACATAAACAACCAGGTTGCACGAGAGAAATCATCAATAAACAGAATAAAGTATTTATTGGCAGACAAATTTGGCACATGACACGGACCCCATACATCTGAATGAACAAGATCAAAAATGTTTTTACTACTAATATGGGACCTTTTAGGAAATACAGTTCGAGACTGTTTCCCTAACTGACACGACTCGCACTGAAAACTATGTTCCAACACCAGAGATAACATGCTTTAATTTTTCAGAAGATGGATGTCCCAGCCTGTAGTGTCATTGTAAAGCTGAAACTGATGAAGGTAGAGTGGAAGATAGCGCCAAGTTGTCAGTTTTTTCAATTCATCCAGATAGTATAGGCCATTAGGTCCTTCATGCCCCCCACCAATCTTCATCCTCGTGCGAAGGTCCTGAAAAGTACAAGTACCAGGAATGAATGTGAGACTGCAGTTCAGGCTACGCACAATTTTGCTAACAGATAATAAGTTCAGCGGAAATCGAGGCACATATAGAGCAGATTTTAACAAAAATTGAGAAATTATGTCTCCAATCCCAGCTACAGCCGTCTTGGAGCATAACAGAAGAATTAGAAACCGGTTTAGATAAGGTTTTAAACAAGGACCGATTTCCAGATATATGAGACGATGCACCCGAATCAATCACCCATTTTTTATTACCAGTATTAGGCGAGGGGGCACTGATGAAAGCAGAATCACAACCAGAATATGTAGCAGCATGAGCTCCAGAAGCAGCTCCAGAGGATGACCCAGTACACTCGAGCAGTAGACGCTCCACCTCAGCACGGATGAAGTCAACAGTAGTAGAACTGGATGCATCAGTAGCAGTAGGTTGTCACACTACATCAGTGGTAGCATGGATATCAGAAGCTACATTAGCCCAGGCGGGTTTTTCATATTTCTCCTAGCATTTTCTTCAACATGATTAGACCGGCCACAGAAGCTGCATAACAGTTGACCAGTCTAAGGGCGTGCAGCATTAGGAGGACCAGAAGGTGCTCCACGTCCAGAAGAACTCCTCCCCCTCCCAGCACCAAGAGGACGAGTTTCGTGAGAACGACCACGTCCACGGCCACGACCACGGCCAGACATAGCAGCAAGAGCAGTGGTATCGCCAGTATCAGAAGGTGACTCAGATGAGGATGACGGCAAGCATTGTAGACGCAGAAAAGCACTATGTAGAGTAGGTAGTGGATCACTGGCCAGAATCTGATCCACAACCCCAGCATATGAGTCAGGTAAGCCACACAAGAACTGGACTACTTGCAACTCCTGGCGTTGACGTTGCATGGTAGCCGAGTCAGTAGACAAGGGATGGTAGGCCTCCAATTCCCCCTAAAGTCCCTTGAAGGCAGAAAAATAGTCAGTAAGATCATATCTCGAGAAGTGTAGACGACTCAGTTGCTTGTTGATATCAAAGACGTTCTTCAGATTCTGGCTGTAAGAGTATGTACTAGCAAGCTGATCCCACATCTGCTTGGCTGTCTGTAGGTATAATAAGGTGACACTAATTTTTGTCTCACTGCTATTCAGAATCCAAATCATAACAGTAGAATCATCTTTAACCCAGTCATCATATGCTTTGACATCCTTGGAGTCGGCGGTGGCAGCAGGCACAGGAGGTGGATCGCGCGTCAAATGTGACAGTTTCCCTTCAGATTTAACATAGATATGCATGGAACAAACCCAGTGCTGGTAGTTTCTCCCATCCAGTTCAACAATAGTAACCTAGTGACGCAGATCCTCTTGTGAAGATGCCATGACAGGCAGAGCACCAATCACCGACAGTGAGAAGAACAAGCAGGCACAGGCAGAACACGACCGCCTAGTTCCTCAGCTAGGCGACAGTAGGCACAGTTGAACGACTGGACGGACCAGTTACATACGGGCTACGTCGAGGCGCAGTAGAAAACCTGGTGGCTCATAGGCCTACACGGGCAGGCAGAAAGCAGATCTGAATACGAAACCTCAGACCAGTGTCCGGGAACCGGCGGATCGAAGTGCAACTACGAGCAGATCACGCCACGGAAGGAGATGGTGGTGAGCAGAACCGGCAGCGGCGCCCGGACAAGGGCTGGCCCGGCGGCCGGTAGCGCCCGGCGCGGCGGCGCTGCTGCGGCGACGGCGTTGGGGCTGGCCGGCGGGGCGGGGCAGCAACGGGGGGAGAGAGAGAGAAAGGGAGGGAGGGAGGAAGAGAAAGGAGAGACGGCTCTCCGGATCTAAACCTGCTCTGGTACCATAAGACAAAACAAATTTGGGAAGCGTAGGGTTACACAATGTGTGTACCCTCATATATATATTAGTGGAACAATTACATGTAGGTCCAAATAGAAAGGTAAATTAACATAACAGTAAATAAAGACATATATTAACAGTTACTGTAGTAAATATATGTATAACTTTATGTACAAAATTGCAGTAAGCAATAAATATATAATGTATTAATATACACTATGCAGTAAACAATAGAATATATAGGACATTTTATATAATTTATTATTATCCAGTAAACGATAGAATATATATCGTACTATAGAATGGATTAATGTTAGAAAGGTACATAAATACAGTATGCAGTAGATAACTAGATATGTAATGTATGTATTAATGTACTATAGAATGTGTCATACAATAATGTTTTGTTTTATATTATACAATGTACAACAGCAATGTATTATACTACTAGAGATGTATAGTATTGTATATTCTATTACATGCATATATAGTAAGCCATGCACATAGAAAGTTGACATATAGTAGCAGAAACAATATTTGACTACAAAAAATGACAAAAGAAAGCAAAAGTACAAAAAACCAACGCCCAAAAATTAGGCGGCCAAAAGCAGGCGCCCAAAGCAGGGACCAATGAAAGAGATCGACGATACCATCGGTATACCGACCGGTATGTACTGATATCGACGACGTCGGTCATCGGTTCACACAAACCTGTCGTTGGGATTGCAAATATCGGTAAACCGATGGTATACCACCAAATACCGCCAATTACCGACAAATATCGACAAAATTTACTGGTATACCGACAAAAATACCGATTTTTTGCGTGCTTGAGTTTGATTCTGTTGTTTGAGAGGAGGAAATGGCAAAGCAAAGGGATCTCAACAACTAAGGCTCAGATAAGTCTAATCTAAGGTATGCCTTTATGTTTTCTACCATTTCTCTCATTTACACTTCATCGATCTCAATTAAAATCTAAATTCATCCCAAAATGCCTTAAATTGGCAAAGATCCCACCATCTGTTTTTTTATGTCTTCCTAATTGTATGTGTTCTTAGATCTACAACACTTTCTCATAATCTACAATATAATCATAGTAATATACCTAAATAATCCACGGAATATAAAAATAATTTGCTATCATTTTTAGTAGTAAGCTAATTTGTATACATATGTTCTTCTTACTAATATTTTTATCATAGAAAGGAAGAAAATGTACTACTTCGCAACACAACAAACAAATATTATAAAAAAGTATAGATTTTGTAATTTTCTAGTCATATACTTGTTTATATATGGCACTTGCTAAATATATCCCACAACATGGACATGGTTGACATGGTAACTACACTTTTATATTATCGCATCCCCACAACATGCATATAGTGGGAATGGTAATAATGGCTTTTATACTTATCCCTCTTTTGTGCATAATCTATGAAGAAATTCACTACCGCATATCAAGATACCGTGCAACAAACAACGGCGGAGATAAGGCGTCACAATAGTGATGGTGCCTAACTTCCTTGATAGTCATGAAGTTAATTGTCAAAGTTACACATTGAAGAAGAGCAATAGAAAGCCCTGGTGTATATTTTCTTTCAGAATCTGATATGATGCATATGAGACATAGTACTGTAAAATTCTAAAACATATCGTGTTTAATTACATAATACGAACGAGTATTATACACGTATATAGTATTGTACATGACGTGTATGAGCAACACGTAACTTCATACCACCAACCTTACATAATGTACATGTCACGGGAGCAATATGTCAACCATATCAACTCAATATTGTATGGAGAATCAGTGTGTAACTCGACATACAATTGATATGAGTTAGTAAGTTACTATGCTATTCATGTGTTGTAAATTGGATATTATTGCATAAGTGTGTGTATTTATGTTTATGGATTGTGCTAGTAAATTTCCAAATCTTAATTCCAATATTTTGTCATCGAAATCCTTCATCGAAATCTGCAAAACACAGGACAGGTTCCCTACCTCCCACATGATGAACCCCCCCACATACCCCTTATAGAATTTTATTGCATAAAATGATGCATTTAGGTGTAGAGATTACACCAGTAAAATTTCATGATTTAATTCGTTCATTTTGGCGTCGATATGGCCAGGATTGCATCTGTCGATATTTCCATCGATATACCGGTAAATATCTATATCCAAGTTGTCGAAACGGCATCGGTATCGGTCATTTAATTCCTTGGCAGGGACCCAGGCGGGCACATAGGCGGGTTGAGTGGGTGTGAGGCGGGCGCTTAATGGGTCGTCGCCTGATTGGCCGCTCAAAACCCTAACCAGACGGTTGGGGCTCTTAGCCGCTCAGGCGGCCGCCTGGATGCTTTTTAAAACACTGTCAAGGAGTATGACCGTCTTCTTCAGGCTACCCAACAAGCTTCCCTTGGCTCCTCTGTCAATCTGGTTTCAGACACAAGTAACTAGGGGATTTCTCTTGTTGCCTCTCATCCATCTTCTACATGGGTGGTGGGTTTCGGGGCCTCTCAACATATGATGGATATACGATCTATGCTTTCTCTCTTCGAACTCGTATATCCCACATTTTTCTGTGACACTTGCCGATGGTTCTATCCGGCGAGTCTAGGCATGTGGCACTGTACAAGCATCATCCGATTTGACCTTACAGTCTGTAAATTATGTACCAAACTTTCCGTCTAACTTAAAGTTTGTTGCTAAGCTAGTTGATTCTTTGATATGCTTGGTAATTTTTGGAGACTCTTTCTCTGTGTTACAAGATCCCATGAGTTGGAAGACGATTGGTGGGGGATCTAGGAAAGGTGATCTCTAATTCTTTGAAGGGGGTCGCCCAGCTTGCCATATTTCTTCTACAACATCTATCGTTTTCAACTGCTCTCACCTTGCAATGGTATTCTCGCTATGGGCATCCGTCCTTATGGAGTCTTTAAAAGCTTGTTCTAGAATTAGCATCCATAAAGTCGTTAGAGTGTGAGTCATGTCAACAGGGCAAGCATCATCGCATTTCTTTTCCTAGTCACACTGTGAAATGCTCTTAGCATCCTTTTGACCTTAGTCACAGTGATGTTTGGGGTCATGTTAAAGAGTCAAGTTATAATGGCTTTAGATATTTTGTCTTTCGTCGATGATTTCTCCTGTGTGACTTGGGTATACTTACTTAAGTCTCAAGATGAAGTTTTGTCTGTCATTCAAACAACTCATCAGTTAATAAAAATTTAGTTTAATGCGCAAATAAAGATTCTTCGCATTGATAATGCCATCAAGTATATTCAAAAAGTTGTCTCCATTTTTTGTAACTCTGTTGGCATGATTCACCAAACTACTTGTCCTCATACACCTCAACAAAATGGGGTGGTCGAGCACAAAAATCGCCATATATTTGATGTAGCACGTATTTTACTTTTTCATATGTCTGTGCCAAAGAATTATTGGCTTAATGCTCTTCTCACTGATTTTTTTGATTAATCGCCAGTTATCTTTTGTCTTCTTCCCCTTATCCATTTTACGACCTGATCAGCGACCTTTTCTTGTTCCTCTTCATGTGTTTGGTTGAACTGTGTTTGTTCATGTGTTTGACCCACATGCTGACAAGCTATCTCCTCACGTAGTTCGCACCATCTTTTTGGGATATTCTCCTACACAGAAGGGATACATATGTTATTGCCCTCGTCTTCGTTGTCTTTTTGTGTCGGCTGACGTTACTTTTCATGAGTCTACTCCATTCTTTAGTGACTTTGTTCAGTGTGAGGGGGAGCACAATCCTGAGAGTGGCTATATTTTTTAGCGTGAGAGAGTGCCACCATTTCCTGTGTCGTGTGAGTGTTCTAGATACAACCCACACTTTACCACCACCACCTACACCTCCACCGAGTCAACCTTTTCGAGCAAGGCATCACAAGAGGATGTAGTGTCACTAGTCCAGCAGATTGCCTCCTCGTTATTAGAAACTCCTATGGTAATTGTTCCTACTAAGAGTTCTCTTAATGCTTCCGTTTCAAACTTCTTACATCTTTCAGTTGCAGCTCGTAAAGGTGTTCGATCTTGCACTATATGTCATCCATTGTCGAATATTTGTTGCTTATCTCATATGTCCGCAGCAGCCCGCATGTTTGCTCTTCAGTTTGAATCTACGGTTGTTCCTCGTACCTATACAGAAGCAACCCGCCATGATGTATGGATCCAAGCTATGGACAATGAGATGGCAGCTCTTCATGAGAACTCCACTTGGGACTTGGTGGATCTTCCTCCTGGCAAGTCTGTTGTAGGCTACCGTTGGGTTTATACTGTGAAACGAAAACCAAATGGTTTTATTGATCGCTTGAAGGCTCGTTTGGTGGCAAAAGGGTACACTCAGACACATGGCGTAGACTTCTTTGAGACTTTCTCCCCAGTTGCTCGGCTCAATTTTGTGCTGGTCATTATCTCTGTTGCTACTCATTTTGATTGGCCTCTTCTTCAGCTGGACGTTAATAATGCATTTCTTCATGGTGATCTGCTTGAGGAAGTATACATCGAGCAACCTCTTGGGCATGTTGCTCAGGGGGGGTGTCAGAAGGTATGCAAGTTGAAGAAATCCTTGTATGGTCTGAAGCAATCACCACAGGCATGATTTGATAAATTTAATGTTGCACTTTATACAGTTTGGGTTCACCCGGTCCTCTACTTATCATTCTTTATTTGTGTATGTGTCTTCAAGTGGCACAATTGTTCTAGTTGTTTATGTAGATGATATTGCCATCACATGTGATGACTCTACTGGCATTTTATAGCTAAAGAAATGGATGCAAACACAATTTCAGACAAAAGATCTGGGTAATCTCCGCTATTTCCTTGGAATAGAAGTTCTGCATTCCAAGAAGGGCACAAACCTCTCTCAGCGGAAATATGACTTGATTTTCTTGCAGAAACAGGAATGACACAGTGCAAACCTGTCTCCACGCCTATGGATTATCATACCAAGATGTCTATCTCTGATGACAATGATTTTTCCAATCCAACAAAGTATAGAAGGATTGTAGGAAAACTGATTTACTTGACAGTTACTCGTCCTGATATCTCTTATGATGTAGGAGTTGTTAGCCAGTTCATGAGTGCACCCAAGTTTTCACACCGGATGGCAGAAACCCGGATTCTGTGTTATGTTAAAGGATCGCCAGGGAAGGGCCTTACTGTTAGAGAGTCTATTTACTTAAGTTGTGTCTATTTACTTAAGTTGTGCATATTTACTAAAGTTGTTTTTAGTCTATTTGAATATGGCCCAAGTGTGTCTTAGTCCATTAGGGTTTGTCTTGTGTTTGTATGCTTTCCCCTGATCCTATATATAGGAAAGGGGGGCTGCCTCCTATCAATAAGAAAAACCTCTACACACTAGGGATTTCTCTACTTGTATTGTTTTTTCACATGGTATCAAAGCATCGATTCTAACCTAGGGAGAAAAGGGAGGGAGCATCCGCCCGTGGGAGGCCAGCGTCTCTTCTTGGCCGCCCGCCAGGCATCATCCCGACCTCCATGGTCGTCTCCTATCTTCTTCTTAAATAAAAATCAATCTTTTTACTACTCGACGCTCTCTATCCCAGCCATCATTACCTTTTTCAATTGTAGTTCTCAATTAGATTCGGGCCTCTACCTTAATTCTAAATAAAAATCCACTCCCCCTAGTTCCTTTGTTTCCAGTAAAACTAGTCGTGACTTTCCTTTCAACACCTTTCTTTTTTTTTATTTTCCCTTTCTCATTGTTCACCCAACTCGTTCTTACGGAAAAAGCATATGTTGTTTCTTTCGCGATTTATAACTAGTAGAACAGTGACGTTGACTGGTACGATGAATCCCCTTAATTCGTGCTACCACCACCTTTCCTTCCACGTGTTGATTCAACAACGGCTAACTCAAGTAACAAGCCTCACACCGCTCCAGTGAAATTCTTCACATCCCCGTCAAAGGCCCTGAAGATTGGATTCTATACTCAATGATACAACTGTGTTTGTACATATCTCTAACATTCACGCAGCTCCTAACAAGCATGTGTTCTACAGACAGTTCTTGGGATGTTTACCATGTGCTTTCTCGGTTGCATTATCTACAACCAGGACTACAACCACGCGGAGTCAACAGCAATCACGGAGAATAATACGGCCTCTCCACTGCATTGCATGCATCTATTGGTATTGGGAAAAAGAAACATCACAATCATTAATTAGAAATTGGCTATCGTCTGTTAGTCAAAGAAAATGTGGCGTTAATTAAAAGAAAGTTGGTCATCTTTCTTCAAGTGACCATCAACACAAATTACCAATTAAAGGCATCATCCAATTCAGCATATATGGCCTTTGACTGATCAAAGACTTTGACCGGCACAAACTTGATTATGACAAAGAATAATAAAATACCTCGTGCTAATTTATAAGCAACCTTTGACAGGTCTTATTATTTTTGACATATTTTAAAGAAATTTTCACATCGCAATTAGTTTGCAAAAAGATTCATTCATTTTTCTATCTACATCTATGTAATCGAGTCATGTTGCACCTTGACTCGAGTTGTCGGCTATCTCCTACACATTTGCTTACATAAATCCTACTTCTACCATTGTTTTTTACTCTCCACCCCAACCACTCTCTTGATTCTTTTTGTAGTTGACGTGAGGGGAGAATAGAGGACGATGAATAGAGGAAAGAGATGAGATGGAGGAGAGATGAAGAAGGAAAAAGAAGAATTTAGTTATGCTGCTATATGGATCTTCATGCCACCTTTTATTGTTATTCTATGGATCTTCATGCTACATATACTATATGGATCCTTCTGCTACTATGTGGTGTTCCTTTTGCTTCTATGTGGATCCTTCTATTGTTATGTAGACTATTCATGCTTGTTTATGCTATGTGGAGATTTTTGCTGCTATTATTGCTTATTCATCATCTACCTCGATTGTTGCTATGAAGTTACATATTGGGACATCATTCTCGCTGCCTGTGCTATGATTAGTATATTTTATTTGCTGCTTTATGCTTTCGCACTATCTACTATCTGTGCTCTGTTAGCACGTTGACTTTCTAATGTAAATCAGCACTCTCTGGACTTTGTGAACTAGCACTCTCTGGACTTCGACGTCTGCTGCTGTGATGGATACTTTATGAAGAGGGAAGATGTTGAAGACTTTTGTTGTTGACTTTACATGGAGCTTCGTCTACATTGCATATTGGAGTTATATATTTGTTTGCTACTTTGCACACTGGTCTCCTATCCACCTACGTCGTCGATTTTTGCTTCTGTGTGCCAGCACTCTCTGGCTTGTCCGTGCTTTGCGCACGTCGACTCTCTACTTGTCCATGCTTTGTGTGCATGTTCACTTTCTGCTACTTTGATCCAGCACTCTCATGTTCGTTTGTGCTTTGTTTGCGCGTTGACTATTGGTACTTCTTGTGACCTAGCACTCTCTAGGACTTGTGATCCAACACTCTCTGGTTACTAGGACAACGACTGCGATGAAGATCTTAGTGCCTATTTGCTATTCTTTGTTTTGCTCCAAATGTTATTATGGTGATCAAGAAGCCTCTATGCCTGCTTAGATATTTTTTTGCTTTGGAGTATCTACTTGAGGGGAAGTCTTTGAGTATTTGAGTGCTTGAGTGATTTATTTGACATTGAGGGGGAGAAATTCTTGTATGGGCTTGGTTATCTTTTTTTTATGTTTAGTTTGCCTGTCTGCAAGCTGACTTGGGATTCTCCCAAGTTGCAGCTTGAGGGGGAATGTTAGAGAGTCTATTTACTTTTGTTTTTAGTCTATTTATGGGCCCAAGTGTGTCTTGGCCCATTAGGGTTTGTCTTGTGTTTGTATGCTTCCCCCTTATCCTATATATAGGAAAGAGGGGTTGCCTCCTATCAATAAGAAAAACCTCTACACGTTGGGGATTTTTCCACTCATATCGTTTTTCACACTCACTTTACAGGGAAAAATCTCGCACATACATCCTTAAACCTGACTGGATTTATTGATGCTGATTGAGCAGTTGATGCTGGAGATAGACGCTCTACTTTTGGCTATTGTGTGTTTCTTGGGTCACACTTGGTGACTTGGAGGAGCAAGAAACAAAATGTGGTAGCACAGTCCAACACGGAGGTCGAATATCGAGCTCTGGCACATGCCTGTTGCGAGCTATAGTGGGTTATGTCTATATTGTCTGAAATGGGAGTGTCTGTTGAGACACCAATCTCTCTCATCTGTGATAACCAGGCAGCCATCCATATTGCTAGCAATTCAGTGTTCCACAAGCGGACCAAGCACACTGAAGTGAATTGTCACTTTGTTCATGATTTAGTGCTCTTCAAGAAAATTCAAACTACTCATGTTCAGACTGGGCAACAAGTGGTAGATATCTTCACCAAGCCACTTCCGTCTTCTTCAAATATATGAATTCCAAGTTGGACATGCATGAAGAGTTTGCTCCTTGAGGGGTGTTAGAAAATAGTTTCCTTATTTATATACTTCTTTACTATTTCCTTTTCATGTTAGGTCTATTATGTAAATGTTCTCACCTTATATAATAAAGGAGAAACCGCTCTGGCTGGGTATCGCTTTGACCTAAATCCACTAACACTTCCCTCTACTCATCTTCCTTTATTCTCACCCCCACACCAACACGGAAAGAACCAAGAGTGGTTGGGGCAAAAAGTCAGAAACAATGGCAGAGGAATTGGATATGTAGGCATATATGTGGAGGAGGTAACCACTAACTAGAGTCAATGTGCAACATGACCAGATTACACAAATCCAAGTAGAAAAATAATGGATCTTGTGCGACTGGAAAAGGGAGATTTTTTCGGCCCTCAGGTTGAATAATCTAAGGGGTGTGGGAGTGAAGCCCCTGTGGTATGGTTTTAGATCAAATATCTGATCCGATTAAGGATCCAAATAGCAAAAACATAATCTGTATATGGGAGTAGCATAGAAAAAAATGAGGGAGATAGGAATTTGTGTATCTAGGGTTGTTGGTTGGTTTATTGTGGAACTTAAGGGTGGAGCAGCAGTAGATTGTTGAGTTAGAAAGTGGGAAGACAGTGTTCAAGGGGGAGACAGTAGGGTTGCAACTCGAGGCAATGAAGGCAACTTGGTTGTAACTCGAGGCAAAGAAGTCAATTTGGTTGTCAAAGATCGTCATAGACCATGCATCTTCTCCCTAGGACCAACTATAAATCCAAATTCAATCAGGGTTAGAACTAGAGACGCTAAATGTCATCGTACCATGTATGTTAGACGACCACGACAGACACATGCCCTAGTAGATTGAGCAAGGGTCTTCGTGCGACATGTTAACCTTGTCATTGGTGAAGGGAGTAAGAATAAAAATTGAATCGAATGTGGTCACAATCATCCACCCGTCCTTCACATGTTCAATACTGATTGTGCTTGACAGGACCAGGACATCAATGGCGAACGTGAACCCTGTTGTCCAAGGGTCGTATAGGTAGCACAGTGCTAATTATAGGTTGGGGAACATGTAGTAGGAGCGGCAGCAAACCTGCAAGTTGGGCATATAGTGGAAAGCAGGAGGCACTTCAACAGGCCTAGCATACAAGCCAGATATGTTCGTCCATCGCCATTCAATAACTCTTGAGGAAGGATGTGGTTTGACTACGGGCTTCAGTCCCTTTTTGTGATGCAGATTGCTTTGTCTTTGTTATCTTCTTTCTTCTTCGCAAGAGAGGAAGATGTGCCTGATGACCGCACATCACAAAGATGCATCAGATAGCGTTCGTCTTTGCCTTGAGTTGCCAGGATCAAGTTGACGAATGAGGTAACATGAGTTGTCGATAGTGATGTGCAGTTCACATTTTACGTCGTGGACGTAGTAGAGATGTTGGTGGGAGAAAATCAAACCGTTCAGGGACTGAAGACGGCAGTTGTTCTGTTTTACAAAGGGGAGTCAGAAGGGAGAAAATAAGGTCAAGAGGTGGCCACAGAGGCTGGAAAGATGCCCGACGGGCAGCCAAGCCAAGAACGGCGATTGTCGCCTATAGGTGGAAGAACTTTTTTTCTCTCTAGAGCTAGGGTTGGATCACCACTTTGATACCATGTCAGATAATAAAAGACAACTAAACGGTGTTTAAGAATAGAAACCCCAAGAGAAGGGGGGGAAGTGTACAGACTCAGACAGAATCCTAATGGGCCAAGATACACTTGGGCCCATATACAAATAGACTCAAATAACTTAATTAACTAAATTAACCAGACTCTCTAACAGGATCCAAACCCAAGATCCATATTAAAACAAAAACATAAAATCATAAGATTTAACAAACATGGGTAAGTGAAACATATCCATTGTCATCTCTATCATCCACCCTTTCTCGAACTCTCA
Organism: Alisma plantago-aquatica; assembly: GCA_963693085.1. NCBI lineage: Eukaryota > Viridiplantae > Streptophyta > Magnoliopsida > Alismatales > Alismataceae > Alisma > Alisma plantago-aquatica. The sequence continues at coordinate 1,244,101,186 of OY856409.1, forward strand.
AATGAGCTTCACGTGTCCATCATCCCTAGTTGAGGAAGCTCTCCTCGACATCCACATGGTATTCTCTAATTCCATTGCCACTTGCACCCCCATTCCCCTTTCCCCTCATCAGCCTCCTCATCCATTGTTATAGTTGTTGTTCTTGGTGTCTCCTCCATTTCTTCCTCCCTTGTGCCTCCCTTCTATTGACGCAAGTCCTCTACTTGTTTTTGCCCTCACCGGAGATATTTTGCACCTCGGATGATATCATGCCTATGCTAAGAGATAGGCATCCCAAGTTGAAGAATCCACCCATCCTCCACTCTTAGTTGCTCATCCCAGAAATCACCTCTTGCTCTGCACCTATCGAAGTTGTTTAACACCAGAGGAACTGATGTCACGATTTGGTATGGTTTGTCTAACAAGGAGGTTGGTGAGTAGTTGGATCAGTTTCGATACCCACCCCACCAAAACAGCAAACAAAGCTTTATTACATGAAAACCTTAATTTATTACTCAATTAATCAGGACGAACGAAAGCGGTTGGATTCAAGTGGTGGACACATGATTTAAATTATGTTTCCATGCCTATCCATGTACCTTGATAATTGATATAACCAATGAAGAAAATGTTTGATTTTGACACCATTTCTAATGGTTCATAAACAAAATATCATAAAAACATTGAAGTAAACTAAATATGTGAATGTGCTCGTTGCAATTTCGACGTCGTAAAGAAGGAATCAATTTAATGAATTTTACAAGAATGATATACAAACACAAATATATGTATTCTCCAATAATATCATTATTTTGGATATCGGGGGTGAGGGGTTCTCCTACATGTGTATGAAGGAAACCGAACTTATTCTGGTTAGGATTTTAATACAAATTTGGTGGACATGATGAAGGAATTAACTTATGAAAACTTGTGAGCACAATCAACAGACACAAACACACTTATTTCTTCAACAATATCTTAAGTCAAATATGTGGGGAAGTCCAAGAAAATCTGGTGGGAGATTGGGAGTGCGTGTAAATGTATATATCTATATTATATTCATCTACCATTCCAGGCAATTTGGATGACAAAATTGAAGGAATTAACTTGTTAAATTTTATAAGAGCACTATATGGGCATTAATACACTCATCTAAGTAATCTTTTTTACACTGGGTGTTAAGGGAAACATTGGTTGTGAACGGGGGTATTTATATGAGTGAAGGATCGACCGAGTTCATGAAAGACTGAACATATTATCTACAATAAAAGTTAAAAGGATGAAAAATCTTCTAATATACTTTATTGTTACAAATTACAACTATTATGCACCATTTTATTTAATGAAAGGAAAAGTAAGTGATATCCGAATGTAACTTCAACCATAAGTTTGTGAAATATTATAGATTGAGGGAGTCCATAGCACTATGTGTGGATTGCAACTCGAATATAAGATTACTTGGTAGATTTAGAGATTTGATTATCTATGTTATAGCCCCTATATATGGGTAGATTTACGACTTGCAGAATGCCTACTTTCAGACAGTGCTGTAAATATTGATGCAAGGGGGTAGAAATGGAAGATGGTGGTAGAAACCTGTAGGATAAGAGGGTTCACATGTATTAGATCCGAACTAGAGAACCTCCCGATGCAGTAGCTGCTCTCTAGTCAACTAAAAACCAAACACAACACTAAAAATAGTGAAATAAATTAGTCAAAATTGTCCAAATTTCAAAGAGACCAAATTGGAAAAAATTAGTCAAAATTGTCCAAATTTCATGAAATATGTGATGAAAATCAGCCGTATTATCATTTTTGTGTTCGATCCTCGCCGAAGCCAAAAAAATTGGAACTATGAGCTAAATATTTGGTATTATGCTGACAGCATCACCCTTTAACATTCTATCTACAACAATTCTCACACCTATATTCCAAAATTATCCTGCGTATTTCTAATCCCTCTGCATATTCTACTTGTTCATTTTTTCTCTTGAAAGCAAGCAAACATAAATCTTTTCTATCACAATTCACAAGTCCTTTATATCCAAGGACTTTCTAGTCAAAGATCATGTATCTCATGCATTGCATAGCATGATGTTTAAAGAGCTTACAATTGGTAGCCAACTACCACCAGCCCTACTTTATCTAGGTTTCGGAGTGAGTAATCATGAGCAGAGCTTTGGTAAGAGATGCAATACGAGGACTTCTAGGTGGTAAATTATGATAGAATTACTCTTGCCCAAGCAAATTTACTAGTATTAACTAAGAAGTTCATGAGATGATTTTATATCACATAATTTAATATAAGTTACAAACAACAACTATTTCCACTGACTAAAGAAAAATGTGGAATCAGAAGAGGAATGTATGATCTTGTGTTATGCTTCTTCCCTTCCCGTGGTCTTGCACTTGTAACATATGCCACAAAGTGTGCCACATATTACGTAATGCTAGAGGCTTGGACAATAGAACCCAGCCTCAACCATGAGTCTTGTCAAGCCTGCTGTCTCACCTACAAGTAATTCCCAAATGAGAGTCTAAGGGTGGGGATCCAACCAGAGGAAGGGAATCGTGCAAGTTTGAAAATAATAAACAAAAAATAAGCCACATGTATGCAAGGTTTATGAATGCAAACACCTAGTAAGAACTATATTATAACTCAAAAATCAGAATTCAATTTATGAGAAAGCAGAAGTTACCTCTTTCACTGCGGTTCCAACAATTCCACATTCCTCATCGTCCAGCATACCAGCAGGCAACTCCAGAATGTATCTTCCAACAGGGACTCGAGCCTTGCAGATAAACATGCAGAGACCCTTAACACAGACATTCAGATGAATGACAAGCAGGTAACAGGAAGAAAAAGGGATTGATATAAACTAGTAAAGGTTTGGAAGCGTGGTCCAGGCCAATTGAAAATGTCATAGCAATTAACATTATCCGGAATGCTTGCTGCAAGGTATTTGAGTAGACCAAAGATGGGTCATGGGTGGATAGTTGCATGGGCTAACTCAGTAACTCTAGACAGCATCTAATCTGAAGATCTTAAAGTCTTACAAGTGTAAGATGCCGAACCAGTTCTCTCATTTATGATGTATCAATAGCTTCATAATGTAAATAAAATGGGCGCATATACTACAACATACTGAATATAGCAAAGTGTGTGCAAGCACATGTGAGTGTATACGCGCTCAGGCTTGAACAAACGTCAGCTAGTCTAGACAAACCAGCCATTTTCCATGAAATAAAACATCGATAGCATATAAAGGTATAGGGTACCTGCTCAGTGAGAACAGCATAAGATTCTCCCTTGCATTCCAACAGAATTAGCACAGCTACAGATTGACCCCGAGACAACACAATACCTGGAACCTAAAAAAGCTTCAATCTTCATAATGAGGCGGAATATATTTTTCAAATCTTAAAAACACAGCTGCAAGGATGGACATCAAACTGTCATGGAAATTCAATTACTTCAAATATTTCCACTTAAAATTCAATTGAATAAAAATAACACTCAAGTGTCAAAGCAGTAATTTGTGATCAACTTCAATGCGCGTGTAGTTTCGTACTGCCAATATTCACATGTATATATAGAGACGGAACACATCAATCGAGTCAGCGTGTATTGCATTTACTAAAGTTCCAAACCTGTAACCACTTCATTTCAGAGAGCACCCTCATCACTTGGGTCACCCTTGTTCCCGTCTTTCAGGGAACATAAGCATTTCTAGAGTAGAGTAGGGAGAGAGAGACTTTATCAATTGAGTCAATGAGTATTCCGTTTACTCAAGTTCCAAATCTGTAACCATGACCATGTCAAATTGAGAGAGCACACATATCACTTGGATCACCATCTTTGCCATCTTAGGGAAGAAAGCAATTTAGAGTTCCTATATCTAGCTAAATGAAAATAACGTAACTCTTTCCATTGAGTGAAAGATGTTTCAAATCATTTCAGCAGATTGTAATGGATTCTTTAATGTCTAGAACACTCATACTGAGTATATATATAGATATAGATTCAAGCTTCTGCAGATATTCAATAAACTCATATTTTCCACTCAGTCCAGTTGAATTACAACTAACATTTAAGTTACACAGCAATAATTCTTGGCCAACTTGACATGTGTATGGCTCTGACACCCAAAAACCTTTCAAATTGAAAGATGAAAGAGCATTTGATGCGGGATGGTCACCACCTTTGCGTACGCAGGCACCACCATTCCGGTGCACTTTGACTTTGAGTTTATTATCTGTTTAGAGCTTTTTTTCTGTAATTTATTTAATTTGTTGGCCTTTTTGTTAAGTATGTGGTTTAGTCCCACTATGGTTACCCGCCTATGCAGTCAGTCACAAACACCCATATAGCAACACATGATGATTGAATCTATTTGGAGTTTTGCAAAAGTAATTACAGTTTCAGTTGAGTTTGTTAATATGTATGTATCGGGACCTACTTGTAAGTGTGAGAAAAGGTCAAGGACCCATGTCTAAAGTTTGTAAAAGCTCTAGTATATAAATACATAAGCACCCCGACTGTGAAAGTGTGTTTTGGGCTTCCCCCCATCGTTCTCTTATTCTTAACATGGTATTAGAGTGAGGGAAAACCCTAGGGGGGCGTCAAACTCTCCAAGGAAGTCTTTGTGAGTGGTCATCACCATCTTGAGGTCTATAACCATCAGGCAGCAGCACCTTGAAGTTTGCATTTGACGCTACAGATTGTACTGTAACACGACGGCCATCGTAGTGGTTGTTGCTCCCTCTTTGGTTGGAGTTAGGTCTTGCCCTTCTGGGATGTCCTTCCTCTTGGTCCTAGCTGCCATTAAGGTGCTTGTGGCCAGTTTCCACGCCCCCATTTGTTCTCCAAATCAGCATTGCATCAGGATGCTATCAACAGCCTTTTACTGCAGCAGGAAGTCTGACTTCAACAGAAGGTTTTAAGAATTAAGGGTTGTTTTCCCCCCTCAAACCTGGGCCATGGGGGCATCCCTGACCCTACTACCTTGCCCTAGAAGGTCACAGGCATAGGTACTCTGAGGAGGGAGTATTAATCATTCTCCTGAACTACTGTAACCGCAGAGTACTGTAGTACTGTTATGGAGTCTGCAAAAGTCTGTTTTCAAGGCCAAAAAAGTTTAATTTCAAGGTTCACAGCTTCCAGAAAGTGTGCAAAAATCTGATTTTAAGGTCTTCTATTGTCCCTCGGTGAAGCAAAACGTCTGCTTGCTCGAAGAAAAAGTTTGATTCCATGAAAAATTGTCTGATTTCTTGAAGAAAAAGTCTGCACTGATGAAGAAAAAAGTCTGACTCTTTGCTATTAAAATCAAATTCGCTGTCCCTTGATCTGCCTTTGACGATCTGACTAATATCTTCTAGGTTAGTAGTGTTTGTGTTCAACAAGGCTAATAAGGAGTTTGTGGTTCACCGGTTCGCTGTCAAGTCCAAAATGAGTTATATGGATTCCCTACGAAGTCCACCAATGTGGCGGCTATTGATGATACTAAAGAAAAGGCTACATATCAGGTGCCATTATCTATAGAAGCCCAACCTACCCAATGTCACCCTTGCAGACGGCTTTGTTGCCTCTGTTAAGGGAACTGATATGGGGTCACCTACTCCACATGTATCTCATCCATCTACCTTGTTCATCCCCAATCTCCTTTTTTTTGTTATGAATTAGAAAATTAACTCGTTCTCTTCAAGCATCTATTACTTTCTTACCAGATACTTGTGTTGTACGGGACTTGAAGACGAGGAAGATGATTGGTGAAGAATATGAACCGGATGAACTCTATTGCTTGCAACAACTTTCTACAACATGTTTCGATGCATCTCCTTTGATTGTGCATAGTCGTATTTGATATGTGTGTGTAGAGAAGCTCAAGGTTTTGATTCCAGGATTGTCCAATATGGACAAATTACAGTGTGTATCGTGTCAGTTAGGTAAACATACAAGTTCCGCCTTTAGTTCAAAAGAATGTCAAAGAACGAGATCTATTTTTGAGTTAATTGATTCTGATATATGGGGTCCAAGTCATGTTACATCTAAACTTGGATTTAGTTATTTTATTAAATATGTTGAATAATTGTTCTCGTGCTACGTGGCTTTATTTGATTAAGGAACGATTTGAACTTTGGTCCATATTTAACCATTTTTTACAAAAGTGGAAATTCAATTTAAGAAAAGCTAATTTGTACTCTAGGTACAGACAATGGTAGAGTATTGATCATCTAGAATTCGCGTGTCTAAAATGGAGAACGATCGAGGGTAATCGGACTTTGAATTTATACGTGATACCTTACACACCCGCAAAGACAATACGGGGCCTTGTGTAGTAAGTGGGTCGAACACATGGACAAGGGTGACAATCTGTTTAAGATTTATGATCTTAACTTAGTTAAGTCGAATCAAGGGTAGATTTGGTGTTCCTTACGGAACAAGGTAACCAACAAGAACAAAGAGAGTGAAGTAAACGAAAACTAAGTTAAGAAAACAAAAACAAATAGTAGAACTTTTTTAATGGATTTCGATATTTCGATAGAACTTGTATCGGGTTTCACCGACCAAGCGCAGTCACCAACATGCATACACTCATACCCATTGTATACCCTTAGTGTAGTTTATGAGCAATCACCATTAGTGTCTATTCCCTCTTTTCTCAATTTCAAGTTAAATATGGATTATAAGCATGTCTCTCTCAAGATGACAAACAAACAACCTAAACATACAAACATATGATCATTAGCTCTAGTGATGCAACACTTTCATGCATTCACGCCACTCCTTAACTCTAGATTCGATCTAATACTACTCTTTCGAGGCATTAGAAATCAAGCATTACCAGATGGTATCTGATCATGCAAGTGATTCACTCATGAACAAGAGTAAGGAGATCAACGATTCTAAGAGTATATACATTTAATGGAATATGAGTATTTGCATGTTGGGAGAGCCTTAGTGGCTACTCCCAACCGAAGTTGATGAGTCTGGCCAGTCATATATACAAGTGACAAATCGTATTAACAAGAAACAATGACCATAGCCCAAAAGGAAATCAAGGATGAATATGGACAGAGTGAGGAAGAAAAAAGCAACAAAACAAAACAGTATTTGTAGAGGTACTAAATGTCGATGAAGACCTCCACTTCAGCGTGGATGACGGTGGTGATGGTGATGAAGGCCTTTCAATCTCCTAAAGATGGACTGTAGACACCTCAGCGAGCGAACCTTCATGGTCATGGACTATCGTTCTTGCCAACCGATGAAGATCGATGACGAGAGGAAATGGTCAGCACTTTGTCGCAAAGAAAGACGTGCCTTCTGTGAAGGCTTAGGATCATAGTTTAAAATTTCCACAAAATTGTCGACATTTCCACAATTATTTTCATACCGATGACCATCGGACATCGAAATGCAGTGTTGAAACACATTGTCCATCGAAATTTTTCTTTCTTTTTAATGTACTATGAATTGCCTAGAGCATAATATTTTTTGCGCAGTTTTGCATCTTTAAATTTATACATTGTGCTTGCAAACTATAATGACTTGATTCATCGATTTCACCATTGAAAAATGACATCAAAATTCTCCATCGAAATCCCCATCAAAACAGTTTAGGGTTCTTCATTCACACATGAGGAGACCCCCACCCCCACATATCCAATATGAAATATTATTGCATATTTGAGTAGGTCTACACTAGTAGATAATTCTGGTAAAATTTCATAAATTAATTTGTTAATTTTGCCGTCAAAACGTTAGGAACGCATTTATCAAAATTTCCATCGAAATTTCGGTAAATTTATGTTTCTGTGGCCAGCGAAACGGCATCGAAATCTGACATTTTTTTCCTTGCTTAGGATGCCTATTTATAGGAAATGGTGTGTGCTCGAGCCCCAAGGCAGCTGAGCATCGAGATCCCTTGCTTGTGCTCCAAGTATCGGGGCACGTGCCTTGAGGCGCATACCCTGCATGCCCAACTAATCTAGGCGGCATAATGTTCAGCAGAACTTTCATCAGTGGTGGGTGAGTTGTTGTATCTTCATCGGTGGTTCGATGGATGATGGCATAATCACCAATTGATGGATAAGTCTGTAGTTCCATCGGCAAGAGCTAGTTGCTCTTTCGTCGGTGAAGGCACGGACTTTCCCTCGACCTATGGACACTGATGGAAACAACGGAAAGTCTAGGTCTCTGTATCGTCAGTTGTAGGAGCAGGCAAGCCATTGGTTGATGGCTACCGATGAAGCTCCAAGTTCTCTGACTTGTCCGGCCATCGGTTGACGCGTTTAGCCAGAGTTCCGTCGATTGTTGGAGGAAATGGCTTTGGGTTTTGGCATCTTGGATGGTGCATCAACGTTATCCTATCAACAAGGCGATCATCGTTTGTTGATTCCTCACAAGCGATGCAAAAGTTGTGTGCTTCAACACTTGTTATTTACCTAACAAAAGATGAAAATTTATTACTACAATGAGGTGCAAGTAAATATGAGATCTATCATGTAAAAACCTAGAATAATAAAAGAAATGAAGGGTAAAATAAGCATGTAACACCCACAAAATTAGATGTTATCAAGTATTTTAGCTGAGAGTTGACCCATTTCACCTCCACACATGGCATCATCCATCAGTCATCTTGCCCACACACTCCACAGCAGAACAAAGTGGATGAGAGGAAATTTCGCCATATTGTTGAGACCGCTCACACTTTTCTTCTTCATATGCATGTTCCTCGAGAATTTTGGGGGGATGCAGTTCTCACTGTCACCTACCGCATCAATCCTACGCCATCATCCATTCCCCAGAACCGCAAACCTATTCAGATATGTCATCCTATGAAGTCGTTCTACGATGTTTCACCCAGAGTGTTTAGATGTGCTTGTTTTGGCCATTGTCTTGGTCCAGGTATGGATAAGTTGAGTCTAATGTCCGTCAAATGTGTTTTCTTAAGTTATTGTCAGGTTATAAATGGGTACAAGTGCTACACCCCTATCTTACATCACTTCTTTGTGTCTATAGATATCCTTCTTTAAAGACACATCCTATTTTGATGATAGTTCTTCAGTGACACCCGCAGTTATGGACTTCTTGCCTCCTCTTGCTATTGTTGAGTCTCTTGTTTTTAGTCCTCGTGATGTTATTCCACCCAGAGCTCTTCTAGACCATTGATCACTCAGGTCTACACTCGTCGTATGGGTACAAGTGGATAATCCAATTCTAGCACGAATACAAGTGGTACAAGGACTCATGCCAGTTCAGCTCCTCTAGAAGCCTTCTTGTCAAAAGGTCACGTAGAGACAATTTCTTCTCCACCTTTTCATTAGAATATTCCAATTGCCTTGAGTAAAGGTTCAAGCACTCACATCCCATTTCTAACTATGTTTCGTATAGCCATGTTTCACCTTCATATTATGCTTTTATTTCTTCTATTTCCTTTGTCTTTATACATCTGTTTGTTTCCGTTGCACTTGATCACTCAGGTTGGGCAACATGTCGTAGAACAGGAGATGGAAGCCCTTGACCCAAGACATAGTCCCTAGTTTCACGTTTGTTGTGCAAGTTTGCCATTGCCTTTCATCGGGTTTACACAGTCAAAGTTGGTGCATATGGATGTGTTAATCGTCTTAAGGCGCATTTCGTAGCCAAGTCTACACTCAGGTTCATGGTGAGGACTATTCGGAAGTTTTCTCTCTAGTGGCAAAGATGGCATCCATTCACATCTTATCTCTAGTTGCTAGTCACTTTGGCCTCTGCACCAACTTGATATTAAAATGCATTCCTACATGGTGATCTGGATGGATATTTGTATGGAGCAACCACCTGGGTTTGTTGCTCAGGGGAAGACAATCTTAGTATGACGTCTTCACAAGTCTCTATACGGACAAAAGCATTCACCTTGTGCCTAGTTTGGAAGATTTAGCATAGCTCTTTCTGAGTTCACACTCCAAAGATGCACCATGAATCATTCGGTCTTCTACAAACGACAGATTTCTGGGAGCATTTTCCTAATGGTATATGTTGATGACAAAGTGATTATTGGTAATGTCAGGAATGGTATTGCATAGTTAAAGGCCTTTTTATAGGGCCAGTTTCAGACAAAGGACTTGGGCGGTCTTAAATATTTTTTGGGGATCAAGGTTGCCAAATCCAAGTATGGGATAGTTATCTCATACAGGAAGATGTCTTAGATCTGTTCACCGAGACAGTGATGCCTGGGACCAGACCTGTTAATACTCCAATGGGTCCTAAAGGCAAATCGTTTAGGAACAGGGGTACTTACTTGATGATCTATAGAGAGACAACTTATTGGGAAGATTTATGACTGTCACTCGCCCGAACATTGCCTTTGCCACTAATGTTGTTAATCAATTCATGGAGAAGCCATGCACAAGTCATATGGAGATCGTAATGCACATTATGAGGTATCTCAAAATATCTCCGGGCAAGGGGCTTCGATATCAATATCATGGACATCTACATGTATAAGGTTTCTCGTTTGCTGATTGGCTTGGATGTCGTTTAACAGATTATCTATTTCTAGATATTGTGTATTTGTAGGAGAAAACCTGGTGTCCTGGAAAAGCAAAAGGAAAATTGTAGTAGCAAGATCTAGTGCAGAATCAAAGTACAAAGCTATGGCCCTAACAATGTGTGAGTTGCTATGGATTAGCCACTTGTTAGAGGAGCTTGGCTTTATTCAAAAAGCTCCCATGGACTCAAAAGTGTGACAACAACGATACTATCTGCATTGCCCAGAATCTTGTCTTTCGTGAGATAACCAACATATTGAAGTCGATTTAAATTTTTTACGAGAAAAAATTTCAGAGAATTGACTCAATTGTCATCAGTCGGATCAGAAGATCAGTTAGTTGATTTGTTTAGAAAGTACCTAAATTTGTTGTCGAACCAATACTTATATAACACGTTGGGCGCATATGATAGATATGCTCCAGCTTGAGGGGGGTGTTAATATGTATGTATAGGGACCTACTTGTAAGCGTGAGAAAAGGTCAAGGACCTATGTGTAAAGTTTGTAAAAGCTCATGTATACAAATATACAAGCACCCTAACCATAAAAGTGTGTCATGGGTTCCTCCATCATTGTCTTATTCTTAACATAGTTGTATTATAGTCATCTGGCCTCCCACTAGTTGGTATCATAGCCTAACCCAGACTACCCTTAGGGTTTTGTTCCTACATTCCCCCATAGCTGCCACCCTCAACAGTCTGGTCGCCATCTCTACGCATCCGCCACAAGCTAACCCCAAGTCTCCTACGGTTCGATCATTCTACCCATAGTCATAAAATTCTCCAACCTCACTCATAAATCCCACATGAGTTATGGATACGACCAAATTTGCAAGAAACACAAATTATTTCTTCATATCATGATTGGTCACAAATCTCACGAGTTAATCCCGACTTTGACAAATTGTTGTCAAACTGTATAAATTATTCCTAAGTTTCACAAATCATGTGTTGTAAAGTAAAAGATGGCTATGTGATATCTTTCATAAAAAAATCCCTCCTATATATAGGAGAAAGGGGAAGTGCACAAACTTTTGACTAAACCCTAATGGAACAAGACACACTTGGGCACATATAGAAATAAATTCAAATTACTTAATTAACTAAATTAACCAGACTCTATAATACTCCCCCTTAAGCTGAAGCTTGGGAGAATCCAAAGTCATCTTGTAGACAGAAAGAGAAGAAAATAAAGAAGCATAATAAAAATATAAACCATGCCCATACAAGAATATGTCTCCCTCTCAAGATTACAATAAAGCACTCAACACTCAATACTCCCCCTCAAGTAGATAACCAAAGCAGGTGTGCAAGCAGGTCAAATCTGAAGCATGTCGTAGGTCGGAAGTGGAGGTGCAGATCGCAAACAGGTAGCAAATGATTCTTGACTAAAAACATGTGACATTTGGAGTAGTAAACAGCTGTAAGAAGGCGACGAAGTCTTTACCACAGTCGCTATCGTCGCAGTCCAAAGAGTGTTGGTCCACGGTAGAAAAGTTCAGAGAGTGTTGGTCTATAGTAGAAAAGTACAGAGAGTGTTGGTTCACAGTAGAAAAGTCCAGAGAGTGTTGATTCAAAGTTTAGAAATTCAACATGTGCAAGGCATGGACAATGTCAGCGTGCAAATAAAGCACGAATAAAAAATAAGAAGTAGAGACGACGTAGCCGAATAAGAAACCACCAGCAGTATACATGAATCTCCAGATAGGAAACCCTACAAGAAGCATATAACAATAGAGACTTCCAGATGTAAATATCAATAGTAGAAGTCTACAAGCTCTTTAAGAAGTGCATAAAGATCCACGAATATATAGAGCAGTAGAATATAATCTTCCTCTCTTCATCTCATCTCTCTACTAAATCTCCCCCTCACACCAACCATAGAATAAACTAAGAGTGTTGGGGTGGACAATGATAAAGAAATGCTCCAGGAAAAAAATAGGTTGTAGCACTACCGGGGGGTTTAGGGGGGGCGCCCCCCAATCAAGGGGTTCCACTACCCCTCAGTGGGTGGGGGTCGAGGGAAGGTCGCCCCTCACGGGGGTTCAGGGGTAGAGCCCCCCCCAAAAAAAGTCCACTGTTACTTTTTAGAGGAAAATCTAACATGCATTTTACATTTAGGTCATTGAGAAGAATTCGATAGAAGAAAAATAAACCAAAACCATATATATGTCACATAGGTAGTTGTCACGGATGAAAGCATGTCTTCTATCTCGCGGGCATAAGCCAAGATACAAGCTTAGTGTTAGAGGGTATATATTAGCCTATTTAGTTAATAGGTTAATTATTTAGTGGGCCTTTAGTGGCTCGGCCCGTTTAGATTACTTGAGTCCCAAGTCTCATGGTTTCTCCCTTACTCCTATATATAGGACAGGGATGTACCACTTTTATTCATCGAATCAATTCAATACATTCATCATTATTTCTCACATGGTATCAGAGCATTAGATCCTAACCTAGCCACCGCCCCTCTTCCCTCTTCTCTCCGGCGTACACACAACAGAAGCCGCCGCCGCTTCTCTCTTGTAGAGAGAGCGACCAAGGGGGAGCGCCTCCGCATGCGGGCAGTTGTTGCCATCTCCATGGTTTAGGCCGACCGGCCGCGCGCTAGGCATATCCCGACCTCTATGGTTATCTCTATTCTCAATTCATAACAACGGTCTTCTTTCTTCCCAACGATCTCCATCCGCCGTCATCTCCATCACACCATCGTCGCATCCAGCCGCAGAGCAGTCATAGTCGTCGATCCCCGGCTACCAACCACAGCCACAGTCGGTCAAGACAGCAGTCGGCCAGCAGTAGCTGCAGCCACCGCGACCAGCAGCAAACAGCACCACCATCTCCTATCACAGATGTCGCCATCACGTCGCACAGCGGACGACACCGCCAATCAGCGCCATCAACAGCAGCCATCGCCTCTACTGTTGTGTCGCCGGGTCGGTACTACCAACAGGAGGTCGGTACTACCGACTCCCTCGATGGATGCAGCCTGTGACCTCATTGGTACTACCGACAGACAGGTCGATAGTATCGAGATATGCAGTCTTCAGTATATCAATAGCAATCAGCGTCTCTACCATTGCATCGCCCTCAGCACCAGCCTTCGTCACCGCTCATGGAGAGGCTTCGCATGCAGCCTCATGGCATGCAATATATCTGCAGCCGTGCAGGAGACCATTATCATCTCCTCTGCTGCTGCCAAGTGCTACATCAGCCGAGTGACATAATCCACCATCTTTTGCTACATCCTGCACTGCTGCCCTAGCACCATCGTCTATCTTCCTTGGTCGTTATCCTTGTTGTTGCCAAGTTCTACTGTTGCTGCCTTGATCCCGCAAGCTACTGTTCTTCATCACTCCCCCATATTCAACCATGCCATCACCCCCAATTGTTCTATCTTCTCCCAAGTTCCTAACGTCCTCCAAAATTTCATGGTCAAGAGTTGTTGCTTGCATTCCAGCCTCGTGTTTCCTCCTCCGATGCTCATGGTGTTCCAGTTGATATCCTCGTATTCACATGAGACAGATGGGTGCTTTTTCAGATTCTCAGAAGCTCAGCAATTTTTAGCCTGCCAAGTCTACATCTACAAGGTTGATTCATCCAGATTTATCTTCACCGAGCTGCTTCATCACGTCTTCTCCGAGCCATATTTGTTGTTTTAGCATCACCATCAGCTGATCTACTTGGGACTTTCCTTGATGGATGATCTCCTTTCCCATCAAACCCCCAAGGATCATGCACCAGAGATATGGTACATGCATCGTATCATCAGCACATCGTCCGTTCGTGTTTGTGCCACGTTATGCACGTTCGTTAGACAATTTTAAGATCACGCTACTGCTACATCATCATTGTGTATGAGTGTATCCGCGTTTGTGCCGCGTTAAGTATGTATTCCAGTGAAGATGGTGTAGTTGTGGTATTGGCGATTGTCTGCTTCAAAGTGGCGAATTATTGTTGTAGTATCCATGTTCCATCTATCAGATGTTCTTCACTCCAGATGCACTCCAAAAAGACCTTCTTCAAAGCTCAAGGATCTTCAGCCTACAGAACACTACCGAAAAGAGGCGTCGTCATCATATGATTTAGAGGGAGTATTGTTTAAGGGGGAATAACAAATTTTGTATGGGGAGTGATATTTATTTTTTATCATTTCTATCTTTCATTTATCATTTCTTTTATCGTGTTATCGAGTTATGTGATTCCAAGCTTGGACATGTGTTTCACCCATGATCCAGCTTGAGGGGGAGTGTTAGAGAGTATATATTAGCTTATTTAGTTAATAAGTTAATTAGTTAGTGGGCCTTTAGTGTCTCGGCCCATTTAGATTACTTGAGTCCCAAGTCTTAGGGTTTTTCCCTTGCTCCTATATATAGGACAGGGTTGTACCTCTTTTATTCATCGAATCCATTCAATACATTCATCATTATTTCTCACACTTAGCATCCCTGAGATATAGCTATTGGTACTCTTTGCCTTCATATGCATGTAGTCAGGGAATTTGATGGAGGAGGGCACAACAGTGGAAGGGTTATGTAGGGAAAGATGATTCTTTTTAAGCCCAGTCTCTAGATTAAAATAAAAATTAGTGATTTTAGTGGCTCTTGTTGTAAGCAGGTACAAGGGAAGGCACTAATGATTTGTTAATTAGTTATGTGTATGAGCGTTGAAGCTGTTAGAGGTAAAGAGAAATCTGAGGTTTCGACCAGTAAAAAGAAATCTGAGAGGTGTGCCATAGAATTTTGTGGTGTCCTTCAGACTTGTATGGCATCGAGGCTTCGAGATCTAGCCTCTAGGCTTGTAGTTGGCTGAGATCATACTCGTTGACTGCGGTTATTGCCTTCAAGGTCCGCCCGTTGAGCATGATATAACTCTCCATGCGGGTGACAGATGGAGGTGGGCAAGATTGTCGCACATATTTCAGCATTGGGCACGATCTTCGAGAACATTCTGAAACCAGAATTGTATAGCAGCAAGTACTTATGTTAATATTCTCCATACGCGGCGGCCTTGTGAGCAGAGAGTCGTTCTCACCGAAAGCAGCAATTATGATTGATTAGATTAGATTACAGCAGCAATACATGATATTATAGAGCTTCATACCAAATGCACGCATGGAGAAGCAAATGAGAACATTGTTAGTTACGGTGAGGAGGGGAATAGGCATGAAAGATGTAGGGATGAGGCAAGGGAAGAGTACAGACTTTAGACTAAACCCTAATGGGCCAAGACACACTTGGGCCCATATGCAAATAGAGTCAAATAACTTATTTAACTAAATTAACCAGACTCACTGATAATATATTAATGGAATAAGGACATGGCACGATGTGTATATGTATATCTGTAATATTTGTATGTATATATGGGATTAAGAGAGAAAGATTTCTCCCCCCCCCCTCCCATGCTCGTGGCGGAGGTGGAACGCCCGGGAGGGTGGTAAATCAAGGCAGCAACTGGGATTCGAACCCAGGTCCCTTCATGAGGAGACACCGTATGTATGTATGTATGTATGTATGTATGTATGTATGTATGTATGAACACATTGTACTATCCCAATTCTATCTTGTTATTTGCCAAATATTTCACTTAAACCTTGTCAAATTTAATCTAAACTTTCTGCATAGTTCCCAAATGCCGAATTTTTTGACTATGCCAAATGAATTTTGAATCCAAAATTTGTGATTGTTTTTGCACCCACCTACCAACCATAGTCGCCACTTCACTCATCCCTTCACAAATCAAATACCCATGATGGTACAGCATTGCTTTCCCTCCCCTTTAACCACCACCCTACCCTCCATGTTGACTCTTTTCTTCCTTGGCCACTGCCACCACTTGCAACCAATCACAACGGCCCCCAAGAGCACCCCAGCAGCAGCACCCCACAAGGACGCCGCAGCAAGCAGCAAACCCCAAGGGCACCGTCGAAAACAATAGCTCCAAGGGCACCACCGTTAATAGTTTCTCTAAAGGCACATCAGGCTACAATAGTCCCTAAGAGCCTCGCCAACAACAGTCGCTGCCGAGGGCGTCGCTGTCAACTACAGCAGTTCTATGGATACTGTAATTATTGATTACAGTCCTTGGTCCTGCTCTAGCCCACAACATTTCTCGAATTGGGGGGAGGGTTGAATTGAATTATAAAGGAATTACCATGCTACACAACATTGATCAACACCACTATAGCGTCCAATATGAGGTTTTCGCTATAGCTACTTGATATTCGATATATATCTTGTCCACTAGAAATTGCAATTTCGCTTATCTGACTGTCGTTCTAGACTTTTAGTATACCCCCAACTAGGGTTGTAAATGGGTAGGGTAGGGCAGGGTAAAGGCTTGCCCTTACCCTTACCCGCATCAAAGACACAGGTAGCGGGTAGGGTAATTACCCTTTTCCTAAAAATCTTTACCCTACCCTTACTCGCACCCTTTTACCCACACGTTAAATGGGTAGGGTAACGGGTGATATAGGTAAAATAACATGAAGATAGGTATACGATATTTTCAACAACAATTTCATATGATATTCCCTACATCAAACACAAGCCGCTCTTATAATTATTTTTGATAGTAATAATTATGTTTTGATGATATACAACAAACAATAATAACATTAAACCCAACATTTATCTAAAAATAAGGCTTAACCTTTTAAATATATTATTTCTTGTTGGTGAATCCATTTTTCTCTCTAATATACAACTAGTCGACTATAAAAGGTGGTTACCTGCTACCCATTGTTTATTAAAGTTTGGGGAATCACAATAGTAAAAATTAAGTAATGGTGTTGCTTGTTGGACTTTTAATTGTCATCTATACATATATTAGAATCTGAAATTATGGATATAAATTATACTAATGGATAAATGGGTAAAGCGGGTAGAGTAAAACTTCTCCCTTACCCTACCCTCTTTAGATGCGGGTAAAGGGTAAACGGATGGTGGGTAAAAATATGCTTACGCTTACACTACCCTATAGGGTATGGGGGTGGGTAACACGATAATATCCTATCCATTTACAGCCTGACCCCCAACAAGCCTTTTAGCTGAGAGAACCCCTACCCATATCCTTAAAATCCCAGTCTTTGAGTGTAGTGCGTTGTTGCATACTTGTTTTGACATAAATTTGTTCATTTTAATTCATGAATTTGCAATTTTCGTATAATTTTTCAAGGGATCACTAATAGTAAACCTAGCCCCATTCTTGAATCCAATCTCAATGCTATTGCGACTTCTTCCTCGAATCTTCCTTGCACCTTAAACGGTTTAGGGCAACAAGTAGAGACAAGGACCCAGCAATTCATCGTTGTAATTAGCGAGTTTTGCAACCAAGCAAGTTGTTAATCACCCAGCTCGTATCTTGGGTATGGGATGCCCGCACACATGGGATATGGCCTGCTAAGAGTATATATTAGCCTATTTAGTTTAATCAGTTAGTGGGCCTTTAGTGTCTCAGCACGTTTAGATTACTTGGGACACAAGTCTCAGGGTTTCTCCCTTGCTCCTATATATAGGACGGGGTTGTACTTCTTTTAATAATCGAATCAGTTCAATACAATATGTTTTCACATGGTATCAGAGTGTTAGATCCTAACCTAGCCGCCGCCCCTAACCTAGCCGCCGCCTCTCTTCCATCTCCACGGGAACAACCCTAGCCCTGCCGCCTCTCTCTCCTAGAGAGAGCAACATAGGGGGGGGGGCTCCGCCTGCGGGCGGCTGTTGCCATCTCCATGGCTTAGGTCGGCCGCCCGCCAGGCACATCCCGGCCTCCATGGATTTTCTTCCTCTTTCTTAAAGATTAAATTTTCTTTCCATACGCCGGCGTCATCCATTCCGGCTATCTTCAATCTTCATCCATCCGCCGCCGCATCACGCGGTCGTCGTATCCAGCAACAAGCAGCCGCCAGCCACAAGCAACAACGCCACTGTCGCCGCCCGACATAGTAATCAGCACCGCCGGCCAAGCCAACAGCTGTCGTTGCCTGCCCATGTGCCGCCGATGACCATCGGCCCTACGCCCTGTGCCGTCAGTGCACAGCTATCAACGCCACCGCCAACAGCAGCAAGCAGCCATCGTCGCCAATCCCAGGAGCAGTAGTCGTCGTTGTTGCCATCATATCCGCCCAGCCGGCTTCGTCTCCGTTGTCATCGTCTATCCAACCTTCAGCGTAGCTAATGGAGAAGCTTTGCACATGGCTCCGCCTGCAGTCTCATGGCTTGCAATATATCCGAAGCCGCGCAGGAGCCCGTTATCATCTCCTCTGCTATGGCCAAGTCCTACGGTAGCCGGTCATCATCTTGCCGCCGCTGAAATTCAGCAACAACATCAAAACAACCATCATCGCCATCATCCAGGCCCCCTGGCTTCTACTCCATCCTGCTGCCGCTGACATCCATTATCCATTGTCATAGTTGTTGAGTCCTCATTGTTGCTGCCCCAACGCCATCACCTATCCTAGCCAAAGCACTCCACCATATTCAACTATGCCATCCCCCCGTAATCAGTTTGTCTTCTCCCAAGTATGAGTGACGTCCTCTATATTTTTTTTACTGCCCCCAACTTCTCTATCTCTATTGATATTCAGATCCTTACTCGAATCTATCTTTGGCTAATCGGATCCAATTTAAAGCCTAATCGGATTTTTCGGGTTGGGATTAGATCCATTTAATTTTCTACCCGGATCTTACATTGACCCATTTTGCATATTTTCTCCGATTATCGGTTTCATTCTCCACATATTACACATCTCCATATCACAAATTCCTCTCAAATCCACCAATTCCTTTTCCACCCACCCATCATGTGTGTATCCCTTTTTCCACATGCGGGGGGTCATATATCCATTTCTCCACACCAAACACTCACTCTCGTCGTATTTGGTGTGTGCGGGGGGGGGGGGGGATGGAGAGGAGGGGAAGAGATGAGAAGAGAGAGTGTGTGAGAGAATATGTATGAGAGAGAATATGAGAAGAGATGATATATGTATTCAAGCTACATATTCCAGGTTATCTTTATGGAGCTTCGTTCAGCACATCGTACAAAATTTCAATCGAAATTGCAAAATTTCGACCGAAATTTCCGATTTTTTTTCAATCGAACATCGAAACGCATGTACGCAGAGAATGGGACGTCATTTCGCAGAAATTTCGCAAAACAATGCAAATTTCGCCCAGTTTGGGCCATAATTTCGCGAAATGGCACAAAATTTCGATAGAAATTTCGAGATATATGTTCCTAGGACTGCTGCCACTACATGTTAGGTATTTTGGCGATTCTCTTTGTATCTTTTGCTTATAGAGGCTATTTTCTTTGATTCTAAGGTACGTTTCCCCTATCCCTAGCCCATGTATACCTCTTTCTATGTTTACACTCTTCTAAAAGATGTGAAGAGATACTATGAAAAATAACAAAGTTCTAAGTGTTGTTGCTGCATGTTAGGTATTTTGGCGATTCTCTTTCGAAAATCACATGAACTACAAACAAACTTGAGGATCTATGAAATAATAGTATTAAGTCTACAATTCTACAATAAATTTGTTATTATTACACATATTTATACATAAAATGACTTTAAAATAATGCATTTTCTTTGATCTATGTATACATGACCCATGTAACCTAACTAAATTTTAACACTAGACTTATATAAGTTGTAACATGTAAGTTTGTAACTTGCAACTTTAAGTTTTAAGGTCTAAGAGGTAAATTGTGGGTTTGTAAGCTGTTTACAGTCTAACGGACTTGACAATTTTGTTCATTTGGCACTCACTCATCAAGACATGGATCCCACCCTAACCTCTAAACATATAGATTTATTATATAATCTAGTGTGTTTATGTCTAGACTTTGTGTTTGTATAATTTCAAAGCTTAATTCCTTCATTTTGCCATCGAAATTGCCATCGAAATTCTGTCGAAATTGTTCAGCTTCCTTCACTTACAAATGTGGGAGACCCCCCCCATATCCAATATGAAATATTATTGCATATTTGAGTAGATCTTGGCGTTTAGATCATCCTGGTAAATTTTTATGATTTAACTCGCTTATTTGGTCGTCGAAATCGTTAGGGTCGTAAATATCGAAATTTAGTGCGAAATTTTGAAAAATTTCTGTTTATGGGCCATCAGACACGGCATCGAAATCGGACATTTAACTCTATGGTTCAGCACACCTGTTCTCCACTTTCAGACAGCATTATCACTCTTGCTACATTCTTGAGAGATAGATAGGTGCTTCTTCAGACTTCTCAAAAGCTCAGCAATTTCTAGCCTGCCAAGTTCACATCTGCAAGGTTGATTCATCCAGATTTATCTTCATCGAGTTGTTTTCATCACGTCTTCTTCGAGCTGCATCTGCTATATTAGCATCGCCTTCCGCTGATCTTCTTGGGACTTTCCTTGATGGATAATATCTCCTTTCCTGTCAAGGCCCCCAGGTTCATGCGACAGAGTTATGGTTCCTGCATTGTATCACCAGTATATCGTTCGTTCGTGTTCGTTCCACGTTATGCACGTCTTTCCGGGCAATTTGAAGATTTCGCTATTGCTACATCTTGTGTATCCGCGTTCGTGCCGCGTTAAGTACGTATTCCAGTGAAGTTGTAGTCGTGGTATTGATGATCGTCTGCTCCATGTAGCAAATTACTGCTGCAGTATTTAGGTTCCATTTCAGATGTTCTTCATTCCAGATGCACTCCAAAAGACCTTCATCAGTGCTCGAGGATCTCCAGCGCTGCAGAATACAATTTCAAAGAAAAGAGGCGCCATCGTATGATTTAGGGGGAGTATCAATCTTTTGTATGGGGAGTGATATTTATCGTTCTTTCATTTCTATCTTTTCTTTAATCAAGTCCTGTAACTCCAAGCTTGGACATGTGTTTCACCCATGATCCAGCTTGAGGGGGAGTGTTAAAAAGTATATATTAGCCTATTTAGTTATAGGTTAATTAGTTAGTGGGCCTTTAGTGTCTCGGCCCGTTTAGATTACTTGGGACACAAGTCTCAAGGTTTCTCCCTTGCTTCTATATATAGGACAGGGTTGTACCTCTTTTAATAATCAAATCAGTTCAATATAATATTCTTTCACATGGCCAAATATCCAAATCATGCACACCCCTCTTCAAATCTATAGCCCTCAACAATCAGGCAATATTGGATACCATCCTATGAATATTTGTGGTCCTTATGACAATGGCCCCTAGACACCTCAACCTGTGTCACACTTGGCAATCATCTGAACCACAAGATCTTGAGCTCCTTCTTTCTTCCAATAGCCACGCCATGTTGCTCCTTAACCCCCCTCCCAACACTAGTGCACTCTTTATTTTTGCTTCCACCACATCATCTCACCCCAAGCAAGATTTTGTCTACTTTTCCTAACACCCCCAAGACAATGTTCCCAAATTCTAGCACATGCATCAAAATGCTCATGTTTATCAAAACAGCATCGACAGTTTTACCCCCAACATAAAGGTGGTTGGCATGGTCCTCGAAGGCATGTTTTGCATCCCAATCATTATGGCCAATATAACGACCATGCTGCCCTATATCCACTATATCGTGATGATAATATGATATTACTCGCAAAGTCAAGGTGGATGCCCAACTTCAGATGGGCAATCGAACCATGAAGTATTTTTGGATATAACTGCATGTATGGAGGACTACTTCGATTGATACACCATGACGAATGCTCAGCGTATTCGTTTTGCAAAGATGAAGTTGGAGGGTTTGGGCTAACATTGGCAAGTACTTTGGCGCTATAAGGAGCACCTTGGTCACCCACCTATCCAATTCTGGGATGAAAAGAAGACTCAATTGTGTGAATGATACGCTCGTGCTCAGTACAGCGCCAGTTTCTAGATGCCTAGATAAACCTTGACTAGAGATCTATGTGAAACCAAGAATACACGAAGAAATATGAGAAAGCAAGGAATCATTGTGATCACAACAATTCAGGTTGGTAACTAGCAACTCGATTTGTGCATTGTCTGTGTTTTGACATTAAAAGTGAGACGAGGTAGAAACAATACGAGTCTTTGGACGATGCTTTCCACTGTACCCAATAGGTTGAGGTGTACCTACAAGTTCACTTCACAAACCTACTCCTCATTTAAGCCAGCAACAATTTTGCCATTCCTTTTCTTCTACCACAACCCCTTGCACAACTCACCCTCTTCCTACTCCTCATCTGCTCGTAGGGGATACCATCACGGCCTCCAACCTTTCATCTAGTAAGGGTAAGGAGCCCATGCACACAACTACAAGCCTAATTTCTCACGGCGTCATTACTTCCACTGCCATGGCAATAGCAACATTGCCTCACACTGTACTCATACCATAATGATCGCCAATGTTCTTCGTGACGATGAGTCTCACGATAATAAGGACGGGTATGAGGATGTTCTACTTGGCATCTGAATGATGATGCAGAATATCATTATGATCCATCATAGGTACCGTTAATGGTTGTTCTTTTTGTCCCTTATAATGGTGACAAATGGAAATACACCAATCCATTCTAAAAGAATTCAAACATGATGCAAAGAGCTACCAGATCCTCATTAGCGGAGGCAGTTCTCAGACGTCATCTCACCTTATGGTCTGAAGCGCATGGAGTTGCACCTTAGGCCCCACCCATATCCACACAAGGTACATTGGGTGAACCAGATCAGTCCACCCATCACCCAACATAGTGTTTTGCCCATCACTCTAAGTGCTTATTCAAACCACACTTGGTGTGATGTGATGCTTGTGGATGTCGGTCATATCATTCTCAGCGGTCCCTAGTTCTATGACTTAGATGTTTTTAATGAGGGACGTTCCAATGCCCACACCTTTAAGCACAAAGGCAAACACATCAGGCTTACCCCTACTCATTTCTTCTTCCCTTCAAAAATAGGTTAAGTCACCAAGCCCCTAACATCCAAAAGCCCAGCATTTTTTACACCTTATCATCTATAGACAGATGGAGAAAGCCAGACAGGTATTCGGATGCATGTATTTTTATACACCAAGGAGGTCGCACTTATCACATATTTTCAACCCTCCCCATTGGAACTCATTTCCCTTCTAGATGAATTCTAAGACATGACACCCAATGAGCTCCCCCCTTCACATAATATTCAGCACGAGATTGTTTTGATCCCAGGTTCATCGCTCCCTAATCAACCTCATTATCGTATGAACCCGACAATACATGCTGAATTGAAATGTCAAGTTGCGAGAGAAAGAGTCCTTGTGTTGTCTCTGCTCTCCTTGCCCCCAAGAAGGTGGTAGCTACAAATGTGTTTAGATTATCGACACATCAATAAGATTACCATCAAGTGTAGATTTCCTATCACACATCTTGAAACATGCTTGATCTATTGAAGGATCTTGCTATTTATTAAAAATTGACCTTCGTAGAGGTTACCACCAAATTAGTGTCAAGGAGCTTCATGAATGGAAGACAGCTTTCAAAACTCCTGATGGATTGTATGAACGGTTGGCCTGCCCTTCGGCATGTCCACCGCTCCCAGCACATTCATGAGGGTTATAAATCATGTTTTGCGACCATTCATGTGCAAATTTGGTGGTCTATTGTGACAATATCTTGATTTTCAATAAGACCAAGGAAGAGCTCTTGGTTAACCTTTGACTTGTCACACTTTGTTTTTGAGATATTGTATGTCAACTTAGATAAGTATTCTTTTCTTCAAGACAGAGTCTTGGCTTCACAGTATCCTCTATCAGAATAAAGGTTGGTCGTAACAAAGTCAAAGCCATCACTGACTGGCCCACGCCTACTACTATATCCGAGCTTTGCAGCTTTCACGGCTTGGTTATCATTTATAGACGCTTTGGCTAGGGATTCAGCACCATTGATGGCTCCACTCACCGAGTTGATGAATGTGATACGTTAAAGTGAATATCATCTGTCGCACAACCCTTTGTTATTGTCAACACCAAAATTGGTAGAAGCCCCATTCTTCACCTACCCAATTTTGATTCCATTTTAGGTCTCATGTGATGCTTATGGTGTTGGCATTAGTAGCTTTATGAACCAAGGACACCCAGTTGCATTTCTTGGTGAGAAACTCTATGACGCAATGAATATATTCTTTATTTATTATGAAATAATTATACGTTGTTGTTCAATTCCTACATTATGGCAGCACTATCTCTGCATCAGGAGTTCATTCTCTGGTCTAATCATCGGGCCCTCCGCCTTCTGAACTCCTAGAAGAATTTAAGTGTTTGGGACGCCAAGTGGTGTGAGTTTCTCCAGGAGTACACTTTTGTTCTCAAACATCAGTCTGGTGTTGAGACCAAGGTTGACGATGCTATCAACCGTTAGTTAACCACTCTACACATGATGAATATTGAAGTTGTGAGCTTTGAACGTTTAAAAGACCTGGTAGTCCACATGCCTTAACTTCAAGATTGTGTATTTCAAACTCCTTGATAGCATACTTGGTTGATCATCCTAATTTATGCTATGTAACAGATTCCTCTTTCATGGTACTTGGTTGTGTATTCCCTTAGCTTTCGATTAGAGATTTTCTCATTTGGGAACTGCATGTTCATGGCACGGTAGGGCACATTGGTAGGATAAACCACAGCCCTTTCTGACGGATTGTATTGGTCATCCCTATGACATGATGGTATAGGTATTGTTGGCCAATGTGGTACTTGCCAACTTGCGAAAGCCGAACGAAGAAATATAGGACTTGAGACGTCGTTGTTTGTTCCTCGTGCACCTTGTAAGGATTTGAGCATGGGCTTTGTGCTTGGCCTCCCTCGTACTTTTTGAGTTCAAGATCTGGTATTTATTGTTGCTGATTGCTCCTAGAAGCTAGATCACTTCATCCCATGTAGCAAGACATCTGACATCTCTCACATTGCTCATCTTTTCTTCAGCGAGGTTGTCAAGTTACATGGTCTTCCCTCCACCATGTGTATGATCGCAATATAAAATTTGCCAGCAATTTTTGGAAGACAGTTAGGAAACTTTTTGGCACCCAACTAAGATTTTCTTGTCGTTTTCCCTCAAGCAGATGGACAAACAGGGTTTGGCAATCATAGCCGTGTAAATCTTTGACATCCTTTAGTGGGATATAACGTGGGCAACGGGACTATCATTTACCAACAGCTGAGTTTGCCTACAATAGCTCTTTGAATAGGTCTACATGAAAGAGTGCATAATGTTTATGCATAGGTACCAGCACCATAAACTGGTCGACCTCCTTCCTTTATCTCATGATATCTGACTTTCCCACACTGTTGAAACTTTTACACTAAGATCAGGCAAACAATACAGTTTCTAATAAAAAATGTATGTTGACCCATCGCAGGTTTCAAGAATTTAAAATTGGTGATTATGATGTGCATGCGTCCAAAACAGTTTCCTACAAATTCTTCCAAAAAGCTCCATGCGCGAAGCTCAGGACGATTTCATATACTGCATAGGAGCGGACCCAATGTGTATGTATTGGACCACAGATATGGGCATTAGATCTACATTCAAGGTGGGAGATCTATATACTTATTAAGGTAGTTTTGAACCCTTTACTGCCCATTGGAACTTTTCATTGATGGGGGACTTTAGTACATATTTTACCATTTTTTTCACGAGTCTCACTGACACTTTCAGACCATATTGAGTCCGTCATGGAGGATCGGACCGTCTTCAGTAGACAGGGCTGAGGGCATAGTTCATAGCTGCCTCATATGTTGGCGTGATTGCCATGTGGATCACAGAGAACGAGTTTTGTCACCTCGACAGTGACCCCCTAGAGCAGTACTGTAGCGTCACTCAACAGAGTTGAGTCTTTTTGCAGTCATGTGGAGCTCATGTAGGGCAGTAACCACCTTTGTGTACTTATGTATGTATGCACCTTCGTCTGATACATTGTGACTTTGAGTTTATTATAGTTTGTACTCTGTATAGAACTTGCTTTTATGATAGTGGTTTGAGATTTTTTTTGAAGTCATGAGGTTTAGTCTCGCATGGGCTACTGGTATATGTAGTCTCTATAAGCCCCATTAGAAGGCATGCAAGATGGTTGGTTCTATCTGGAGAGTTATTATTTGTAGCATTGACTAGAGTTTCAATTTAGTTAGATTCTAATCATTAGGCTCCCCATCAGCAATGTTATTTATAATCTAACTGCTCCATTTGAGCAATTAGGTCAGAGCATGAGCCCTACATATGTTCACACTGATAAGAGTAATACATGTTTGACTTGTATTATACAACACCTATGGATATGTTCTACACCTGGTTAAAAAAGATCTAGTGTTCATTAGGTGACAAATGAACTCAGAATCAAGTAAAAGAATGAACTCTCACGAAAAAGAAGAAAAGTGAGTGAAAACTGATCATTCAATTATATCTTAACATCAAATAAGAAAGCATACCTTCTTTCCTGTTTCTTCGTCAAACACATCAGCTTTAAACTTAAGAAAGCCGATACCTCTTCCAAACATGTCCACTCCCTGAGATCATAACTATGCAATTAATGAAAAAGCACCAATCATCTTTAATTAACAGGCACAACATATGATCCAATATAAAGCAAGCTTTCCCATTAAGGCTCCAAAACTGCCTATCCTGGCGCTCATGTGAGTGCCTAGGTAGGCATATTTCCCCAAATTTTGAATTTGACCATGTGTGCATGTGTGTTTTGTAGGTTATACAACATAACAAATAACATTGTAACATATAAGGGGAAAGTGGACTAATATCAGTAAATTCAGTCAATTTTGCATTGAACATGCACTAGTTACACATTTATTAACAATAATATGTTAGTTTTGTTAAATATGGTGCCGACTAATTAATCATGATCATCGTTCTAATGCAGAAAAACCTACATATGCATGAGTAGCAACTTTATGTCTTAGTGTGTAGAAAATAAAGTTTAAAAAAATGAAGAAAAAATGTAGATTTATTACAAGAATGTTATTAAGAATACAAATCAACTTTCTGCATGAAGCACTCTTTTCAATGTAAATGCACAGCAATTTATTAACCTTGTAATCACAAACAGAGAGAAAAAAAGAATCCACTTCTTTATTATGCCTAGATTTTATTCCAAAAGTACCCTAATGGACTCACCAAGGGATGTCTTTTCTTTTGCAGGATGAAAATGAGCGACCCCTTTAGCAAGTGCAACAGCTTTTCAATCCCTAATTATTGTTCGACAAAGTAGTATATGTGGTATACATTTGGAAAGGATATGCATCAAGTATAGGTGGCATGCAACCACATAAGTGACACATGCAATTTTAGATTTTTAACACATACATGTATATAAGTATATTCAATTTTTAATATTGTTATGATTTAGAATGAACAATAACTTTTCGACCATTCCAAGTGTATCCAAGCATCAATAAATCAAAAAAATCAATTAAACTTAACATACATGAAACTATTACAGCCATCAACACTTCCTAAAGCATAATGTTATTGTTAGAAAGTATTAGTGTATTTAGTTAATAGGTTAATTAGTTCTATTATGTGCATGGCCATATTTGCCTTGACCCAGTAGGGTTTAATTCATTTCCTTGTAATCGCCTCCTCTCCTATATATGAAACGGGGCTGTACATATCAATCTACAACGATTATAGTGCCCTACACACTTGTCGACATGGTATCAGAGGGTGCCCTGGGAACCTAACCCTAGTCGCCGCCTCCACTTCCCTCTCCTCTCTGCACTTGTTGCAGCCCCAGCCGCTGCCTCTCTCTCCTAGAGAGAGCAAGAGCGAGAGAGCACCGCCTGAGGGCGGCCGCCGTCTCCATGGATTAGGCTGGCCAGACGCCATGCACCTCCCGACCTCCATGGCTTCTCTCCCACTTTCTTAAAGATTCAATCTTCATCTATTAGTCGGCGCCATCCTTCCCGGCCATCTATGCTTTTCGATCCACAATCAAAATAGCCACCGAGTCTCCCTCGTGGTCGTCATCGTCGACTCGTCACTTTCCCCGAGTTCTCCTCAGCAGCTCTATGCATAACCACCACCATTGAAGTAGCCACGCCAATGCACATCTGCCTTCTGCTCCAGCAATCGTCTCCAGCGACCGCCACCATGTTCACCACCTTTGCCCTGTCGCGTTCGCATCCAACCGTCGCGCCAGCCATCAAAGTAGACACGCTGACCACTCCAAGCAGTTTCGCCGGCCCCTGCAAGGAACATTGGCGTCAGCCACAGCTGGGAGCAGCGGCCCCATCACTCCACTGCTACACCACTTCTCGAGACCTTGGACAGCGCTAATTCATGTCCGATTTGGGTAGTGGTCAAGCAAGGAGCCTCCACCACTTTTCATGTTTACATGATCTAAAGGAGTTCAAAAGACAACACTAATTCCCCCAGACCCATGGTGTTAATTCTTGGGGTTCTTTGTCTCCTTGACGACGCTAATTTTATTCAGATCATGCTTCGACGGTGTCCCTACACGACATGTTGGCCGATCAACATGGCGTGTAGCAGTCCAGAATTCACTTAGCGGCACAAAGGTTCATCCATATCGCAAATTACACGGCATGTTGCCTAACCAACATGACGTGTCGGCAGGGATTTGTATCTTTGAGTTCACCCAGATCACAAGTTACACGACGCGTTAGCCAACCAACACTTGTGTCAGCAGAGAACTGATTTACGCCTCAGACATCCTACACTCTGTGTAGGATCCCTACACGGCGTGTTGTAAGGAGCCTGTCATTTTTTAGCGAAGGAGCTACGCGGCGTGTCAGCAACCTCACACAGTGTCATAAGGAGTCTGCCTCTCACCCTCGACAATCTACACGCCATGTTGCAGACCGCTTGTTTCAAGTAAAGGTGTGACATCCTCCAAAATTCTTCTCCAAAAAAAATTGTGGGGATTTTGAGGTCAAGAAAAGATCCATTCAATTTCTCTATCCAGATCTTAATCGGGTTGTTTGCATATTGACTCTGATTATCGTTTTCCTATCTAGATCCATTATGGTAGTACCACTCCTTTTCCTACCGAGTTCCATTCCGGTAGTGCTACTCCTCTTTCTACCGAGGTTCCATTCTGATAGTATTTATGTTTTACATTTTTTTCTTTCCCACCCTCCTACCCATCATGTGTGCGTCTTTCCAAGTGCAGGGGTCACATGTCGCTTTCCCACAGCATCTACTCATTCTCTTCGTAGTTGGCGTGCGGGGGATATAGAGGAGAGGAGAGAGTATAAGAGAGAGGATGGTATGAGGAGAACATGGGAGAGAGCATGTGAGGTGAGAGCATATGAGATGAGAGTGATATATTCCAGGCTATCTTCATGGAGTTTTATATTCTTCCGCACATCTGCTCGTCTGATGTCTTCATGGCGCGTCATTCCCACTTAGCATCACTTTACATGTGAGTTGGCTATCTGCGTGAATTCCAGATTGGCCACCACTTTCAGACGGCGTTGAAGGATCTCACAATTGCAGCATTGACACCAAGTCTTTTGTGTTTGTACTGCATTATGTAAGTCACGACAAGAGGTATTGCAGCTAAATCCGGACTCTTATTCCCTTTGGTATTGATGATGTTTCAGTTGATCATTCTCGTTGCATTTCAATGAGATGGATGGCAGTTTCTTCATCAGATTTCTTCAAAAGCTCGTCATCTTTTAGCCCGTGCATTTTGTATCAGTAAGGATTCATCCAGATTTCTCTTCACCAAGCTAATTTGTTACGTCTTCTCCGAGTTGCATCTGTTGACATGGCCCTTCTGCTGATCTTCTTGGGCTTCTCCTTGATGGTGCCTTCATTCCTATCAAGCTCCCAAGGTTCATTTGCCAGATTTATGGAACCAATATGACAGTCGTCAGCACCTCATCCAGCTCGTATTTCTATCACGTTATGCACGTATGTGGTCTTCTGTGCTAATTCTAGTTGGCTACACTTCTCAGGCAATTTGAAGACACCTCAACTGCTACATCGACATTGTGCCTCCGCGTTCGTGTTGCGTTATGTACGTGGGATGTGTTGATTGTGTGCTTATTCCACTCACACATTTCTCTCCAATGAAAATGACGTCGTCAGGGTACCTTTGATTTTTTTCTCCAGTTTGATTGTAGCGAGTTTTTGTTGTAGCATTCAGATTCCATATATCAGATGTTCTTCATTCCAGATGCACTTTGAAAGACCTTTCTCCAAAGCTCGAGCATTTCAAGCCTACAGAATACATCTCCTAGAGACGTCATCATATGTTTAGTTAGGGAGTATTGTTTAAGGGGGAGTAATAATTTTTGTATGGGGAGTGACATTTCTATCTTTCATTTATCATTTATTTCTTATCATTTAATCGAGTCATGTAACTTCAAGCTTGGACATATGTTCACCCGTGCCCCAGCTTGGCAGTGTTAGAAAGTATTAGCCTATTTAGTTAATAGGTTAATTAGTCTATTATGAACATGGGCTTGTTTGCCTTAGCCCATTAGGGTATAGTCCGCTTTTTGTGATTGCCTCATCTCCTATATATAGGACGGAGGTGTACATATCAATATACAATGATTACAGTGTCCCACACACTTGTCAACAGTTAAGAACCAGTGACACGTCCCAACCATATAAACAAAACAACTAACTGTTATTTGGGAACAAGTAGAAGTTTGGAAGTCATTACGGTAAACACATATCAACAAGTATTAGAATTCATTATTAAGTGATTATAAATATAATTACACACCAATCTGATGGAAAATCTATACATAATTTGGAATCACTGACACGGGACACGGCATGGACATCGACACAAACATGGGATAAAACATTTTTTTAAAATGCCTAGACACGGCATACATATATACATATACGTCGTATACATATACATATAAATATATGTAACATGGAACTTATACAAATAACACCATCCATCAAAAGTTGTAAAGTAGGTCACAACATGGGATTTATACAAATGATGTGCACAAATCAAATTACTTTTTGAACCATTTGTGAGTGCACAATTCACTCATTTTGACCATAAATTTGTTCTCAATCATGCTAGATTTCTCACTTTTCAGTTGTTTTACTCGATGCATGTTTGTGATCACAGGTACATAACAATGACGAGGAAATGGGGTTAATCCAACCAAAATCTGACCTTAGTTGGATTCCCCAGGATATTGCAGATATCACAGGGAAGTTCTTGAAGTTTCTGAAGGGAACACGGCGTCTGTGTTTTAGCACACGGCATCTTAATCTACAGGTGGATTTGTATCCCCCCGATGAGCAGTTGCACGGCGTGTCCCTCAGATGACACGGCGTGTCCGACTAGTCAAAAGACTCCTAAAAGTTTCTGCCAAAAAACACGGCATGTGCTTATTAGCAAACGGCGTGTTTAACCTATCCAGATCTACCCAAGTCTGCACCGATTCTCGACAACACGGTGTGTCTCTCAGACAACATGTTGTGCACCCTTCGAGCAAAGTAGTTTTCAACGTCATTTACTTAAGGCGACACGCTGAGTGTCTTCTCCGACACGCCGTGTCGCAGTCAATTTTTGCAATTTTTCAGAATAACCGACCCTCGTTTTTTAATACAAGAGCACACATATTGGACAGTTATCACTCGTCATTTGAAGCACTTTTCGACCAAAGAACGGAGCAGAGGAGAAGAGAGGCGAATTTGGAGAAGAAGAGGTGGTTACTCGAATGAGGACCTCTTTTCTTGTTCATTCTTCTTCACAGACTTTAGGAGAAGCTTCTCCACTCCATTCTAGTCGCTCAGGAAAGAAGGTTGTTGGAGTAGAAGCACTAGCGAGGATGGAATACCGCATTCAAATCGGATTTCCTCCTTGTTCTTCCTCTTTCCTTGGATTTTCCTTGCCCTTTTCTTCTCGATTTCTGTTTAGCTTCAATATCTGCAACTTGTACTTGTGTTTCACCATCATGAGCGAGTAGACTTTTGATTCTTGGGCATGGGAGAGTAACTCCCATGTCATAACAATGTTGAACACAAATTTCATATATTATACTAGTTATTTCATTGTTCTAAGGTTCATCGGTGATGATTTCTTCTTACCTGCTCTGTTGGCCATTTTGTATGTATGATTTAAGCCCTTTGTATAATCTGGGAAGACATGCATAGGAGTAAGGAGATGTACCTTAGTTGCACTACCTTGACCACGGGACTGACTGGGATGTGTCATGGAACAAAGGTTTGTAGCCCGAATCTGAGTATATCCACAAGAGTGGTATACAAAGTTAGGATTGTTCTACATTACCAAGAGGTAGATGTGGGATACAAACCTCCTATGCATTATTTCTAGTATGATTGATCTATGTTGTTCTTCAGGTTAGGAATGTGAAATCTCTATCCCAAGATTCCTTAAATATGATCATAATCTCTCTTGAAATAATTAGTTTTACTTTTTTCTCTTAACCATTAAATTAGTTCAATCCAAACCAAATCACTCCTTTGGAAATCGATTTAGATTGTTGAACATCAACACACTTGCGTTTAACAGCCTTGCTCCTTGGACAATCTCGAATACACTACATGTACTTGTATACTTGCGAGGTAGTGCTCGAGTTTATAAATTTAAGACTTGTGTGCACACGATTAACAAGAAACAAACACAAAGAAGGAAAAAACTAAACTAAAGTTGGTTTACAATATGAATGAAAACTTCATAAAATGAAAAATGGTGAAACCACCAGCAAGTTTACATTGTGAGATCAAACGTTATCTATGGAGAACAATTATTCCAGAACACATGCAATAAAATATCAAATAAGTGTAAATGGAGAGTGATGAATCATAATATGTATGTTCAATTCCTAAACTGAATTACATTTACAAAATGATGTATATTAGATAATTATCAATGAATATGGGAGGGGGAGGAGAAATAGTGAAGCAAACTGTAAAGACGGATTTGCATAATAAGCAAGTTTATATCCAGGACAAACCCGATTAGAGCTTAATAGGCTCAAGTTGGGCTTTTATTTAGTTAATTGTTTACTTAGGAATTTTATGTTTTATTTAATTATGAATTTCCTTCAATTAGGCTTTTAGTTTCCTATTTTATTTACTTGCAAGTCAAGTCATCAAGTCTTATAAAAACCAGCCTAGGGGATTATCTCCAGGCAAAGTTGATTACGAATTGAAATTTAGTTAGCTTGTTGCAAATTTATCTTCCCTTATTCTTCTTCTGCGTATCATTCCTACATCAAGTGGTATCAAAGCCAAAACCCTAATCCATTAGGGCACGATCCTCTATCTTTACCCTTCCCCCCGTCTTCTACCTCATCCCATTTTCTTCATGTTACTATTCACAAAGAACAATATATCACCATGTCGCTTCCGCAAATCCACCCCGGCAATGACCATCCCAGTCCCCGCTTTTGTTGACCCCAGCAAGACTCCCCTTCAACCACAGTCTATAGCAATTGGGCCACTGGATGACACACAGCCAACAGCAGACACAGGTACCTGACGCCTCACGCGAACCCGTCGAGTTCCCCATGCAACACAGTTTGGTTCCTCTGCCCTACTGTCCAAAGAGAGCAACTCTCCAATATCTCTCCCTACATAGATCAACCCCAACCTCATCACCTAAGACCCCATTCACAAATACTCCCGCCCTTGTTTAGGCCAAGCCACCTCTCTTGCTCAGACTCTTTCTTTCATCTTGACAACCCTTCGCGCTCAACCGCTCACCTTGCTTTCCTGCAACCAGTACCCTGACACCCCTTTTAATCCCCAACTCATCCTGAATAGCCGCCAGCCATTCCGCAAGTCCTTGCTACAAGGTGGCCAAAGTCACAAGTAAGCCATCCGCCTTCCACCAGCCATAGAAGCAGTAGCTCTTCATTCGATCGGCCAAAATTACAACCCTACGCTTCATGTGCCAGCTGTTATGCTTCCACATCGACCGCAAGCACACCTCAACCCATCAACTGCAAGGCCCAACTCAAGTTGCACACCCAGCTTCGTGGCGCCTCTAGGTGCCTCAGTTGGATCTGCGGGTCGAGGGGCACGCATCAAACTTCCTCCAAAGGCATCACCTTCCCCACATCAGATTCAAGGAGGCTTTTCTTCATCCAAAGAATTATTGTGATTGTACAACATGTCAACGACAGGGTAGACACGATTAGTACAACTCTGGAGGATATTCGACGTCAACTAGACAACATGATGCAATGACAGGACGATATTATTCAACATCAGGCCCAGCACGATGAAGTTTTCGAAATTCTTCACAGTTGTGTTACGACGTTCGAGCAACGCTTGCATACATTAGAGACGAACTGCGAGAATAATGGCCACCATCACACCCTCAGCCAGTACAAGAAGAGTGAATTGTTAAAATTAAGTTACCGGACTTCCATAGCGAGCATGACGCTAAGATCGTGCTTGACTGATTGCATTGTGCAGACAAGTGCTTCCAACTATACGAAACCTTTGAAGAGGCCACCAAAGTCCTGATCACCATTGCCAAGTTTCAAGGATCTGCATTAGCATGGTGGAACCAACATCAAGACAAGCCCGTTGACACTTGGACTTCACTATGTCCCTTGATCGTGCAATGATTCCTACCTCGGAACTACAAACGGCAAGCTTATTTTGAGTATCAAGAGTTAAAACAAGGTGACGACACTGTTGCAAACTACACTAGAAAATCCCAAGAATTATGTACTCGTTCTGAAGTTATGATGGACGAGACTGTTGCTATTGCAAATTTCCGCAAGGGATTTCGTCATAATATAGCTAACCGCCTAGTTTTCTCCATTTTACTTATCTTGGTGATGCCATCTAAAGTGCAGAACGGATTGAAGAGGAGATTTGACGGCGTCTCTAACTGTAGGCAACCGGTTGAAAACCATGTCGAGGGGAAACCACTACCACAACAATTGCAACTGAAGGTGAATCCTCCAAACCAGTCGTCTCCAAGACTATTTACGGCTTTTCTTGCCACGTGAATGGACATTGCTGCAACCAGTGTATGTGTTGTGTGATGACTACAAACATAAAGACAGACAACGACATTGAGTATGAAGATGTATTTCCGACTTTAGATGCTAGTGACCATGAAGTAGATGAAGAAACATCTGGTGAGCCTACTATACAAAATGAGTGACCATGGCTATACTAATGACTGGTGAAGTACCTCATTGTTTTATTCAGTTATGGAGGTTCAAGGTCGCATGTGCGTTCTGATAGTTGATGGACGATCTTCAACCAACATGGTTTCTTCTTCTGTTGTTCAAAAGTTGGGATTATAATTGGAGTCCCACACCAACTATACCACATACATGGGTTGACAACACTTCCCAGAATGTGACCCAGCGTTGTAGAGTTTTATTTTCATTTCATGGTCTACAAAGATAAATGTCCTATGCAATGTGCTCAAGATGACTAGTTCCCAGTTCCCACATCATGCTTGGTCGTCCACTGCGATTTAACCACCGTTTACAACATGATGGATTCTACAACACATACTCCTTCAAACTTGGTAACACCCAACAACTTTTTAAATGGACATCCTATCACTCCAATCAATTAGGTCGTGTTCTTCGAGAGATGCGTCCAGTAAACTCATGGCAAGGAGTCATTGGTCCTACCCCCGCTTCACCAGTGGTTTGCGGTTCTAAGGAGAGGAGATTGATGCAATCCATAAAGGCGGATTTGCATAGAAAGCAAGTCCAGATCCAAGACAAACCATATTAGAGCTCATTGGGCTCAAGTTGTGCTTTTAGTAGTTAAGTGTTTACTTATGAATTTTATGTTTAATTTCATTCCGAATTTCCTTAAATTCGGATCTTAGTTTCCTATTTTATTTACTCACTTTTTTATTCAAATTAAGAATTAGCATATGTTTTTTTTCTACTTTTTCATATGCCTCTTTATCAGCAACATAGCATATGAGTGGATCTTCCAAACTTGAAACCAGATTAGTTGTCTGATATATGTTTTATAGATGTTAGTCTTTGCTTAATAATCATTTTCTAAAGCTTCCTAACGTGAGTTCATGAACTTGATACCTCATTACCATGTGCAACTTTAAACATCTCCCTTGTTCTTGGAGTGGGGACTGTAGTACTATTTTTTCACTCGTTCGACATTTCTACCGACCAAATAATCTTATTGAAGGGAATTGTTAATCACATAACATCTTTATCCCCCTTACTTTTTCATATGTCAATAGGATATAATCTAGTGTTTGCCCTACATGGCTTTCACTTTTTCATCTTTTTCACATCATTCGACCTCTCATTGTGTAATTTGTCATTTGTAAGTGACATCTCTTGTATCCATGTCACACAAGCCTTTTACCTTAGTTAAAGTATCTTCATTGAAAGGCTTAAGGATGGAGTTTTTCCATCAGTTCTCAATATCATTATCGGTCACCAAAACTCTACCATCTTCATTTTATGCATTTCACTTGGCCTAGGTCGCTTCCTTCCTTACTCTCATACAAGTCATTTTATGTATATCATTTTCCCCTTTTCTAGTATCAGAATTCTTATTTTTCTCTTTAAAATATCTAGATCTAGCGTCTTAAACCAATCTCTTAGCTTTTTCCTTTGCTAATTTGTATCTTAAAAAGATGCCTCGTCTTGAGATTTGGGTAAGCTCATACAAATTCAAGTTCAATAGCCTTTGGTACTTCATCATTCCATTACCAAGTCTCTTTTGATGGAGGCCCACAACCTTTAGGTCCCCCCCAAAACTTCATTGGTGATTCTTGTTATGCAAGAGCTCTTATTATACTACATAGTATTAGCATCAAAATTCTCATATTTCAAATGCCATCCTTGATAAGCTTATCATAAGACACCACTTTACTTTCTCCTCTTACATTCCACCACTTGATTTTTCTATCACAATGCCCTCGTGCTTACAGCTTACTTTTGTTAATCTTTGTGTCACTGTCCGAAACCATCTACATTCGGTGCAAAAAAAAATAGGGAGTTTTTCTTTAGTGGTCGCTTTACATACCTTAAATAATTTCTGATCTACTAAAAAAGTGACCGGTTTGCAAAAATCAGCCAATATAAAATTGTGAATGGTGAGGTCGTGTTGGACGGAGTGTATGGACCAAAATGTGATAAGTTTTATTACTTGGGTTTTATAATTCAAATGGATGGTGATGCTTAAAATGATGTTTGTTGTAGATCAAAGTGGGATGGTTGAATTGGATGAATGCAATTGGAGTAGTATGTAACCATAAGATCCTTCTTAGATTAAAAAGTAAGTGTTATAGAACAGTTATACTATCATTTATGCTATATGGGAGTGAATGTTGGGCAGAAAAGAAATTAGGCCTCACCAAGATCAATGTGTTGAAATGTGTATGTTGAGATGGATGTGTGGAAAGACAAAAAAGACCTGTTGAAAAATAACTTTACAAAGTGGGGTGGCGAACATTGAGGACAAGTTGCACAAGGACCATCAGAGATAATATGGACATGTGGAACGCAGGCACAGTAATGCACCTATTCAAGCAATGCTATTTAATCATGCATGGTTAAAATAAGAAGAGGCGGGTTTAAATTTACTTCAGAAGAGCTTATAAAGAAAGATTTTGAATTTTTACATCTTGATCAGAGTATGATCCATAACAGAGCTAGTTCAAAAAGAAGGATCCATGTAGCCGAACCCAACATGGTTGGGATTGAGGCTTAGATGATGATGACCTTCTTTCAGTCACAATGAGTCCCCGAGACCCCGGGACATTTGCTTCCACTAACAGTGAACTCTCCAGGATCGCGTTTCGTGCATATTCTACATGACAACAACGACTAAGAAAGTAATCAATTTGGCTACAATACACACTCATCTTTCATAACTGGATAGGAAAAAAAGTCAAAAGCAGTCGAATGGTATAAAATCCCGGTAGGTTTCCATACAAAGAGTCCTACCCTGTTCCAGTTTGTTTGCCATTTCTCTTTGATTCCGTGGCATGGGTAATAAGGACAAATATAACTTTTTCCCAATGATTTAGCCAAACTAAAAAGGTGGTCAGCTAGTGAATGTCATCTCGAGCTCTACACCAGGAAAATACAAATTCTTTTAGAATTATGTGTGAACAACCGCTTATGACCTGGGTTGACGGGAAGAGTAGAGGGAATTATCTTCTGATTATGTCATTTTGTGATACTATACAATTCATCATCAGAGGCTCTGTTCTTTCTCACTTTAGTGTGATGATCCTAGTAATCCTTAGAGCAGCACTGCAGTATCTATTTGGAAATCCAAGTTAAAGGAATGAAACAAATACCTGGATGAAGACATTTCTTAGGGTCATTGATGAATCCTTTATAAGACCGGATTCACTTTGAATATTCCTCAGCCAATTATGGAACAATGAAGAGTCAACAGCACTCCTGCATGAAACGCGAAATCGGGCGTCGGAAAATCGATTCATAACGATGGACAGAGAATGACTTCAAACATATGGCTAGCCTCCACCCTTCTAGCTTGAATGAGCAACATAAACTTCGAAACGTTCATCAAAGACACCTGAGTTCCAGAGGAGTGATCCCTGGAGCCCCCGAAACTTGCACAGCTTCGCCGTTCGCAAGCTTAACTGTCAGCTGCGCCTGGCCACCGGCCGGCGTCGTGGAAGAACTCATTGATTCCGACGGAAGGCGGAGGCAACTGGCCACTGTCGGTGCTGGAGACGTAACCTTGGTAGAGTGGGCCGGTAGCCACTGGAAGCTCCGGCAGTGGTGACTAAAGCAGAATAGCCTTGGAAAATGGAGCATTGGGCCTCCGGGCAATTAATTAGGACCAGACCCCAAGAATCACATCGCACGCTTCTTTTAGCATAATATAGTATTCCTAAGCGCATAGCAACACATCATCGGTAAGAGCGAGGATTTGCTGTTCCTGCTTTTTGCAGGAGTAGTAAGCTACTCCTGCTATCACGTCCGTTCATGCGCCAATGCAGATGTGTAATACCGGTTTGGATTAAATATTGCTTACACGCGGCACCATCTGCGGCAAGGAGCAGCCTGCTCCCATCCAAACCGGGTACAGCAAATCCGCTGGGCATCAGTTTAAATTACACGAGCTAAGCAGATGGATTTCAGCTGAACTTAGATAATAGATAGCATACGAATTAAAGTATCAAATCATAACATATTCAGTTCAAATTACATCTAGATGTACTTGTGCATTATCAAAATATCATATCATTTTAAAATAAAGTGATCTCTGATTAAAATGTCTTTGTAAATACATGTACATGTTTTTTCATATCATATAACCTCCATTAATCATTTATGCCATGTCGAGGAACTTACAATTATTGAAAATACAATTTTATGTACAAAACTATCAAATTGTAATTCATCACAAATTACCTTGGTAGCACAAATAATATGCATGTACATACCATTTGTAAAATTCTTGCATCAATCTTTTATTCTCATACATAATAATTATGATTGTATAATTAACAAAAGACAGATACTAGTTTTACTAAAGGACCAAATTCTGGGTTTCGTATGATAGGTTGGTGTC
The DNA here is from genome assembly GCA_963693085.1 of Alisma plantago-aquatica. Lineage (NCBI taxonomy): Eukaryota > Viridiplantae > Streptophyta > Magnoliopsida > Alismatales > Alismataceae > Alisma > Alisma plantago-aquatica. Next base: position 1,244,141,174 of record OY856409.1, read on the forward strand.
TTTTCTTCATTTTTCATCATGAATTGGATGTATGCATTACTTACCATATAAGAAGTTCTTTGCAATGTATGTCAAGCATGCTTCTCTTCTCACATCATTGAATCATTTGGTGTTCAAAAATAGTCAAATACCCCTTTCTTTCTATTTTCTTTTTCATTCCCACTATGTTGAAACCTACATCATGACCCAAAATATGTAAAATAAACGCTTTGATGAGTATAAGGAATTAGTCGTGATACCAAAAATGCATGTGGCCATTTATTTTTCATAGCAAACATGATAGTATGTCTTTGAACTCAAACTCAAAAACAAAACTTGTGAGTTTGGAACACAAAAAAAATCTATGCTTAAAATATTGTATTTTGTAAGATTAGTTATACATCAAATTTATGTTTGCAATTTGCATGAGGCATTTTATAATGTAGACAAATAAGAATATATATATATATATATATATATACACACACACACGTATATATACATATATATATGTATATCACATATTGTATGAATAATTTATCTTGTAGTTGGCAAAATATTAGGCGGAGTAAATCGTACAATTGCTTTAAGCATGATAGTTTAAACATATAGTATTTCAAAATAATTGCCAAGTAGAAGATAAGCTTGGAATGAATGATAATTGAAATATGTGATTTGTAACATATTAGCAAACTTAAGAAGTTTCCAACCACATTCTTGAGAAATAGGGTTCATATTCATTACGTAATATATTTAAATATATTAGCGTATTGTTTTCCTTTTCAGTTTGTTGTAAGTGTCTAAATTCAGATGTATCTGGTTGGATAGAATATGAATTTTTTTTTGGTCGGTCAAAACTCATGTTGTTTTTTTTCCCATTTTTGTTTGTTTGAATGTACAATGCTTGTTGATTCCCAATCGAGAATCAACTAAAGGAGAAACTATCTTTCTATCTTTACATCAAAGAATGCTAACTATGAGACCAAAACTGAGAAGGACCTGAGAAAGAGCCTCAAACCTACAGAAGGCTTGAAGCTTCAAGGAAGACCACAAAAAAAGAACTATCAGACTCGACCATCACTACAAGGTGAGAGGGGAGCATAAAGACCAAACCACACTACCATCAAAAAACTCAAAGGCACCAACCACATTCCACCAGGAAGGAGTCCAAGCAGAAGGGGAGATAAAAGCCTTCAATAAGGTCAGCCCCAAACATCATCTCAGCTTACCACAAAAGGGGAAGCAAGACTTCCAAAAGCATCCTGTCACGACAGTTGACAAACCGATACTGATTAAGCAGAATTTAAACATAAACAGTGGATTAACAAAAATCACTAAAAATTAAAATCATATACAAAGAGATCCATTTCCAGGAAACTCTTACAACAAGAACCAAAATATTATATATACATTTTGGTCCACAAAGTACATACCATGTACTTTTGCTCTCGAGGATTACATACAATAGTTGCTCTGTTAAATCTATACATAAGCAACATAAAACCTCGAGGCATTCAATGCCAAAATCTCAGATCGATCATAAAAGCACTAACTACTAACTCTAAGGACCTGAGAGTACAGAGACGACACATAGGACTCTTATCTACAAGACACAACAGTCAGTATCTCCACCTGGGATGTTACTGTTGTCCCTGATGATGTTGTCCTTCCCCTGGTGTAGGGTTCTTGCCTCCTCGTCCGCATCCACCTAAAATGTTGGATCCCACGGGGGTGAGACAATTGAAATTGTCCCAGCGAGAGATATAACTCTCCGCCAGAAACATTATTATTGCAGATAAACAGTAATAAACTGAATAGAGGAATCTTTATTGAACAGCATGATTTAATCATTATTACGCAGAATAGAGAAATATCATCTTTTAAAGCATTACAGCTATAAATGGTAAAGCAGTAAATCATCTATTCATTTTAATAATGAATATGAAGAACATGTATAATATCTATCCACTCAGAATACAATAAACAACGTAACATCAACCAATGATTTCCGTAATTCATCCTTATGCAAATATGCTACACGGTTGATTACATTTTACAATCATACTTATGCCCTGAGGAAGGGAGTCGTACCGCTCAAATCCAACCTTCGGTTACGAAACACAAATTCGATGCCATATAAGATCAAAGGAAGAGTCAGACTCCTCGATCACATCTGTAACATCCCTGACCTGGGTTATATAATAACCCTAGGTGTTTTGCCTAATAAAGTTGATTATATGCTTGCTCTTATCTTTTTAAAAGTAATGAAGGTTTTTGAGGAACTTATATTTCAATTTCAGTCCTTTTTGAATAATGTTGAAACATTGTTTTGTTAATAATAGACTAAAGTGCAAATTACCCAAGTAGAGGGGTTAACTCGCAAATTGCACATGTTAAGATGTTCCTATGAAGTTGAGACATCATAATAATGAATAAGATATAGTGGCATGGTTTCCACAAGCTTGGGCACCAAGATAAAGCTTGTAGAGCAATCCTTGTGCATTAAAACCTAGTTTTGGTGTAATATGCAATTTACCCAAAACCTAGGGTTCAATATGCAAAATACTACCTCTAGATGGTCTCTCATGTTTCTTGGAATCAAGTGGAGTAAATAAAATGAGAGGGGCGCCTCATTTGAATTATCATGGAGGAGAGAGAATCTTGACATTAAAATAATCAAGATTTAAGCACAAATGGCTCTTTAATATAATTTAATGCAAAAAGAAAGGAATTTATTGAGGAACCCTTCAACCAAAAGTTGAAGGACGTGTTTGCAATAGTTTGTACGAGCTTGTGCCATGCTTTTACACAAAAAGATCTTGGTTAAGTAGAATCCATCCACATTAATATAATATAAAGCAATATCTAATAAAATGATGGATATTAATATACAATTCTTTAAGGTATTTAGTTTCTTTTCCATTAATCCTTGGATAATGGAGAGTATTTTCGTGGATATAGAAGATGGCTACGTGGCCAAGGAATGGAGGAAGCTTTGGTGGAAATTATTTGGAATTAAAGAAGAAAACTCTCTTTTTCTATTTCCTTGAAAACCCATATATATATTCCTTATGTATATCTTTTCCAACAACACCCAAGACTCATTTCCTTAGTTTCTTTTCTCATCACTTGCTTTGGATGACCAAAGGATAGCTTTGGAACAGAGGAAGGATGAACAAACTAGCATGGTAAGTTTTGATCATCTCCTACCTCGGATCCATGGTGGAAATCCTAAAGCAATGGTTAATTGTTGGTTTTCTTAACCTAATTTCCATTTCTAGCCAAGTTGTTCGTCCAAAAGTTGAAGGATAGACCTTGGACGACTGTTGTAACTCCATCCACCATTAAATCCGTGGAGTTTGGAGCTTGAGATCAGTTCTAGAGGCGGGTTTTATAACTCTAACCCTTAAGCATTGCTAATGCATACATTCCTTTAATAATCGTTAGTTACTTTCTTCCTTTAATACTCTTTTTAGTTCTTGCCAAAACTTCCGTGAAGAACAACAACTATTCTTGGTTGAACATAGGAAGACAAATATGACATCATCATAGATGTTTATCAAAAAGTTACTTTATCAAACGGTTTCAAAACTTGCTTAAACGGTTTCCCAAACCGTTTGGGAGCAAACGGTTTCAAACCGTTTGAATGCAAACGGTTTCACCTAAACCCCATAGAAGCAAACGGTCCAAGACCGTTTGGTGGCTTTAACCAAGTGTTGACCGTTTGGAGACTTGTTGAGAATAATGTAGGTCAATCATCCATCTATAATTATTAATTAACTTCAATTGGTTCACTAGTTGAAGGTCCAACAATCACCAAAACCCCAATCGGGTTAGGTGTTGATTTGATAATTGAATAAGTTTGAAACTTGGGTTGAGTGACCCAAACAGTTTCAAAACCATTTGGGGATCACCCAAACGGTCTCAAGACCATTTGGTGATCACTCAAGACCATTTGGAGGTCTAGGGTTAAGCATGGTTGACCAATTGAAGATCCAAAGGTATCAAGTTGATGTATAACCAATTGTTGATTTGGTGACCAATCCTAAGATCCAAACCCTAATGGAATGACATAGTTAATGATGATATGATGGGAAAACGGTCTCAAGACCATTTGGAGAATATCCAAACGATCCCAAAACCATTTGGGGGTAAGCCAAGACCATTTAGAGGTCTAGGGTTGACTATGGTTAAGTGTTTGAATATCAGAAGGTACTAAGTTGAAGAGCAACTAATTATTGACTTAGTGATCAATCCAATGAGTTAAACCCTAATTGGTTAACTTGGTTTTTAATGTTGACTTGGGAAAATGGTCTCAAGACTGTTTGGAGGTCATCCAAACGATCCCAAGACCGTTTGGGGTCAGGTCATGTTCAACTTGGATGATGGTTCAATGGTTTCAAATCAATTAGACTCACATTGATTAATGTTGAAGGGTCATCTATTCCAAACCCTAATCCAATTGATTCAAGACCTATTTGATGACCAATTGAGGGTCAAATCAGTTTAAGGTTGACCTAATTAACTCAATTGAAGTATGATGATAAGTCCAATTGATGATTGGTTACATGTATTCAATGGTTGAAGGAACCAACATTGGAAACCTTAGTTCAATTGAAGTGGTTGAGACCCTTTTTGGTCCTTGCGGTTTTGAAGGGGGTTTGGACCAAACGGTCTCAAGACCGTTTGGGACCAAACGTTCCCAAACCGTTTGGGTCCATGCGCTTTCAAAAGTCTACTTTAGCAAACGGTTTTGAGGGTCTACTTTAGTAAACGGTTTCAAAGGTAACTTTAGCAAACGGTTTCATTGATTGACCAAGACCGTTTGAGGTCTGATTTGGTCAAGACCGTTTGAGGTCTATATGGCCAAGACCGTTTGGTGGATAATTAACCAAAACCGCATGGGTACTTAAAGTGGTTAAAGGACAAAGTGATTAGTTAATTAATACATGATGTAATTAAAGATGATTATAATAAAGGTACCCTTAATGGGATAGGATGATTGGTACCCTTTGAATGAGTAATCCTTAATGATCATGATGATGAGGACATAAACCATGATGTCAATTCTCTTTCATGTTGAGCTGACTCAGCTTAATCAAAGCTGATGAAAGAAATCATCTTATAGAAGATAAGAGAGAAGACCTCCTACATGAATGATAATCATGTAATGGACTTTTATTTTAGATGAATCATTGATTAGGGTATGATCCATGATAGTGAGATCATGAAACCCTAAATATGAAGGTTAATGAAGCATAACCCTAATTGAGGGTATTATTGGAAGTAATCCTAATACATGATGATGGTATGATCTTAATTCATAATGATGACATGATAAACCTTAATTCAAGGTACTTTGATGATCACTCCTACTTTGGGTGAATAGTAAAACCCTAATTATGGAATGTTGAACATGAACCCTAATCTAGGGTGATGTGATGTGAATAGTAAACCCTAATTTCAAAATTATGTGAATGAAAGTGTAAAACCCTAATTTTGGGTTATGCCTTATAGCATGAAGCTTTAAGATTTGATAATGAAATGATAAGTCACTAATCCTAATTGAGCTAAGGGAATGATTAACCCTAATTGAATTGAAAAGTGAAACCCTAAACCTGGTAAGGGCATGGGGGTGCAACCCTTGAATAGTGATGATATCATTGTTTTGCATTGTGCTGATATGAAATAGATGTATCTGTTATCATCTGTATTAATCATGCAAGTTTTATGTGATATTGAACATAGCCAGGTAAGAGTTATGATGATTTCTTCATTGAAAGTACTTAATGATCTTTGTAAGCAATGGTATGTTATGTTGCCTAGTGAGAGGTAACAAAAGAGTTTGACAGGCTGTATGAGCCTTGTGAAATACATGCACTACTATTATCATGTTTACACTGTCAGATGACTTGATGGCAATAAGATACATGTTTAAGTGGTATCAAGAGTTTTGTTGATCTAAGTATTTTAACACCCATATTCTTGTATCATGATGATGAGATGTCAAGGGATTGAATTCCCAATGTTAATAAAGCTATGAAATGAACTTGATAAAATAGTACCTTTTCCTTACAACTATTGGTTATAATGGCTTATGTACGAAAACATGCTTGATGCTAAAAGAATGATGTAATGTACTTAAATAATCAAGTGAAATGATATCATGTAGAGCCATGACCATAGATCCACCATCGTCAGTAGTTAGGTGATGGTGAAATAGGTTTTCCTAAGGGAACTCCTGGAGAGCATACTTTTGAGTATGTGGGGGTCATGGACGTGAATATCCTTACGTCCTAATGGAGGAATTGATGTGAGATAAACATCAAATCTCTCAATCCTTCATTATATGTATATGCTGAGATGATGTATCACAAATCTCCCGATGACGTTGTTAATGCCGCATCGATGTGAGATAAATAAGAAATTCCTCGATTGCGAAGAGAGTACAGCATGCCACTGTAACTATAATAGCTAAGTTGCCAGAATACCCTGGAAAGCTATTTTAGGAGAGACACGAGATGTCCTGCATGTTGTTCCTCACACTGACTGAGGAAGATGAGGCCATAGAAATCCAGCTCTTCTGATGACCTATGTATGGTACCAATTTTGATTTCGCAATGGTCAGTTGGAGTATGAGCGGTATACCTCATATCCTCAGGGCATAAGTATTCTTGTAAAATATAATCAGCCGTGTAGCATATTTGCTTAGGTTGAACTACGAGAAACAATGATTGATAATACATTGTTAATTATGTCCTTGATGGATAAATAATATACATGTTCTTCATATTCCTTATTGATTAAATGTCTTGCTATTCAATCAATTTATAATTGAAATGATTGCATAGAGAATACTGCTCTACTTAACATTAATCAATGATTTACCTGTCGTTGAACATTTATAATTCTATTACTCAGTGTTATTCTATTATTTGCAATAACAATGTTTCTGGCGGAGAGTTATAACTCTCGCTGGGACATTTTTCAATTGTGTCACCCCCGTGGGATTCAACTTTTTAGGTAGACGCCGAGGAAGGAGGAACCCATCAGTGGGTGAGCAGCAACAACAGTCACAACAGCAGCAGCAACAACAGGGACAACAATGATCTTCAGGTGGAGACACTGCTTGTCAAGTCTTGTTTATAGAGAGTCCTATGTGTCATCTCTGTACTCTCAGGTCCTAAGAGTCAGTAGATGGTTTGATATAGATCTGAGATTTTTGGCTTGATGCCTCGAGATTTTTGTATACTACTCATGTACAGTTTAACATGGCAGCTAATATTTATGACTCTCGAGATGAGATGATACAAAGATGTACTAGTGTATCAGAATGTAAATAACTTACTTTGGTTCTTTATGAAAGAGTTTTACAGTTTGTGGATCTCTTTATAAAAAGTTTTAATTTTTAGTGATTTTCAGTAATTCCACTGCTAAGTATTCGCTTCCGCATTAGTTAATCTCGTTTTATAAGTTGAAAGCCATAATTTAGTGGTATCAGAGCTCTAGGTTTGCTGAGTCTATAGAGACATAGGACTAGGGTTGTTGAGTCTGTTCTAATATCTTCCAGTATATCTGATAGTATCTTCTGCTCATATAGGAGGAGGAGAGAAAACTAAAGATGTATGGATCACACAAGGAACATGTTGCAGAGAGTAGTGTCGCTGCACCCGGAGGAGGTGCAAGAAACCAAGAAAGGGAGGAACCTGTGCCTGAACCACCCCAGTTCAATCCAGCTGACATGGGGAACCCAGCCTTCCAAGCCATGTTTGGGCAGTTCATGACTGTCATGACTCACATGACTGATAGGATGCCTATACATGTACCTAGGGCACCTACTTATCCAGAAGGACAAGGAGCCGGCAAGACCTTTGAACGACTACGCTGGGTTGGAGCCACGGAATATGTTGGAATAGCTGACCCAGCAGATGCTGACTTGTGGCTAACCGAACTAGAGAAGGCCTTCAGAATCATGAATATCCCAGAAGCTGAGAAGGTTAGACATGTTGTGTACCTTCTCAAGGGGAGTGCTGGTCACTGGTGGACCATTGAAGAAGGGAAAAGGCCAGGTGTGGAGATCGAATGGGAAGTATTTCTACGAAAATTTGTCAACAGATACTTTCCTAAGACGTTCTTGGATGAGAAAATCTCTCAGTTTGAGAGGTTAAGGCAGGGACCAATGAACATTAGCGAGTAAGAGGCTAAGTTCATGGAGCTGTTGCGGTTCTGTCCGCATATAGCAACTACAAATGAAGAAAGGATTTGGCGCTTTGAGAAGGGGTTAAAGGTTGGGTTGACCACCATCGTGTCTGCTCTAGATAACAGGGAAAGATTTGCTACCTTTGTGGAGTCGGTCAGGAGGATAGAAAGGTTGGTGACTGAAAAGTGACAGACCAAGAACAAGAATATGTATCGCCAGTTCCAAGGATCCTCATCCAAAGGTTTTAAGAAACCAAGGTTTTCTGTGCCTACACCACCACCTAGATTTAGTGCCCAGACGCAGTGGGCGTCAAATAGGAGTGGAGGACGAAGCTTACCACCAGAAGGAGCTCACAGCTCAGCATCCATGTCGGTCACAGGACCATCCAGACCACAGTCAGGGATCATAAGTTATTACATATGTGGAAAAGTGGGACATCTGATGAAGGATTGTAGATCCAGAGAGGCAAGTGTGACCCAACCCCAGAAGCAGAGTCAATAAGGATCTCAGAGGTGACAGTTTCCAGGTAACGTTACAGGACATGGACAAGTGTCCCAAGCTGGATCATCAGCACCCAGTCATCGAGTACTGAATCAACCACAGGCAACAACGAGATTCTATGTGATGAATCCACCTGATGCAGTGATCAACCCTCGGGTTGTGACAAGTCAGATGGAGTTGTTTTATTCTGACATGTCTACTTCTTGCATCGTATCTGTTTTAATTGATCCAGGTGCTACACACTCCTTTATCACTTGAAGAGTGATTCTTGACTGCAATATGACTACAAGTCATAGAGCAGATAGTTTGTTGTTAGAAACTCCTTTGATGGGATCTGCTGTGTTGCGAGAGGTGTGTTCTCCTTGCATTCTCTTCTTTTCTGAACATCGCATTCAAGTGGATCTTATACCACTTGAGATGCACGGATTCGATGTAATCCTGGGGATGGATACCTTGGAAAGGTATAAGGTTGTCTTGGATTGTGAGTCCAAGAAAGTTGTGTTCACCGATGATAGTGACACATGGATCTTTCAAGGAGATAGAAAGATCCTACCAACCTGTCTTGTATCAGCTATGGTTGCTGAGAAGTTGATGAGGCAAGGATGTTATGCATTCTTGGCCCATGTGGTAGATACCACCATGGAGTGTTCTAATCCTGTAGAAGTTCCGATAGTCAGGGAATTTGTAGATGTATTTCTTGAAGAACTTCTAGATGTACCTCCGCCCTGAGAGATTGATTTTGAGATTAATCTAATACTGGGTACATAGACAATAACACAAACACCGTATAGGATGGCGCCTACTGAGATGGAAGAACTCAAGAAATAGTTGCTAGAGTTGCTTGAGAAGGGTTTCATCTGACCAAGAACTTCACCCTGGTGTACTCCGGTCCTCTTTGTTAAGAAGAAGGATGGATCAATGCGGTTGTGCATTGATTATAGATAGTTAAGTAAAGTAACAATAAAGAATAAGTATCCTTTTTCAAGGATTGATGATCTCTTTGACCAGTTGTGTGGTGCAAGTGTCTTCTCAAAGATAGATTTGAGGTCAGGATACCATCAGCTGCGTATTAAGGAAGGTGACATACCTAAGTCTGCCTTTAGGACAAGGTATGGTCACTATGAGTTCACACTTATGTCGTTTGGACTAACGAATGCGCCAGCTGCATTTATGGAACTCATGAATAGAATCTTTTGACCTTTTCTTGATCAGTGTATAGTTGTCTTCATAGATGACATCCTAATCTACAGTAGAGATGCTCAACAACATGAACAACATCTTCGACAAGCTCTAACTTTGCTAAGAGAGCATAAGTTAAATGCTAAGTTTAACAAGTGTGAGTTTTGGTTACCAGAAGTTTCTTTTCTTGGACACGTAATATCTGCTTCAGGTATTCGTGTTGACCCTAAAAAGGTAGAATTTGTCTTGCAATGGGAGCAGCCGAAGACACCAACAGAAATCCGCAGTTTCTTAGGGTTGGCAGGCTATTACCGGAGGTTCATTAAGAACTTCAGTTCTATAGCTTTACCCTTGACTAAGTTGACCAGGAAAGATGTTCCTTTTGCCTGGAATGACAAATGTCAACAATCTTTCCAGTTGTTGAAGGAGAGGTTGACAAGTACACCAGTGCTTGTTCTACCTGAGCAAGGGAGAGGGTATATAGTTTTCTGTGATGCCTCTAAGAATGGACTAGGATGTGTGTTAATGCAGGATAAACAAGTGATCTCTTTTGCTTCCCGACAACTTAAGAAACACGAGGAGAATTATCTGACACACGATCTAGAACTAGTTGTTGTAGTCCATGCCCTGAAGATCTGAAGACATTATCTCTATGGAGAAACATTCCAAATTTTTACAGACCATAAGAACCTAAAGTATATCTTTTCTCAGCATGAGCTTAACATGAGGCAACACCACTGGATCGAATTCATCAAGGACTATGATTGTACAATTGATTACCATCCAGGAAAAGCCAATGTAGTTGCTGATGCTTTGAGTAGGAAATCAGCAACACCAGCTATAGATAGAGCACAGTTGAATTCTTTGGTGTGCTCTAGGAGGGATATGCTTATCTCCTTAAGGCAAGACAATGTACAGTTAAAAGTATCATTGTTATCTGGGTTGTTAGCCGAGATGCACATAAAACCTACTCTGAGACAGCAGATTAAGGAAGCACAACAAGTTGATGATGTAGTTCAGCATATTAGGTCAGAATATGGTAGTGAGAAACGAGATGGTTTCCATGACTCAGATGATCAAGTAGCTTGTTATCATGGTAGAATGATAGTGCCAGATGTGGATAACTTAAGAAAGTTAGTCATGGAAGAAGCTCATTCTTCAATGTATGCTATGCATCCAGGAAGCACCAAGATGTATCGTAACTTGAAAGATATGTATTGGTGGCCTGGTTTGAAGAAGGACGTTGCTGAGTTCGTTATGTGGTGTTTGGTGTGTTAGCAGGTTAAGGCCGAACACCAGAAACCTGCAGGAACACTGCAACCTTTACCCATACCACAATGGAAGTGGGATCATGTGACCATTAGGGGTGAGCAAACTTTGGCTAAAACTGATTAACCGAATGGTTAATTCGAATTCGACCAATATGGTTAGACTAAATCGGTTAATTCGGTCAAAACAAATCGGTTAATTCGGCTATTCGGTTAACGGTTCGGTTAATATAATTTCTAATGTGGTTAACCAATTAACTGAAATAAATTTGACACAGACCTAAACAGCTAAACCCAATCCTAACAGGCCCAAATCTACCGGCCCATTTATAATTTTGGTTTGCAGCCTCTCCTTTCACACTCCCAACTCCCGATCCCTGATTCCCAGCCCTACTCGGCCACCCCCACGCTCGCATCCACGCTGAGTTTGAGACAACGTTCTTCTGCCTGCTGCCGCGGCGACTTCCCCCCAAGCGAGAAACACGAACCCTAACCGACAGTGCCGGACCCGCCGGTCATCCTGCCCCTAGCGCCCGCCGTCGCACCGGTAGCGCCGTCACACCCCTAGTGCCGGTCATCCAGCCTTGCCCCTCCGTCACTGACTCACTGTTGGCTGCCGCAGACGTCTTCTCGAGATCTGCCTTGTTGTTGCTGCTACTGGGGATCACTATCGGGATCACTGTCGCATACGTCTGCTCGGGATCACTGTCGCTCAGTGGATCCACTACCAAAGCTCCAGGCCGCAACTGCCAAAACTCCAGGTCTTCTAGCTCCCTTAGCCTCGGTCTGAGTCTCCCCTGTTCTGATCACCAAGTTCATTGTTGCGCTTCTACATAACCAAGGATTTCAGTTATCTACCCGTTTTTCTGGCCATTTGCGGCAGTTTTTGAAGAACATTATTAGCCACTGTGGTTGGCATCTTCTAATCTTCTTGGTCTCTTGTTGGACAGTTGGTTAGTTACTGCCTATTGGTTTGATTTATTATGGGATTTGTGGCTGATTACAGCAAGTGGACAGCACTTTGCATTAGTCTAGAAATCTTCTTAATGTCTGCTCTTGATCTATCTGTGGTTGATCCATTCTGCGTTTTTATTTTGTACCTTCTGTGATTTCTCAGCTCTAGGTAACCCATTCTTACTTTTTTATTTATTTTTGTACTGAAATGTATATATTCTTGTCTTGATATTTGTTGTAATCTTGTCTTGCTAATGATGTAATGTGAAATATACATATCCAAATATTTATATACATGGGATGTATACATAAGTGATTTCCTTATAGCTTTTTGAGTTACTAATAAGAAATATAAATGGCAAGCTTTGGTCTAATTAATTGCAATGTTCCCTCCTACATCAAATTTACACGTGATCTATAGTTGTGATAATTGATTTCTTTGTGTGGACCTATTTATTCGGTAAATAATTTGGTTCTACTTATTCATGGTTTCATTGAATTTCTATGATCTAGTAGATTAAAGCGTGTACGTGAATGTATCAATAGGAAATCTATATTTTCCATTTCCCTCATCTAATTAGATTCTTTCTTTCATTTCCAAAGGGAGTCCCACTTCTAGTCTTCTAGTGCTGATTTAATTTCTTTCACCACGGCTTCATCAGCATCATCTACATCACCTTGTAAGGTATAAATTGCACATTGTTATATGATAGAGGAACTAGTTTCCTATTTTTCTTATATGCAATCATTTAATACCATGCACATCACTTTGTAGATGACAACTACAGAGGTTGATCTTACTGCAAGTATAGAAATTGAACAACCTAGGGTTGAACAAACACAAAATTCACAAAGACTTGAAAATCCAGAAGTAGTTCCTATAGACCCTGGAGCCTCTAGTAGCAAAAGAAAGAAAATGAATCTAAGATCACTAGTATGGGAGCACTTCACAAAATTTGTAACTGATGAAGGTGAAAAAAGAGCAAATGCAATTATTGTGCTAAAGAGTTTAGTTCTCATAGTAAGCAGAATGGCACATCTTCACTTAATTACCACAAAAATCATTGTAAAATGGTCCCACCTAGTGACACAAGCATACAACAAGAACTATCTTTTCAATCTATTAAAGGTCAAGATGGGGTGGGAATGATTTGCAATTGGAAATTTGATCAAGAAGTTGCTAGGACGGCTTTGTGTTGCATGGTAATCAAAGATGAGCTTCCATTTAAGTACATTGAGAGTGAGGGGTTAAAGGAATTTATTTCCTCCCTTTGTCCTAAGTTTCATAGTCCATCTAGATGGACAGTTTCTAGAGACTCTTTTGATCTATATCTTGATGAAAAAGCTAAACTCAAATCATTCATATCAAGCACTTGCCAAAGGGTTTGTTTAACCACTGACACATGGACCTCTTTACAAAAAGTTAACTATATGGTACTCACTTCTCATTGGATAGATTCAAATTGGAACTTACAAAAGAGAGTACTAAATTTTTGTCCAATTTCTAGTCATAAAGGTGAAGCAATAGGAAAAATGATTGAGAAATGCTTACTTGAGTGGGGCATTGATAGAGTTTTTTCTGTGACAGTGGACAATGCAAGTTCCAATGATGTTGCCATTAATTATTTGAAAAGAAGATTGATTAACTGGGGGTTGTGTTTTACAAGGAAAATTGTTACATATGCGTTGCATTGCTCATATTATCAATTTGATTGTTTCAGATGGTTTGAAAGAAATTAGTGGTTCTGTTGACCGTGTGCGGGCTACTGTAAAATATGTTAGACAATCTCCTTCTAGGTTGCAAAAGTTCAAAGAATGTGTTGAAGTTGAAAAAATTCAAAGTAAAAGCTTGTTATGCCTAGATGTTTCCACAAGGTGGAACTCCACCTTTCTTATGTTAGATGTTGCTCAAAATTTTGAAAAAGCATTTGATAGGTTTGATTCTCAAGATCCCCACTTCCGAAATGATCTTGAGAGTCAAGATGGAGTTGATGGAGTTCCTACAGAAGTTGATTGGGAGAATGCTAGATGAATGAGTAGCATGTTGTCACATTTTTATGATTTTACTGTACGGGTTTCTGGAACCTCTTATGTAACAAGCAATTCATTCTTTGATGAGATAACTGAAATGGAATCCATTTTAAAAGAATGGAAATCTAGTGAGGACTTTGAGGTGAGCACAATGGCTGAAAATATGAAGGTGAAATATGACAAATATTGGGGCACATTTGATAAAATGAATATGTTGATATATCTTGCTATTATAGTTGATCCTCGCCATAAAATGGAGTATTTGGACTTTGTTTTGAAGCAAATCCATGGTGAAAAGCAGGGTCTAGTCTTGATAAGTAAGGTTAGAGATATAATATATGCCATGTTCAATGAATATAAAAATATTTATGGGTCTCTCTATGGACAGTCTACTGGAAAACATCAAGATTCAAATGTTGATTCTAGTATTTTTCAAAAGCATGAGAACAAGTGGAGAATGGAGTACAAAAAGTACAAAGTTGGAAGTGGTAGTGAAACTAAATCTGAGTTGGACAAGTATTTACAAGAAGATAATGAGTTGGACAAGTCACCATTTGATATTTTGAAATGGTAGAAAGGAAACAATGCAAGATTCCCTATTGTCTCACACATGGCTCGTGATATATTGGATGTTCCTATTTCAACTGTAGCTTCAGAATCTACATTTAGTACTGGAGGTCGGGTTCTTGATGCATTTAGGAGCTCTTTAACTCCTAAAATTGTTCAAGCACTTATTTGCACTCAAGATTGGATGAGAGGAGCTTCAATTGGCAGTGGTGTTGAAGAGGAGCTAGAGAAATTAGAAAATCTGGAAATAGGTAATTGATGCCTCTTTATAATGCTTTCATACATTACAATATACAATGTTATCACTTTATTTCATTTGAAACTATTTACTTATTTCAGATATATCAAAGTCAGCACTATCCAAGTCATCTGTGTGTATTTCAACTGAGTAGCAAAGCATCACATTGTACATATACTCAATTATAGTTGTACCTTTCTCAACAATCACATGATTGGCTGTAATTCAAGAAGGAAGGCCAATAAGCATAACTCTTCTCTATATAATGTCAAAAATTATAAATCACAGTAGTTGTACATTCACATGATTGGTTGTAATTCGAGGAGGAGGACCAACAGACTTAGCTCTTGTATATGTCCTTGATATTATGTCAAATAAATGAATTTACAACAGTTATACATCAATATGGTTGACTGTAACTCAAGGAGATAGACCAGTAATATTAGTTATTGCCTGTATCCTTGATATTATGTCAAAGAAAGGAATTTACAGCAGCTATACATCAACGTGGTTGGCTGTAATTTAAGAAGGAAGACCTACAAGCTTAGATCTTGTCAAAGAAATGAATTTCCAGCAGCTATACATCAATGTGGCTGGCTGTAATTTAAGAAGGAAGACCTACAAGCTTAGATCTTGTCAAAGAAATGAATTTCCAGCAGCTATATATCAACATGGCTGGCTGTAATTCAAGAAGGAAGGCCTACAAGTATAGATATTGTGTACATCATTGACATTTTGTCTAAGAACTATATATATGAGTTGCAAGCTGTAATAGTTATATGGCTGTGATTTATGATTCAAAACTAAGCAGCTCATGTATATTTCAAACATCAACCATATTATGTTAACACAACTCATGTACAACAATTGTAGCTTTTTTTCTTTATAATCTCTTTGTACTTTTTATTGAGGTAGTAATGTTATGATAATGTATATGTTGTGTAATATACCAGCTCAATTTTGTACAATGATATTCTATCTTTTATATTATGAGTAGGAATATATAACAACGTTAACTCTTATAACAAATTTTCAGTTTGAATGAAATTGTAATTGTGATCCTTAGAGCTCGTGGATTTCTAAAATGTTGGTGATTATATTTAACTATATGTGTGATTATGTTCTTATATGATTTGTTAAATTCAGCCACTTTTTAGAGTAATATGTAACCAAATCTTATTACATGAGTGTTATTTGGTTAACCAAATTAACCGACCAAATTAACCATTAACCGATTGGATAATAACTGAATTAACCGACATAATTTGGTTAGGTTAATGGTTAAAACCTCAAACCACAAATTAACTGTTTAACCAAACCGAATTAACCGTAACCGACCGAATTAACCGAATGCTCACCCCTAGTGACCATGGACTTTGTGGTTGGTTTACCCAAAACAGCCAAAGGACATGATTCCATATGGGTAATAGTTGATAGGTTGACAAAGACAACACATTTCTTACCTGTCAAAACAACCTATTCTGCAGAGAGACTGGCACAGTTATATGTGGATGAGATAGTGCGGCTGTATGGGGTCCCAATTACCATTGTTTCTGATAGAGGTCCCCAGTTTATGAGTCGTTTTTGTGAGCGGCTCCATAAATCCTTAGGCACAGAATTAAGGTTTAGTACAACCTTTCATCGTTAGACAGATGGACAATCAGAAAGGACTATACAAACCTTGGAGAACTTGCTTAGAGCATGTGTTCTCCAGTTTACAGGAAGTTGGGATCTACATCTAAGTTTGATAGAGTTTGCCTACAACAATAGCTATCAACACAGCATTGACATGGCACCTTATGAAGCTTTGTATGGTAGACATTGTAGATCTCCCATATGTTGGTATGAAACCGGTGAATATCAACTTCTAGGTCCTGATCTTGTGCAGCAGACCACCGAGAAGATTAAAATAATACAACAACAGTTAAAGACTACACAAGATAGGTAGAAATCTTACGCTGATAAGCATCGTAGACCTTTAGAGTTCCAGGTTGGAGACAAAGTGTACCTCAAGGTCTCACCTTGGAAGGGAGTTCTTAGATTTGGGAGGAAAAGAAAGTTAGCTCCTAGGTTTATGGGGCCCTATCCAGTCATTAAATGGATTGGAAAGGTAGCTTATAAGTTGGAGTTACCACCTGAGTTGCAAAAGTTACACCCAGTGTTCCACATTTCCATGCTTAGGAAATGTCATCCTGACACAGAATCAGTTCTGCAGCCTATGGAAATAGAATTGAACGATGATATATCTTATGTTGAAGGACCTATGACAATCCTTGACAGAAGAATTAAAAAGCTGAAAAAGAAAGACATAAGTCTTATGAAAGTCCTCTGGAATCACTGTGGCATTGAAGAAGCTACGTGGGAACTAGAGGAAGAGATGAGGAGGAAATACCCTGCTCTTTTCTCTTAATATGTTTTGTAGATGATTTCGGGGATGAAATCCTTATAAGGGGTGGATAATTTGTAACATCCCTGACCTGGGTTATGTAATAACCCTAGGTGTTTTGCCTAATAAAGTTGATTATATGCTTGCTCTTATCTTTTGAAAAGTAATTAAGGTTTTTGAGGAACTTATATTTCAATTTCAATCCTTTTTGAATAATGTTGAAACATTGTTTTGTTAATAATGGACTAAAGTGTAAATTACCCAAGTAGAGGGGTTAACTTGCAAATTTCACATGTTAAGATGTTCCTCTGAAGTTGAGATATCATAAGAATGAATAAGATGTAGTGGCATGGTTTCCACAAGCTTGGGCACCAAGATAAAGCTTGTAGAGCAATCCTTGTGCATTAAAACCTAGTTTTGATGTAATATGCAATTTACCCAAAACCTAGGGTTCAATATGCAAAATAATACCTCTAGAGGGTCTCTCATGTTTCTTGGCATCAAGTGGAGTAAATCAAATGAGAGGGGCACCTCATTTGAATTATCATAGAGGAGAGAGAATCTTGACATTAAAATAATCAAGATTTAAGCACAAATGGCTCTTTAATATAATTTAATGCAAAAAGAAAGGAATTAATTGAGGAACCCTTCAACCAAAAGTTGAAGGATGTGTTTGCAATAGTTTGTACGATCTTTTGCCATGCGTGGACACAAAAAGATCTTGGTTAAGTAGAAGCCATCCACATTAATATAATATAAAGCAATATCCAATAAAAGGATGGATATTAATATACAATTCTTTAAGGTATTTAGTTTCTTTTCCATTAATCCTTGGATAATGGAGAGTATTTTCGTGGATATAGAAGATGGATACGTGGCCAAGGAATGGAGGAAGCTTTGGTGGAAATTATTTGGAATTAAAGAAGAAAACTCTCTTTTTCTATTTCCTTAAAAACCCATATACATATTCCTTATGTATATCTTTTCCAACAACACCCAAGACTCGTTTCCTTAGTTTCTTTTCTCATCACTTGCTTTGGCCGACCAAAGGAGAGCTTTGGAACAGAGGAAGGACGACCAAACTAGATTGGTAAGTTTTGATCATCTCCTACCTCGGATCCATGGTGGAAATCCTAAAGCAATGGTTAATTATTGGTTTTCTTCACCCGATTTCCATTTCTAGCCAAGTTGTTCGTCCAAAAGTTGAAGGACAGACCTTGGATGACTGTTGTAACTCCATCCACCATTAAATACGTGGATCTTGGAGCTTGAGATCAGTTCTAGAGGAGGGTTTTATAACTCTAACCCTTAAGCATTGCTAATGCATCCATTCCTTTAATAATTGTTAGTTACTTTCTTCCTTTAATACTCTTTTTAGTTCTTGCCAAAACTTCCGTGAAGAACAACAACTATTCTTGGTTGAACAGAGGAAGATGAAGATGACATCATCATAGATGTTTATCCAAAAGTTACTTTATCAAACGGTTTCAAAACTTGCTTAAACGGTTTCCCAAACCGTTTGGGAGCAAACGGTTTCAAACCGTTTGAATGCAAACGGTTTCACCTAAACCGCATAGAAGCAAACGGTCCAAGACCGTTTGGTGGCTTTGACCTAGCGTTGACCGTTTGGAGACCTGTTGAGAATAAATGTAGGTCAATTCTCCATCTATAATTATTAATTAACTTCAATTGGTTCACTAGTTGAAGGTCCAACAATCACTAAAACCCTAATCGGGTTAGGTGTTGATTTGATAATTGAATAAGTTTGAAACTTGGATTGAGTGACCCAAACGGTTTCAAAACTGTTTGGGGATCACCCAAACGCTATCAAGACCGTTTGGTGATCACTCAAGACCATTTGGAGGTCTAGGGTTAAGCATGGTTGACCAATTGAAGATCCAAAGGTATCAAGTTGATGTATAACCAATTGCTGATTTGGTGACCAATCCTAGGATTCAAACCCTAATGGAATGACATAGTTAATGATGATATGATGGGAAAACGATCTCAAGACCATTTGGAGAATATCCAAATGATCCCAAGACCGTTTGGGGGTAACCCAAGACCGTTTGGAGGTCTAGGGTTGACTATGGTTAAGTGTTTGAATATCATAAGGTATTAAGTTGAAGAGCAACTAATTGTTGACTTAGTGATCAATCCAATGAGTTAAACCCTAATTGGTTGACTTGGTTTTTGATGTTGACTTGGGAAAACAGTTTCGAGACCGTTTGGAGGTCATATAAATGATCCCAAGACCGTTTGGGGTCAGGTCATGTTCAATTTGGATGATGGTTCAATGGTTTGAAATCAATTAGACTCACATTGATTAATGTTGAAGGGTCATCGATTCCAAACCCTAATTCAATTGATTCAAGCCCTATTTGATGACCAATTGAGGGTCAATTGAGGGTCAAATCAGCTGAAGGTTGACCTAATTAACTCAACTAAAGTATGATGATAAGTCCAATTGATGATTGGTTACATGTATTCAATGGTTGAAGGAACCAACACTGGAAACCTTAATTCAATTGAAGTGGTTGAGACCCTTTTTGGTCCTTGTGGTTTTGAAGAGGGTTTGGACCAAACGGTTTCAAGACCGTTTGGGACCAAACGTTCCCAAACCGTTTGGGTCCATGCGCTTTCAAAAGTCTACTTTAGCAAATGGTTTTGAGGGTCTACTTTAGTAAACGATTTCAAAGGTAACTTTAGCAAACGGTTTCATTGATTGACCAAGACCGTTTGATGTCTAATTTGGTCAAGACCATTTGAGGTCTATATGGCCAAGAGTGTTTGGTGGATAATTAACCAAAACTGCATGGGTACTTAAAGTGGTTAAAGGACAAAGTGATTAGTTAATTAATACATGATGTAATCAAAGATGATTATAATAAAGGTACCCTTAATGGGATAGGATGATTGGTACCCTTTGAATGAGTAAGCCTTAATGATCATGGTGATGAGGACATAAACCATGATGTCAATTCTCTTTCATGTTGAGCTGACGAAGCTTAATCAAAGCTGATGAAAGCATCATCTTATAGAAGATAAGAGAGAAAACCTCCTACATGAATGATAATCATGCAATGGACTTTTATTTTACATGAATGATTGATTAGGGTATGATCCATGATAGTGAGATCATGAAACCCTAAATATGAAGGTTAATGAAGCATAACCCTAATTGAGGTTATTATTGGAAGTAATCCTAATACATGATGATGGTATGATCTTAATTCATAATGATGACATGATAAACCTTAATTCAAGGTACTTTGATGATCACTCCTACTTTGGGTGAATAGTAAAACCCTAATTATGGAATGTTGAACATGAACCCTAATCTAGGGTGATGTGATGTGAATAGTAAACCCTAATTTCAAAATAAGGTGAATGAAAGTGTAAAACCCTAATTCTGAGTTATGCCTTATAGCATGAAGCTGTAAGATTGGATAATGAAATGATAAGTCACTAATCCTAATTGAGCTAAGGGAATGATTAACCCTAATTGAATTGAAAAGGGAAACCCTAAACCTGGTAAGGGCATGGGGGTGCAACCCTTGAATAGTGATGATATCATTGTTTTGCATTGTGCCGATATGAAATAGATGTATCTGTTATCATCTATATTAATCATGCAGGTTTTATGTGATATTGAACATATCCAGGTAAGAGCTATGATGCTTTGTTTATTGAAAGTACTTAATGAGCTTTGTAAGCAATGGTATGTTATGTTGCCTAGTGAGAGGTAACAAAAGAGATTGACAGGCTGTATGAGCCTTGTGAAATACCTGCACTGCTATTATCATGTTTACACTATCAGATGACTTGATGGAAATAACATACCTGTTTAAGTGGTATCAAGAGTTTTATTGATCTAAGGATTTTAACACCCATATTCTTGTATCATGATGATGAGATGTTAAGGGATTGAATTCCCGATGTTAATAAAGCTATGAAATGAACTTGATAAAATAGTACCTTTTCCTTACAGCTATTGGCTATAATGGCTTATGTACGAAAACATGCATGATGCTAAAAGAATGTTGTAATGTACTTAAATAATCAAGTGAAATGATATCATGTAGAGCCCTGACCATAGATCCATCATCGTCAGCAGTTAGGTGATGGTGAAACACGTTTTCCTAAGGGAACTCCTGGAGAGCATACTTTTGAGTATGTGGGGTTATGGACGTGAATATCCTTACGTCCTAATGGAGGAATTGATGTGATATAAACATCAAATCTCTCAATCCTTCATTATATGTGTATGTTGGGATGATGTATCACAAATCTCCCGATGACGTTGTTAATGTCGCATCGATGTGAGATAAACAAGAAATCCCTCGATTGCGAAGAGAGTACAACATGCCACTGTAACTCTAATAGAGAAGTTGCCAGAATACACCAGAAAGCTATTTTAGCAGAGACACGAGATGTCCTGCATGTTGTTCCTCACACTGATTGAGGAAGATGAGGTCATAGAAATCCAGTTCTTCTAATGACCTATGTATGGTACTGATTTCGATTTCACAATGGTCGGTTGGAGTATGAGCGGTATACCTCATCTCCTCAGGGCATAAGTATGCTTGTAAAATATAATCAGCTGTGTAGCATATTTGCTTAGGTTGAACTACGAGAAACAATGATTGATAATACATTGTTAATTATGTCCTTGATGGATAAATAATATACATGTTCTTCATATTCCTTATTGATTAAATGTCTTGGTATTCAATCAAGTTATAATTGAAATGATTGCATAGAGAATACTGCTCTACTTAACATTAATCAATGATTTACCTGCCGTTGAACATTTATAATTCTACTGCTCAGTGTTATTCTATTATTTGCAATAACAATGTTTCTAGCGGAGAGTTATAACTCTCGCTGGGACAATTTTCAATTGTCTCACCCTGTGTGATTCAACTTTTTAGGTAGACGCCGAGGAAGGAGGAACCCATCAGTGGGTGAGCAGCAACAACAGTCACAACAGCAGCAACAACAGGGACAACAATGATCTTCAAGTGGAGACACTGCATGTCAAGTCTTGTTTATAGAGAGTCCTATGTGTCGTATCTGTACTCTTAGGTCCTAGGATTTAATATATGGTTTGATATAGATCTGAGATTTTTGGCTTGATGCCTCGAGATTTTTGTATATTGCTCATGTACAGTTTAACAGCTAATGATTATGACTCTCGAGATGAGATGATGCAAAGATGTACTGGTGTATCAGAATGTAAATAACTTACTTTGGTTCTTTATGAAAGAGTTTTACAGTTTGTGGATCTCTTTATAAAAAGTTTTAATTTTTAGTGATTTTTAGTAATTCTGCTGCTAAGTATTCACTTCCGCATTAGTTAATCTCGTTTTATAAGTTGAATGCCACAACATCTATCTCAGTCAGTGCGAGACCACAAGAAGGACCGCAATCTCTTGCTTAAGTGACCTCAGTCACATGGTTAGCTCCCATAGGCTACCCATTCTCTAGCCCACCTTGGTACATGTCCCAGCGCTAGTAAATCTGAGCTACGGGCCAGTTCACCGTGCTCTCTGAGCCACATACGCATTCATGCTCCATCACATTGAGCCATGGGCCTGTTCACCATGCTCTTAAACATATCTTGAGTCTACAACCGAAGTTGCACTCTAATCCTCCTATTTTCGGCTAGGAGAAACCCCGTATATTCAACAATATACGCTCCAGATTAACTAGTAGGAAAACCCGTTTTACCATCACCAGCTACTGACGATGATGGATCTATGGCCAGGGCTCTACATGATAATATTCCACTTGATTATTTAAGTACATTACCATATTCTTTTAGCATCAATCAAGTTTTCAAACAAGAATTATTATGACAAATGCTACAAAGAAACAATACTCATATCAAGTACTTTTCAAAACTTTATAAAACATTGAGATCTCAATCCCTTGTCTCATTACTGGGAATTCACATCCCTCGATAACACCATCATCATGTTTGCTGGATCTGGGTATTCAAACCCTTAGTTCATCATTGAACATGGTTACCACTATCAGGTAACTATTACCTCCAGGTCATCTGACCAAGGTACTCATGATACTTGTTACACAAGCATCTCACATAGTTCACCAGGAATATTCAACATCTTGTCACCTCTCACTAGGCAACAAATAAAATAATGGCTCACAAGGCCCATTAACATCATAGCTCATACTTTATTATGCTCATCATCTCATGATACCTGCATGGTTAGTATACTTGATAACAACCATATCAATTACATATCAACATTATGCAATACAAAGATAACATCACTATTCCCTCATTAGGGTTAGGGTTTCCCATCTTTATTAATTAGGGTTTCACATAATATCACCTTATATTAGGGTTTCACATAACATCACCCTATATTAGGGTTTCACATAACATCACCCTACTTTAGGGTTTCACATAACATCACCCTATATTAGGGTTTCTCATAACATCACCCTACTTTAGGGTTTCACATAACATCACCCTATATTAGGGTTTCACATAACATCACCCTACTTTAGGGTTTCACATAACATAACCCTATATTAGGGTTTCTCATAACATCACCCTACTTTAGGGTTTCACATAACATCACCCTATATTAGGTTTTCTCAACCCATTACTCAAAATTAGGGTTAGGGTTTCTCATTCTTCATTGATTAGGGTTTTATGATTACCTCATTAATCCAAACCCTAAATCAATACTTCCACATATCTTGGAGCACATAGCATTAATTAAGTGTTAAATCATACTTATCATTGTTCCATGTACTTAAGAACACACATCATCATCATACCTTATTCAATTGACTTAACCTTTCACTAAGTACATGCATCTATGCTTATCATAGTGTATTGAATTTATTACTTTTATAGGCATCAAGTGATAATCACTCTAACTTTACTAATCACCTAAGTACTTTAGAGGTACTTCCATTGAAATCAACCTTGAGAAACTCTTCAACCACTTATGGGGTTATTAATACTTGCATGGTTTGAATCAATTGGACCTTCAAACAGTTTGGACCAATTGAACCTTCAAATGGTTTGAGACCATTTAGACCCTCAAACGGTCTTGGTCTCTGATCCCTTAAACAGTTTGAAGACCATTAGACCTTAAATGGTCTTGAGATCACTTGACCTTCAAATGATCTTGAGGTTACTTAACCTTCAAACGGTCTTGAGGTCACTTGACGTTCAAACGGTCTTGAGGTCACTTGACCTTCAAACGGTCTTGAGGTCACTTGACCTTCAAACGGTCTTGAGGTCACTTGACCTTCAAATGGTCTTGAGGTTACTTGACCTTCAAACGGTCTTGCCCCCTTTGATCTTCAATCGGTTTTGAAACCGTTTGATCTTATTAGGGTTTGAAACTGTTTGACCCTTGAACGTTTTGAAAACTGTTTGATCAAATCAACTTTGAAATCGTTTAACCCTAAACAATTTGAGACCGTTTGGTCCATTCATAATTGAAACTGTTTAAACCTAAATTAGGGTTTTGACATTCATTGATCTAGGGTTTTGAAACCAATTGAGTTCTAATTGATTGGTAATCCAAGGTTGAGACCATGTGGACTAGATTAGGTTGAAACCATTAGACCTTAACACAATTTTGAAACTATTTAGCCTCTAACAGTTTTGAAACCGTTTGACCTCTAACAGTTTTGAAACCGTTTGGTCTCTAACGGTTTGAAACCGTTTGACCAAAAAAATGAAACCGTTTGCTATTGATATTCTTGAAGTGTGTGCTAATATGTTGTCATCATCATCAATCTTCAGACCTTAGATTTCTACTGCCATATATTTGATAAATTCAACAATTATTCAAGAGGAAAATAAAAGATCAACATATGATGAGAAATTGAAATCAATAATAACATTGATGGGTTCAAGTTATATAACCCGCCTTCAAAGTATCTTCAAAGCTTCAAGCTTAACATCTCTAATGGTGAAAGAAGCTCCTTCAACTATCCAGGGTTCGTTTCCAACTCTTTGGATGCAAAAGATAATCAAGGTTGAGCATTGGATGGAAGAGAGAAGAAAATCAATGTTGAAATCCGATTTCAATCATCAATTCAAGGTTGAAGATGATCATGGAGCTTACCTTCAGATTGGGGAACGTTTTCCTCTTGCTCCTAAGCTCCTTGGTCATCGGACAAAGCAAAGGAAGAAAGTGGTTTGCAAAAATAGCCTTTCAAGTAAGTGAAAAATGGAGTATATGTAATTGATCTTCTAGAAAGTAGAAGAAAATTCATCCACTTTCTTGCCACATTACCCCTCCCTTCCTTGCTTCCGAATCCAACTTTCTTGCCCTCATTATCCTCTCAATTATCCTTGAATTAAAGGCAACCACTTAATCACCTTAAATAATATAACACTATTATCCATTTTTAGTGGACATTACTTTTTAATTAACAAATGTGAGTGGATTTCTTCACCTACTTAGGATATTTCGGTGCTACTCAAGGCATTTGGACGTCCTTGCACTATAGCATTTCAAACACATCCTTTTTAATTGATGGACACTTCAATTAATATATTTATTTTTGCTACAAAATAAATTAGGGTTTCAATTATGCTTAAATCTTGATTATTTTATTATCAAGATTATCTCTCCTCAAAAGTAGTTCAAACAAGACACACCTTTCTTTTTATTTTCTCTAAATGATACCAAGAAATAGTAGGGACATTCTTGAAGTGGTATTTTATATATCCAACCCTAGATTTTGGGTAATTTGCAAATTACACCAAAACTAGCATTCAATACACAAGCATTACTCAAACAAGCTCCTTCTTGGAACTTAGGCTTCCACAAGCCATACCTCAACATCATTCTCATTCTTATGATGCTATAACACTTGAGGAACATTTATCATATAACATTTGCAAGTTAACCCCTTAAATTGGGTAAATTGCACTTTAGTCCAAACAGGTAAAACATTATTTCAACATTATTCAATTAGGACCAAAATTGAAACATAAGCTCTCCTTTAGTCTTAATTACTTTTCAAAAGATAATGACAAGAATCTAAATGACTTACTTAAGTAAAACTTCTAGGGTTAAGGCATAACCCAAGTCATGGATGTTACAATTATCCACCCCTAATAGGGATTTCGTCCCCAAAATCATCAAGAGAAAAGAGAAGGGTACTTCCTCCTCATCTCTTCCTCCATCTCCCACGTAGCTTCTTCAATGCCATGATGATTCCAAAGAACTTTCACAAGTGTAATGTCTTTCTTTTTCAACTTTTTAATTCTCCTGTCCAGAATCAACACTGGTCCCTCTACATAGGATATATCTTCATTTAGTTCTACTTCCACAGGTTGCATAACTAACTCCGTATCAGGGTGACAATTTCTCAACATGGATATATGGAATAATGGATGCAATCTGTGTAATTTAGGTGGCAACTCCAAATTATAGGCTACCTTTCCAATCCGTTCAATGATTAGATAAGGCTCCATAAATCTAGGAGCTAACTTACCCTTTTTCCCAAATCTAAGAACACCTTTCCAAGGTGAGACTTTGAGATATACTCTGTCTCCAACTTGGAATTCTAAAGGTCTTCGTCGTTTATCAGCGGATGACTTTTGTCTATCCTGTGCAGCCTTTAACTGTTGTTGTATTACTTTAATCTTCTCACTTGTCTGTTGCACTAATTCAGGACCCAAAAGTTGATATTCCCCTGTTTCATACCAGCACAATGGAGATCTACAACGTCTACCATATAATGCTTCATATGGTGCCATATCAATACTGTGCTGATAACTATTGTTGTAAGCAAATTCTATTAAACTTAAGTGTATATCCCAACTTCCTACAAACTGAAGGACACATGCCCTAAGCAAATCCTCCAAAGTTTGTATAGTCCTCTCAGATTGTCCATCTATCTGTGGGTGAAAGGCGGTACTAAATCTTAACTGCGTACCCAAAGCTTTATGTAGTCGTTTCCAAAAATGACTCATTAACTGAAGATCTCTATCAGAAACAATTGTAGATGGAACCCCGTGTAAACGCACTATCTCATTTATATAGATCTGTGCAAGTTTCTCAGTAGTATAGGTTGTTTTGATAGGAATAAAATGTGTTGACTTAGTCAACCTATCAACTATCACCCAAATGGAATCATAACTATTGGTTTTTCTGGGTAAACCAACTACAAAGTCCATGGTCACATGATCCTATTTCCACTATGGTATAGGTAAAGGTTGCATTGTTCTTGCGGGCTTCTGATGTTCAGCTTTAACCTGCTGACATACTGGACACCGCATAACAAACTCAGCTACATCTTTCTTCAAACCGGGCCACCAATACATATCCTTCAGTTTATGATACATTTTGGTGCTCCCTGGATGCATTGCATACATAGATGAATGAGCTTCCTCCATGACTAACTTTCTTAAGTCATTGGCATCAAGTACTACCATCCTACCATGGTAACAGACTACATCATCATCTGACTCATGAAAACCATCCCATTTCTCACTACCATACTCTGATCTAATCTACTGAATCATAGTATCAGCCTATTGTGCCTCTTTGATCTGTTGTTTCAGAGTAGGTTTTATGTGCATCTCAGCTAACAGTCCAGCTAACAAGGATACTTTAAGTTGTACATTATTTTGCCTCAAAGAGACAAGCATGTCTCGTTTAAAGCACACCAAAGAGTTCAACTGTGCCTTGTCCATGGTTGGCGATGATGATTTTCTACTTAGTGCATCCACCACTACATTAGCCTTTCCTGGATGATAATCAATTGTACAATCATAGTCCTTGATTAATTCCATCTAGCAGCGTTGTCTCATGTTCAACTCATGTTGTGAAAAGATGTATTTTAGGTTCTTATGGTCTGTGAAAATTTGGAATGTTTCTCCATAGAGATAATGTCTCTAGATCTTCAACGCATGAACCACTATAGCTAATTCTAGATCATGTGTCAGATAATTTTCTTCATATTTCTTAAGCTGTCGAGAAGCAAAAGAAATTACTTGATTATCATGCATCAACACACATCCTAGACCATTCTTAGAAGCATCACAGAAAATAATATACCCCTTTCCCTACTCAGGTAACACTAACACAGGTGCACTGGTCAACCTTTCTTTCAACAACTGGAAAGAATGTTGATACTTATCATTCCAGACAAAAGGAACCTCCTTCCTAGTCAACCTGGTTAGGGATAATGCTACAGAACTGAAGTTCTCAATGAACCTCCTATAGTAGCCTGCCAGTCCTAGAAAAGTGTGTATCTGTATTGGTGTCTTTGGATGTTCCCACTCCAAGACAGATTCTACCTTTTTAGGATCAACATGGATACCTGAGGCATATATTATGTGTCCAAGAAAAGACACTTTTGATAACCAATACTCACACTTACTGAATTTGGCATATATCTTGTGCTCTCTCAATAAAGTCAGTGCCTGACGGAGGTGTTGCTCATGTTGTTGAGAATCTCTACTATAGATCAGGATGTCATCTATAAAGACTACTACGAACTGATCAAGGAATGGTCGGAAGATTCTGTTCATGAGTTCTATGAATGCAACTGGTGCATTAGTTAGTCTGAACGACATAACTATGAACTCATAGTGACCCTCATAGTGACCATACCTTGTTCTAAAAGCTGATTTAGGTATGCCACTCTCCTTGATGTGTAACTGATGGTATCCCGACCTCAGATCTATTTTAGAAAAGATAGTTGCACCACACAACTGGTCAAACATGTCATCTATCCTTGGCAGAGGATATTTATTCTTTATGGTTACTTTGTTTAGCTATCTATAGTCGATGCATAATCACATAGACCCATCCTTCTTTTTCACAAAGAGAACCGAAGCACCCCATGGTGAAGTACTTGGTCTCCTGCAACTATTTCTTGAGTTCAGCCATCTCAGAAGGTGCCATTCTATATGGTGTTTTAGATATAGGTTGTGTACCCAGGATTAGATTAATCTCGAAATCAATTTCTCGGGGTGGAGGAACACTTGGAAGTTCCTCAAGAAACACATCCTCAAACTCCCTAACAATCAGAATTTCAGAAAGACTAGGACTCTCTGCCCTGGTATCTGCCACATGTGCCAGGAATGTGAAGCATCCTTGTCTCATCAACTTCTCAGCTACCATAGCCGACACTAGATAGGTTGGAAGAATCTTTCTGTCCCCCTAAAAGACCCATGTATCACCATTGTCGGTGAACATAGCCTGCTTGGAACCACAATCCAAGACAACCTTATATTTTTCTAGGGTGTCCATCCCAAGGATTATGTCGAACCCATGCATCTCAAGTGGTATAAGATCCACCTGAATGCTATGTTTAGAAAAAGAAAGAACATAGGGAGAACATACCTCCCGCAACACCGCAGATCCAAATAATGGAGTTTCTAATAACAAGTTATCTTCTCTATGACTGATAATCATATTGCAGTCATGAATCACTTCTTGAGTGATAAAGGAATGTGTAGCACCCATATCAATCAAAATAGATACAAAGAAGGATGAAGACATATCAGAATGAAATAATTCCATATGACCTATCATGACTTGTGGGTTAACCACTACCTCCGGCTGATTCATAGCATAGAATCTTGCTGTTGCTGGTTGTCGACCACTCGCCCTATTGTTGGATGTAGATGAGCCAGCTTGGGATGCATGTCCACATCCTCGAGTGCCACTACTAAACTGTCACCTCTGAGAGCCTTGTTGACTCTGCCTCGGTGGTTGGGTTACACTCACGTCTCTAGCTAGACAATCTTTCATCAGATGTCCCATCTTCCCGCATTTATAACAAACTTTGTTCTCCCGTTGTGGTTTAGACAATCCTATTACTGACATTGATGTTGAGCTGTGGGCTCCCTCTGGTGGTAAACTATGACCTCTACCCTTACTGGATGTCCGTTGTGTCTGGGTATTGAACCTTGGTGGTGCTGTTGGTGCAGAAAACCTTAGTTTCTTAAAATTTTCAGACTTCTATCCTTGGAACTAGGTATATACTTTCTTACTATTGGCCTGACGCTTCTCAGTCACAGACCTTTCTATCTGCCTAACGGACTACACAAAGGTGGCAAACCTCTCTCTATTCTCTATAGTAGATACTAGTGTGGTTAAATCAACGTTCAAACCCTTCTCAAAACACTGAATTCTCTCCTCATATGTAGCAGCCATGTGTGGACAGAACCGTAGAAGCTCCATGAACTTAGTTTCATACTCACTAATGTTCATTGGTCCTTGCCTTATCCGCTCAAACTTGGAGATTTTATCATCCAGGTAAATCTTGGGGAAATATCTACTAACGTATTCATGTCAGAATTCTTCCCATCTGACTTCAACACCTGGCCTTTTGCCTTCTTCTATGGCCCACCAATGTCCAACACTCCCCTTCAACAGGTACACCGCATGCCTAACCTTCTCAGCTTCTGGGATATTAAGAATTCTGAAGGCCTTTTCCAGCTCAGTCAGCCATAAGTCTACGTCTGTTGGGTTAGCTGTACCAGCATAATCAGTGGCTCCTACCTGGCGAAGCCGTTCAAAAGTCTTGCCATCTCCATGTCCCTCATTGTGAGCTGGTGCCCTAGGTGCAGGTGGTGGCATTCTATCCGCCATATGTGTCATAGTCGCCATGAACTGCCCAAACAGAGCATGGAAAGCTGGGTTTTCTAGTGTAGCTTGGTCAAGCTAGGGATGTTCAGGTACTAGTTCTTCTCTAGCCTGATCCCTTGCACCTCCTCTTGGTACAGCAACACTGCTTTCAGCAGCATGTTCTTCGTGTGATCCAACTGTCTTCAAGCTTTACTTCTTCTCCTAGGAGCAGAAGTCAATATCAAATAAACTAGAAGACACTAGAACAGACTCAACAACCTTAATCCTATATCTCTATAGACTCAGCGAACCTTAGGCTCTGATACCAAAAACTTGTCACGACAGTCGACAAACCGTTACTGATTAAGCGGAATTTAAACATAAATAACGAATCAACAAAAATCACTAAAAATTAAAACCATATACAAAGAGATCCATTTCCAGGAAACTCTTACAACAATAACCAAAATATTATATATACATTCTGGTCCACAAAGTACATACCATGTACTTTCTCTCTCGAGGATTACATATAACAGTTTCTCTGTTAAATCTACACATAAGCAACATAAAACCTCGAGGCATTCAATGCCAAAATCTCAGATCGATCATAAAAGCACTAACTACTAACTCCAAGGACCTGAGAGTATAGAGATGACACATAGGACTCTTATCTACAAGACACGACAGTCAGTATCTCCACCTAGATGTTACTACTGTCCCTGATGTTGCTGTCCTTCCCCTAGTGTAGGGTTCCTACCTCCTCGTCTGCATCCACATAAAATGTTGGATCCCACGGGGGTGAGACAATTGAAATTGTCCCAGCGAGAGATATAACTCTCCGCCAGAAACATTATTATTGCAGATAAACAGTAATAAACTGAACAGAGGAATCTTTATTGAACAGTAGGATTTAATCATTATTACGCAGAATAGAGCAATATCATCTTTTAAAGCATTACAACTATAAATGATAAAGTAGTAAATCATCTATTCATTTTAATAAGGAATATGAAGAACATGTATAATATCTATCCACTCAGAATACAATAAACAATGTAACATCAACCAATGAATTCTGTAATTCTTCCTTAAGAAAATATGCTACACGACTGATTACATTTTACAATCATACTTATGCCCTGAGGAAGTGAGTCGTACCGCTCAAATCCAACCTTCGGTTACGAAACCCAAATCCGGTGCCATACAAGATCAAAGGAAGAGCCGGACTCCTCGATCTAATCCATCTCGGTCAGTGTGAGACCAAAAGCAGGACCGCAGTCTCTTGCTTAAGTGACCTCAGTCACAGGGTTAGCTCCCATAGGTTACCCATTCTCTAGCTCGCCTTGGTACAGGTCCCGGCGCTAGTAAATCTGAGCCACCGGCCAGTTCACCATGCTCTCTGAGCCATGAACGCATTCATGCTCCATCACACTGAGCCATGGGGCTGTTCACCATGCTCTTAAACATATCTTGAGTCTACAACCGAAGTTGCACTCTAATCCTCCTATTTTCAGCTAGGAGAAACCCCGTATATTCAATAATATATGCTCTGGATTAACCAATAGGAAAACTCGTTTCACCATCACCAGCTACTGATGATGATGGATCTATGGCCAGGGCTCTACATGATATACTAGTACAGGACTGGTCTGTAGCGTCGGTTTTTTTAATCCTGTAGCGTCACTTTTTAACCGACGCCTAAGTGGCCGTCGCTATATAATTTGCTCTACAACGTCAATTTATTTGACAAAAAAACCCCGACCTTATAGAGTAAACAGTGACGCAAAAGGTTGTAAAAAATCTGACCCAGGCGAGAAAAAAGGAGCCTGTAAGGTCAGTTATTCAAAAAAAAACAACCCTGTAAACACTCTCGGTCGAGAAAATTGTCGACCGAACTTTCGGTCGACAATTTTCTCGATCGAGAGAGTTTAAAGGGTCGGTTTTTTTGGAATAACCGACACTAAATATTGAATAACCACCCTATAAACACTCTCGGTCGAGAAAATTGTTGACCGAACACATTTTCGGTCGACAATTTTCTCGACCGAGAGAGTTTATAGGGTCGGTTTTTTTAGAATAACTGACGCTAAATATTGAATAACCACTTCTGTGTACTCCTCGGTCGAGAACATTGTCGACCGAAAATATTATTGGTCGACAATTTTCTCGACCGAGAGAGTTTACAGGGTCGGTTTTTTTGGAATAACCGACGCTAAAAATTTAAATAAACATTTTAGTGTACCCCTCGGTCGAGAAAATTGTCGACCGAAAATATTTCGGTCAACAAAATTTTCGACTGAGGGGTACACTGAAATGTTCAAACTGAAATAGAAAATAAGATTCATATATTCTGGGAGAGGGGAGCATTGATGCTCAACCGTCACCATTCAAAACCACACATTCATGACAAAAATGATTCATAATCACATCATAATTTACAAAATGATAGATTGCTTGAAATATAAGGAGGAAAAATTAGTTTGAAATCCTAGAAATATACATCTTTTGAGAGATTAAAAGCAATCATTATTCATATGCAAACAAGGTCTATGATTACCACTTCCATCAAAAAAATCATGCACAAGATGTAGGGTTCATCTAAGATGATACAAAAAACTATCATATAAGCTCACACCCTAGGTAAAGGTACATCTTTATACTTGGATCAATATTTTTAAGGCAAAATCATGTACATGTAACGTAAGAGTGAACAATAATCATGGATAAAGTTATATAACTCACCTTAGAGATGATGTAGAAACTCCAAACAGCAAGGTAGATTGAAGAAAAACGGGGAAGAAATCCTAGCTTGGGCACTCCTCTTCACCAAGCTGGTTCCTTCTCCAAAAAGGAAGCAAACCCTATGTTGAAAAGGTAAGAAGAAGAGAGTGGAAGATGTTTTCAACCATTATCTCAAGCTCCACCATGGAACGTCATGGATTCAGCCAAGAAGAAGAGAGGGGAAGATAGAACAACAAGAAAAACAAAGAAAAAGAGACAGATCTCACTTACCAAGACTAAGAAAGGTGGATCTGAACCCAGAAACGAACTAGGGAACCTTACTTGGAAACGGCGGCGACCTTCCTTGGAAACAGCGGCGACCTTACTTGGAAACGGCAGCGACCTTCGTAGAGGACGAGACGACCTTCATGGAGAGGTGGCGACCTTCGTGGAAGTGTGGAGAGGCGGCGACGACGAGCTCTCTTTTCGCGGAGAGGTGGCAAGGGCTTTGGCGGCGCGGAGAGGTGGCAAGGGCTTCACGGCGGAAAAGGTATCCGCGCTGTGGGAGAGAAAAAATGAACGTAAATTTTGTTTTGCGGGGGAGAAAGACTAGGTTTCGGCCATTTTAAAGGAGAGACTCGACCTGTAGTGTCGGTTAAAAGAAACAAACCGACGCTAAAGATAAGCGGTGCCCGTGTTTGGTTATTTAAAAAACACTCAAACACATTTTCGGTCGACAAATTTGTCGATCGAGAGGTTATCGGTCGACAAATTCGTCAACCGAGGGGAGCTCTAGGGTCGGTTAAAAGTAAAAAACAGACGCTAGAGGTGCTTATACATGCGTGAACTAAACTGGATCCAAAATTCATGTCGGTCGAAAAATTCGTATACCGAGAAGTCCTTTAGGGTCGGTTATAAGAAAAAACCGACCCTAGAGGTGCTTATACACGTGAAATATGGCTCCTTCTTGGTCAACGAATTTGTCGACCGAGAGGTTATCGGTCGACAAATTCGTTGACCGAGGAGAGCTCTAAAGGTGCTTATACATGCGTGAACTAAATTGGATCCAAAATTCATGTCGGTCGACAATATTGTCGACCGAGGAGCACTTTAGGGTCGGTTATAAGGAAAAAAAACTGACCCTAGAGGTGCTTATACACGTAAAATTTGGCTCTTTCTTAGTCGACGAATTTGTTGACTGAGAGGTTATCGGTCGAAAAATTCGTCGACTGAGGGAGCTCTAAGGTGCTTATAAAACCCTAATATGGGATGATGTTATGTGAAACCCTAATATAGGGTGATGTCGTGTGAAACCCTAATATCGGATAATGTTATGTGAAACCCTAATATAGGGTGATGTTGTGTAAAACCCTAATATGGGATAATGTTATGTGTAACCTTAATATGGGATGATGTTATGTGAAACCCTAATTGATAAAGATGGGAAACTCTAACCCTAATGAGAGAATAGTGATGTTATCTTTGTATTGCATGATGTTGATATGAAATTGATATGGTTGTTATCTAGTACACTAACCATGCAAGTATCATGAGATAATAAGCATATAACCATGTATTAGCTATGATGGTAATGGGCTTTGTGAGCCATTATTTTATTTGTTGCGTAGTGAGAGGTGACAACAAGAAGTTGAATATGCCTAGTGAGTTATGTGAGATGCTTGTGTAACAAATATCCTGAATATCTTGGTCATATGACCTGAAGGTAATAGTTACCTGATAAGTGATAACCATGTTTAGTGATGAATTAAGGGTTTGAATACCCAGATCCAGCAAATGTGATGATGTTGGTATTGAGGGATGTGAATTCCCAACAATGAGACAAGGGATTGAGATCCCAATGCTTTATAAATTTTCGAAAAGTACTAAACTGGATCCAAAAATCATTTCGGTCGACAATATTGTCGACTGAGGAGCCCTTTAGGGTCGGTTATAAGAAAAAACCGACCCTAGATGTGAAATCTGGCTCCTTCTCGGTCGACGGATTTGTCAACCGAGAGGTTATCGGTCGACAAATTCATCGACGGAGGGAGATCTAGGGTTGGTTATAAGGAAAAACCGACCTTAGAGGTGCTTATACACGTGAAATCTGGCTCCTTCTCGGTCGACGAATTTGTCGACCGAGAGGTTATCGGTCGACAAATTCGTCGACCAAGAAGAGCTCTAGGGTCGGTTAAAAGTAAAAAACCGACGCTAGAAGTGCTTATACATGCGTGAACTTAACTGGATCCAAAATTCATCTCGGTCGACAATATTGTCGACCGAAGGGACTTCTAGGGTCGGTTATAAGGAAAAAACCGACCCTAGAGGTGCTTATACACGTGAAATCTGGCTCTTACTCAGTCGACAAATTTGTCGACCGAAAGGTTATCGGTCGACAAATTCGCCGACCGAGAAGAGCTCTAGGGTTGGTTAAAAGTAAAAAAATCGACGTTAGAGGTGCTTATACATGCGTTAACTAAACTGGATCCAAAATTGATGTCGGTCGACAATATTGTCGACCGAAGATCCCTTTAGGGTCAGTTATAAGGAAAAAACCAACGCTAGAGGTTCTTATACATGCGTGAACTTAACTGGATCCAAAATTTATCTCGGTCGACAATATTGTCAACCGAAGGGACTTCTAGGGTCGGTTATAAGGAAAAAACTGACCCTAGAGGTGCTTATACATGTGTGAAGGCAAATTGGATTCAAGATGTCTAACCCGCATTTTTTGTAGACATATAAGGTCGGTTATTTGGAAAAACCGACCCTATAGATCGAGGCGCGAAGCCAAAATCAAGCAAAATTTTGCCGCGGGAAACTGTAATTGGCTTTCTCATCCAATTGTCTATAAGGTCGCTTATTTTATGAAAACTGACCCTATAGAGATACACTACAAGGTCGGTTATTTTAAGAAAAGTGACCCAAGAGGTCTTAAGTGGTGCCCACGTTTTTTATAGACATATAAGGTCGGTTATTTGGAAAACCGACCCTATAGAGTTACACTACAAGGTCGGTTTTTTTAAGAAAACTGACCCAAGAGGTCTTAAGTGGTGCCCGCATTTTTTATAGACATATAAGGTCGGTTATTTGGAAAACTGACCCTATAGAGTCACACTACAAGGTCGATTTTTTAAAGAAAACTGACCCAAGAGGTCTTAAGTGGTGCCCACATTTTTTTTAGACATATAAGGTCGGTTATTTGGAAAAACCGACCCTACAAGTAGTGATGTTATAACCCATTTCTGTACTAGTGATAATATTCCACTTGATTATTTAAGTACATTACCATATTCTTTTAGCATCAGTCAAGTTTTCAAATAAGAATTATTATGACAAATGCTACAAAGAAACAATACTCCTATCAAGTACTTTTAAAAACTTTATAAACATTGGGATCTCAATCCCTTGTCTCATTAATGGGAATTCACATCCCTCAACAACACCATCATCATGTTTGCTGGATCTGGGTATTCAAACCCTTAGTTCATCATTGAACATGGTTACCACTATCAGGTAACTATTACCTCCAGGTCATCTGACCAAGGTACTCATGATACTTGTTACACAAGCATCTCACATAGTTCACCACGCATATTCAACTTCTTGTCACCTCTCACTAGGAAACAAATAAAATAATGGCTCACAAGGCCCATTAACATCATAGATCATACCTGATTAT
Organism: Alisma plantago-aquatica; assembly: GCA_963693085.1. NCBI lineage: Eukaryota > Viridiplantae > Streptophyta > Magnoliopsida > Alismatales > Alismataceae > Alisma > Alisma plantago-aquatica. The sequence continues at coordinate 1,244,178,478 of OY856409.1, forward strand.
TCTCATAATCTCATAATACCTGCATGGTTAGTATACTTGATAACAACCATATCAATTACATATCAACATTATGCAATACAAAGATAACATCACTATTCCCTCATTAGGGTTAGGGTTTCCCATCTTTATCAATTAGAGTTTCACATAATATCACCTTATATTAGGGTTTCACATAACATCACCCTATATTAGGGTTTCACATAACATCACCCTACTTTAGTGTTTCACATAACATCACCCTACTTTAGGGTTTCTCATAACATCACCCTACTTTAGGGTTTCACATAACATCACCCTACTTTAGGGTTTCACATAACATCACCCTACTTTAGGGTTTCATATAACATCACCATATATTAGGGTTTCTCATAACATCACCCTACTTTAGGGTTTCACATAACATCACCCTATATTAGGGTTTCTCAACCCATTACTCAAAATTAGGGTTAGGGTTTCTCATTCTTCATTGATTAGGGTTTTATGATTACCTCATTAATCCAAACCCTAAATCAGTACTTCCACATATCTTGGAGCAAATAACATTATTTAAGTGTTAAATCATACTTATCATTGTTCTGTGTACTTAAGAACACACATCATCATCATACCTTATTCAGTTGACTTAACCTTTCACTAAGGGCACGTTTGGTTGGGCTGCAAAGCAGCTCATCCAGTTGCAAGTACCTCTAAATTCGAACAATTTGCATTTGGTTGGATCTGGTTCCAACCCACACCTTGGAAATGAAGTACATCTGAGATTTCCGGCCTGTACAAAAATGGGAAAATGGACTGCAAGGTTTCTGGGCGCAGTTCCAATTCCGGAAGCTACGGTCTGCCTCTTTTACTCCCATCTGCTCTGAAAATCTCACTGGTTTAGGTAGTCCAGGTGTCTACTACTACAACGTTAACAGCAGCCGGTGTGTGCTACGCCTTCTATATCCACAAACAACAACAACAAACCAAACAAAATACAAATGAACTCTGTTGGTTTAATCTACTTAGAACCAAACAAAATCAGATGGCTTCCAACTCATCCATTACACTTTCCTGTTTTCTAATTCGTAATGTTGGTTGGTTTTACACCCAACCAAATTAGCCCTAAGTACATGCATCTATGCTTATCATAGTGTATTGAATTTATTACTTTCATAGGCATCAAGTGATAATCACTCTAACTTTACTAATCACCTAAGTACTTTAGAGGTACTTCCATTGAAATCAACCTCGATATATTCTTCAACCACTTATGGGGTTATTAGTACTTGCACAGTTTGAATCAATTGGACCTTCAAACGGTTTGGACCAATTGAACCTTCAAACAGTTTGAGACCATTTAGACCCTCAAACGGTCTTGGTCTCTGATCCCTTAAATGGTTTGAAGACCGTTAGACCTTAAATGGTCTTGAGGTCACTTGACCTTCAAACGATCTTGAGGTGACTTGACCTTCAAATGGTCTTGAGGTTACTTGACCTTCAAATGGTCTTGAGGTCACTTGACCTTCAAACGGTCTTGAGGTTACTTGACCTTCAAACGGTCTTGAGGTCACTTGACCTTCAAATGGTCTTGAGGTTACTTGACCTTCAAACGGTCTTGCCCCCTTTGATCTTCAATCGGTTTTGAAACCGTTTGATCTTATTAGGGTTTGAAACTGGTTGACCCTTGAACGTTTTGAAAACTGTTTGATCAAATCAACTTTGGTAATTGTTTAACCCTAAACGGTTTGAGACCGTTTGGTCCTCAAACGGGTTGAGACCGTTTGGTCCATTCAGAATTGAAACCGTTTAAACCTAAATTAGGATTTTGACATTCATTGATCTAGGGTTTTGAAACCAATTGAGTTCTAATTGATTGGTCATCCAAAGTTGAGACTATGTGGACTAGATTAGGTTGAAACCATTAGACCTTAACACATTTTTGAAACCATTTAACCTCTAACAGTTTTGAAACCGCTTGACCTCTAACAGTTTTGAAACCGTTTGGTCTCTAACGATTTGAAACCGTTTGACCAAAAAAATGAAATCGTTTGGTCTTGGTATTCTTGAAGTGTGTTCTAAGATGATTTCATCATCATCAAGCTTCAAACCTTCGATTTCTACTGCCATATATATGATAAATTCAACAATTATTTAAGAGGAAAATAAAAGATCAACATATGATGAGAAATTGAAATCAATAATAACATTGATGGGTTCAAGTTATATAACCTGCCTTCAAAGTAGCTTCAAAGCTTTAAGCTTCACGTATCTAATGGTGAAAGAATCTCATTCAACTATCCAAGGTTCATTTCTAACTCTTTGGATGCAAAAGATAATCAAGGTTGAGCATTGGATGGAAGAGAGAAGAAAATCAATGTTGAAATCCGATTTCAACCATCAATTCAAGGTTGAAGATGATCATGGAGCTTACCTTCAGCTTGGGGAACGTTTTCCTCCTGCTCCTAAGCTCCTTGGTCATCGGCCAAAGCAAAGGAAGAAAGTGGTTTGCAAAAATAGTCTTTCAAGTACGTGAAAAATGGAGTATATGTAATTGATTTTCTAGGAGAGAGAAAGTAGAAGAAAATTCATCCACTTTCTTGCCACGTGCCCCCTCCCTTCCTTGCCTCTGAAGCCAACTTTCTTGCCCTCATTATCCTCTCAATTATCCTTGAATTAAAAGCAACCACTTAAGCACCTTAAGTAATATAATACTATTATCCATTTTTAGTGGACATTACTTTTTAATTAACAAATGTGAGTGGATTTCTTCACCGACTTAGGATATTTCGGTGCTACTCAAGGCATTTGGACTTCCTTGCAATATAGGATTTAAACCACAACCTTTTTAATTGATGGACACTTCAATTAATATATTTATTTTTTGATACAAAATAAATTATGGTTTCAATTATGCTTAAATCTTGATTATTTTATTATCAAGATTATGTCTCCTCAAAAGTAGTTCAAACAAGACGCCCCTTTCTTTTTTATTTTCTATAAATGATACCAAGAAATAGTAGGGACATTCTTGAAGTGGTATTTTATATATCCAACCCTAGATTTTGGGTAATTTGCAAATTACACCAAAACTAGCATTCAATACACAAGCATTACTCAAACAAGCTCCTTCTTGACACTTAGGCTTCCACAAGCCATACCTCAGCATCATTCTCATTCTTATGATTCTATAACACTTGAGGAACATTTATCATATAACATTTTCAAGGTAACCCCTTAAATTGGGTAAATTGCACTTTAGTCCAAATAGGTAAAACAATGTTTCAACATTATTCAATTAGGACCAAAATTGAAACATAAGCTCTCCTTTAGTCTTAATTACTTTTCAAAAGATAAGGACAAGAATCTAAATGACTTACTTAAGCAAAAATTCTAGGGTTAAGGCATAACCCAGGTCAGGGATGTTACACATCCAGACTCAACCATCACTATATAAGTGAGAGGGGAGCAAAAAAGAGCAAGAAGCACAACTGCCAACAACAAAGCCTAAGCCATCAACCACATCTCATCATAGAAGGAGATAAAAAAAACTTCAGTGAACAAGTACTCTCTCAGAACAAACTCAAAGGCAACAGGAAGCTAAGTCTTCGACAAGGACAACCTCAGTCTTCATCTCAGCTAGAAGGAAAAAGCAAACTTTAGATCTCAAAACCTCTCTCAGAGCAAGCTCACAAACACCAGGAGGAAAATCCTTCAAAAGGCAACCACAATTATCATCTCTGCTTGTCTCAGAAGGCAAAGCAAGATATACAACAACATCCAGACTCAACTGTCACTATATAAGTGAGAGGGGAGCAAAAAGGAACAAAAGCACAATAGCCATCAACAAAGCCAAAGCCATCACCACTTCTCATCTCAGAAGGAGATAAGTAGGCTTTGGAACTCAGGCACACACTCAGAATAAAACCATAGGTAACATGAAGAAAAGCCTTCAACAAGGACAACCTCAGCCTTCACCTCAACTAATCTCAACAGAGAAGGAGAAACATTAAAAAAACTGAAGACCAGAGCCAAGCTCAAATAACATCTAGTGAGAGGGTAGCATTGGACTCAACCATCACTAGGCACTAGCAGCTATCCAAATGAGGGCCACGAAACCAAGAAGTAACCAAGCAGGAAAGGCGATGAACCAATAGCTTTCTTCTAAATCTAAACTACTGCCTAGACCAGAAAAGCAGAGCCCGCAGCCAGCTTCTTGTCCATCAATAGAAAAAAGAAACATAACCACAGACATATCCAGGAGAAGATTCAAACTAGTTCAGGTAGAGAATGTTGTCAGATTCAATCATATTCCAAAGAACATCATAACTTCTATACTTGTTCTTGTAACATCCCTGACCTGGGTTATGAGTTAACCCTAGGTGTTTTGCCTAAATATGTAATTAAATCTTTGTGATTAACTCTGAGCATGTAATTAAGTTTCTCAGAAAAGTATATTTCAGTATTTGCTCCTTTTTATTTAAAGTTGTAGCATTGTTTTGATATACAGGGACCTATGTGCAATATACCCAGTTAAAAGGGTTATTTTGAAATTTGCACATGTTGAGACGTTCCTCTAATGATGAGACATCATGAGAATCTTTTTGGTAAAGTTTGAGGGATTTCCCAAGCTAGGGCACCAAGGTGCAGCTGTGGAAGCAATCCCAGGGCTTGAAACCCTAATTTGGGGTAAAATGCAATTTACCCAAATAAAGGGATACAAATTGTGAAATATGTCATCTAAAGTATATTTTTAGACTTTTTCCATCATTTAGAGAAAAAATGATGAGGAAGTCACCTCAATTGAGTTATCAAGTTATGAAATATGCCTCGTGATTGAATAATCAGGGTATATGTGTAATATCTCTTTATGTATGTACCTCATTATTAGCTTGCTCTCCTTTACCTTCTTTTCCTAAGACCTTAAGAGAAGATTTGTCCTTGGAATAAAGAGTAAGGGACGATCAAGTAAAGAAGGAGGGACCTAGTTGGAATTATGGACAACTTATGAACTAATGTTGAAAATCCTACCCCATGTATATAAGCTCTCTTTCCCTTAGTTGCAAGGGAACTCACCCTTCGTTCCCTTACTGTTTCATTTCACCAAAAACGACCAAGGACTGCCTTGGAGCTAAGGAGGACGACCAAGGGGTGCAAGGTAGGTTTAAACCCCTCTTCTTGCCTAATTCCATGGTTAAAACTCGAATTCAAGGTCATCTTCATGGCTAACTCTTGAAACCCTACCTTTCTAGCCGTCTCTTTTCATCCTTCCTTGGAGTTTTCACCTTGGCCAACCTGAGGGAACTCAAGGACTCCATTAGAGCTTGGAGCTCAAGAAGCAAGCTTTAGGCGGGTTTTATAACTCTAAACCCATGCTTTACTATGTGCATCTTTATATGCGTTTTGATGATAGCTCTTAGTGTTTCCCTACTTTTCCCTGCTATTGTGCAAGCAAACCCGTGGGATATCTGTACTGTTCTTGAGCTAGAAGATGAAGGCGTGATTTCCAAGAAAAACCCACCGCTTTTCTTTTCCTTAAACGGTCCTAACAGTTTGCTCTCTCGGACTCAAGACCGCGAGGTGAGCAAACGGTCTCGAGACCGCGACAGGGAAAACGGTCTCAAGACCGTTTGGCCCCGTTGACCGAGCGTGGACCGTATAAGAAATCTGTTCCTAATTATATAGGCTAATTACCCTCAAAATGTGAGAGACTAACTCCAAAGGAATCGGGGGATATGACCTTTTTAAGTCACAACTTTAAATGAATTAATTGCTGATTTTCAAACGGTCTGAATTTGCCTTTTTGGGCAAACGGTCTCAAGACCGTGTAAGGTCGTTGACTAAGCGTTGACCGTATGAGATTACTGTTCAAAATTATGTTAATTAACAACTCACCAAGTTTTATGGTCTAATTCCAAACGGGCTAAGAGTTGAAGGGTGAATACTAGGGCTAACCCTAGGTAAAATCAGTACTGAAATTATGGTGACCTAATTAGGGTTTTTAGGGTTGATTGACCTAAACGGTCTCAAGACCGTTTGGGGGTCACCAAACGGTCTCAAGACCGCGAGGGCAATCAACCAAGACCGTTTGGAGGTCTGGGGTCAAGATTTGTTGACCAATTGAAGGTACTTTTACACCAATTTACATTGCAATTAAATATTGATATAATCATCAACTCAATTTGTTCAACCTTGATGAATTTCCACTAGAATCCAAAAATTTGATGGGCAAACGGTCTCAAGACCGTTTGGAACTCATCCAAACGGTCTCAAGACCGAGAGGACAATCACCCAAGACCGTTTGAAGGTCTAGGGTTGAGTAATTTGATCAATTGAGGACCCAATTGCAAATAAATTATTAATTTAATAAAAATTCTGTTTTGTGGTTCAATCATGGTTCAACCCCTATCAAATCACCTTAGACTTTGATGAAATCTTGGGCAAACGGTCTTAAGACCATATGGGGTCCACCCACATGACCTCAAGACCGTTTGGGACAAGTTTGGGCCCAATTGGAGCTCAATTGAAGGGTTCAACCTTGTGTTGATGCACACTGTTGAGTGTTGATGGGTGAACATTGATAGACCCTAATTGAATCGATTTCAACCATAATTGGTTAACCATTATGGGTCAATTGAATGACCAAGTGATCAAGCATAATCTTAATTGACTAAATCCATAAGTGGTCAACATAGCTTTGACCATTTGAGGGCTTCAACATGGGTTGACATTATCGGTTGCATCTTTGAGCCTTGTTGAAGGACCAAGCGGCTGAGACCATGAGAGCCTCGCGGTCTCAAGACCGTGAGAGGGCTCGCGGTCTCAAGACCGTGAGGGGGCTCACGGTCTCAAGACCGAGAGGAGGCTCGCGGTCTCAAGACCGCGAAGGGCCTCGCGGTCCCGAGGTCAAAGAAGGGCAAACGGTCTTCATGACCCTCGCGGTCTCAACTCAAATTGGTCTTCGCGGTCTCAACATTAACTTGAACCAATGGAAGGCTTCGCGGTCTTGAACCCTTGAAGAGGCTCGCGGTCTTGAAGCCTAAGGGGGCTCGCGGTCTTGTGGTTAGAAAGAGGCTCACGGTCTTGGAGGGTCAAAGTGGGCAAACGGTCAACACTTTCAACCAATCTCAACCCAATTGATGATTAATGATTGAAATCAATCAATGTGATTCAAGGTTGACCTCATTCAATCATTTGATGATGTAAATGGTTCAATGTTGCCCAAATCAAACCCTAATGATAATCTAGGATAGTAAGGGGTTATTTGACTAAGGTTTTTGACCATGATGATGATCAATGGGGTGAATTACCAAAATACCCCTGAAGGGTCAATTAAGTTATACCTTGCTCAATTCAAACCCTAATTACATGAGAATGATGTTTTTAGTCATAATGACTCTATCCAACCTGAACTAGTCTAATGTTACCATCAACCATTAGTATGATGAAAGAGAGAGTACTCTAGAGAGAGAAAGTAACCTAGAGAGAGAAAGTAACTCTAATCACATAATGATGATGTTTTTGGCTATGTTAGCCTATGATGACTCAACCCAACCTGTTTTAGAGTGATGTTGACATCACCTAACCTTATGATGAGAGAGAAAGTACTTCTAGAGAGAGAAAGTACTTCTAGAGAGAGAAATTACCCTTTTTAAATGGAAACTCAATTGAAGCATCCCCAATACACAGAAATGAGCATAATTAGGGTATGATCCACCTGTGTGAGATCATAGAAACCCTAATTATGATAAATGATGAACCTTTAACTAATCCAAGAGTATCGATGAAGATATTACTCATACATGATGATGTTATGAGTTTAATTCACCTTGATGTGAATAGTAAACCCTACTTCAAGGGTGATGACATGTAATGTGAATAGTAAACCCTAATTCAAGGGTGATGACATGTAATGTGAATAGTAAACCCTAATTCAAGGGTAATGGCATGCTTTTGAGCAATAAACTCTATTTGAATTGAATTAAAGATTTAACTCTTATGGCAAGAGTAGGAAGTACATTCCTTATTGTTGTATTACCTTTATCAGATGTATTAACCATGCAGGTTCTGATACGAAGGTAATCATATCCAGGTATGGATGTTGATGTTATATTCATTGAAGGTATGTTGTTAGCCTTATGAATAAGTAAAGTAATCTGATGCCTTGCCAGTGGCATCCTATGCTGATAATGAGCTATGAGAGCCATGAATACCATCAAGGTCATGCCTTAGAGATGACTTGTGATGAGGATAATGAGAAATGATGATTGATATGAGTTAGGCCTGTTACATTTAGTATTCTTCTTTTATAGCTGCTATGCTATTGTTATTGTTTGCAGAACAATGTATGCTGTTAAAGAATACTAAATGTACCTAACTAATCAAGTATAATGTAGAGCCCTGATCATAGATCCATCATTGTCAGATATTAAGTGATGGTGAAACAAGTTTTCCTCAGGGAACTCCTGGAGCACATACTTTTGAGTATGTGGGGTACATGGATGTGTAGAACCTTACATCCTAGTGTAGGAAAGTGATGTAGATGTGGAATCCATCCATCCTTCACTATAGTTCCATACCGTATCAGTGGTAGGTAAACATGAAACCTCCTGATGACGAAGAGAGTACAGAACGCCACTGTGACTCTAGAATAGCGAAGGACCAGTTTACCCTGGTGAGCTATAGTAGTAGAGACACGAGATGTCCTACAAGTGATCCTCTTACTGACTGAGGAAGGTGAAGGTCATGAGAATCCGGCTCTCTTAATGACCTATGTATGATACTGATGTGGCTTCTCAGCGATCAGTTGGAGTATGAGTGGTAAGCCTCATCTCCACAGGGCATAATGTTGTTTGTAAAACATAATCAACCATGTAGTATAACTTGTTAGAGATAACTCCAAGTTAGTTGATTGATGTTACATTGCAATAGTGTTTATATTCTCCATATCTCCTAAATGGTTGAGATCTTGTTATACCTGCAACTGTTACAGAATGCTTTGAAGGCTTTACTGCTTAAAATATTCTTTGATGTTATAAAAAAGCTTCTGGCGAAGAGTTATAACTCTCGCTGGGACAATTATGTATAATTGTCTCACCCCGTAGGCTTCAACTTTTTAGGTGGACGTCGGAGACGAAGGAACCAGCCTACAGGTGACCAGTCTCAGCAGCAGCACCAGGGGCAGCAGTAATCTCAGGTGGAGATTTGTCCTGCCATGTGGTGTAGTTAGAGTCAGTCCTATGTGTCCACTGTACTCTCAGGTCTTGGAGTCTTGTGTTATGTGATCTTGAGATTTTGTATCTTGATGTATATAATTACTCGAGAAGTAATTATCCTGAGATGTAAACAGTTTATCTCTCTGTATGAAAGAAGCTTTTATGGATTCAAGCTCTTATCTCGAAAAGTTTTAATTTCCCGTGATTTTTGTCTTCCGCTGATTACCGATTCGCTTCCGCTAAGTTTTAATCATGTTTATGTCATAGTTTGGAGATCAGAGCCCACAGTTCTCATGAATTCTCATGTTTCTTTCAAGCCAACAATAGTATAAGGTAGTAGGGATGATGATACCTTCTTTAATACCTTTCATCTCAATCACAGAATCCAAATTACTAGGGATGACTTTAATAAACCCTTTATTAACAACCTTGTTCCACATATCTAGGATATAACAACATCTAAAATTTAAATGATATGTGTCTTCATAACCATTCATATAGAGGAAGCAAATGGAAGTGATAGGGATACCTCTTCTTCTAGAGTAATCTGAGGTAGGAAGCTTATTGTGAATAGCTTTCCATATATGAATCTTAGCGTTCATGCTACACTTTCTACTCCAAATCCAACTAAAATTATTATCTTTACTCTTCTTGATTCTAATAGATTCCCAGAAAACTTTAAAGTTAGCTTTCTTGAGACCTTTAAGAGAGATATCATCCTCCTTCTCTTTGTAAATAGGCACAGACTTAAGAACTTCTAACATCTTTGAAGAAAATATAGATTTCTTAATCTTCCACTCACCATTATCTATAATAAAGCTCAAGTGTGCATTTCTTGGGATCCCAGCAGTGATAGACATGCTTTTGTCCACAATATCATGAAGAAACTTGCCATTGACCCAAGGATCACCCCAAATATCAATGTTTCTTCCAGTACCAATTTTGTGATCAATCATATCAAGGAGCCTACTCCTGCAACGAATGATGTTATTGAACATCCAAGAGAAGTAGAATATGAATGTTAAAATATGATATTCATCAATTTTTATCGAATATTAGATTTTGTATAATTAGATTTAAATCTACATGGTGCACTTCTAATCCAAATTTAATCCATTTATAGGCCTACGCATTGTGATCTCATTTTGGGATCTTGATGTAAACAACTTATGCTTTGTTCAAGTGTATCTAACACATATGCTTTATAAGATGGCCTATATCAAACACCTAATTTTTCACGATGTGTGGTAGTCATTGTGACACCCCACCATCACACAGACAGTGAGATGACACGCGAAAACGTGCGGAACCACATATTACTGAAAACACGGGTTAATTAAAACCAATTGCAGAAAGCATACATAAGAGAACTTTTGCATCCCGATCCTGCAGAGAAACATGTTATAAAAATATTACAAGCTTTGATATATGTCCACAGCTTATCGGAACCATCTATACTGTCAGTACCAGAGTTCATCACCTTTTTATACATACATAACGGGCCACGTACAGCCAACAACATGATATATAAAATTACAACAACTAGACATCGTGAAACGTCGTCAAACACCTTCGAGGACCTGAGAGTATAGGGATGACTCTACGACTCTACTACAAAACCACCAAAACAATAGCATGTCCATCTCTTGCCTTCTACTATTCTTCTTGCTTCTCGGCCGCAACCTCACGACCACCACCACGTCTAGAGCGATCGCCTAAAAAGGTTGTAAACCAGCGGGGTGAGACACACAGTCCCAGCGAGAAACATAACTCCCCGCCGAAACTATAAAACCTCAGAAGATTTAAAGCAATAAAAGCAGATAATTGATAAAACATGTAACAAGAGTTGTATACTGAGCAAGACCATTATTCCCATCATTCTTATCAAGATATTCATGAGGCCTATATCCAGATTTCCTTTATGGAACATGATTGACAAGATAAGCTTTATAAGAACTTATCACAAAATATAAGGATCATACACATAACTACAAGGTATAACTAGATCAGCTATATAAGCAAGGCCTCAATCAATGTTCCGTGTTTTTCTCTAAGCAAGATATACTATTCGGCTGGATTACGTTTTATTATGTCCTGAGGAAGTGAGCTGTCCCTGTTCAAATCCAACCTTTGGCTGCGAAGCCCAAAAACCGGTGCCATACAAGGTCAATGGGAGAGCCGGACTCCATGACCTCACCTCCTCATGGTCAGTGCATGAAAACCAAAGCAGGACTGCAGTCTCATGCTTATATGGCCTCAGCCTCAGGGTCAGCTCCGCAAGCTACCCATATCTCTAGCTCACCTTGAGACAGGTGCTAGTACATACATCTGAGCCATGAACACATCATGCTCATCATCACATATCTTGAGCCATGGGTTTGTTCACCATGCTCCATATATTCACAGTGGTACTTAGATTCCTCCTATTTTAGGCTAGGGGAAAACCTCGCATATTCAACAATATGTGCTCCAGGAAAATCCCGCAGGATAAACCTATTTCACCATCACCATGATACTGCCGATGATGGATCTATGGACAGGGCAAACTACATGATATGTTCATTTATAATTAATTAGTATATTTTAAATCAATTGTTGAGGCAACCAAAGTATAAACACAGCCTTATAGAATTACATCATCATTGCCATCATCATACTGTCCTGGGACCTCAATCCCTCATTATATCAACCACTGCCTCTCAAGGCATCATAATCATGCATCGGCATTCTGGAAACACATCCCTTATCTCATCATCAGAGGATAACACCTCAACTAGGCACTCAGCCTTATATCAGGTCCTCAGACGTATCAACTTGTTATCTCATTACCACATGGTTCTACTCAAGCACATACATCTCATAGCTCTTAACAGGCTATGAATCCACATAAAAATACCTGCATGGTTAGTATACACATCCATAGAGATAACTAAAGCCATCATGGATTAACAAGATTATCATGCTATCAAGTATAAAGCGCCACTTTGGTCAAGTATAGCAAGGGGGAAACTTTTCTAGATGGCTTCCCGAGCTCCCGATGGCGCAGACGGCAAGGCGACGGGGGAGGCGACGGCGTTGCGTCGACTGTCTCCCTCAGGAGATCCTAGGCCTGCCGGAGGTTTACCAGTTGCTGCTGCTAGCGCCAGATCTGCGGCAACGGTGGATGATAGTCAGGATTATGTTTTGAATCCTCCGCTTGGTTGGGAGAATCTAAGGCCTAGTTTCACTGGGAGTCCATCAAATCTGAAGACTGTGGAGGTTGTTTTGGTTGATGGTAAACTCATCTATCCCAAGAAGGAGGCAGATGAAAATGCAAGCAGATGGAATACATGTCTCATTGGGTACATCGTCGACTTCTTTCCTAATGTCTCGTTGTTAACAAATCACTTCGACTATCTCTGGAATACACGAAGTTTCTTTGAAGTTTTTGATAGAGGAGATGGTTTCTTCTTAGTCAGGTTTGACGAGATGGAAGATATGGAGGATGCGTTGAAAGGGGAATGGTTGGTGAAAGGGAGGCCGATTGTTCTTAAGAAATGGAAGCCTGGGGAGGAGTATAACAAAGTCATTCTGTCTGACGTTCCTGTTTGGGTGGATATCTTGAATCTTCCGACTGAACTCTGGGATTGCAGATCCTTTAGTAGGATTGGGTCGCTCTTGGGAAAGCCTATAAAGATGGATGATGACACTGTTAATTTGCGGCGTCTTGATGTCGCCAGTATTCAAGTCTTGATGAACAAGGATGCCAAGTACCCAAAGAAGATCACTATGAGGAGTGACGCAGGGGAAGAACACATTATCTTTCTGGACTACGAGTGGATACCTTACAAATGCTCTGTGTGTGGATGTTTGGGGCATGGTGAATGTCAGTCTAAACAGCCTGCTAGGTCATTAAGTTCTAATGTTAATGTTAATCAAAGGAAGGTTTGGGAAGTCAGGAAAAAGTATGTAGATGATATGTCTGATAAAAGACCTGTGATGCAGTTGGAGGAAGTTTCTGTGTTTGTGATTGAAGAAGTTACTGATGCAGCTGAAATCCTTAAGGGAAAGATGATAGTTGAACAGGACGAAGAAATTGCTGAAGATGAGGTTCTATCTAAATTAGTGAATGAAGGATTTGATGGCAGGAGCAGCTCTTCTGTTCCTTCGACACCTGTGGTGGCGCAGATGTGTAATATTGCTTCTCCGGATAGCTCTAATGTTGCTAAATATGTAGCTGAACCTATTGATAGAAGAAGAAACATTTTTCCTCCTGATCTACAAGCTAAATGTAGTACAGGAATATTTCATAGAATTGCTGAGGCAAATTTTTCCCCGATCTTGGCTCAAGTGGAGGAGCTGCATGTTATTTCTGATGATGCTGAGGCTGACAGCTCAACAGCCAAGGTATCCAAATGACTCCTTCCATTTTGATCTCCTCTTGGAATGTTAGAGGTCTTAGTAACAAGATTGGACCTGTCCAAGAGGAGTTAAGAAGGATGAATGGTGATATTGTTATCCTTGTAGAAACTAAAGTTAGAATAGAAAAAGTTAGTTCCCTGATGTCTAGATACTTTCCTGAGTATAGCTATATTTCTAACCACAACTCTCATTGTCTGGGTAGAGAGATTATTTTGTATAAAAATTTCTCTATTGTTGCTATTGAGGAAAGTGATCAGTTTATTCTTGCTAAGGTGACTGTTAATGATTTCTCCTTTTTAATGTCTGTTGTGTATGGGCATAATGGTGATGTGGAGAGGTCGAAGCTTTGGGAGGATATTGATACTCTCAGTTGTTCTATTAATGAGCATTGGATTCTTCTTGGAGACTTTAATGCGGTTAGATCTGAAGTTGAAAGAATTAGCATTCAACCTCCAACTAAGAAATCTATGGAAGACTTTAATAGTTGTCTGCTTAATACTGGTCTTTATGACATGAATTTGGGAGGTCCTTTCTATTCCTGGGATAATAAGCAGAGTGGTGACAAGTTTATCACGTCAAAGATTGATCGGGTTTTTCATAATACTCTTTTCATTGCTAGTATTGCTGACTTTTCTGGTGAGCTGGTTTCTACTTCTATTGGTGATCATAGGAGGATTGTCTTAAAGATTGGTAACCCAAGGATCATGAGAACCCCGTTCAGATTTGTTAATGCTTGGATTCAAAGGCAGGATTTTATTACCAAGGTTAAAGAAGCTTGGTCTGTTGATGTTGATGGTTATAGGAGTTATGTTCTGTATAGAAAGCTGGAATCGGTGAGGAAGGCCCTCTTGAAGTGGAACAAAGTTGTGGTTGGGGACCTTTATGAAAATGCTAAAAAGATTAGATTTCAGGCTAATGAAGCTCAAAGGGTGGCTGATTTGGATCCTATGAATGAGGGTAAAAGAGAGTATGCTAATCTTCTTAGAAAGGATGCTAATAAAGCTGAGTTGGATGAAGAATCCCTTCTTAAACAGAAGTCGAGGGTTCTATGGCTGAAGGATGGCAATTCTAATTCGAAGTTTTTTTACTCCTCCCTTAAGACGAGGAGACACAGGAATAACATGAAGATCTTGATGGTTAATGATGTGACATTGTCTAATTATGATGATATCAGGAGGGCTGTCAAGGAGTTTTATATGAATCTGTTTAATAATAGTGAGTCTGTTGGAGACGTTTGGAGAGACAGTTGGAATGGTAATATCTTATCTACTGATCAAGCTAGAACGCTTATTACTCCTATTACCAGGAAAGAGGTTGATGATATTGTGAGTAATTTTAACTCTGATAAAGCTCCGAGACCTGATGGGTTTAATGGTTGTTTCTATAAGGCTGCCTGGTGTGTTATTGTGGATGATACTTTTGAGGCTGTCAAGGAGTTCTTTTCGAGAGGTTCCATGCTTAAAGAAGCTAACAAATCCTTTATTACTCTGATTCCTAAAGGACAAGATTCTTCTCATATTACCAATTGGAGGCCTATAGCTTTATGTAATACTTTTTACAAGATTGTTTCTAAAATCATGGCGAATAGGTTGAAGCCTATCCTTCCGACTGTTGTTGATTGCAATCAGTGTGCTTTTTTTGGGGGCAGATCTATGAAGGACGCCATTCTTGTTACTAATGAGATTCTGAGTGATTTCAGTAGAGAGTCTAATAGTATGTGCATTCAAGCGGATGTGACAAAGGCTTATGATTCAGTAAGTTGGAAGTTTCTGTTCTCAGTTCTCTTTAAGATGGGGTTTCCTCTTAAGTGGATCAGTTGGATAGAAGCTATTTTTTATTCAACATCCTACCAAGTTCTTGTGAATGGTGAGCCTACTGAGACTTTCTATCCTTCGAATGGGATTAGGCAAGGGGATCCTTTAGCTCCGTATCTCTTTGTTCTAGTGATGCAGGGGTTTTCTAACATGATGAAGAAAGGTGTACAATCTAAAGAGTTACAACCTATAAAAGCTCATAATTTGATGCTGATTTCTCATCTCATTTTTGCTGACGATTTGATGGTGTTCTTGAAGGCTACTACTGATAATGCTCAGAATATTTGCAAAGTTTTGAATGCGTTTGGCATGAAGTCTGGTCTGAAATTGAATGTTAATAAAAGTTCTGTTGTTTTTAGCAAGAAGGCTAAGACTGATCTTATTCTTGGGATCCTTGATATGCAAAAAAAGGATGTTAGTGAGTTGAAGTATCTGGGGATTCCTATGTTTATGGGCAAGCTTTCAAAGAAACATTGTTATAGTTTGATTGATAAGATTAAGAAAAGATTAAATTCTTGGAAAGCTAGGCTGCTGAGTTTGGCG
This sequence comes from Alisma plantago-aquatica, assembly GCA_963693085.1. NCBI lineage: Eukaryota > Viridiplantae > Streptophyta > Magnoliopsida > Alismatales > Alismataceae > Alisma > Alisma plantago-aquatica. The sequence goes on from OY856409.1 coordinate 1,244,194,424, forward strand.
GGGAGATTAGAGCTTATTAAGTCAACTCTTTCCTCTTTGTATCTACACTGGATTGTCTCTTTTCCTATTCCTTCATCTGTTTCCGATTCTATTGATAAGATCATCAGGGATTTCTTATGGGGTCAATCTGAAGGTAGAAGCAATGTTCATCTGGTTTCCTGGGACAAAGTCTCTCTCCCCTTGTCGGAAGGCGGGCTTGGTATTAGGAATTGCAGAGATATGGTCCGTGCTTGCGTTCTTAAGAATGCTTGGGATTTGAATAGTAGGAAAGAGAGACTTTGGGTGAAATGGATTCATGCTAAATATTTTAAGAAAGATATTTTCTGGAATATTGAGCCTTCCCCTAATTACTCTTGGATGTTTAACAAAATTTTAGCTACTAAGTATACTCTTTTGAATCTTGTCAAGTTCAATATTGGGCTAAATTCTCAGTTTAAAAGTTTGGAAAGTTCCTTGGGTTAGAGGCAAGTTTCTTTCGGAGTGTGATGTGAAGCTGAATCCTATTAACAATGGGATTGGTTCTGAAGCTAAGTTGTGTACCATCATGAAGCTGAATAAGTGGTGTTTTCCTTATTCTAGAGTTGTTGGTCTGGTAGCTAAGATTATTGATGATAATAATATCAAGATTGGTAGTGTTGACTCCATTCTTTTTATGGATAATTCTGATGTTAATCTGAGAGTTGTTTGGGAAGCTATTAGATGTGAAGGTACGGATGTTCCTGTTCTGTTGTGGCTTTGGAAATGTAAAGCCCCTAAGAATCATTTGGTCCATGCTTGGAAAGTGTATCTTAATAAGCTCCCCACTCATGATTACAGTAGAAGAATGGGTCTTACTGTGGTCTCTAGGTGTTATTTGTGTGAAGCTGATTACGAAAATACTTCTCATGTCTCATTCCAGTGTGAGTTTTCTTATCATGTTTGGAAGCTTTGTTTGGAGGGGGGTCTCATTAACTCTATTCCTAATGATATGAATGATGTGAGTCGTGTTAATCTTAAGACTCAGTACATATCCTGTTTTGTGGTGCTCTATCTTTTATGGAATGAAAGGAATAAGAGGGTGCACGTTAATTTTTTTAGAGAGCCTGGTGTTCTTTTTAAGTTGGTTAAGCAGATGGTGGCTGATTTGAGTTGATGTGGCAGTGTGCTCTTTGTTTGAGCCTGTTGGTTTTCTATTTTCTGGATGCTGTTCTTGGTGTCTTTTTCTCCTGTATATGGGGCTCTATTGGGGTGGTGATGATCGTTTTATGAGAGCCTGTTTTGGTTGGTTGCTGCATGGATGGTTTCTCTCTGGTGATGGCAGAGTGGTCTGATGTTAGTGGCTATTTTTTTTGGTGGTTCTTTCTTGTGATGGCAGAGTTTTTCCTGGTTTCTGTAAGCTGTTCTTGGATCGGCTTTATCTGGATGATGGCTTGCTGTTGTCTGCTTGGTGGATTTGGTGCCTGATAGGGGAGGTTGTTGTTTGTTTTTCCATGGAGAAGGTTGCCTTTTTTATGGGTTGGTGATGGTCGGGCTTCTGAGAGTTTGTCTTTCTTTGTTCATCCTATCTGCTGTTAGTGGTTGCTTTTGTTATGGGCTTCTTTGAGGAGTGGAGCTGATTATGTATGGATGCTTGTCTTTTTTCTAATCTGTGGTGGTCGAGTCTTGCTGCTTGTTTCAGTTTGCTTCTCCTCGGTTAGTTGCTGTTGGGGTTATGGCTTCTTTCTGGATGTTGCAGTTTTTTCTTGGGTTTGCTGTGTTTTCCTTGTCTGCTCCCCTTTTGTGGTTGGCCTGAACAGTTTGATGTTTAGAGGATGGGGTTTCTAGTTATGCAATGAGGGTCGAGTTGTCTTATGCAGAAGGATGTGCTGGTTTCCTTTTCTGATTCGGATGCTGGTTGGACCTCTTGTCTTTGGATGTTGTGCTGCTGAGTTCAAGTTGCAGGATGAGCTGTCATGACATCACTTCCTTAGCACCTTTTTCTTGGTTGTTTGGTCTGAACTATCACTGTTTTGTGATGTTGGAAGTGAGGGTCGAGTCACCATCCTGTGGGATGTTGACGCTCCCCTCCCTCTGTATCATGTTGTGATGGTTGAAGTGAGGGTCGAGTCACCATCCTGCGTGGATGTCGACGCTCCCCTCCCTTCCTATCATGGTGTTTGCTGAAGTTTGAGGTGTGATGTGACTTGAGGGCTATTTGATGTGAGGGTCGAGTCACCATCCTTCGTGGATGTCGACGCTCCCCTCCATCATGGCGGTAACAAAAGCTTTATGGTTTCTAGTTATGCTGATATCTTCATGAAGATGTTGAAATATAGTTTTGTTCCTGTTGAAGGGTGGATGTTTCTGGTTTCTTAGGTTGTTTCGATGGCTGGAATCTTTATGGGGGAGCAATCTAGTTGTGGCTGTCAGCTGTTCTAGTAGTTTGGTGTGGGTTCCTTCTGTTATGTAGTGATGGCTTTGGTGCCTTTTGGTTGATGCTTTGCTACTGTTGGGCGTGTTGATCATATCTTTGTTGTTTGGTTTTGGCTGTTTGATGTGAGGGTCGAGTCACCGTCCTTCATGGATGTCGACGCTCCCCTCCATCATGGTGGCTTCATAGTTTCATTTCAGCGTGCTTTGGGAGTATAGTGAGGCTGTCAGTTATTCTGTGTTCTGTGGATACTTGCTCCTTGGGTGTTCTTCTGCTGACATGTTGAAAGCTGGATGGTTGAGTCCTCTCTGCTGTTATGTTTTTTTTGCTTCTTGGGAGTTCTTCTGCAGACATGAGGGCTGTTTGATGTGAGGGTTGAGTCACCATCCTTCGTGGATGTCGACGCTCCCCTCCATCATGGTGGTAACAAAAGCTTCCTTTCAGATTGCTTTGGGAGTACAAATATTTTTTTCCTGTTGTTGCTGTGGCTGTCAGTTGCTCTAGCAGATTTTTTTATTGCTGTTGGACGTGATGATCAGAGCTTTGCTGTGTTCTTTCTGCTGTTCTGTGGTTTTTTTCTTCTCGGGAGCTTTATGCAGACATGTTGAAGACTGGTTGATCTACCTTTCTATTCGGTTGTCCTTGATCTTCATGATTATGGTTTCTAGTGCTGCTGATATCTTCATGAAGATGTTGAATACTGGATAGCTTTTTCTTTTTGTATCTTTGGAGGAGTTGGAGTTTTTTCTGTTGCTTAGCTCTTTATCTCTCCTCTCTCATCCCTTTTTCGAGTTCACTGTATAGTTTCTTTCCTCTTTTGTTCTTTTTTCCATCTTCAGTTGGAGATGGATTGTTTTGTACAGAAACCAAAAAAGAAAATACAAAAAAAGCAACACGAGTTTTCGACCGACCCAAAAAAAAAGTATAAAGCAACATCCATGAGTATATTACGCATAAGCTGTCGAAATCATAGTTTTATTATCAATCATAAGCATATATCATGCCCCATACTTGTGATCATATACATGTGTCACATTATCATGTGTAGCAACATCATATCCTTCCAAACTTCCTAGTTTACAACCTATCATCTTATCTCATTATCATAGTTGTAGGATTCATGGCGATTACACCATATCACTTGTATTATCATTATTAACAGAGAACTATCAGCTATATCCATTCCGGGTTATCAGAACCCTCACCAAAGCTCCTACAACCCTCACTATAGGTATGGCGGGCAGTGCCAACCCTCACCAAAAGATGTATCGGGTATGGTCATACCCTCACCAAAGGATGCATCGACTAGGGTTTCCCAACCCTAAGCAAGCTCACCACCATATCGACCAACCCCATCACTTCACCTATCGTGCAACAAGAACCCACCATCTCACATGGTGTCGGGCAAGGTGTATCATGCATCATCACAAGGTTGTCGACCAAAGGCCTATCGTGCACACAAGTTAGGGTTAGGGTTAGGGTTTTCTGTATCAGCCAGCCCTCACATGGACCATATCGGCCAAAGGGGTATCACCTAAGCACCCCTACCGTGCAACCAACTTCCTATCATCCAAGGATCATCCCTATCGGCCAAGGCATTCATGACGCCCAAGAGTTGTATCGTGCATGGACATGCATCAACATATCGGCCAACACCCAGGGTTATCATGTCGGGCACCATACCATATCGCCCAAAGCTCATCCAAACAAGGTGGTATCGGCCAAAGGAACCCTAACGGACACCAACCAAACTTCAACTAGATATATCGGCCAAGGGTACAACTCAAGACGAAGCTATCAGGCATCACTACTCTAAGGTCATAACGTGCAAATCACAACTCTACATGGTCGTCTTCAGCCTCAACCACAAGGGCACCAAACCTTAAATGATCAAGAAGATCGGCTCACCTCTCAACACCCAAGAGAGAGGGGTTTTGCACAACCTCTATCACAAATCGGGCAACCACAAGGATCAACCTCAACTTAGGTCATCACATATCCAAGAGCTCACCTCTCAAATCCATGGTGAGAGGAGGGTGTTGCCCAAGCAACTAGAATGTAGACTCACCTCTCAACTTAAACAAGAGAGGGGTATTGCCCACATCACTAGAGCTCAAACTCACTTCTCAAAAACCAAGGAGAGAAAGGGGTATTTCTCAACAAGAAAACCCCAAACTATGGTTCGGCCAACTAGATCCAAAGGCATATAAACCATCAACAACATCAACAACATCATGCTCACTATATCCATAAGATCAACAACATGTACTAGAGCAAGAAACATAACATGCAATGGCCGATCATCAACATATATGAATCATGCAACATAAAGAAGGTAGTATAGCTAGGGTTAGAAGTTATGTAACCCGCCTTAAGCAAACTCCTCAAGCTCCAAAGCTCCAAGCTTTAAGCTTCTAGCTCCAAAGCTCCAAGCTTTAAGCTTCTATCTCTAAAGCACACCACCTTCGGCCACCTCAAGGAAAGGGACAAAGCTCATAACCACCATGGCCGAAGAGCAAGCACGAAGGAGAAGGAGATGCTAAGGAGAGAGAGAGAAGATGCTTACCAAGGAAGCAAGGCTCACCTATAGATCAGCCACCAAGCTACAGAAAGAAGAAGAGAACTCCTTCAAAGGGATCGACCACCAAGCACCAAGGGAGGTGTGTTGTGCACACAAGGGGAGAAGAGCAACAAAGAGCCAAAGGTTTCCTAAGGAAGAGAAAGACAAGGCATATATAGATGAGGATCAAAGGGGAACCATGGCAAGGTGTCACCTTACCCAGGGACACATGTCCACACGTTTGCCACCTTGCAAAACATATGCACAAACCATGCCACCACACAACCAAGGTTCGACCACATGTCCAAACTAGGGTGACACAACCAAAGCAAGAGGGTCAACAAAGTCAAAGGATGACACACTTCAAACCATGAACGATACACCACCAACACCTATAGGTCGATACACATCATGGCCAGCACACCTCATAGCCGATACAAGCCTCTTTGCCCGATACAGGGCTCCTCAAAGCAAGGCAAGGCCCAAATAGGGGAAAACAAGGCCTAAAAGAGCTCAATAAAGCCCAAGACAACTCAATACACGAGCCCAAACCTTCCTCTCAACTTAGAGGAAGCAAAGAGAGAGAAGAACATCTCTTAAGGTGACAAACTTTCCTATCAACCCTAACTTAGGTTATTTTGTAAGTAGCACCTCCAACACTCAACAAAACACAAGCAAACCCTAATCACCACTAAAGGTGATTAGCTAGAAACTAAGCACAGGGGTTAGGCAAAACAAACAGGATAAGCCCAAAATGGAGATCAGGGTCCTTACAAGCCATAAACCTCTACAAAGGGATTTCATCCCCAAAATCCGAAGAGAAAAGCGAGGGATACTTCCTCCTCATCTCTTCCTCCAGCTCCCACGTGGCTTCCTCAATGCCACGATGATGCCAAAGAATCTTCACAAGAACCAGGTCCTTCCTCTTCAACCTATTTACCCTTCTGTCAAGGATCGTCACTAGACCTTCCTCATAGGTCACATCTTCATCAAGCTCACCTCAACTGGCTGTATCACTGTCCCTGTGTCTGGATGACTTTTCTTCAACATGCTGACATGGAACACCAAATGTAATCTGTGCAACTTTGGCGGCAGCTCTAACTTGTAAGCTACCTTGCCAACACGTGCTATTACTGGTTATGGCCCCATATACCTGGGTGCCAGTTTGTCTTTCCGGCCAAACGTCAACATGCCTTTCCAAGGTGAGACCTTGAGATACACTTTATCTCCCACCTGGAACTCTAAAGGTCATCAATGATTATCTGCATAAGACTTCTGTCTGTCCTGTGCTGCTTTCAACTGTTGTTGTATCACTTTGATCTTTTCTGTTGTCTGCTGCACTAACTCAGGACCCAAAAGCTGATACTCACCAGACTCATACTAGTATAAAGGGGATCTGCACTTCCTTCCATATAGAGCCTCATAAGGAGCCATGTCAATGCTCCGCTGGTAACTGTTATTGTAAGTGAACTCTATCAAATTGAGATGCACATCCCAACTGCCTAGGAATTGTAAAACACATGCTAAGAGAAGATCCTCCAAAGTCTGAATAGTCCTTTAAGACTGTCCATCCGTCTACGGGTGGAAAGTAGTGCTGAACCTCAACTGCGTTCCCAAAGCTTTGTGTAGATGTTCCCAGAAATGACTCATGAACTGAGGACCTCTGTCAGAAACTATCGTTGATAGTACACCGTGCAAACACACTATCTCATCCACATATACCTGAGAAAGTTTCTCTGCTGTATATGTTGTCTTCACCGGTATGAAGTGAGCAGATTTTGTCAGCCTGTCCACTATTACCCAAATAGAATCATGATTCTTTGCTATCTTTGGTAGACCAACCATGAAATTCATGGTTATATGATCCCATTTCCATTGCAGTATCGACATGGGTTGCAACGTACCTGCCGACTTTTGATGCTCATCTTTAACTTGCTAACATACTGCACACTTAGCCACAAACTCAGCTACATCCTTCTTCAGGCCAGACCACCAATACATGTCTTTCAGATTATGATACATCTTGGTGACTCCTAGATGCATAACATACATCGATGTATGTGCTTCCTCGAGCACTAGATTTCATAGATTATCAACATCGGGGACCACCATCCTACCATGATAGAAAATTAGTCCATCCTCGGACTCATGGAACCCATCATGCTTTTCGCTGCCGAGCTTTGACCTGATCAACTACACTGTATCATCTGCCTGCTGTGCATCTTTGATCTGCTATCTTAGTGTAGGCTTGACTTGCATCTATGCCAATAGTCTTGCGAACAAGGAAACTTCCAACTGCACATTCATCTGCCGCAAGGAGACAAACATATTCCGCCTATGGCATACCAAGGAACTCAACTGTGCCTTCTTCGTGGGGAGAGAAGAAGACTTTCTGCTAAGTGCATCAACTACCACATTTGCCTTACCAGGATGATACTCAATGGTTCAATCATAATCATTGATTAGCTCCATCCAACGACGTTGTCGCATGTTCATCTCATTCTGCGAAAAGATGTACTTCAAGTTCTTATGATCTGTAAAGATTTGACACACTTCCCCATAAAGATAGTGCCTCCAAATCTTTAACACATGGACCACCGCTGCCAAATCCAAATCATGTGTCAGATAGTTCTCCTCATGTTTCTTAAGCTGTCATGAAGCAAAAGAAACAACATGATCCTCCTGCATCAGCACACATCCTAGGCCCTTCTTGGAAACATCACAGAAAACAACATAGCCTTTCCCAGGCTCTAGTAGCACTAGCACTGGAGCACTAGTCAACTTCTCCTTCAAACTTTGGAAAGCTTGCTTATAATGATCATCCTAGATAAAAGGTACATCCTTCCTGGTCAACTTTGTCATCGACAATGCGATCACACTGAAGTCCTTGATAAACCTCTGGTAGTATCCTACCAAACCCAGAAAACTACAAACTTCTGTCGGTGTTTTTGGTTGCTCCCAATCTTCCACTAACTCCACCTTCTTAGGGTTCAGTCTGACTCCTTTTGTAGATATCACGTGACCCAAGAATGTCACTTCCTTCTACCAGAACTCACATTTGCTAAACTTGGCATACAACTAATGTTGGCGAAAAAGAGTCAATGCTTGTCGAAGATGTTGTTCATGCTCTTGCATATCCCGACTATAGATTAAAATGTCATCTATGAAGACTACAACAAACTGATCTAGAAACGGACAAAACACCCTATTCATCAGATCCATGAAAGCAGCAGGTGCATTGGTTAGCCCAAACAGCATAACCACAAACTCAAAGTGATCGTACCTCATCCTAAATACTAACTTTGGTATGTCGTCCACCTTAATCCTCAACTGATGATATCCAGACCGTAGATTGATCTTTGAGAACACTGTAGCACCAAACAACTAATTGAATAGATCATCTATCCTCGACAGTGGGTACTTGTTCTTGATTGTGACTTTGTTCAACTGCCGATAATCTATACACAACCACATCGACCCATCCTTCTTCTTAATGAACAAAACTGGAGCACCCCACGGTGATGTGCTCGGTCTGATGAAATCTTTATCCAACAACTCATGTAACTACTTCTTGAGTTCTACCATCTTGGCTGGAGCCATTCGGTAAGGTGTCTGGGCAACTGGTTGTGTTCCTGGTACCAGATTGATCTCAAAATCAATCTCTCGAGGTGGGGGAACACCGGGGAACTCATCAGGAAACACATCCGCAAACTCTCGGACAACCATCACCTCCTCAAGTCTAGGACCTTTCTCCTTGGTATCCACAATGTGAGCTAAGAATGCCTTACAACCTTGCCGCAACAACTTCTCTGCCACCATCGCTGACACTAAACATGTCGGGAGAATCTTCCTATCTCCTTAGAAGATCCACTTTTCTCCACCGTCATCAAACACTTCTTGCTTGGAACCACAGTCCAACACAACCTTATACTTTTCTAAGGTATCCATCCCAAGGATCACATCAAATCCATGCATATAAAGTGGTATAAGATCCACTTGTATACTGTGTCCCGAGAAAGATAGAACATAAGACGGGCACTCCTCTTGAAGCATCGAGGAACCATCGAGAGGGGTTTCTAACAACATGCTATCTTTCTTACAACTAACAGGTAAAGGACAACTATCCAGCATACTATGTGCGATAAAATAGTGTGTAGCACCCGGGTCAACCAGAACAGATATAAAGTAAGAAGAAGACAAATTAGAATGATATAACTCCATCTGACCTGTCACCACTCGCAGGTTGACTATCGCCTCCGGCTGAATCATAGCATAGAATTGAGCTGTTGCTTGTTGTCGTCCTTTCCCTCTGCTTCCTTGAGCAGACGATCTTGCTTGCGACGCTTGACCGTATCCTCGCCCACTAGACTATTGTCAGTCTAACACTTGTTGACTCTGTCTTGGTTGCTGCGTTACTTCAACGTCTCTCTTTGGGCAATTTGACCTCAAATGCCCAGTCTGTCCACAGTGGTAACATGACCTTCCTTCTATCTGTGGCCTAGATGGCCCTGTCACTGTCACTGAAGCGGTACTTTGTGCTTTGGATGGTGAAAATCCATGCCCTCTTCCCTTACTTGGAGACCACTGAGATGGTGTACAAGAACTCTGCATTACGGAAGGTGTCGAAAACCTTGGCTTCTTGAAGCCACAAAATCTTTGTCCCTGGAACTGAGCAGGACTTTTCCTGGTCATGCACTCCCTTTTCTCCCTGATAGATTGTTCAATCCTGCGGACAGACTCCACGAATGTGGCAAACCGCTCCCGATTCTCCAAAGTAGCAGCAGGTGTCGACAGCTCAACACTCAAACCTTTCTCAAACCGCTTGATCCGCTCATCATCTGTCACCGCCATGTGAGGACAAAACCTCAGCAAGTCCATCAACTTGGCTTCATACTCGGTGATGCTCATCGACCCTTGGCGTAGATGCTCAAACTGGTTAATCTTCTCGTCCAGATACGTCTTTGGAAAGTATATGCTGACGAACTCTCGCCGAAAAACCTCCCAACCGATCACCTCACTGGGTCGCTTCTCCTCCTCGATGGCCCACCAGTGGCCAGCACTACCCTTCAGAAGGTAGACAGCGTGCTTGACTTTATCTTCTTCAGGGATGTCGAGGATCCGGAAGGCCTTCTTGAGACCTGTCAGCCACAGATCTGCATCCGCCGGATCAGTCGTTCCAGCATAATCTGAAGCTCTGACTCGGCAAATCTGCTCAAAGGTCTTCCCAATGCCTGATGATTCACCATGGGGAGCCTGTGCTCTTGGCAGAGGCACTGGCACTCTTTCCACCATGTGATTCATTGTAGCCATCAACTGTCCCATAAGCTGCTGGTTGGCAGGGTTTTCAAGAATGGCTGGGTCAAGTTGGGGGACCTCAGGCACCCGATCTTCATGTGCCTACACTCTAGCTCCATCAACTGATGTAGCCTTGCTGCTCTCGGCAACATGTTCTTCATGGTTTCCAGACATCTTTAAGCTTTTTCTTCCACTGAGGGCAGAAGATCATTGTAAGAAAATCTAGGAAACTCACAAGAACAAACACAACCTATTCCTAGATCCCTGTAGACTCAGCGAACCTAGGGCTCTGATACCAAACTAACTGTGACACCCCTCCATTACATAGACAGCGAGATGACACACGAAAACATGCGGAACCACATATTACCGAAAACACGGGTTAATTAAAACCGATTGCGGAAAGCATACATAAGAGAACTTTTGCATCCCGATCCTGTAGAGAAACATGTTATAAAAATATTACAAGCTTTGATATATGACCACAACTTATCGGAACTAGCTATACTGTCATCACCAGAGTTCATCACCTGTTTATACATACATAACGGGCCACGTATGGCCAACAACAGGATATACAAAATTACAACAGCTAGACATCGTGAAATGTCGTCAAACACCTTTGAGGACCTAAGAGTACAAGGATGAATCTACGAATCTACTACAAAACCACCAAAATAGCAGCTTGTCCATCTCTTGCCTTCTACTATTATTCTTGCTGCTCGACCGCAACCTCACGACCACCACCACATCTAGAGCGATCACCTAAAAAGGTTGTAAACCAACGAGGTGAGACACATAGTCCCAGCGAGAAACATAACTCCCTGCCGAAACTATAAAACCTCAAAATATTAAAGCAATAAAAGCAGATAACTGATAAAGTGTGTAACAAGAGCAATATACTGAGCAAGACCATCATTCCCATCATTCTTATCAAGATATTCACGAGGCCTATATCCAGATTTCCTTTATGTAAATGATTGACAAGATAAGCTTTATAAGAACTTATCACAAAATATAAGGATCGTACACATAACTACAAGGTATAACTAGATCAGCTATATAAGCAAAGCCTCAATCAATGTTCCGTGTTTTGCTCTAAGTAAGATATACTATTTGGCTAAATTACATTTTATTATGCCCTGAGGAAGTGAGATGTCCCTGCTCAAATCCAACCTTTGGCTGTGAAGCCCAAAAACCAGTGCCATACAAGGTTAATGGGAGAGTCGGACTCCATGACCTCACCTCCTCATGGTCAGTGCACGAAAACCAAAGCAGGACCGCAGTCTCATGCTTATATGGCCTCAGCCTCAGGGTCAGCTCTGCAAGCTACCCATATCTCTAGCTCACCTTGACACAGGTGCTAGTACATACATCCGAACCATGAACGCATCATGCTCATCATCACATATCTTGAGCCATGGGTCTGTTCACCATGCTCCATATATTCGCAGTGGTACTCAGATTTCTCCTATTTTAGGCTAGGGGAAAACCTTGCAAATTCAACAATATGCGCTCCAGGCAAATCTCACAGGATAAACCTATTTCACCATCACCATGATACTGCCGATGATGGATCTATGGCCAGGACAAACTACATGATATGTTCATCTATAATTAATTAGTATATTTTAAGCCAATTGTTGAGGCAACCAAAGTATAAACATAGCCTTATAGAATTACATCATCATTGCCATCATCATACTGTCATGGGACCTCAATCCCTCATTATATCAACCACTGCCTCTCAAGGCATCATAATCATGCATCAGCATTCTGGAAACGCATCCCTTATCTCATCATCAGAGGATAACACCTCAACTAGGCACTCAGCCTTATATCAGGTCCTTAGACGTATCAACTTGTTATATCATTACCACATGGTGCTACTCAAGCACATACATCTCATAGCTCTTACCAGGCTATGAATCCACATAAAAATACCTACATGGTTAGTATACACATCCATACAGATAACTAAAGCCACCATGGATTAATAGGATTATCATGCTATCAAGTATAAAGCAACATCCATGAGTATATTACACATAATTAAGCTGTCAAAATCATAGTTTTATTATCAATCATAAGCATATATCATGCCCCATACTTGTGATCATATACATGTGTCACATTATCATGTGTAGCAACATCATATCCTTTAAAACTTCCTGGTTTACAACCTATCATCTTATCTCATTATCATAGTTGCAGGATTCCAGGTGATTACACCATATCACTTGTATTATCATTATTAACATAGAACTATCAGCTATATCCATTCCGGGTTATCAGAACCCTCACCAAAGCTCTTGCAACCCTCACTATAGGTATGGGGGGTAGCGCCAACCCTCACCAAAAGATGTATCGGGTATGGTCATACCCTAACCAAGACCAAAGGATTTATCGGCTAGGGTTTCCCAACCCTAAGCAAGCTCACCACCATATCGACCAACCCCATCACTTCACCTATCGTGCAACAAGAACCCACCAGCTCACATGGTGTCGGACAAGGTGTATCATGCATCATCATAGGGCTCTCGGCCAAAGGCCCATCATGCACACAAGCTAGGGTTAGGGTTAGGGTTTCCACTATCAGCCAACCCTCACATGGACCATATCGGCCAAAGCGATATCACCCAAGTGCCCCTATCGTGCAACCAACTTCCTATTATCCAAGGATCATCCCTATCGGCCAAGGCATTCATGACACCCAAGAGTTGTATCGTGCATGGCCATGCAACAACATATCGGCCAACACCTAGGGTTATCATGTCGGGCACCATACCATATCACCCAAAGCTCATCCAAACAAGGTGGTATCAGCCAAAGGAACCCTAACGGACACCAACTAAACTTCAACTAGATATATCAGCCAAGGGTACAACTCAAGACGAAGCTATCAGGCCGCACTACTCCAAGGTCATAACATGCAAAGCACAACTCTACAGGGTCGTCTTCAACCTCAAGCACAAGGGCACCAAATCCTAAATGATCAAGAAGATCGGCTCACCTCTCAACACCCAAGAGAGAGGGGTTTTGCACAACCTCTATCACAAATCGAGCAACCACAAGGATCAACCTCAACTTAGGTCATCACATATCCAAGAGCTCACCTCTAAAATCCATGGTGAGAGGAGGGTGTTGCCCAAGCAACTAGAATGTAGACTCACTTCTCAACTTAAATGAGAGAGGGGTATTGCCCACATCACTAGAGCTCAAACTCAGTTCTCAAAAACCAAGGAGAGAAAGGGGTATTGCTCAACAAAAAAACCCAAACTATGGTTCGGCCAACTAGATCCAAAGGCATATAAACCATCAACAACATCAACAACATCATGCTCACTATATCCATAAGATCAACAACATGTACTAGAGAAAGAAACATAACATGCAATGGCCGATCATCAACATATATGAATCATGCAACATAAAGAATGTAGTATAGCTAGGGTTAGAAGTTATGTAACCCGCCTTAAGAAAACTCCTCAAGCTCTAAAGCTCCAAGCTTTAAGCTTCTAGCTCCAAAGCACACCACCTTCGGCCATCTTAAGGAAAGGGACAAAGCTCATAACCACCATGGCCGAAGAGAAAGCAAGAAGGAGAAGGAGATGCTAAGGAGAGAGAGAGAGAAGATGCTTATCAAGGAAGCAAGGCTCACCTATAGACCGACCACCAAGCTAGAGGAAGAAGAAGAGAACTCCTTCGAAGGGATCAGCCACCAAGCACCAAGGGAGGTGTGTCGTGCACACAAGGGGAGAAGAGAAACAAAGAGCCAAAGGTTTCCTAATGAAAAGAAAGGCAAGGCATATATAGATGAGGATCAAAGGGGAACCATGGCAAGGTGTCACCTTACCCAGGGACACATGTCCACATGTTTTCCACCTTGCAAAACATATGCACAAACCATGCCACCACACAACCAAGGTTCGACCACATGTCCAAACTAGGGTGACACAACCAAAGCAAGAGGGTCAACAAATTCAAAGGCCGACACACTTCAAACCATGACCGATACACCACCAACACCTCTAGGCTGATACACATCATGGCCGACACACCTCATGGCCGACACAAGCCTCTTTGCCCGATACAGGGCTCCTCAAAGCAAGGGAAGGCCCAAACAAGGGAAAATAAGGCCTAACAGAGCTCAACCAAGCCCAAGACAACTCAAGGCACGAGCCCAAACATTCCTCTCAACTTAGAGGATGCAAAGAGAGAGAAGAATATCTCTCAAGGTGAAAAACTTGCCTATCAACCTTAACTTGGGTTATTTTGCAAGTAGCACCTCCAACACTCAACAAAACACAAGCAAACCCTAATCACCACTAAAGGTGATTAGCAAGCAACTAAGCACAGGGGTTAGGCAAAACAAACAGGATAAGCCCAAAATGGAGGTCAGGGTCCTTACAGTCATAGTGCACATGAGATACTCCATTGCACCCAATCTTTCATCTTCTATATGTGAAGATTCTTATTGCATCCATAATTGTTAACCAAGCATGTGCATTTGTGATGTTGAGGGGCTTTTGGGACGTCTCTATCTTTCTACTTGACCTCTTCACAAGAGATATGCTTGGGCCAACTGTCTACTTTTCTAATTTTATTTGTCTCCTAAGCTTTGATTTACTTCCCTGAGAATTGAATCTATGTTGAAGTCCTTCTGATAGTAGAAGTTATTTTGGTGGGTTAGAGCATATTTTTGGTTTTTGTAGTGGAGCTATACCACTTCTAGTCTAGTGCCATGTGCATGGATGTCATTGCGGGAGGTAGTGTGTGTTTTAGATTTGGTTTGTCATTCTTGAATTGTGCATATTCCTCTAGTTGTTGGTTTTGTATTTCAACGTCATTTGGATCTATAGTGCTTCTTCTTTGTGTGTTGGTATTAGGAACCCTCACACTTAAGGAAGAGAAGTTAAGTAGTTGGTGACCATCACTAATCAGGATGTCTAGTAGATATGGGTTTGCAATGTCTATAAAGAAATTTGAGAATGTGATCATTCTACTTGGTCTATGAGAATTAATTCATCATATGGGGGTTGGGTAATATAGTGATACTAGAGTTTTGGAGAAGTAGAGGTGGAAAAAGCTTTAGTGAAAGAGGCAACAATGGCCACTTTAGGTTACTCGATAACTGACAAAGGAAATAATTGGCAAAGCAAAATCCATCGAATGATCATGAGGTCGATCATACTCAGAACCCCAGAGGAAACATTAGTGGAGGCAACCTCATACCTACCATTGTTGGAGATGGACACAATGATTGTTTCTCTTACATAGATGCCACTTCTACAAAAAACAATCCAGACTAAGGCTGTCACATACCAAAACTTAGTTCTTGATTTTGGAAAACCCTAGTCCCTTGGACAACATGATTATATGTTAGATCTATAGTTTTGGCCAAACAAATATAGGAGGTATACCCTAATACCATTATTCGTAACCCTAATGAATGTAGTTAATTCATGTAACATGAATAACTTATAAGTAACCCTAACATGTGTAAGTTTGGAAACATATAATGCATTAAGTGGCATTAGGTTCTATAATCAACATTACATTTCAAGATAAACCCATATTAACATAAAAACCTATATATGTGCTAACATATAAGTGAGTTCATGAAATATGTCACATATGTTTCCTTTTCTAACTAATATACACATAATGACCAAAAAATGACAAATAGAGGTATAATGTGCATAACATATGTAATGGAATAATAATTGGAACTTTCATATAAATGGATAGGAATAATGTGCCATTATTTAAGTTAATGTTGAATAAATGAACTTAATATGCTAAATAAGTAAAATATGGGAATTCATGCAGAAATAATATAATGTAACTTCTTTTTAAACAATGTGAAGATAATAGGACTCAATCTAATGAATGTTGATGATAATAATGTATTATTATAATAAATATGATGTGGAGGGCCTAAATCCTAATTGTATTAGAACTCATGACAAGAAACTTCAAAAACCAAATCTAATCTCAAAATTGTGATCTTTGGGGGCCCCAATTAGCCTGATTGCCAAGTTTGAGATTAAATGAATCATCCTAGATGCCTTAGATTCATTAAGGAATGAAGATATAAGATAATATCTAAAAATATTAAATAAAATATTAGATGTCATTAAAATTAGAAACCAATGACAAAATCATAATTACATGTCTTAATTAGCACGTGTCAAATTTCATATTAATTGGACTTTTTTTGGACCCTCAATTTGATTTGTAAAGAAAAAGATATAATTATTTGACCTCCCTTTATTAATTTTTTGAGTTGGCTAAATTTCTAGTTAATATTTGTCCCTTGCTCTTAGTTTGGGCACGAGTCAATGTCGAACTGCATGATCATGATCCATAGTGCATGACCCATCTCCTACCTACCTCAAGCATGAAAGGCATGTGTACATGTACAATAACTCTGACTCCCTTGTTCTTTCCAATGAGGTTTTCTCACTCCATGGTACACAAAACTTCTTAAAATTTTTCCTTTGAGTTTGGGAGAGGCTTCTACATCCACCCATACCAAATTCAAACCCTATTTTCCTTTTCTCGTGTTTTTCCCAATTTCTTCTCTGAGCTTTTAGAACCACCTATCAACAAAAGTATTAAACTTAAACCAATTTGACCACCCCTTTATCTTTTCCAGACTTATTACTTTTGTTCTCTCGTGACAATTCGATCAGAGTTCCATTGTACAGCCATCACCAAACCAATTTTCTTATCGATGCAAATCATCTTACCACTGACGACTCATGCCACTACAGAAAATAGCATCTAGGGTGAATTATAGTGGAATCTTATCTTTGTTCTTGGGTATGCATAACTTGTAATTCTTCTCAGTTGTGTTTTCCTCAAAATTTTGGGTGAGCTACTCTCTCTCAGCCATGGCCATGGCTTAGACTCATGAAGGAAGATTAGTCTCGTGTTTTATTTACATGTTTTACTTTTGAATCCTATCATCATGACTTTTTTGCATGGGCAGTCTGTATTTTGACTTATATGATTGGTTTTAATCGCTCTTGTTTTAATAAGTTGCATTTTACATCCTTACCCCATCACACATCATGGTCCTAAAACATGATGTGAGGGCACATGGGTCATTCCTCACCTTGTTTTGTTTTCCAATTTCAGTAAATTGACTTAACTTTTGAAATTCATGACTTACTCTCTATTCATAAAAAATTTAAACAAAAATATTTGTTTGAATCAGAAAACAGATTATCTACCTCACTAAATCGAAGTCATAACCTAGTTCCAATAATAATAATAATTACTAATCTAGGGTTTGAAGTATAAACATACTAATAATAATATTTATATTTAAATGAGATAATAGATGAGAAATACCATGTTGAGATCTAGGGTTTGTACCTTGACTGTTGAGATGTGTATTTGAGGTATGTTGCATCTCCTGGATTCTATATTAAGTAATTAGCCTATTTTTTCTGTCTTGATGTATGTTGCATCACCCTAATGATATTGAATAGTTAATCTAGTTTTTCTCTCTCTTGAACCTATATGAGGTATTAGTATGCTAGATTTTCTCTTTCTTTACTTGATGACCTATTTGGGTCTACGCTTAATGAATTTGAGTATTTATATTCCTGAATTGTCTATAATTCATGTTGTACTCTAGAATTGTACTTTGCTGATGAAATTGTAATTGTGGAATAGAACTAAATGGATTCTCATTGTGAGATGGAACCCTAATTTGCCCAATTTTTGGTGGATGTTTTGTATTGTCCATTTATGTGATGGAAATCTCATCTTTTCTATTTTGTGATTGTACTTTCACTTGCATCTACATTTATGCATGCTTGTTGATTTAGTAACACTAGAGTGATATAAGTGCTTTGGTTTCTAGGTTATGTGCCCATGTTATGTTTTTGAATGGAGTTATTGAAAGACCTAGCGGGGGTGAATAGATATTTTGATAATTTTTAAAATAATTTAAAACTTAACTTGAAAGAAAGAGAGGGACATAAGGAGGAGACTCACAATTTATAGTGGTTCCACCCTTCAAATCAAAGGATGTCAGTCCACTACCCAATTGTCTCCAATTGGGATTTACAAGTGATCAGTTCTATTATCTCTCAAGGAATTACAATAAAATACAATCACTTCACTTCAACCTCTTCTTTATCAGGACATGGAAGAGAACCCAAGGAAAGGATGACAATCTAACTCCACCACCTTGATGCAACCTTCACCTCCTTGAACTAGTATCAGTCACCTTGGAGCAGCCTTCACACCTTGAAGTATCTCCAATCGCCTAGGAGCAGCCTTCACACATGGAAGTAGCTCCAATCGCCTAGGAGCAGCCTTCACACCTTGAAGTAGCTCCAATCGCCTAGGAGTAACCTTCACACCTTGAAGTAGCTCCAATTGCCTAGGAGCAGCCTTCACATCTTAAAGTAGCTATGAGTAAGCTCCCTTGGATAGCCTCCCACACTTGGAGTAATCAAGGATCAAGATTACATCAACTTGGAGAAGTAGATTGGAAGAAGGAAGATTACACCAATGTAGTACAACACTTTGATCCTATATCTAGAATTTGACCTCCTAACCACTTAGGATGGACGTTGGTAGGTGGTGGCTAGGAGATTGTAGCTATAGGACACTAACTTAGATCTCAAGGAAGAATATAGTAAGTGTAATTCATTTATTTTGCTCTCTAGAATTGTTGCTCAAGTGTAGCTTATGTGTCCTTGGTATCCTAAGGTCACTTTTAATTATAGGAGTGGATCAGAAGTGACTAGGGTATCTTAGGGAAGTGTCTAGAGGGTTCTTGGACGAGAGATATCCATTATAGTTAGGTGAAGTTAGGTGCAATGACTAATTTATCCGTTTCTACAAATTATTCTAAAACCCAGTTTGGTCGACAATTTCTTTAATTGGAAGTGTCCCGGTCGACAATTTCTTTGACTAGGTATGGTTTGAGTGTACAAGTTATCTCTAAAGGATATTTGTAGTTCAAATTCTTAGTTTAACGGCCTAATCTCAGTTGACAAAATATTCGACCGAATGTGTCTCGGTCCACAAACTTCTCGATCGAAGATGACTCAGAGCAAGTGCATTTTAAACATTTTTTTGGTGCACTGAGGTCGACAATTTTCTTGAATGAGGATTTCTTAATTGACAATTTTCTCGACCAAAAAATCCCTAATAATAGGTGTGCAAAATTTTAGAAAACCTATCAAATGATTTTTCTAATAAATGATAACGACTCTAGACTCTAAGGGAGATCCTAACTAAGTGTTCTAGGTGGATAGAGAAAATATAATTCTTTATTTTACATGACTTGTAGGTACTTGTACATTATACACGTATAAAAACTATTACAAGTTTTAGGAACATAAAAATGCAAGCATTTTAACATGTTAACTTCATCTATCTATTTAGTGTGATCTCCTTGAACCCTGAAACATTTAAGTAGCAAGTTAGATCCAAGAATGAAATGTTTTTCATCATCAAAATATAGGATAAGCTAATGTCCAATTCAGCCAACAATCTCCCCCTTTTTGAATATGGCAAACATTTCTAAAATATAAGCAAAATATTATAAAGATGAGGTTCATACCTGAGAAGAATAAATCCTTAAGTGGCATAAAAATGTGTGCTAGTATGCTTGGAGAGATATGGAACATGATATTCATCTCATAAAGCAAATTAGCATCAAATTTATATTTTCCAAGAGAGTAAAGTCATGAAACTCAAGGAATGAAAATATTTTATGAAAATATTTTTCTTTAATTTTATTTCTCTTCCTTTTTCATTTCAAAAAGATAGCCAAATGAATCAAGATGACTCCTCTGAATGGGATACTCCCCCTAAATAGAATACCCATGTTTTAAGATATAGATATCAAAGTAAGTGTAAAATGTCCAATGAAAGCCACAATTTCAAGGTGCATGCTAGAAACCACAGTTACACATAATATAATCAAGAATCTTGAGCAAATATATCAAAGAAAATATCTTCTAGCAGAGTAATGAGTAACTTCCTTCGAATATATAGAAATTGATCCAAAGGAAGTGGTTTGGTAAAAATATCAACCAAGTGTTCCTCCGTATCAACATGATGAAGATAGATGTTATTCTTGGCAATATGATCTCTCAAAAATCAATGTCTAATCTCAATGTGCTTGGCACAACTATGTAGAACGGGATTATGAGCCAAGTTTATAACACTAGTATTATCACAAAAAAATGGCATAGAAGAAAATGCAAAATTCGAATCATTCAATAATTGTTGCATATAAAGCACTTGAGCACAACATGAACCTGCAACCATGTATTCAACTTCAGTGGTAGATAAAGCAACCATATTTTATTTCTTACAAAACTAAGAAACCAAGGCTCTCTTTAGAAAGAAACAACCACCAGTTGTACTCTTTCGATCAAGATGACAACCAACATAATTGGCATCAGTGTAAGCTTTCAAATCCAATGATTGACCCTTTGGATACCATAATTTAAAATTTATAGTGCCAGTAAGATATCTCAGAATTCTTTTGACGACTTAAAAATAAGAATGCATAGGATTTGATTGAAATCTAGCGCAGAGTCCAACAATGAACATAATATCTGGTCTAGATGCGGTCAAGTATAGCAAGCTTCCAATCATGGCTCTAAATAAGGAATCATCAATGAGCTCACCATCTTCATCCTTGTCAATTTTAGCGGAGGTAGCCATAGGAGTGGTAGCATGTTTGTAATTTTCCATGTTAAATTGTTTTAAGACTCCCTTAGTATATTTCGCTTGACTTAGAAAAATCCCAGCGTGTTTATTTTATTTGAAAACCAATAAACAACATCAACTCGCCCATAAGTCTCATTTAAAAAAAAATACATGATATTACTGAATTGAGTACATAAAGAGTCATTTGAAGCGCCAAATATAATGTCATCAACATATATTTGAACAACTAGAAAATTTGATTCATATGATTTGAAAAATAGTGTGGAATCTGACTTTCCAATATAGAAACCATTATCAAAAAGATAATTCTTAAGTCTTTCATACTAATTTTGGGGTGCTTGTTTTAGACCATAAAGAGATTTCTTAGGTTTATGCCATGATCAAGCCTATTAGGAATTTTAAAAGTAGGTGGTTGGGAAACATTAACTTCTTCTTCTATAAATCCATTTAAGAAAGCACTTTTTACATCCATTTGGAAAAGTTTGATATATTTATAGGTAGCTAGAGCTAATAACATACAAATGGCCTCAAGTCTAGCTACGGGTGCATAAGTCTCATCAAAGTCTATCCCTTCTTGTTGATTGTACCCTTGAGTAACCAGCCTAGCTTTGTTTCTAACCACTTCCCCTGCCTCATTAAGTTTATTTTGAGAAACCCGCTTAGTTCCAATAATGGTTTTGCCTTGAGGTCTCAGAACTAAATCCCATGCATCATTCTTAGTGAATTGTTTTAGCTCTTCTTACATAGAAACTATACAATAATCATCTTTTAGACCTTCATTTATCCTTTTAGGTTCAACAATTGACACAAAGTCCATGTTTGCAACATCTCTAAATGATTATCGGGTTTTACTCTATTAAAAGGATTTCCTATGATTAGGTCTTGTGGATGATCTTTGATTATCCTAGGAATAGGTTGATGTGTATTCTAATCATTATTTTGTTCAATTTCAGAATTTTTATTATCTTTTTTGATATATTTAAATCCTCAATTTAGTGTGTAATAATATTCAAGTTTTCATTTTTAATCTCATTTTCAGCACTTTGTGTTGTAATTTCATAAAATGTTATATGAATTGATTCCTCAACTTTCTTAGAAATAGAGTTGTAAATCATAAATGCCTTACTAGATGTTGAATATCCCAAGAAAAATCCTTTTTGTGACTTAGGGTCAAATTTTCTCTAGCATCTTTTGTGTTGAAGTGTTAAAACTAGGGTTTGGTGTCATGAGGTAACCCTAATCGGCTCCAAGTAAGTGGGAGGTGACTCAAATAGGGTTTGGTGATATAACCATGATGGAACCCTAATCATCTGTGTATGTAAACCCTAATCCTAATTCCAAGATAAGCTATATTTATTAAGCTTGTTTCAAAGTGTGTCACATGATTATACTTTCTCTCTCCTACTTGTATAATTCTAACCCTACAGGTTGAATGCATGTCATGTCTTGTGCATTCTATGGTAAAGGCTATGTATATAATGAGATCATGATGAAATATAATAATCTATGATGTTTTCTCTCTCCTATTTATGAGCTCTTAACCTTGCAGGTGAAATGAATGTCATAGCTATGTGAATAATGTGGTGATATGTATTAAATACATGGAGATGATCATACGCATTATACTTTTTGAGGAATGATGAGATGTTGATACACATGAATGATGTAATGGGTCTTATGACATGGTGAGGGCTTGATGCCTACTGATATGTGTTATCCTCTAGTGGTTTAATGAGGGATTACAATTCCCCGATGCTGTGTTAATGATGCTTATCCTTGTTCAAGGCAGTGAGACTGTGATGCCCTGAGATGATGTGACAAGCTCCTACTTTATACATTTTATATCTTCTGAAGTTGTACTATTCCCTTATCTTTGTAGAGTTTCTTATGGACTTGTGTGTTGTAACTTGATTGATGATAAAAGTCACTTAAATGGTCTAACTAATCAAGTAGAACCTTAATTACATAGTTTCCCTGTTCCATATATTCATTCCAGTGCCAGTGGATGATGAAACAGGTTCTCCCTTAGTGGAATCTCAGAGTCATATACTGTTGAGTATACACATCCACAAGATTGACTGCATGCCATATCCTGACAAGAGTGCGGCTACATGATGTATCCCAGTGTTGTCACTCAATATATACTTTCACGGGATTGGCTGCGGGTCATACCCTGGTAGGAGTTTGACTTAGGGTCGTATCGTAGTTTCACTAGTGTTGTGCCTATATATCAAGGCAAGATAGGTTGTTTTGCAAATGACTCATGTTATGTCACCGCGGTGTTTCTCTTGTGCTGACCGGGAAGTGTAGAAAGAGTGTGGATTCCGGCACTTCCATAGACCTTGTATGGCACTGATTTCAACTTAGTTATGGTTAGTTGGAGTATGAGTGGTATACCTCATCTCCTCGGGGCATAATAAAAGATATAATATACATCCGTGTAGTATATACGCTTAAGGACAAAATGCAAAAAACATTGGTTGAAGCCTTTCCTTATTTTTTTATGGATTGATAGATAGAAAATATACATGTTCTTCATATTCCATTTTAGAATATTAGTTGCTTTGATTATATCATTTAGCTGAATCTGCTTATCTGTTATAGTATAATCTCATGTGTTAGCTATTTGTGCTTTTAATAGATGTTGGCAAAGAGTTCTAACTCTCGCTGGGATGTTTGGTCTCACCCCATGGGTTTCCACATCTTTTAGGTGGACATGCATGCTGGGATAGAGCTCTTTTTGCTGAGACAGATATCTTGAGGTGTTGGATATGGACATGCAACTAGTGTCTAGTAATAGAGTCCTACATGTCGGCCCTATACACTCAGGTCCTTGGGGATGTTTTATATATGTTGTATATTGGTATAAGTTTTTGGATCTATATGATGATGGTGCAAATGTGATTTGTGTACGTGATCAAGTTATCATATGTAGCAAGTTGTGGCAAGTTGGCCAGCGAACTATGTTATGTAACATCTTTTGGCATGAATGAAATACAAGTGACTCCAGTTTGTGGCTTCATATATGATGTGTTCAGCTTGAGATATGGTTGTGAAATCGGTTTTAATTTACCATGTTTTGAGGTAATATGATTATTTGTGTTGATTTGGCACTTGTTTTTGAGTAATATCGCCTTGTGTGGCAAAGGGTGTCACATTTAAACCTTCTATATTCTTACCATTTACATTGACTCCACCCTCTTCATCATCTCCTTCACCTGTCTCATCACTTTCTTGAGTGACTTGAGCTTTAGTTGTATCCTTTAGTGCAATATCCTTCCTTCTTCCCTTTTGGAGTTCAACGTCCACTCTTTCTTATTCTTCAAGGGCGATCTCATGTGTCTCAAGGTTGCCAATGAGTCGCTCCATCATTAATTTAGTGAGGTCATTAGCTTCTTTAATGGTTGTCACCTTGCGCTTGTATTTTGGAGGCAATCGTATAGTGTCTTGGATACTTGATCCTCTTCACTAATGTACTTGCCCAAAACATTCAAGTCGTTTATGATAGAAGAAAACCTAGCATTCATCTCACTTATAGATTCATTAGGCATCATACAAAATTGTTCAAACTTTTGCTTAAGCATATTGATTTTAGTATTCTTAACTTGAATAGTACCTTCATGTGTAACTGAACGTTTATGCAACATTTCATAAGTGGTTTCACAACAAGATATGTGATTAAGTTCACCCATGAGTATTGAACAATATATAATTCTTACAACCTTATCATTGAGTTGAACCTTCTTTATCATCTTCGGATCCCATTTAATAATAGAATTGCATCCACCTTCTCCAATAGGTGTAGATGTATCCATAAAATGGTTGTGGATGACACACATACGCCCCTTTGAGGTTGAGGTTGCTAAGTAAGTTTTCCCTCATGCTTCAAAACTCATGGGTGCTCCTTGAGGACCTGCTCTGATACCAATTGAAAGATCTAGAGGGAGATGAATAGAGGTTTTGATAATTTGAAAATTAATTTAAAACTTAACTTTCTAGAAAGAGAGGGACACGAGTAGGAGACTCAAAATTTAGAGTGGTTCCACCTTCAAATCAAAGGATGTTAGTACTCTACCCAATTGTCTCCAATTGGGATTTGCAAGTGATCAGTTTTATTTCCTCTCAAGGAATTACAATAAAATACAATCACTTCACCTCAACCTCTTCTTTACTAGGATACAGAAGAGAACCCAAGGAGAGGATGGAAATCCACCTCCACCCCCTTGATGCAGCCTTCACCTCCTTGAAGTAGCATCAATCACCTTGGAGTAGCCTTCACACCTTGAAGTAGCTCCAATCGCCAAGGAGAAGCCTTCACACCTTGAAATAGCTCAAATCTCCTAGGAGCAACCTTCACACCTTGAAGTAGTTTCAGTTGCCTAGGAGCAGCCTTCACACCTTGAAGTAGCTCTGAGAAAGCTCCCTTAGATAACCTCCCACACTTGGGAGTAGTCAAGGATCAAGATTACAATAACTTGGAGAAGTAGTTTGGAAGAAGGAAGATTACACCAATGTAGTACACCAATTTGATCCTATATCAAGCATTAGACCTCCTAACCACTTAGGATGGATGTTTCTAGATGGTGGCTAGGATATTGTAGATATATGACACTAACTTAAAGCCCAAGGAAGAAGATAGAAAGTGTAATTTAGTTATTTTTCTCTCTAGAATTGTTTCTCAAGTGTAGCTTGTGTGTCCTTAGTGTCCTAAGGTCACTTATGTTTATAGGAGTGGGTCACAAGTGACTAAGGTACCTTTGGGAAGTGTATAGAGGGTTCTTGGATGAGATATAGACATTATAGCTAGGTGAAGTTAGGTGCAATGACTACTTTAGTCATTTCTAGAAATTATTCCAAAACCCTATTTGGTTGATAATTTCCTTGATCGGAAGTGTCTCGGTCGATAATTTCTTCAACTGAGTATTGTTTGAGTGTACAAGTTATCTCTAACGGCTATTTGTATTTCAAATTCTTGGTTTAACAGTCTAATCATGGTCGACAAAATACAACCGAATGTGTCTCGGTCCATAAACTTCTCGATTGAGGATGACTCAGAGCAAGTGCATTATAAACATTTTTCCAAGCACTAAATCTTCGACTGAGGGATGTATCGGTCAACAATTTTCTCGACCAAGGATTTGTCAGTTGATAATTTTCTCCACTGAAAAATTCCTTGTTAACAGGTGTGCAAAATTTTGGAAAACCTATGAAATAAATTTCTAATAAAGGATAATGACTCTAGACTCTAAGGGGGATTCTAACTAAGGGTTCTAGGTAGATAGAGAAAATCTAACGCTGAATTTTACATGACTTCTAGGTACTTGTACATTATACACTTGTATAAGCTATTACAAGTCGTACAAACATGAAAATACAAGAATTTTAACATATTAACTTCATCTATCAGTTTAGTGTGATCTCCTTGAACCCTGAAACACTTAAGTAGCAAGTTATATCCTCATGAATGAAATGTTTGACATCATCAAAATAGAGGATAAGCCAATGTCCAATTTAGCCAACAGTTATGTGCCCCACACTCGAGCTTTTTGCCCACTTCTATATATTGGAGAGTTTGGTTATGTGCCATTCTCCATAGTTTTGGGTTATATTCCCAAATTTCCATTGTTTATTTATAGTTCACTAGTGCTATGTTTTATGTCACTTGGATGTAGATTGATAAATAGTGGGGATGGGTTATGTGCCCAAATTTATTTGATTGCACTTATGTGGCACATTTTGATATGTTGGTATATGTCAAGTGCATCTTTTGTTACACTATATTGTTTCTCTTTGATGTCCATTTGGATGTTCTCTTTCCCTCTTTGATGGAAGACTTGATAAATATATTGTTGTTTTTTTTCCATAATGTTTTTCAATCCCTGTTTATACACATACCGACATTTTGGTGCTGAAAATTTTCACACGTCTTCTTTTATAGGGTATGTTTGCAACTCTTTAGGTGAAGGGCATGGTTGACATGAGAGGACAACCTGAACTTAACTAGTAGTGCTGACTCTTGGGATATAGACTTGGAACAACTTGTATATCCCTCTACTTATATCTTGAAGTAGTTGCCTTCATGTAATCCCATAGTGGGAGATTATTATGTAATCATGTAAACTGAATAATCATTACATTTATTTCCACTATTATACTTTAGTCTTTATTATATCCATTTATGAAAGATTAAATAAAGGTTATTCACGCATTGCAAACTTTTTGATGTGTTTGATATGGATGATCACTCTTAATGATTTAGTAGGGAGTGGATTGCAAAGGAAATATCAAATCCATATGGTAAACTTCCTCGTAGAATAAGATATAGTTGTCAATCACAATGTCACTCTACTGATGATCATCACACACCCTTACAAACTCCAGTAGCTCCTGGAACCATTAAAACATTAATACCGTAATCAAGGTGGTGGGGATTAACATGGGATTCCATGCATTGGTGAATGGTTTGCAAATCCAATGGAAGCCCACTAAGCAATTATGTCCATTAGTCTTGAGTTGGATACTACATAATTCCATTTGCCAACCAAGATGGCTTCATATGAGCAATGATTGATTGACCTTAGATGATTTTATGCTCACACATCTCTATTCAATCTTTAGAACCCTCATATTATGCCCTTTAAACCCCATTCCCAAGAGGTTGGCTGTGTGGGTGAGGATCTTGGACCTCCCGATCTACATGTACCAGACAGAGCTTCCCAACAACATTGGCACCACCATTGGAAAAACAACTAAAATTTATTTGACCACCACATAGGGGAACCATGGAAAATTTTCCAAGATAGAAATAAAACTTGAGACCTCCTAACCTTTGCTTCCAATAATCTTTTTCAAGAAAGTACGATTCCACATCAAATATAAAAACATTCCTATGATTTGCATGTGATGTGGTAGGATTGGACACTATAAAAATAGAGCACTTATCTACCTGGTCTTAACACTCTCAAAAATCTACCAGACTCCACTCAAAGAGGTTTGCTGATCCACGTGTTACATGGACCTTCTCAATGGCCATGCATGTGAGAAAGCCTAAACGTTAGCCATCAAGGAAATATGAGGCAAAGTCCAATGAATAGGGCAGTGGAGGAGCAAAAAATGACTAGACAAAGGAAACTAAGAACAAGGATGTTGAATCTTTGTATTCCCTAGTGACCGATGATGCTAGCAAAGTTCTGTTTAGTGGAATCCTTTAAGCCCAATAAAATCCCTTATGCTAGAAATAGCTCAATCATGCACAACAAACACAATAACACCCCCTTCGACAAAGCCGAACATCATGTAATAGCCAATGAGAATAGATTTGGAGAAGAACTCAAATTATATTAAGGATAAGTCTTTACAAGATTACAAGCATTATTGCTCTCTCATAGTCCTTTGCCCGCAATATAATTTCACAACCCACTCTCATTCTCTCCCCTTTTGGATATATTTTTGGCTTCCCCTTTTGGCCCACAATATTGATGCACAATATTGTCTCATGTTGGCACACCCAAATTTACCACACATTGGAACCCATATATTAGCGTACGATATCATACGATACTATGCCTTATTTATAAAAATCCCATAACACTCGATAAGACAAACCCAAAAGATAAGGCCAACACACAAAAGACAACATGAGAGAATAAAAATAATTTATTTAAAAGAGATAATAGATAGATAATGCCAGAATTTAATAGGTATAAGGAGAGGATAATTTTAAACATCAACTTGCACTCCAAGTCTATCAAAATTTTGGACATTTCCATTATTGTTAGACGATAGCTAATATCCTAAAAATAAGATAAGAGACATTATCCCAACAATCTCTACCTTAGATCTTATCCGTTGAAGTATAATTGCTTCTCATATAAAATTTGCTTCCATTCTTCTTCTATGTTTCCACCTTCAGAAGCTGCTTCCATCTTTGAAAGCGATACACAATGCACACATGCTTACATTGTGTGTGTAGTTTTGTCTATCTGAACTCTTCATGTGAGAGCTCCTCAAGTTATACAGTTTGATAAACTGCACCACCCCCACCTATGGTTGGTGAAATCACATCCTTCACACCTTTGGCCCCCATGCCTTAGGGTTTTACTTTATCTGTGCCACACCCATTCGATGTCACTGTGTGGTTGGTCCTACCACATCTTCCTCCTTCCAACAATTGACATCTTTGCCTCTGCACCTATAGAAATTTGCAGCTGAATTTGTAATCTTGCACCACACTAACCCTGAGTGTTGAATACACATAGCATTATTTGGGTTCATGATGCCCGCCACCCATGCTACAACTTCATCTATGACTCCCATGTCAATACATTTCTCATCAGCCACTCCTCTTCTGGTTAGAAAATCTCTAATCAGTTGATATACTCCATTCAACTAGGTAGCCTCCGTGGTGACTTGCCCCTTGCAAGTAAATAGCATGACTCCACCTCGCATTGATATTTCACAACTAGTAGATTAACACCCTCTTGATTTTTTCATAATGTAGCCATCAAGATTTTCTACCAAATGGCCTGCCTCTACTGCTTTCTGATCATCTTTCATAAACCATGATCCGATACCACTTGAATTAATATTTAGTGCTAAATCCTTTAAGCCCAAGAAGAATCCCTTATGTGATATACAATCCAAGCATGCACAACAAAAATAATAGCACCCCAGTCAACAAAGCTAAATTTCAAGAAATAGATAATGAGAATAGATATTGTGAAGAAGATCACAAATTCTATTAAGCAAAAACCTTTACTAGATCAAAAATATTATCACTCTCTGACAATTTTTTGTCAACAATAGAATTCCATAACCTACTTTCATTCTCTCCCCCTTTAGCTATCTTTTTTGCTTCCTATTTTGACCCACAATATTGGTGCAAAATGTTGTCCCATGTTGACACACCCAAGTTACCACATGTTGGAACCCACACATTGGCATACTGTATCATACGACACTATGTCTTATTTATAGTACTCCTATAGTACTCGATAAGACAACCCCAAAAGATAAGGCCAACGCACAAAAGGCAGTACAAGAAGATAAATATATTCTATTAAAAAGGTACAAAAGAGAGATAATGCCAAACTTTAATAGGTAGGAGGAGAGGATAACGCTAAACATTATCTTGCACTCCATGTCTATAAAATTTTGGACTTCCCTAATTTCATTAGACAATATATAATACCTAAAAATAGGATAAGAGATATTATCCAACAACTAGTGTATGGCAGACTACTCATAACAATTAGTGATTTTTCTAAAGAAGAATTAGTTAGTAGTCTTGAAGAAATTCATGAAAGTATATATATTGCAAAAGATAAAAGAAGAAATTTGCTAAAATTGTTGATGAACTTTATGTTAATATAGATAACCTTAATTCTGAAAATGATACTCTAAAAGCCTCAAATAGTGTGTTAAAAAATATTTAGAGTTATCAAGCTAAAATACTTGATCTTGAAAATTACAATAGTCTTCTCTATCAAGAAAATATTGATACGATTGCTAAACTTAATGATTATCAAACTCAACCTATTTTATGCACACATTCAAATTATGATACCTAGATGAAAGAAACATATATTTTACTTTCTAATCTTGCTCAAGTAAATTTGGATATAACTAAAAATCTTACTAAAAATGTTGAATTACAAAAACAAGTTTCTAGATTGCACAGAAACAAAAGTCTTGATAACCTCTTAGATAATTCTTCTAAACAAGTAGGAAGGAGAGGTTTAGGATATGTCCCAAAGAACAAATCCTCACATATGCCTGAAACAAAAAAGACACATGCTTCCAAGACTAGAACTACATATGTACCTAAGACTAAAGTTGTAAATTCTCTAAATGTTGAAAAAAAGAAATGAAATATCTTTTATCTCATTTGATTATTGTCAACATCTTAGACATTATTCCTTTCCATGAAAACATCAGAAGAAAGGAAACCTTGACATGATTTGGGTTCCAAAACCCCCAACTTAAAATAAAAGTACTTTTGGTGAGATTTGACCTATACTTAATTTTGACATACATGTATGTCTTATCTCATCCTTGTTTAAGAATCTTGCGCATATCATTAACCTAAAAAAAATAAAAATCTGGCTAATCTATTGAAATGTTGGACTCTATAGAATTTCTCTCAGCTAACAAAACTTCGACGATATGCTCCTTGGTTGACAACACTCTTTAATTGAGAAAAAGCATGTCAAAAATTCAACTTGAACATCTAATCATCACAATATAACATCTTAACTTCAATATGTATCAATTTACTTGTTGAAATTATTTTGGATTAAAGTTGAGAGATACACATATTGTCTAGCACACTTGATTTGTTGAATTAGGTAACAAAATGCTTGTATGATCTGGTTGTTATAAATATGCCTCTTAATCAAGTCCTTACATTAAAATATGATTTACCTTTTTGTACTCATGGAAATCATAACATTATATACTAAGAAAATTCTGATTTAAATGTCAATACTTGACTTCTTACTAAAGAAAGTGTAAAGTTGAATTTATTTGTGGATGAATTTTTAGAAATATGTTACATTATCAAAATCACGATAGTGCTCATAGAATTATTCCTAAGCCATGATTAATAGGAATCATATCTTTTTGCATCACAATGAAGAAGGATAGCGTCATGTTGAGATTTGACATATGCTTAATCGTGATAAATACATTCATGTCTCAACCTAATATGATGTTTATTGGAATAACTTTTACTAGATTTATTTATATATTTTGCATAAAATGTTAAAGACAAAATTCTGGATTTTATAGAACTAATCCCAATCGTCAACTTTTAGACCAAGCAACTTCTCGATTGAACAACAAGTTTGACTGAAGCACTGTTAGAAAATTTATATAAGACCACTACATAAATGTCAATGCAATTCTTAACCACAACCCTATCGATTTCATTTGAATATTTAATTTCTCTATTTGTCCACCCTATGCCTTAGTGACCACAAATGCTTTAATTTGGGATACTCTTGTACAATACTGTGGTGGACACCACTCTTGATTTTATTAAGAGTAAGTAAACCTTTTCTTTGATCTATGGTGGAGAATATGTTTCTATTAATGTAATTTTCAAGGCATCATACTCTAATTATCATGGAATGAATTAAGGATGATATTTATATGGCTCCATTAATAATGTTGATACTTATAGTATAACTTGTATGACATTCCTAAAGAAGAAATATTATTAGGGTGAATAATATTGTGGCTTGAAATTATATCATCTAATATTGACACTTTAAATAACCTATTGATGCTCATGAACTTGGATATATTCCTTAACATGATCTTATCAATTGCATTAGTAATGAAAAATTTCTTCCTTATAGAAGATTCAAACTTTATGCTCTCACATGTCATTTCAAAATAGAATAGAGAATGGTTAGAAAATGATTTGGGTACCTCTCTGGATAAGAAAAGATATTGAGCCTTACTTGCAAATTATTTTTATCTTAATAGATGCCATCACATTGATGTTCATTGCATTCACATCATTTTAGGCATTACATTCAAGGGGAGTGCCCCACAAATAAAGAGTCATTCTTATCTAATACTTTCAATCTTTTGAGATGACAAAGGGGGACAAATCATTCTAAGATTTTGTATTCATAGGATGTTTGTCGGTTAAACAACACTTCAAACGAGATCTTTCTCGGTCGACCATATTCTCGACCGAAATCTTTTCGGTGATAAAATTCATTTGAGTGTTTCAAACCTTGGCTTACAGATTCAATTTTTCTAGGTTTCTACGTATGACATGAATGCTTTATCATGGATTTGGGTTCTTAAATGCCAATTTTGTAAATTGTATTCTTGTGTTTGAGATTTTTATTTGTTATGATATTAAGGGGGAGCTCAAACTCTTTGAATACAACTTTCATATCTTTCTGCTCTTAAATGATTCTCTATATCAATATGGGCTTAACATCCCTTATATTTGGTCTAGAGACTCTTTCTTTGTTGACCTCAATTTTTTTGCTTGATTGACTCTCTAATAATTTTTGGGCTTAACATCCCTTGAAAGTGATTGAGAAATCAACATTAGTTTTGGTTGTTGATTTTTCATGGAATATCTATGTTCTTGTGGATTTAACATTCCTTACCTGATTTAGAGTATCTTTATGATATCTATGCTTAATGGGATCTTTTTATCATGAAGGACTTAACATTCATTTAATTGGTAATTAGACAAATATTTTTTATGTTCCTTGATCAAATTGATTTTTGAATATGCCTATATGAGATTAAAGACTACTTTTTCTTAAGGTTTTTCTCATCAGTTGGTATTCTTTTTCTATTAGTACATTGGGTTTAAATTTAGGGTATAAATGTTTCCCTTTCCAAAATGACTATCTTATTGAGAAAGAATGTCTCCTTGAGGGGGAGCACTAGTGACTCTTTTTGACTTCGACAAAAGGGGGAGAATACCCATGAGATGAATTGTCTATCAATAGGGTAATTCAAAGGTATGCTGTTCTAAATTTGATACTTCCAATTTATCTTATGGAAATGTCTGCCATCACTAAAAGGGGGAGATTGTTGGCTTTTTGATATGCCACACTCATATTTCAGTGATGCAGATATTTCCCAAATTATGTCACTAACATATCTATTAAGTATTTCAGGTGATCAAGGAACTAAGTCAAGATCCAACTACAAAAACCTTACAAATATATATGGTTGGATACTTGCAATTCAAGTTGTACCATATATTTATTTATTTGTTTGTACACGTGTTTTTATACAACTTGATAGACATGATGTAAGGACAAGTGATGATTCTCCAAAACTTATGCAAAACCCTACCTATACTCACGTGAAGACTTTAGGGTAGCTAGGTTTCATTTGAGTCATTAATAGGATCTCACATACATTGTAAATCTTTGCACAGAGTCCATTTGGGCCAACAAATTTTTGACCGGGACACACTAAGTCAAAGACTCAGAAAAATTGAGAAATAGCCTTGCATATCTAAAGTCTGAGTCAATCTCGATCGACAATATTTTCGACCAAGAAAGTAGGTAGAAGAAAAGTTTGACAAACAAAGAGCCATTGCGAGCAGATTGATCGGCTCATAGCTGTTGGAGCCCAAAACTATTTCCAGTTGACAATATTGTGGATTGATACTTTTTCGGTCGACAATATTGTGGACCAAGAATGGTTCTGGAATGCTAGTTTATAATAATCAAATTAGTTGTTGTAACTTAATTAACTTCATCCTAACGACTAATTGACCACTAAGTACACAATAGACACTCACCACAAGTACTCTAATCATTCGTAAACATTTCCACCTAATACTACTTTGTGTAAACCTTTTTGAAGTGGATCATCATCACTTGTCCATAAGAGATTGATTGTATATCTTGTGAGATCTATTTGTTATTTTATTTATCCATTCTATTTATTTATTATTATGTCACTCTTAGGCTACTTCTTAAAGTGAAGGCTATCCAAGAACCTATGAGAAGGATTCTTCTCAACTTGGTGCTCTTCTACCGCCCGTTAAAGAAGAGGTGGATAACAAATCTCTTCCTCATCCGTAAAAGAAGAGTGGTTCAGTGCTCTTCCTCGCCTGTCAAAGAAGAGGTGCAGAAGGTGACCTTCCAGTGGCCCATCAAAGAAGGCGGTAGTTCTCCTTGAGTTGAAAGAGGCTTTGTCTTGACCTACAAAAGACATTGGTAAATTTTGTGTATTTTGTATCGGTATATAAAAGGAATAAAATATATGGTTTAGAAATCCTAGTTGGGTTGGAAACAATCAAGTAGTGGATTGATGTCATTTGACAGAACCACTCTAAATCCTATCTCATATTCAGTTGCTTTCTTATCACTTTTATTTGTTAAAATTATTATAAATCTCTATTCACCCCCCTCTAGATCTTGCAAAGGAACTACTAGAGATGATGGGGAGACAAATAAAACCATATTTACCCTATAGTAAAATGAGTTAATAGAGACACTCCCTAAAAACCAAGTCCAGTCCAAGAAAATCCCTATCTTCAATAACCAAGCATCCCTAAACTCAGGTCCGTCACTGGATAGGAAGGTGATCCTAAATAACAAGGAGGTAATATGCCAAGAAATATTGGTCTTCACTAGCCCTAAAAGGGAAAGGAAGAAGGTTAAAGTTAACCCCCCTATTGTAAATCATGGTGATAGGGACCCCAAAAGAAGGATTGCCATTGAGATGTATGATATGACTAATGAACACTAAGTTGAGACGAACAATGAGCATACAAGAGGGAACAATTCATCATCATCATCATCATCATCATCTAAGCCTCAGTCCCAACTATGTTGGGGTCGGCTACATGGATCGTTCGTTTCCATTCAGCTCTATCATGGGCCATATTCTAGTTGAGATGTAGAGATTCAAAATCTGTCTTTATAAGCTCATGCCATGTTAATTTAGGTCTTCCTCTTCTTCTATTTATTGTGCTTGACTCAATAGCATTGCTTCGTGTAGGCACATTAGTCGGTATGCATTGCACCTCCATACCATCTGATTCGTCCCTCACACAACTTGTCCTCAATGCTCGCTACCCCCACTTGATTTCTGATATAATAATTTCTCAAACGATCTTTTCTTGTCTTCCCACACATCCATCTCAGCATACGAATTTCAGCCATATTCATCTTGTTGAGACCTTATTTCTTCATCACCCAAAATTCACTCCCATAGAGCATGACTGACCATATAGCTGTTCTATAAAGCTTACTTTTTAACCTGAGAGGGATCTTCCAATCACATAAAACTCTAGTTTCACTCCTCCATTTAAGCCATTCTATAGTGATCCTGTGACAAACTTCATTTTGGACATCCCCATCTATTTTAATAAAAGAACCCAAGTAGCAAAATTTATCACATTTTGGTATATATACTCCGTTCAACTTGGCTCCATCATTCACACAATGGGATTGGATGAAATTACAATGCATATACTCAGTTTTTCTCCTACTAATCATCAATCCATTTGATTCCAATTCCTCTCTCCAGTGTTCAACTTTATCATTTAATACATCTTTAGTTTCACCATTCAAAACAATATCATCAGCAAATAGCATACACCAAGGAATATCATCTTGAACATTCTTTTTCAGCTCATTCATAACAAGAACGAATAGATATGGGCTGAGTGTGGATCCTTGGTGAACCCCAACTATGATAGGAAAAGATGGTGTCTCTCCTCCAGGAGTCTTCACACTTGTAGTAGAGCTATCATGCATGTCTTTGATCAAGTCAATGTATTAGATTGGCACACTCTTTTTCTTTATAACCATCCACAACACTTCTATGGGTACTCAATCATAGGCCTTTTCCAAATCAATAAACACCATATGAAGATTTCTTTTGATTTCTCTATATTTTTCCATAAGCCTCCTTATCAGAAAAATAGAGTCAATTGTTGATCTTCCAGGCATGAAGCCAAAGTGGTTGTTTGATATTTGTGTTATAGATCTTAGTCCCTGCTCAATAATCCTCTCCCAAAGCTTCATTGTGTGACTCATCAACTTGATACCTCTGTAGTTCGTGCATCTTTTAACATCACCTTTGTTCTTGTAGATGGGGACTATAGTACTATTTCTCCACTATCTGACATCTTCTTGGTCTTCATGATCTTGTTAAAGAGCTTTGTTAACCACATAACTCCGTCATCCCCCATACTCTTCCATACATTAATGGGAATATTGTCTGGTCTGCATGCCTTTCTCATTTTCATCTTCTTCAAAGCATTCTTGACCTAATATGTTGAAACTCGTTGTGTGTAAATGATATCTTTTGTATTAATGTCACACGAGTCTCTAACATTATTTGTAGTATCTCCATTGAAAAGCTTGTGGAAGTAATTTCTCTACTGGTTCTTGATATCATCATCCTTCACCAACACCTTGCCATCTTCATTCTTGATGCATTTCACTTGACTCATGTCTCTTCCTTTCCTTTCTCTTATACAAGCCATTTTATATATATATCTTTCCCCCTTCTCTTGTGCCCAACTTCTTATAAATATCATCAAAGTAGCTAGACCTTGCCTCCTGAACAACCTTTTTAGCTTCTTTCTTTGCTTGCTTGTATCTTTAGAACGTTGCATCATCTCGAGATTAGGGCAAGCTCCTATAGATCTCCCTTTTTAGTTTATTAGCCTTCTGTACTTCATCATTCCACCACCAAGTCTCTTTCTGTGGAGGTCCACAACTTTGGATTCCCCCAAAACCTCTTTGGAAATTTTTTGTTATGTAGGAGCTCATGTTATACCACATAGTGTTAACATCATACTTCAAGTTCCAAGTTCCCTCTTTGATGAGTTTATCATGAACACCATGAGAATTACACCTCTTAATTTCTCCTATTCTCCAACACCAATGGAATAAAGATTATTTGTTGGAATATTCAAGGAGCATGCTCCTTGTGTAAAATTTGACATATGAAAAAATTTAAGATAGCTAGAAAATTGGAATTCCTTGCCATTATGGAGCCAAGATGCAATAAGATCCAAGCCACATTCTTCATCCAAGAAATTGTCTTTGCTTGCTACACAAAGGTGAAGCAATCTACTTCTCCAGGGGTATATAGATACTATAAAACATACTCTCGTGCAGGGGGTATATATTGTGGGGCCATATGTACTTCATCCACTGTAAAATCAATTATTAATGCTACATTTCCATTGTCTCTAGAAGCATGAGCCCATCCAAGTGTGCTTTCATCTAAGACATGCTCACATCAACCAACCTAGCAATCAACATAATGTAGGTGGTCCTTGCCAACTTCAATACTATTATGAGTATCTCTAAGAAGCAAGGTAGAAAATACTTTGACAACAATGCATCTCGATGTTTCCACAAATAAGTAATTCATATTAGGCTTGTAGATGCAAAATAAAATAGTTAGTTTTCACTTTCAAGATTGAAGGCAAAATCGGGTGCAAGATTGCATCCCAGTGAACAAATATTGGCTTCATCTCTTCAGATTCAAGTAAGTTGTGCTCTATACATAGCATATTATCACAACCCAACCCTTATAGAATCACTCAACAACCCAATCCTTCTATTATCTATCAATAAGAAACATTTATGTCTCTTCTCTTTTTAAATGAATGTGAATTGGAACTTATCACTTGATTTAAGCTCCACATATACAAGCACTAGAATAACTTCAAAAATCTGATCAATGTTCTCTGCTCCTTCTAAGAAGACACTCTGAAGTTGAAAGATATCCAACTCAAACAACACCACAAGGAGAGAACACCTTAATAAGCAAAATCAATGACACCAGGTAGCTTATCCCAGTGCTACAAATTCTAATATATACTTAAGCATAATCATGCTACTTGAAAATTATGATGAGGTCTTATTCCAAGAAGAAGTGGATTGGAAACAAAAGTTTAAGTATCAACTTGCTGAAATTGGAAGATGGCAACACTAAATTTTATCAATCCTATGTGCAATCCAGACAAAAAAAAAATAACCCAACTCAAGAATGAGAATAGTGATCAGATCATGGAACCAGTACAACTCCAATCATTGTTTCATGATTACTTTGAAGACTCCAACACTCAACCAAAACCTCAATGTGATGTGCATACTCAGGATCCTTCCTTGACATTACCATAGACCGTGCAACATCCATTTCTTTTCTATTAGATGAAATAAAAATCAAGAAATCCATCTTCAACCTATCATTAGTGAAGGATCTAGGGGTATGTAATGAATACATCCAACACAACTGGAGAACTTTGGCGCCTCCATAACGAAAACTTTGCAGAATGCTTTCTCATCAGTAAACATTTACCTACATGTGGTCGATGCACACATGGTACTCATACCAAAAATCTATGTTATATGAGATGCAACAATCTTCACCCCATATCCCTCAACACCTCCAACTTTTAGGTGATTTACAAAGACTTCATGGAATAAATCAAACCATTTCTTAGTCCTTGGATATCCCAAAATTAAAATAGGTCCATCCCATTTTGACTTATTAGCGATAATATTCTTCTAGCACAAGAAGTTGTATGCTAAATGAAGTACAAACAAGACAAAAGAAGTTAGATGGTGATCACAATTTACATTTCTAAAGCTTTTGACTAGATGAGTTAGCCATTCCTTCAAGATACACTACCAAAAATGAGGCTTCCTATCAAAATCACACCAATTATTATACAAACTATTATGATTGGGGATATATTGATGCTATGAGAGGTTTCACCCCTTCATTCTTTCAAGACATAACAAGGAGTTAAGCAAGGTGACCAAATCACCCCCTACATGCTTGTCATGTGCATGGAATGATTCGGCCAAGCTATTACCATAACAATGGAAGAGGGAATTCAAAAACCTTTCAGACTCTGCATGGGTGGCTTACCACCCACTCATGTCTTCTTTGCTAATGATCTTATTCTCCTAGATGAAGCCTTTACTTGTAGGAAATAGAAATCATCAATAGTTTTGAGGAAGAAATCCAGATGCTTCTTCTCCTCAAACTCCAAAAGGTGTGAAAAAAGAAACATAAGCAGAGGCTAAACATACCATTTAGTAATGAATTGCCCAAGTACCTTGGCATACTTATTTGAACCATATAATTAATAAAAAATACACATGCTAGTATGATTGATATGATGAAGACAAAGCTAAATAGTTGGTTAATGAGACACCTCTCTCTTTCTAGTAGAATCACCTATTCTAAATCCACTTTGCAAGAAGTCCCAACTTGCACTATGTAAATGGTGCATCTATTTCCTAGTTTTTGTGATGGAATCAACAAGGATGTCAAAAACTTCATTTGTTTCTATTGTTGGGAAACTAGAGAACTCTTGCTCGTATCATGGAAAAATATTTCCTCTAGTAAGGACGTCAGTGGATTAGGTATCACGTACGGCACGACCAAAACTCCTCACTCATGATGAAGCAAGCTTGGGTATTCATCACTCAGGGAAAAAACCTAGATCCAAGTTATGAAAGAAAAATATATGATATATACAACTTCCCTTGGGGAATCTATGCTTAGCTTCCTTGACATTCACATAAAATCACATCAAAATCATTCAAAATATTTCCAATTCAATTGTCAACAATGGTGAAATCACAAAAGTAGGGACAAATCAATGTGTAATTAGAAAATCCATGTAAGATTATGATGAAAATCTTATTTCCCCAAGGGACTAAGAGACTTACAAGTCAACTCCATGGTGAAACTCAATGGAAACTAGAATTGAGACTTCATTTATTCCAACTCCCTTACAATTAGAATATCATAAATATGAAAGCCCCATAAAATACACACCTTGTTGATATCTGGGCTTGGCCCTACAAAAATAATGGTGAAATGTCCACTAGATCTGTATATGAATGGCTACATTCATCAGAGGAAAATATTGTTCAATAAAACTGAGGATTCATATGGAAATCCAAGCTTTCATAAAACTCAAAGTATTTAGGTGGCTTCTCCACCATAAATCACTACTTACAAATTGTGGAAAAAGATACCAACACATCAACATTGCTGCAACCTATCATATTTGTAGAAATGGAAGTGATACCCTTATCCACTTGAAACCATTTGTTGAGAAAGCACGTAGGGGAAAGGTTATATCTTCTAAATTCTACATGTAAGTTATTACTACTAGATAAGATTCATCACCACTAACAATAGTGGAAAAAATCTTCTTCAAACCACCATTCCTGTGACCTACTAGCACATGTGGAAGGTGAGGAATGATTTTACCTACTATGGTACCATGGCACCACTCAAAACTATCAACAAGATCATCAAAAAAGCACAAAAAACATCATGGAACTATCAATGCGACCACTAGGTTTCTGAGGTCTTTTCCAAGGTCTTTCTTCCCAATGTACTATGATGCCTTCATCTTCATCGATGTTGCTTTGTAAATAGCCACTAAGCAAGAAGCCATTGGTCTACATGATGTCAACTCAAGAGGACAATGCATCTAAGGTTAGAATTTCCTTACAACTACTACATCAACTCTTGAAGACAAACTACATGCTCTTCATGAAGTTGTTTCCTTATACAAATCTAATAACTAGTCAAGTTTCTTCATCCTCTCATATATACTGCAAGAAGTTCCATAATCACCACATCAAGACAAACTCCTTTCATATGATCATTTGTTAAATAGTTTCAAAAAACCACCTCCCCCATTCCAA
The DNA here is from genome assembly GCA_963693085.1 of Alisma plantago-aquatica. Lineage (NCBI taxonomy): Eukaryota > Viridiplantae > Streptophyta > Magnoliopsida > Alismatales > Alismataceae > Alisma > Alisma plantago-aquatica. The sequence continues at coordinate 1,244,235,588 of OY856409.1, forward strand.
ACTTGTTAATATATTCACCACCAATGCACCTTAACCAAGTGATAGATTCTCTAGCTAAACATGTCTATGTTGATGCGTGCACTATTATCCTCCCGTTGATAAACGTAATTGGTTACAACATAGTATAAACATTTTTGTTCTTGTTCTTCTGTCTCCATTAGATAGTAAAGTGAATAATATATAGTCTGTATGATTTTAGCAAAAAAATGGAGTTTTTCATCTTATTACCCAGTGGCAACAGATGGGACATCAATAAATATATCCTGATGTATTAAGTAATTTCAATTTATGTGTGGGTGGATCTTCTTGTAAACCATGTTTTTATCTTATAGAGGTTGAGGCGTTAGTGGCTTATCATCATGGTCATGTCCCCTACTATCTCTCCCTTTGGTTAAGATGTCTTATTAGAGTACAAGGTGTGCCACTGACAACACCCAAAATGAGAAATATTTCATAGCATTTTATCCCAATTTTCATGCCTACATTATCTCTAATCTTCCCCAATTAGGTTTACTTCATACTCTTTTAATTGTTTATCCCTTCTTTCAAGATATATCAACCTAACTACCTTATTTTGGAACTTTTTGGCACCAAATATGGGCTTCCTCAAGATGTGACTCGAAGGGGGATGACTTAGACGTAATTTATTCAATATTCGAATACCAACCCAGAGGTTGTTGACTTTGTTTGAAGTCAAAATGACTTATCAAGGCTTCTTCTGCAACTAATCTCCTCATGCTGGCTTGAACCTCCCCAAGCTCGGTCATGAAGTCATCTGACTTCCCAAGAAGTTGGCCGAACTTCTTAGTGTAGTACAAGCAATGACCTCCTACTTTGAACACCTACATTGATTGAAGAAACCTCCAACGAGCTCATGATTTAGGTAGATTATTAGCAAGTTGACCTGACTTCTCAACCCTGAGAAATTACTTCACCTGAAGCAAACATGTTGAGGCCATAAGTATATAGATCTCGCTAAAGTAAATCTAGATACTAATTCTAAGCATATTTTGTCTCTAATATCAGTCTCTTGCATCTCTTGATGCAGAAAGATCAACCATCATCATCCACATGTCAACCAATTTCTCTTCTATCATGCTGAAACTAATAATAACTCACATGAGGGAATCATGTTCTATAAATGCAATATATATATATATGTATATATATGTATATATATGTATATATATATATATATATATATATATATATATCCCAAGGACATCGTGCCAAATGTTCCCACTTCCTCCACCTCACCCATATAACCTCTACTTCCATTCCTTCCCTCAAGGCTCCATTCCCAGCCATCTTGCATTGGTTTAAGGAATCAACACTATTTCCACCATCTAGAGCGTTACGTCCACGTGTTGATCCATCCATTCATTACAGCCATAATTGATGTTTGGGGTAGATTCTAGAACTAATGAAGTCAAAGGAGGCTACAAGAAGAAAGTGGGGTTGCCAAGAAGGAGAAACAAACTGCTTAAAGTTTAGGGGTGAGGACCACCTCTCATCCATTATTAATCTCCTTCTCTTTCTCTCTTTATCTATTATTCTCTCCAATTTCTTGTTTTTTACTATATATGGTATCTATTTTTGGTACTAACTAAGCTCGTCTATGCCTCGTTAAACCCCTTCTAGGCTATGTAACCCATTTTGGGTTGTTTATAATATTATGATTGTAATTAATATTATGATTTAGCATGCTTTCTATCTTCTCTTTTTATTGTGATTTCTTAGTTGTTGATATACTCTTGGAATGGACAAGAAAGGGGTAGCTCAGTGGAGAGGGTACATGATTCCCCAAAGTCGGGACCCATGTTTTAATACTCGATTGTGCAACTTTAAAAATCCTTGGTCCCGTCACATAGATCGGCCTCTATGTGAGTTTACCTTGCAATCCTTGATATGCGGGTAGTTGGGGGAGTTGGGGGTTTACACTGTTAGGGGGCATCACAATTGTGGCCCATCTTTGGGGGTGGTCCCACATAAAAAATATAATCTTGGAGTGAATCACCCATTTTGGCAATGCTCGAGAGAGAAATATCCAAAATATGGTGGGAAGGTAGTATGGACTCAAAACTCCAATAGGATGATTAGGCCTTAGGTAGGTGTGTCTATATTTTTCCTCAAGAGGTTCTATAATCTCAAACGCCCCACTACCAATTCGTAACTACTCAATTTTCCTTGCATCTGAGATGGAAATCTGGGTGAAATTGGGATACTCATTATGATCCTCTGAGAGGTATTGAGAAACATTTAAGTCTATAGTCCTACCTTGTGAGAGTGAGTGGGATGAACCTAAAGTAGCTACCATACCTCATGTTGGATTATGATCTTCTTTGCTTACATAGGTCTGAGGGTTTTGTACTCCCTAGGAGATGGTATATAAATAGTCTATTATGCAATTTTCATAGATTAGACCTCCTTTTATATTCTTACTAGGATTGTGGAACATGTAATTACTTTATCTTAATTTGGTATAGTTTCTTGCTTAGTTTACACATATACATATATCTTTCTCTATTTTTCTTAGACAAGTAAGGATAAGGTTTTGGAGGGGATATTGACCACATCCTATTGTTGGCCTATTTACTACATTGACTATGCATACTTGCAAGCATTTAAGTTTATTAAAACTCCATACATGAGATTTATTTTTCTCTTTGGTCTTTCATTTTTCACAAATTTGCAGTCACATGATTGGGGGAAACATATGCATATATGAACTCTAGATTTCCCATATCAAGATTTTGTCATTGTTGTCCAGGACATGGTATCTTCATAGTAGATGTCCAAAGATTTTGTTTTATTTAGACTAAGTGTGAATACATTGTAAGTATTTATTTATTTACATGCTTGTTCATATACATTGATACTTTCTCTTCATTGTTTTTCTGGTGTTTTATTTGTAGCCATGGGAATAAGCATAGCTAGAAAAACCATCTTGACCACCTATCCCTTCAGCCTCTTCCACAATCATGACTTTTGGTAATCATAGAGGATTATGCACACCGATTTATGTTCACACATTTATCCCCATAGTAACTATATACTCAATAGTTTCATGCTCATGAGGTTATTACTACCACTTGAAATTTTGATTCCTCTTCACCATCCTACCTCCATGACTGGGGTTCATACATCTATAAGAATGACTCACTTATGGTCCTCATACACAATTTGATAGAAGAGGGACATCACTTGAACTAGGAGATGGTGAAAGAAGCAATTTGTGCTAGACCTTAGTACATCAACATACAAAGATTGGTCGACAAATGTTTGGCCTATACATGAGAGATATAGTCGTTATACACATAACTACCACCAAGCATTGAGGTTATGTTAGCTCCAATTCATCAACTTTAGATTGGATGAATAGAGAAACAAACAAGTCAATGGCTTAGAGGATATATTTTTCATATCTTTATGTGCTAGTGAACAAATATTAGGAATTTTACCATCATGCCACTCCACTAGACCTGATGTTGATCTTAAATCACCATTCTAATCACATTACCTATAGGACCCATCTAGATTTTTTAGTGACAGCTCAACTACCCATGAAGTTCTTCATTTCAACAAATTGACCTAGTAACAAAGCTAGTGGAGGAGTTGTAGTATCCTTATCTAATGGTATATGATGAGGGTCTTCATGCATCCTGGGGCAGCCAAGCAACCACATCATAGTTGATATATTAGTTTGATGACTTACTTGATTGTTACACATTGTATGCTACTTCAATCCAAGATGACACTACTATTTTGACGGATGTCATTTTGCCATAGACTTAGCATATTACACTGGGATAAATAGTTTGTTTGAAAATGATGATGACTTCTCTCCACAAGGAAGAAATCCATAATGAGGTCCATGAGCTGATTTCTCATGATTGTGTTTCTACTTCACATCCATTGATGATGACATCTTAGAGGGTGTTGTTTAGTCATATTTTGATAGTTTGGATACAACCCTGGAGTATGCCCCATATCTATTCAGACATGAGGAAATTTTAAGTTTTAAGATTGAATAAAAGACCTATAGATTGAGACACCTAGGTTTGATCCATGTGATGATGATTGGATGGCCCATATTCATGTTGAAGATATGCTAGGGATCCAATTATAGATGATAAGGTGGAGTATATAGACAACCACTTGGCATTTATAAATCCTCTTACCTTCTTTAGTGCCTATGTTAACATCCTAGAGACCACCTACACGAATCCATACCTTAGAGGGTATAGGGGTTGCAATTTTTAGTAATTTTCTTCATTGTAGCTTCAATCAAATCAACATAAATTGGGTCACTAATTCATCCAAGTATATTTAATTAATTTAGACTTGGGAAGGTCCATGGTTTTTTTAATTCCACACCTACATCATGGACCTAACCCACATGATGAGGTGACCTTTATCCCAAACCCTAGGATTGGTTCTGAGTGTTAGTATTGTTAGGATGACCCTTTCATTTCCCTTACCTAAAAATCTTTCCTTTTACACTAATAAATATTATGGTTTAGGTCTTATACTTAGTAAGCAAACTTATTTTTCCAAATCAATTTCCCCCTAAAGCATCATGCTAGCTTTTTTTGTAGATTTCTTTTTCTTTATCCTCCCTTGCAATGAAGTCCATGTATTGACCCAATGAACATTGCATTTTTATACTTGATTTTATCTATTTATGCAAGTTTAGGTAGTGGGCTCCAATAAAAAACAAAATGGATGAGTCACAACAATCCCTAACTCACTCCCTACCATCCCATGTGGTGGTAAGGACCCATAGAGGCAAGCATGTCAAAAATAGAGAGCATCCATTCCAGTCTTTGCCATTTTTAGGCTTCACTTCATCCAAGTTCCACCCACTTTGACCTTCAACGTTGGCTTAGTGTCGAAGAGGACACTGCCACCGCATCGACCAAAGTAGGTGATGTTTCCCAAAGGAACCAAAGTCAACTGACTAAGTGTGTGATCCAAAAGCAACAGTGACTTGAAATCGGGCTAACTTGAAGGATGATTAACTGAATTAATAACAAATTTTTCATGAGTTGACTGATTTAGTGTGTTTGAGCTTGCCAAAGAGAAATATCATCCTGAATTTCCACAAAGTTAGTTAATTACTTCTTCAAGCAGACAACACAAATATCTTTTACTATCACATCAACTAGGTCGAGATGACATGTACTTATGAGCTTACTATCCCTACTATTAAAAGTTTAGAGTCTACTTAAAAAGCAAAAGTTAAATCTTGGGGTGGTAGGGAGGTATGCCCTTCATTATCTCTCTATCTCTCTGTCGATACTCATTTATGTGTGTTTACTTATCATACATTTTTCTTGTTTTTATGTTTAATGTTAATTTTAATTCTTTTCAAGCCATGTCATGCAAAACATGTGTATATCTTTTTCTCTTTCTTTATAGTATAACTTTGACTACTAAGTAAGATATTTTTCATAATTTCGTATTTGCAATTGAGGATATGACGTGACACCCATCTTTGTTTAAATCATATTATGACCATACTCCTTAATTTTTTTAGCTTCACTCAACTCATCACTTCTTCTTGTGTTTTTCTACCAATTTAATGATCTCTCTTGGGTTACAAGTTATTCCAACGATCTAGACCTGCCTTCTCACTCATTTTTTATTTGTGGATGATGAATGTAGGGTTCATGCTTATTTGTAGGATCTTGTGTGTGATCAAAGTCCAAGTATTATTTTCATAGATATAATTATATTTCAATGAGGTGTCAAGCATGTGATGATAGTTTTTGAACTTAATCAAGTTGGATTTTTCCTATGACATCCTCCACGCCTTTCCACATTATATTTCATAAAAAAGAAAAAAGAAAAATCTACATAAGAGGCTTGTTTGTAGAAAAATCCCAAACACAATCCAAGATCTTAAAGAGCATGAAATACCTTTAAAACGAATAACACCTAGACCTAAAAATTAGAATGCATCAAATATAAGACTAAGTGAGTTTGTTTTCCTTTTATAAGAGAGTTTAGGATGATGCATGCTGGGTGTATAATTTTGCTTGCAAACATATAGTATGTTGTGCTTGCCTGCCTAGTAGTGTCATCCAAAAACTCATAGATAGTCATTAGGAGAGCCTAGGTTCTCTGTGAGGTCTTACAAGTAGTACGCTTGGTTTGAGCACACTATGATGAATTCGTCTCACTACTATGGTCCCATTGGTCCAAACTCTAAGGACAATTGCACTGTACCAGTCTAATTTTGATTGAGGTTTTTATAAGTCATTATTTTCTTTTTGTTAATGCATTAGGACTAATATAAGTGGGAAGCATGATGTTCCTGATTTGATTTGCATGAATTGATGATGAAATTTCATTTTTCGATTTTCTTTTCTCACATGATTCCTCTAGGTAGCCTCTCTTCTTAGTTCATATATGGTTCACATACCAATGAATTTTGTTGGGTCATGCAAAATTCACTTAAATATTCCCACTAGTTCCATGATATTGCATCAATGGTTTCATTTTGGAAGGTTAGGGTTTGTTCAGAAACAACTTGTCTTGGGAAAATAGTTGCTTTCACTTATTATTACTATCCTTAGTTATATCACAAAACTCATTTTTTCATGTTCAATCTATTTATTTAAGATGGTTGGACAATCAAGTCTAAGCTTAAGGGATTTTATGACAGTCGGAATGAGTGATATATCAGGGTGCTTGATCCTTGACTTCATGAATATATCAGTCCTACTTATGTGTTTCATTTCCATCTTTTTGTTATGTAACCTTTTTTAAGATATAGAGGATTTGCAATCCAATATATTGACTTTTAAGCACTAAATATGTGAATTCTTTGACTCCTTGATATTTAGCTAGAAGATGGGGTATTTATATGGAGTTTTAACCAATTTTGGCATGCTAACCCTAGGATGTTGGCTGACTTCTCTTGAAGTTATCCTGGCTTATCAAGGCTCCTTCCTAGACTTGGTTGTTGAGATTGTTCCACCTCCTTCAAAATTGGGGTCTTGAAGTCAATATACTTCCCAAAAGGTTAGCCCAACTTCATGGTCTATTAAAATCAATGACATCATCCCTACACCATCCTCATCGATCAAAGCGGACCTCCATCAGACTCATTAGTCACCCAACTTGTTAGTATATTGGTCTGACTTTTTAACCCCCACCAACAACTTCACCTTAATTGCTTTGCCTGCCATATTCTCTTAAAGTAGACACGCTAGGCCCGATAGTCATTTGATCTCACTGAAGTTGGCCAAATTACTCATTCTAAGCAACTTTCATCTCTCACATCAAAATATAACATCACTCGATGGAGAAAGATCGACCTACATCACCCTTAACTCGACTAATTTCTCTTCTACCACACTAAAACAATAAGAAATTGTGTGATGGAAGTGTGTTATGTCACCCCTCACTATATATGACACCACATGACCTCTATGTAAAAGGTTCCCACTTCCTCCTATCTTTCCCCTATAGAATCTACATCCATTATATCCCTCAAGGTTACATTTGAAACCCACTCCGCCTTGCTTTTAAGGATTGCGTGCCATTTCCACCATCCACAACCTTCCATCCAAGTTTCCATCAATCCATATTTCATCCTACACCATTGTAGTTGTGTTTGGAGACAGACTCAAGGCATAGGGACGTCAATGAAGGCCAGAAGAAGAGAAGGAAGAACACAAAGAAGGATAAATAGATTGCTTGAAGGCTAGGGAGGGAGATCACCACCTCTACTCAAAAAGCTATTTTCTTCCTTTTATCTCTCTATTTATTGGTCTCCCTTGTTTCTTGATGTTCTTGATGTATTTTCTCTTTGTTCAGAACCAACAAAGTTTGTCTATGGATAATTAGTCTGCTTCTAGGATATGTATCCCATTTGGGGTTGTTTATGTACTTTTATACCATGCCAATAATTTATATTCTAAATTGACATGTTAATGTCTCTCTTCTTTTGACTATGCTTTCTTTGTTTTTGATCTCTTATTGTCACAAACTACCCATTTTGGCAATACTTTAGAGAAAAGTGGCCAAAATGACCCGGGAAGCTACTGTGGATCCCAAAACTCTAAGAGGGTAATTGTCCATAGGTTGGCGTCTTAGAAATTTTCTTAAAGAGGGCTCTTGAATTCCAAACGCTCCTCTAATGTGTTCACAATGCCACAATTTTACCTAGACCTAGGAGGGCAATTCAGGTCAAGTTGGGGTATATATTTATGTTCATTGAGAGAGGTATTGGGTGATAGTTAGAGCTCTATTCCCTCATCAAGAGAACAACTGGGTTGGGCCTAGAGTTGATATCATGCCTCATGTTGATCTAGGATCTTAGTTGATTTCTTAGGTCTACAAGTTATCTATGCTTGTGAGCACACTACATATACAACCTAATTTTTGTTTTACATGGCATGAACTTCCTTCCCTTTTAGTAGTAGGATTGTTGAACCTAAAGTAACTTGATTTTAGTTTCTTTGGTTTCTTGATTTGTTTAGACATATACATATATCCTGCTCTATACTTATATAAGGAAGTATACATTATCAGACGAACTATTTGTAATGTCCTAGTGTTTGACCCCATGTACTACACTAGCCTCATATGTTTACTTGCATTTCCTAGTATCAAGTTGCTAAATTTCAATATGGGACATTTGGTGTTGGGGTTGGTCTTGCCTTTGTTGCACATTCATATTAGCATAATTAAGAAAAATCTAGACATATTCAAACCCTATATTTTTACTCTATCAGTTAAGCTAAGTGGACATACATGTTTTTGACATGTAAAAATAATGGATAGAGAAAGGTAGATGGTATTCTATAAGTGATCAACTTTGAAAACTTGTCTTAGGATTTTACTTCTTTTATTAATTATAATTTCATATTGGAATGAGTTTTTTTTATTTATAAATTTCAGTTTCGTTCAACAAGGAGCATTAAAACATTTTCTTAGCTTACTTAACTGATGTTGTTCATGAGCCAAAATTGATTTGATATCTAAAATATGTTTGGAGGTTCAGATTTTGGAGTTTTGAGCATAATCTTGAATCCTCAAAACATGCTTCAAGAGATGCTTCTCCTATCATGACCCATTCAAGTTGTGAGAGTTGATTTTCCTAAAGTCTCTTTGCATGCAGTATAGATTGGAATAAAGAAATATTTCCATGGAGTTTTCATATTAATACTAGAGCCTTTGGTCATGCAAAGTATATATATATGTTGATAAGGTCCACCAGAAAAAACATCAATGGGTTTGAGTAAGTTTTTTATGCTCTTTCTCATTGATAAGTGAGTGATGATTTTGTGGTGTGACTTTTCACTCTTAATTAGGGTGGGTCATTCATCAGGATTGTCTCTTGAGGTTTTTTTGTGTGACCTTAGATGGTGGATGGCCTCTACCATAAGCTTGGAGTATGCTTTGATGGAATAAGTATATATGTCAACTTGCCCATGTTTTGATAGACAATTATTCATTTGAAATATGACACTCTTTGTTGATCTCTTAACCGATGGTGGACAAATAGCTTGAAGTTCTATAGGTCAAGAGAAGAAGCAAGAGAATGAAGGAATATTGGAGGAATTTTGATGGCATTTGCTTTACTACTAGACCAACCAACATTGTCTTACTAGATTCTAGGGAAAATGTTTGCTTTTTATAGAGGGTTGGGGTACACTAGAGGTGTCGCAACTATATTTGTTTAACTCAACTTTCTTTATGGAGTTGTAGGGAACTTTCTACCATTATGACTAAGATGACCTAAAGGTTCATTCAGTCTCTAGGAATACATTTTGGGGCACTTGCAGAGAAGTTTCAATCATTTCCCAATGATAAGAAGCTTCATGTTTTACTCAAAATTGGTATAAAACATGAAATTTTGTAATTTTTATGTGGATGGAGGTATTTTTTGGACTTTTGGGACTTAGTATGTTTAACCAGAGTGACAAATGCGTCATCTCTAAGCCCTTATCATTTGTTTATCTCTATTGCTTCTATGTCTAACACCAGTTACACCCGCAAGGGTCTTGTGCATATGACTAATATTGAATTTTTGATATCGACAAAGAAAGCCATGTTTTTATAAATGCAAAGATAGGGTTGTGAATACACATTTCAAGTAATTTGGAAAAGTTGGGAGGAGGGTTCACTTGGATATAGAAGTGATTGATGTATCACTTGGTAATCACTCACAAGTGAACATACCAACCCGTGTCTTTTATCTAAAATGTGCCACTTAGAACCACATTAGGCACAATGTTGGGCTCTTATTTCTCGAGGTGAATTTCTCCCTCTATGTTGGGATTATGAACAACCTAGGGCACCAAACCCCTTTCTAAAAATATCATAGATGGAACTTCTTGGAAAAAGCTCTATTCATTCTAGATTGGTAGCATGTAGCATGACAAAGTGCTCAAAAACCCCATTATTCTAGGATTTCAAGGTAGTAGTTACAATCTACTCCTACACCTTACAAAAATTAGTTTCATGCAACATTTTGGGTGAGGGTTTTGTTAGTACCACCTTCATTCTACATGCCACTAGAATTTGTATGTTTCACTTTAGATACATGTCTATAGGCCCATAGGGCCACTAGAACTTGTATGTTTCACTTTAAATATATTTATGTATTATACTTCAATATTTTTTATAAAGTTTTCATTCTCTACCTTTACATACATGTTCATCTATGATTAGTAGTAACAATGCTCATTCATCGTATTTTTAGTTGCATGTTTAGCTTAGATTAGCATCGTATTCATCCACTCTAGAGTTTCAATCCATTGATGTTCAAAACAGTTCAGTAATTTCAATCTTGCATTTAGTTTAATCATACAATTCAAACTTTTGTGGTAAATAATATCTACAACTTGGTTAATTTGATCAACTTAATCCTTCAACAAATTGTCCCTTAAGATTAGGCGCTAACTATACTGTGATAAGATCCTCATACTTGTAAGTGAGTTTTCAATACTATAAGTTTAGGTAGATTCTGGTTTTCTCTATCCTAGAAATTTTAAAGGTACTATAAGAGCCATGCCAAAATTTTGCATTATTTATAAAGACAATACAATAAAAGAATTTATGGTTTCCCTAACCTAGTAATTTTAAAGGTAATATAAAAGTCATGCCAAATTTTTGCATTGTTTATGGGGACAATAGAGTAAATGGCATGTTAAGATTTAGTTGGATTTTTCTTTCACCACTGATGTTATTGTAAATCTTTCATTACTTAGTCCTCTCATTTGCTTTCCTTGTAGATGATTGCTTTCTCATGAGACAATTCTAGTGCATGTGATGCTCCACTATTGTGAACTCAACATTTAACATTTATCCTGAGAGTGATATGACCTATTACATATTACTTCACAAGAATAGAGTTAAAATCGAAGAAAATGATCTAGAATAGAGGGAAGACACACTAAATGTGTAGATATATAGGCAAGTAATAGAGGCTAGATCTGTAGTGCAAGAAGAAATATGGGAAGTGCAAGAAGTTGAATGATAGAAAGAGCTAATGGAATTCTCCATCCATGAAGAATCATTTGTTAAACACCCAAATATCTGTCTAGCCATTACATCACCAACAATCAAAATAAATACATAATAAGTGTAGACAATGTATAAAAATAGTTTTACATGAAGATTTTTTTTGTGTGGAAAATTTGGGTGAATATATTCCAAAACCCCAAAGGGGATAAAGTTACAAACCACACCCAACGTGTGATTACATCACTCTAGGAAATTGGTTACAAAAGTTCCCAATTCCTAGCTATAAGAGGTGGTACATCAAGGCTAGTATTGAAATTGAAGTGAAGCATCCTAATCTCCCATGCAAGTTGGTTAAAGACTTCAATAAAGTCCAAAGAGCCTCCATTATGCAGCCTTTTATGGCGTTCAATCCATATCAAGTGGATGACACCAGTGATCGCCCATAGCTTGATAGTTTTAATATGCTTAGACCTTAGTCTAAGGTTCGAAAGGTAGGTATGGAGAGAGTAAGAGGATCTGATGTTTAGTTTTAACTGAGCTTGGCCCCAAATATATCTCCAAAATTTGCAGCTATCAAAAAGATGACTAATGGAATCCATACCCAGCTGACATAGAAAACAAACTGGAACTGATGAATCATTCCAAGAACTAATCCTTTCAAAAGTTGGAAGGACATTCTTGAGTTCCTTGAATGTTGTAAGACTCCATCTAGGATAATATTTGGAGATCCATAGATTCTCGAAAGCTTTGTCACAAGGAAGATTCTGTCGTACATTTTCCCATAAGATACTATCAACCACGTTGGAGAAGGAAGGCCATAAGAGAGTCATTCGCCTGAGGCTGGTAGAAGAAACTAAGGCTCGATTGGTGGATGGTACCACACCATATCTTCTGGACATCCAAGTGCTCCAAATACTATGGGAGTGAAGAAGTTTCTTGATGCATCGTAGGGTGTAGTAGTCAGATAGCTCATCTAACCTGTTGAGGCCAAGACCCCCTTCATTGGTGGGAAAAGCTAACCTTGACCAGCTGGAAGGATGCGAAGAGCTACCCCATAAGAAGTCAGACATCAAAATTTCCATACGTCTAAGAACAGAAGATGGAATTTCACCCATTCTCATCTAGTAACCAACCAGGCCCATAACACAATGTTTGATTAATATAAGATGACCAACCATAGAGATTTTGGAGCCCGACCATCTTTGAATAATATCTCTCAACTTATCCAGACATTCATGAAAGTGTCACCTTCTGAGGTTACCACCAGCATAGGAAACCCAAGATACTTGGACGACCAAGTACCATATTGAAGACCCATACAGTTAAGAAGAGCCTCTTTGTTACGGAAAGAAGAAGATAAGTAGAGATGAGTTTTATTTGGGTTGCATTTCATACCAGAGGCTGCACCAAACTCATTAAGAAGAAGCTTCATATTAATAAGGCTGTGAGAACGACCTTCAGCGAAAATAAGAACATCATCAACAAATAGAAGATGACTAAGAGATTTGGTCTTATTGATAGGACAACTTCTGATCAATCTTTTATTATGAGCTTCTTCAATGCATCTACTAAGACCTTCCATAGCTAAGATGAAGAGAAAGGGAGATAGAGGATCGCCTTAACAAAGACCATTGAAGCTTTTAAAGAAATCAAATGAAGAGCTATTCAAAAGGAGTGAAAATGAAGAAGTTTCCACGCATTGCTTCATAATAGATATAAGATTCTCATAGAACTTGAGACCAGTGAGACAATCCCAGAGATAAGACCATCAAACTGAACCAAAATCTTTGGTAACATCCAATTTGATACAAGCAGCAGGTGGACTAATCTTTCGATTGAATTTTAATGTAAACTCAGCCACTAGAAGAGAAAAATCATCAATACTCCTGCCTTTAACAAAAGCACCTTGGTAAGGTGAAATGATAGAAGGCAGAATTAAGGCTAACCTTTGAGAAATAATCTTGGCGATGATTTTGTATAGCATTGAGCAACAAGATATCGATCTAAAGTCAGTAGGAGATGAGACAATGTCTTTCTTAGGAACGAGTGCAAGAAATACATGGTTAACTTGCCTAACCATGTGACCACCTTCAAAAAACCATTGTACTGCCTTCAATAGGTCATCACAAATGAGAGTCTAGTTTTCTCTATAGAAGAAGCCGTTGAAGCCATCAAGGCCTGGACTCTTGTTAGGACCTATGCTCCAAACAACGTCTCAAACCTCCTTAAGATTAGGAATTGAGCAAAGTTTCACATTATCATCATCAGTAACAATTAAATCCCATTAAGGTATATAAGAACTAGAAGATGTTTGAGGTTGATTATATAGCTGTTCAAAGAAATGGGTGATGTCATTAGCAATAGAATCATCATCTTGTAGAAGATTACCTTGAGAATCAAACAGCTCAGTGATTGAGTTAGTGGCATCCCTGCGTTTGACAATGGTATGATAAACCGTTGTATTCCTATCACCATTAGTAAGCCACTCCATTCTACTTCTTTGCCAAAAATAAGATTCCTCAGCTTTAAGAAGGTCATCAAGCTTCTTAAGGGTAACTTTCTCAGTGTCTATAAGCTCATGATCCAATGGACTCCTACAAAGGGCAATCGAGATATCATTAAGCTCAATTTTTTTTGAGATAAGATTCTTTAGATTAACATATTGAATGGACCATGATCTCAGCTTCTCCTTGACATGTTTGAGTTTTTGACTGAAATAGAATAGAAGGTTTCTCGTGAATTTGGTATCCTAGGCCTTATTTATGACTTCTCTACAACATTCCCAATTCATCCAAAAATTAAGAAACCTGAAGGGTTTCTTCTTGAAGATAATATTCCTCATGTTGACATTAAGTGCACAGTGATCAGAATAGGAACAAGTAATAAATTTAGTTTTGGACCTCGGGAGCTTAGAAAGCCAAACATCATTAACAAAATCTTAGTCAAGACTTACATGCAACTCTCTTAGCAATTCCTTGTTTGTTATGCCAGGTGTATATCTCTTTCCCAATAGTAGGTAATTTAGTGAGACCTGCATTGTCTAGAGCAACATTGAATGAGCTAAGGATAGAAGAAAGAACTTCTTGACCACCTACTTTCTCCTCAAGCTTTCTAATGTTGTTAAAATCACCAATGATAAGCCATGCATCATCCATAGAAGAAGCCAATCTTTCCAACATGTTCCATAAGATAGAGCGTTCAACAACTGAGTTCCTTGCATATACAATAGTAAGATTAATAACTAGTCCTCCTTTGTTAAGACCTTTCATTGTAATTTGCTGGTCATCCATTTCACTAGTCAGAACATCCCAACATTTAGGATTCCAACTGACGTAGACACGTCCATTAGGGTCATGTAAATGATTGGAGACCCAATTCCAACCCCTAGGAAACATACGACCAGATATGTGCAGCATATTGGTTTTGATTTTAGATTCAACCAGTATCGCAATAGAAGCTTTATTTTCGATAATCATTCTCCTGACCTCTCTCTTTTTTCTGTGGCTTCCCAAAACCATTGACATTGGTCATAATGAAAGTCATTAATGACCTCTACTGGATGATCGGGTCTTGTGAGACCCATCACCTTTAGATGACTTTAGAGTCTTTGAAGAAGCAGTAACAACAATTACATTATGCTTTCCTTTGGCTGTGGCCGGTTCAACAACTTCAGAAATCTCATCGAATGACTTAGGACCATCATCCCCTATGATTATCACTGAAGTATCAGTCTCAGTAATAGAAGATCCAACAATGTGATTCATGTCACCATCTGCATCTATGATAGCTACAACAGTAGCTGATGAGGAACTCAGACCTCCTGTTACGCCTTGGCCGTCGTTTTCCTTCTGAGTCTTCTGGTGGATTTCAATGTTATTCTCTTCAGACTCATCAGTGACTCTGGTTTCTTTGGAAAGACCATCACGTAGGTTTTCAAACCTATTGGCTACTGAAACTTCTTCATCTTTGTCAGAAGTATGCTCATTAGTCTGCACATGCTTCTTCTTCCTCGCTACCACTTTCCATACCTGGTTATTATTTTGTTGTGTCCCCTTTTAGACATGTTCTTCAACTGACTTTAATGGATAGTCACTCTCATCATGTCCAAAGACCAAGCATTCTTTGCATCTTTTTGGAAGGTGTTCATAGTGTATTGCTACCGAAACAAGTTCTCTTCTGGGAAGGTTAACCCATATCTCCTCCGACGGTTCTTCTTCAGTGTTGATCTCAACCAACGCCCTAGCTTCCCCCAGTGATTCCGC
Organism: Alisma plantago-aquatica; assembly: GCA_963693085.1. Classification (NCBI taxonomy): domain Eukaryota; kingdom Viridiplantae; phylum Streptophyta; class Magnoliopsida; order Alismatales; family Alismataceae; genus Alisma; species Alisma plantago-aquatica. The sequence continues at coordinate 1,244,251,334 of OY856409.1, forward strand.
TCTGACAGATTTGTAGTCGATCTTTAGTAGTTTCCCCACTCCACTCGACACAATACTGATGGCTCTCGGAGACCCGTTCCTGCCCATGCTTGGCATATTGATCCACACAGGTATGGTACTGAGGAAATCCTTCTGAAGGTCGTCACCTGTCTTATAGTCTTTAACCATGACCAATCTGCTATCAAACCATCTAGGTCCCCCCTCTATGATGTTCTTCTTATCATCTGTAGAGTTGAATCTGAGAAGGAAGAACTTGTTAGGCTTTGAGAATAAGTCAAACCCTCCTTTTGGTTTCCAGACTCGTCGAATCCACGCCAGTAGATGGTAGTAATACGACTGTTTCCCCATGACGTATAGTATAGCAGTATGATCCCATGCCTTCTCCATGGTGTCATAGGTACCTTCATCTACGATCACATACCTTTTTCTATCCATCCGAACTGGCGGCGCAAAGTCATGCTCTTTGAAGCTATTCGAACCTCCCAAGACCTGGCTCCATGTTTTCTTTGGTATGACTCCGCCTACGCTTGCTTCCTAATTTCCGGTCATCAACATCCTAGTGCTTTGGGAGAGGGGAGGATGTCCTCCCCTCTAAGGGTTCCGAAGATCACCTCCGTGATTTCCTTATTGATCACCAGAGGGAACCCTAGCGACACCCCATTTTCCATACATTAAGATGTTGAATATGCCATTTTACAGGAAGAGTTGGATACAATGAAAATGATTATTTATAGTGGTTCATAGACATTTGTGCTATGTGCAGGTAGACTAGATCTATAGATGATGCCATCATGCTATGACTTTTCTACTATCCTCTCACTAAAAATGCCATATCATGGTACACATTTTTGAAAGATGATACCATCATCACATAGGAGGATATTCAAAACAAGCTTCTCTAGAATTTTTTATCTTCCTTCTCTCACTTATGAAATTTTAGGGATGATAAATCTATTCAACCAACTCCTAGGTAGGTCCTTTCTAGAGACCCATGAATGATATAAGGAGTTAATTTGCAAATGTCATTAGAATGGAATCACCTCTGTAACACTAATAGAAACTTCCATAAGGGAGAGGAAGATGACATTAAATCGTTTTATGCCTCTTCAAGAGGTAATTTCACACAACAAATCTTTGATGACACATGAAATATTGCGGGCTTTAGGGCGAAAAGTCAAGATAGTTGGGTAAAAACATGGCATAGGGGAATTATCAAAGCTTTGATGATAGATGATAGTTCAAAACTAAAAGTAACCAGAGAATCCTTGAAACATATTGCACTAAAGAAATAAAACATTGAGCCTTAATTTCAAAAGTATAGGCAGAGAAGCTTATCTCCACATCAAACCAATATATCCCAACATGTCTTCCAAGTTTTTAGCACAAGGGGACACACTAGTATAGAGTGGTATCGCCTCTAGCAAGCCACATTGAACATGCATCAACCACAATTTGAGACCAATTCTGTTGAAGAAGTCAATCTTGTAAATTCTATTTTGGGATAAGGGTAATAAAACCCCAACAGATAAAGAAACTATCATAGATCCAATATGGGAAACCAACATGAGTAGATAATTCTTGCTTGAGATAGGGTTACAACTAGAATCAAGCTTAGGGTCATCCCAGATTCCAATAAAACTATAGACAAAACAATCTCAACAAAGAACAATGCAAGAGTAACTATAATCAAGTCTAAAATCAAGGATGTCAATTTTAGAATATGAATCAATGGTAGAATAACCAACAAGGCATCCCAGCCTCCAATTATTAAGGTTGCCTATATGATTTTGAGAGATGTGGTCAAACCACTAGGCATACAATCAAGCCATGGAGACACAGTTGGTGCATATTTCTACCATGTTTTTTTGTCTCCATATTGCTACCATGTTGCACACTTCATTCTAACCATTTGCAAGTCAACAGAAATATAATCTAAAACACCAATAGAAATTCAAGGTGGTAACCACATATCTAGTTTAGTGTTGCCAAAAATCACACCTCCAGTTACATGGACAATGATTATTGATTAATAGGATGATATAAGGTAGTTTAAATCACAATGAAAGCATATAATTGATTGATAGTGCAGAGCAGAGCATCACCATTAATTCAAAAAAGTATAGGAAGATACATTGGGCACAAGCTGTAATGACCACATTTGTGCTTAATTGGTAAAGTAGGGTTTACCTGAATGATTACATGCTTGATTAGATTGAACATCGTTTAGACTTGATTAATGATAGTAGATCAATTGTGATGTTTCAAACCTAAGAAGAAACTCTAACTATGATTTTAGTTTGAAGAACTAGGGTTTGAGAAATGTAAACCCTAATTGACAAAAATTAGGGTTTTGATAGTACATGAATATGGAATTTGATCAGGATAGTAGTGTGGTAAATGATTTTACATATTTTCTAAATTTTATTTATTTATTTGAATTTTGGATATGATATGGATAACTCAATCATGCATATTGGAGAAAAATTTCAGAATATTTGAGTGTTTTTTGAATGTGGTTCGTGGTCAAACTATACTTCAACCAAAATGCTAACATAGTGCATTTCAACATTGTAGTGTTTTATTTTTAATTATTTATTGGTAACTCCAAATGATCGGAAATTTTAACTAGAGATCTAAAGCTCAATCATAAACAACATGTAAAATTTTCATAAATTTTGGATGCGTTTTGACCTTATCAGTAGATGAATTACAGTAATATTTTTATGATAGAAAATTCAGCTAAAATAAGAGAAAGTATAGTGAGGGGTCAATGTGCAATTGACCCAAGCAACTCAATTGCTCTATATGGTCAACCTAACACACAAGGAGCTCTCATAATTCGTGATTCAAACTAGAGAAATGAAATCCTAGAGAGAGAGAGAGAGGGAGAGTTAGGGTTTGAGAGGAAAAATTGATGGAGATGCTGACCTAGGGTTTTATGGTCTGAGGAATGATGAAATCATGTAAGTTTAGCTTCTTTGGATATAGTTTCACGGTGAATCTTCTCTCAGATGTCAAGATTCCATCCTCCCTCCCCTGATTGGATTTGAAATCATATCAAATCAAGTCCTTTTCTCACTCTTTCTCTCCTAATCTTCAATTTTAGGGTTTCCGAGTTGAACGGAAGAAGAAAGTGGTGATTGCTAGGGTTTTGATATGGATTCGAGATTTTTAGATATGGGATACATTTTTAAGCTGTTTTACAGCTTAGGGTGAGTGGGTAAAAGAATATTTTAGTCAATTGTACTCAATTATATGGTTTTAATTCATATTCTCGATTTCTCCCTAGATGACAATAAATGAAAAGAACTATTCTTGAATTCAGTTTATAGAATACTTCAATTCATGTTCCAACTATGATCTGAAAATGTTTATATGATGACATGGATATAGATATCCATGTATCTTACATACTACAAAATTAATAAGTTTATTGAGATTCTTCTGGAGATCTGAATTTTCAAGTTATTCGGGTGCTTGAACAACATTATAGCTGAAATTCAGATTTATGCTTATATGATCTTACTTATGTTCCTAGTGCATATAATTCTACAGGTTTGATCTCTTTGATTTGATATATGGACTAATAGAGTTTCTTATTTTCACAATACTTATCATGTGAATGGCAAGTAATCTAGGGTGGAAACCCAATCCAGTATGCTTTTACAAGTATACATATCTAATTTAGTAGTAAATGGCTGATTGAAAAGATTCATGTGATATTGTGGGATTTTATCTGAATATTATCTTATATGCATACATGCTTTGTTTATGAGATACAAATATTCTAACTCAAATACTTGTCATGAAATGCATATGTTGTTATGCTATTGCAAGTGGAGAGATATGACATGTCCTAGATAGGTATGTTATCGATGCCATGCATAAATGCGAGAAATGTTGAATGAGAATATTTATATTAGTAGACATGATATATGTTTGAACACATGAGAAGTGCTATATGTGAATGAGTAAGGAGAAACCCCAAGAAAGGGGTAAAAAATATGTTAAGCATTTAGTTCAGTATCATCATTGATTTCAATTCAGTAGTCTGATTAGTCATTAATATACAGAGTTAAAAGAGATCAGTCTAAGAGAAAGATATAATCAAAATTACAGTAATAATAGTAGCCCTGGACACCATAGATTCCCTATTAGAGGTCTGCGCCGTAGGGATGGAACGACCTAACCCTGGTAGTGTCCAATATATGGGGGTCGGATCATACTAACAAGTGGTACGGGGGAGGAAGCCCTAGTGGAAGTCTCCTTAAAAATATAGTATGTAGTGTCCAACATCAACCAGAGATCCTGGTGGTACTAGAGTACAGAAAAGACAATAGGTGGCTTGACTCTCTGCCTGTGTGCTCAGGTTTGAGGAGGAGTCCAGTTTTATGGCCCATAGGTGTGCTGAGGATAGAGAGCCATTTTCCTATTACTGACCAGCGATGTAGTCAGGATTAGTATCCCGGGTGTGTAAGCCAAGTCTTGTACGGTGAGATCGTATTTCACTACAATTCTTCATATGTAGAGTACACTGGATATGATCAGAGCATAAGCTAAAATATGATAATATAAGTTTTAAAGAGTTTCTTATAAGTATGAAGAGTTAAGAAAGATTTGATTTCGGTTTCGCAGCAGTTGTTCTTTAAATGTAATATTGAATATAGTGAGGATTATATTTCCATACTTGTTTATTTCTAATGATGTAAGATTCAATGTTATTAGTAAGTTTTTGAATATCTAGTCTTTTAAATTCAAAATCACTATCTTGTTTTATTTCAATTATCCAAGAATGATAAATGTCTGATTCAGTACTTTAGACTGCATTATTGTTTTACTCATTCACTGAGCGAGTAGGCTCACCCCTCTACTAATTTTTTTTAGGGAAACTGTGGGGATTGAAGATATCATTACATCAGAGTAGATCTACCACAAGAGTTAAGTCTGAGTATATTTTTAGTCGGTCCTTGTCACTCTAGGTCCTTGTAAAGAAATAAGAGAGAGTTGTAAACGATGATATTTAACATTATTCCTCTTTTAGCAATATATGCGAATCAACAAGTCTTATGTGCTTAAAGCCGATGTATTTTAAGCCGCAAGTCTTTCTCTATCTAGTGGCTGCTCTAATCCATCTCTAGGCGTGCTAGCCGTGCTATACCGGAAGTTGGCAGGGGCGGAGCGGGCTCCTCCGCTCCATCCTCCACCCCCTGGTCGGAGAGGTTTCGGGGTCGTTTCCTGCGGTGGATGTTATTGTGGGTCGTTCGTGGGCTGCGACTGTGCCTGTGACGAGGGAGGTCCTGAGGAACCTGAAACCGGTGGAGGTAGAGGGCGACCCTAGGGCCCCCAGTTTTAGGAAGGACAACGATCGGCCATGGATGCAGATATCAAGCCCGGTGGCGTTGGCGATGGACGAATTCAATCGGAACTCTATCATCGTCCAGGTCATGGGGAGGCGATGCGTGTGTGATCAGTTGCTGGGATGGATGCTAAGGTCCTGGAAACTAAAAGGGGAGCTCCTTTGCACCCCGATGCTGGGCGGCCTCTTCCTCGCCAAGTTTGCATCGTCTGAAGATGAGAGTGTGGCGCTGGACCAAGGCCCTTGGTTTTTCGACCACAATCTTGTTCTGACTAGGCGGTGGTCACCGGAGGCTGATCTCAGGAGGGCGGCGTTGACGACTGTGCCGGTCTGGGTTACTTTCCCAGAGGTGGGGATCTAGTGGTCGAGGAGAGTCATCACCATTATGGCTTTCGGGATTGGTGTTCCAAAAGTGGTCGATTTCTGGTCCTCTGGTCGTTACGTGGGGGCAGTGCATGTCTACATCGAGGTGATGGTAGACCAGGTGCTTCCTCTGGTGGTGATGTTGGAGATGCCCGACGGGAATGAGCTTGAAGTCAGGGTCATCTACGATGCCCTCCCCGACAAGTGTGAGTGCTGCAAGCTATTTGGGCACGACCTGAGTTGCTGCCCGAGCGGTGGGGGTGAGGGTGCAGATAAGGTGGATGTCGATATGCCGGAGACAAGGAGGCGTGCCAGGTCCAAGCTGCATTCTAGAAGGAGATTGGAGAAGTCTGTGGCTGGTCGAGCGGTTGAGGTGCCTGATAGTGGTGGGAGGGACAATGCTGAAGTCCTTCATGAGGTACTGGTTGAGGCAGTTCCCAGTACTGAAGTGATCCATTGTGCGGAAGTGGTGGTTGAGGAACGGGATGGCAGAGACAATAGATTGTTAGACAATAACAATGAGGATGAGGGGTTGTAGGTCTGGGATAGGGGGAGCCCTGGGGGGGTGGTGTTGGCGGACAAGGTGAGCCCCATATCTCCAGACGCAACCAATTCTCTGTGCTTCAGAACTTGAATGCGGAGGAGATACTGGAGGAACTTTTGGGCACCAACAGGATAAAAAATGACAAGGTATCCACACCCAATGCGAGAGGAAGGCGTGCATCAAATAGGGTGACCTCTTCCGGAAGGGGGGGCCATAAAGGAGGTTGATATGTCAGTCCTCACATGGAATGTGAGGGGGGATTCTAGGACTCGAAAACAAAGATGGGTTAGGAAGAGGATAGGGGAGAGCCAGGCGTCGTTGGTGATCATTCTGGAGACAAAAGTGAAAAGGAGGATGCAGGATAGTCTGTTTGGTGTTTTTTTGGCTGATTGGGGTGTTGAGTCCAATCTTGAGCAGGTTGAAGGGTGCCGCATTGCTATTGGGTTGGACATGAATGTCTGGGACCTTCAGGTGATCGGTGCTATTGACCAAATGATGGTCCTTAGTTGTATCAATGCGGGTGTCTTTCATTGTGTGATCACTGCCGTGTATGGGTACAACGATGAAGGAAAAAGAAGAAGATGCTGGGAGGACATCAACATCTCTACACAACAGCAGGTACCACACTTGGTGGTGGGAGACTTCAACAACGTCCGCAAGGCTGGTGAGAAGGTTGGGGGTAAGCCTATACCTGATTCAATCTTGGAAAGGTTCAATGGTATGGTGGATGCTGCTAATCTGGTGGAATTAAATATGGTGGGGGGAATCATAACTTGGCACAATAAAAGGATACCGGAACATAGGATCTCGAGCAACCTAGATAGAGGTCTTGTGAATGCTTCCTGGCTGGATATTTTTCTAGAGGTGAAGGTGCTTTTGGGGGGGGCACCCTCTTAGAGACCATGCTTGGCTCAAGATTCCCCTGGTGAACATCCGTATGAAGAATAGACCGTTCAGATTCTTGAATTTCTAGGCTGAGTGGCCAGGTTTCAAGGATTTGGTGGTCCGTGTTTGGGCAGAGAGAGTGGTAGGTAATCCTTTGTTCAGGATGTCGGAGAAGCTTAGCAGAACCAAGGTGGCTTTGAAAGAGTGGGCTGCTGATTGATCCAACCTTCATGTTCTGGTCAAAAAAGCGTCTGAAGATTACCAGGCCACTGCGGAGGGCCTGAGGTCACACCCAGATGAACCTAACATGATGAGGAACGAGGAAGGCAAAGCTAAAAGACTGTTACAGTGGGAGAAAGCTGAGGAAATGTACCATTGGCAAAGAAGCATGATCCAGTGGATGAACGACGGGGACAGAAACACTAAGATTTATCACAATGCTACTAAGAAGAACCACATGCGAGATTGCATCCATGGCCTGGTAAAGGCGGATGGGTCGGTGATGAGAGGAGTAAATGAAGTAGGATAAGAGGCGATCCAGTTCTTTGAACATTTATACAACAAATAGAAGAACAACAGGGGTGATGCTTTGCCTAGGAGGAGAGTCACTGAGATGATGAATAGAGAGCTGTGCGGGCCAGTGTTAGATAAAGAAATCAAAGAGGCCGTCTTCAACATTGGCGCGGCTAAATCTCCCGGACCAGATGGGTTCAATAACAAGTTTTTCCATGTTTGTTGGGACATTATTAAGGATGACATGTGCTGTGCGGTGAGATGGTTCATGGTGGGTGGTACCATGGTTAGGAAAGTCAACCATGCCTTCATCAGGCTAATTCCTAAAGTCAATAGGCCGGCTTCTATGTCGGATTATAGACCCATTGCCTGTTGTACGGTGCTCTACAAATTTTAGCCAAGTTGTTAGCAGGGAGATTGAGGAAGGTGCTGCCAACAATTATATCAACCGAACAACTTGCTTTCATTAAAGATCATTCTCTGGCTGACGGGGCTCTCCTAGCCAAGGAATTCTTGGAGGATTTCAACCGTAAAAGGGATACGAGGAAGGAGTGCATAAAATTAGATATCACCAAGGCGTATGATCATGTCGATTGGTCTTCTCTTTGGAGAATCATGGCGACGCTTGGGTTTTTGGAGAGATGGATTAAGTTGATGAGGCAATGTGTGGAGTCCACATCCTTCTCTGTTCTTGTTAACGGTGTACCTCATGGCATGTTCAAGGCGTCCAATGGGCTAAGGCAGGGTGATCCCCTATCCCCTATGTTGTTTGTCATCATTATGGAGTCTTTAACCCAAAGCATACAAAAGGAACATGACAACAGAAATTTGAAGGTGTACAAGGTTGGAGGGGTTCCTGTTTGGTCGCACATCCTCTTCACCGACGACGTCATGCTGTTCACTACTGGACATGCGAAATATCTAAAGACGGTAAAGAGAATTTTGACCCATTTTGGGAAGCTGACCGGGCTGTACATTAGTGATATCAAGTATAAGATTTTTCTATCTTGTTCTTGTGATCAAAGAAGAGGGAGGTTGAGGAGAACTGTGGGGATCGCTCGGGGGGTTTTCCCCACGAAATACCTCGGCATACCACTTTCGTGTGGTAGAAGGAATGGTACTCATTATAGCTCGGTAATTGATGAGCTGAGGTGCACGGTGGACAGATGGGCCAGTAATAACATCTCTATGGTAGGACGTCTGGTGTTAATCAAGTATGTGCTTGAGGATAAGATTAATTTCTAGTCCAGGTTGGCGGAGCTGCCCAGATTCATCATCGACAAGGCTAGGAGCATTATGAGTGGTTTTCTCTGGGGCGGGAGAGGGCATGGTGTTGCTTGGGACACGGTTGCAAGGCCGAAGGAACTAGGAGGCCTTGGGCTGTTGGATCCTCAACACTTGGCGGACAGAGCTACTGGTTATTGGATTGATAGATTCCTTACGAGGCTGGGTTCCCCTTGGGTGACTTGGTTGAGAGTGAGATATGGTGTTAATCTCAACGTGCAGCCGGTGATGGGGGTTTCCCTGGTCTGGCGTAGAATGATCAGTATGTGGCCATCAGTTAAGCACGAGTATAACCAGCTGAATCAAAATCTTTGGTGCCGTGGTGTTCCGACTCAGATTCTAAGGATGGTTGGGCCTCAAGTTCCTTGGTTCATGGTTGTTTGGAATAAAATGTAGGCTCCCAAGTGGAGTTGCACCCTCTACAGATGTATTTTGGGTCAGCTTCCTACTGTAGATAGGATGATTGGGTGGGGGCTGCAGGTTGAGCCGATTTGCAGCTTGTGCAAGCAGCTAAATGAATCCCATGGGCATCTCTTTTTTGACTGTGATTATTCTAAATATTTGTGGGTACGCTTGATTCTCAAATGTGGGTGGGGTGGGTCTCCCCCCTCTTCTCTCGAGGATATCCTGGATTGGCTGTGCACCAAGATGGCTAGGGAACATTTTTTGGGGCATGGCTTCTCGGCGCTGGTGTACCTAGTTTGGCAGCAAAGAAATGCCAGGTTACATGGCGGGAGGGTGCTGGATAAATTCCAAGGTTTTGATGTGCTGACGGAGAGGCTATGTTTTATTTGTAAGGCTAAACCTATGCTTTATAAAGGTTTAGACCTCAATGTGAAAAGACACTGGGGCTTTTGTAACTAGTACCCCGTGGGTTTTGTAGTTACCTTGTATAGCACGATATAGGTTCCCTATACTTTTGTTCATAATAATATTTTACCCGATCCAAAAAAAAAAGTCTTATGTGCTTAAAAGTATGAGAAACATAATGAATGTTCATACATGCATTTTTACTATTGAAATTAGATTAGAGAAATCAATGTTTAGATTCCCTTGTAAAGTTAGTTTATGTGGTTCAATGCAAGAAAACAAAGAGTTTGAAAAAGAAGAAAAAGTTAAGGGTGATCTTTGTATTACGTTAAATCCTTAATTTATGCCCTAATCTAATGATTAATGGTAATTGTGAGATCGGGGTGTGACAACTTGATATCAGAGCTTAGGCTGAGTTGTCAGGGACCATTAAGTTAGTAAGTTAGAGTCATAAGTGTGGCAGATAGGAGATGTTATGATGTTAGCTCTGGGGATTTGAGTATTTGGATATCCTGGCCCAGTATCTGAGTACTTGGATCAACCAATATCAAGCTACTCTATCTATTCTTTCATGTATACCCTGGGTAGGTATACAGTGGAAGGATGGTCTAGAGAGGAACCCTAGAAATATTAGGGTTAGAAACAAGATAAGTAACATGAATTAAGAGCATAAATATAAAATGAGATAGAACTTTCATTTCATATTGTTGTTTTATTGGAGATGAATAGAAAAGCTCTTATATGTTTGAATTTAGATATTCAATATTTTGAAATATATATGGGTCTTTAAGATTTGTTGTACACTATGCAGTTGTAGCATTTATTGATTACATTATTTGTATCAAGTAGACTAGAAATGATCTTTCCTAAGTGGATAAGTTTTCTTTCAAACATTTGAGATGAATAAGAGTTGAGTAATCCTGAGTAGCTCTTGGCTTCAGGACTGTAGGTTTAGCCTGGTCCAACTGGAAGGATGCATTACTAGGATCTAATGACTCCTATTAGTAACATAACAAGAGTAAATTTTGGATAGATTAGATCCAAATTCTAGTATGAATGTATCTACTCTAAGATTTTGAAGTATAAGGGAAAGACTGGGATAACTAAGAATCAGTTGGAACTGATATCTGAGATCCAACTTTGGGGCCTCATATGAGAAACCCTTAATTGGGAATAAAGGAACACGACATAAGGTTCTGATTAAGTTTAATGATTAGTATTATATGAACTCTAAATATGAAATGTGGAAAAGATATGAGAATGGTATGTAAGGACCAAGATAGTAAGAATAGGAATGGACTATATAATCGAGTACAATGTTTTTTTAATGTACTCCAAAGCAAAGGGAAAATAGAAGAAAAGAGCTAAGTATACAATAAGTACATAGAAGTGAAGAGTATTTAGAAGAGTTAAATTGAAGATAACTAAATGAGCATGTAAATCATAAAACTAGGATAATAAACTTTATTGAAACAAAGATAAATGTTGGAAATGATGAGCTTGATTAATGAATGAGGGTTATGATATAATTGAGAGCATGTAATGTATACCTTTATTGTGAAGTTAATACATTCATCCTTACTACCTTTGGATTCCAATTCTCTGTAGAACAACAAACTAGTTTCTAAAAGAAGAACAAAAGTGTAGCTTAACCAATGAATAAGTCATACAAAGGTAGACTATATTCAGGAAGGAAAAACTTGATTGAAAGAGAAACTATGTTTCACCCATGCATGAGCCGTTTGATTTAAAATGAAGGATATGTAATGTATTAAACATGATTTGAAACTAGTAGAGAGATTATTGATTTAGAATTTCAACTTCACATTAGTAGAAGGATAAAAAGAAATATGTGCAACATGGTATACATGATCATACACATGAATAAGCAACATGATCATAAGAAAAAAATTAGAAGTTAAAGATGACAGGTGGAAGAGTAGTATATGGTAAGAGGATTATGGAAAATAAGGAAGGGTTTGAAACATGGTGGAGTAATATAGATTATAAAAGAAAGAGGTTAGGAGATTCAATCAAGCGCTAATTAGTCAAGTATCCTTGTTGATAACTAACTAAACCTACATACGAGAAATGTATTAAGGGAATGTTTGAAGATAAGAATTATAAGTCTTAGAATCATCTTCTCTTTCATATCTTCCTTAATGAAAGCAATGTGGGAATGAAGTGATAAGAAAATGAATCATATATGATGCATAACCACCATGGTAGAGACATTTAGTGAATGTAATAATGACACACAATATGATGATGAAATTCTAGTGGGGTAAATTGAGAATGTAATATATCTGAATAGGTCAAGTAAGAGAAAGAAAACTCAATTGATAAGATAAGAAAGACCTTAGTAAAACTTATCGGATCCAAAGTTTGAATTTCAAATTAAGGGAGAAAAGTCACATCACAATAACATCATGCTACTGGTAAGGACCAAACCCTAGAATGTTTAGAGTTGTAGTAGTTCAAGGGATGTCACTAGTGATTTGACCTTGAATACTAGCATCTCTATAAAACAAGATCATGAGATTTTCACTATGAGAAGTAAACTAGCACTGATAGTAATCCAAGATTTAAAGATAGCTAATCTGAAAGGTAGATAAACAATATGGAAATGATTCGGAGTAAAGAGTAAGATATAAATTTGAAATGTAACTAGTGTGTTTTGAAAAAAAGGAGAAATACAATATGGGTGAAGTATGATATGAGATAAATTCTTGCAGTGATAGCAAGAATGATGAATAATCTATTTGTACCTTGTATGTTTCAATTTTAGGAATGTTTAATCTACATGATTAAAATGAGAAGGATAAGTAGCAAAAAGTAAGTAGTAGTGAATGAGGAGAGATAAGAGAAAATAATGGCTTTTAGTAATATGTGAATTTGTTTTTAGAATTATAATTTGTTGAAGGTATATTAAGGGATGTAAATTGGTTCTACGTATGATTTCAGTGTACATGTGCAAGCAATATGTTAATTAAAGGTGTCTGATAGTTGTAGTCATTCATACCAGTAATCTATCTTAGTATTGTACATTTGTGGTATGGTGGTATGGGTTGAATAATGATGGAACAAATGAAGGGTTACCCTAAATAAGGTAGTCTTACCTATTCACTCATATGAATAGAAGGGATGATAACCATATTGTATTGATATGTAACCCTAATGAGGTATAGCTTGTTATACCTAGCTTTAATATAACTAAGTGATGGTAATTGAGTATGAATAGTCCTTGAATGACTAATACAATCATGGAGTACTTTGTTACTGTTGTTGAAACCCTAGTATGCTATAACCCGATGGTTACACCTTGAATTATGTGTGGGTTCATACTTGAGAATAATATGGAATGTGATGGTAATGCTTCACCTTATGCATCGATGATGCAATGGGGATTTCCTGAGTAGTATTGTACAATTGTTGTCGAATCTAGTCTTCCAACTCAAGACTATTTTGCTATTTGAGTAGCACAATAGTAATATTCAAAACAACATGGTGAACTCTCTTTTGTGACTCAGAGGTAATATAAAACAATAGTACATATTGAGCCGTATGAATTGAGATGGTTGGATCAGATTATCAATGTTGAGGTAACACCTCAAGAGTATGAAAATATTGAAATGGTTGCTTCTCTATCTACTCTATGATTGATTTTGGCATAGAGAATTTAGTTGTTATCATTGAGAACTATTTTAACATGTTGTGATTAGAAAAGAAATAAAGGACTTAACGTTGAAAACTACATTCAAGTATAAAATACAAGAATGTAATGACATGTAAGATTTTAGAAGCTTAAAATAAACTTTGAATATACTTTGTTTGCATATTTATGTTTTGGGGACGAAACTTTTTAAGGGGGTGAGAATTGTAATGACCACATTTGTGCTTAATTGGTAAAGTAGGGTTTACCTGAATGATTACATGCTTGATTAGATTGAACATCGTTTAGACTTGATTAATGATAGTAGATCAATTGTGATGTTTCAAACCTAAGAAGAAACTCTAACTATGATTTTAGTTTGAATAACTAGGGTTTGAGAAATGTAAACCCTAATCGGAAAAAATTAGGGTTTTGATAGTACATGAATATGGAATTTGATCAGGATAGCAGTGTGGTAAATGATTTTTCATATTTTCTACAAATTTTGTATTTAACTAAATTTTGGATATGATATGAATAACTCAATCATGCATATTGGAGAAAAATTTTAGAATATTTGAGTGTTCTTTGAATCTGGTTCTCGGTCAAACTATACTTTGACCAAAATGCTGACAGAGTGCTTTTTAGCAGTGTAGTGTTTTATTTTAATTATTTATTGGTAACTCCAAATGATCGAAAATTAACTGGAGATATGAAACTCAATCATAAACAACATGTAAAATTTTCATAATTTTTTGGATGCATTTAGACCTTATCAGTAGAAGAATTACAGTAATATTTTTATGACAGAAAATTCAGCTGAAATAAGAGAAAGTATAGTGAGGGGTCAATGTGCAATTGACCCAAGCAACTCAATTTCTCTATATGGTCAACCAAACACACAAGGAGCTCTCATAATTCATGATTCAAACCATAGAAACGAAATCCTAGAGAGAGAGGGAGAGTTAGGGTTTGAGAGGAGAAATTGATGGAGATGTTGACCTAGGGTTTTGCGGTCTGAGGAATGATGAAATCATGTAAGTTTAGCTTCTTTGGATATAGTTTCATGGTGAATTTTCTCTCATATGTCAAGATTCCGTCCCTCCCCTGATTAGATTTGAAATCATATCAAATCAAGTCCTTTTCTCACTCTTTCTCTCCTAATCTTCAATTCTAGGGTTTCTGAGTTGAAAGGAAGAAGAAAGTGGCAATTGCTAGGGTTTTGATATGGATTTGAGATTTTCAGATATGGGGTACATTTTAAAGCTGTTTTATAGCTTAGGGTGAGTGGGTAAAAGAATATTTTAGTCAATTGTACTCAATTATATGATTTTAATTCATATTCTCGATTTCTCCCTAGATGACAATAAATGAAAAAAACTGTTCTTGAATTCAGTTTATAGAATACTTCAATTCATGTTCCAACTATGATATGAAAACTTCTATATGATGACATGGATATAGATATCCATGTATCTTGAATACTACAAAATTAAGAAGTTTATTGAGAATCTTCTGAAGATCTGAATTTTCAAGTTATTCAGGTGCTTGAACAACATTATAGATGAAATTCAGATTTATGCTTATATGATCTTACTTATGTTCCTAGTGCATATAATTCTATAGGTTTGATCTCTTTGATTTGATATATGGACAAATAGAGTTTCTGATTTTCACAATACATATCTTGTGAATAGCAAGTAATCAAGGATGGAAACCCAATCTAGTATGCTTTTACAAGTATATATATCTAATTTAGTAGTAAATGGCTGATTGAAATGATTCATGTGATATTGTGGGATTTTATCTGAATATTATCTTATATGCATACATGCTTTGTTTATGAGATTCTGATTTTCTAACTCAAATACTTGTCATGAAATGCATATGTTGTTATGCTATTGCAAGTGGAGAGATATGACATGCCCTAGATAGGTATGTTATCGATGCCATGCATAAATGTGAGAAATGTTGAATGAGAATATTTATATTAGTAGATATGATATATGTTTGAATACATGAGAAGTGCTATATGTGCATGAGTAAGGAGAAACTCTAAGAAAGGGGTAAACAATATGTTAAGCATTTAGTTCAGTATCATTAGTGATTTCAATTCAATAGTCTGAGTAGTCATTAATATACAGAGTTAAAAGAGATCAGTCTAAGAGAAAGATATAATCAAAGTTATAGAAATAACGGTAGCCCTGAACACTGCAGATTCCCTATGAGAGGTTTGTGCCGTAGGGATGAAACGACCTAACCCTAGTAGTGTCCAATATACAGGGGTCGGATCATACTAACAGGTGGTACGGGGGACGAAGCCCTAGTGGAAGTCTCCTTAAATGAACAATATGTTATATCCAACATCAACCAGAGATCCTGGTGGCACTAGAGTATAGAAAAGCCAATAGGTGGCTTGACTCTCTGCCTATGTGCTCAGGTTTGAGGAGGAGTCTAGTTTTACGGCCCATAGGTGTGCCGAGGCTAGAGAGCCATTTTCCTGTTGCAGACTAGTGATGTAGTCAGGCTTAGCATCCTGGGTGTGTTAGCTAAGTCTTATACGGTGAGATCGTATTTCATTATGATTCTTCATATGTAGAGTAGTACACTACATATGATCAGGGCATAAACCAAAATATAATAATATAAGTTTTAAAGAGTTTCTTATAAGTATGAAGAGTTAAGAAAGATTTGATTTTAGTTTCGCAGAAGTTGTTCTTTAAATGTAATATTGAATATAGTGAGGATTATATTTCCATACTTGTTTATTTCTAATGATGTAAGCTTCAACGTTATTAGTAAGTTTTTGAATATCTAGTATTTTGAATTCGAAATTACTATCTTGTTTTATTTCAATTATCTAAGAATGATAAATGTTTGATTCAGTACTTTAGACTGCATTATTGTTTTACTCATTCACTGAGCGAGTAGGCTCACCCCTCTACTCAAAATTTTTAGGGAAATCGTAGGGATTGAAGATATCATTGCATCAGAGTAGATCTACCACAAGAGTTAAGTCTGAGTATAGTTAAGTTCAGTCAGTCCTTGTCACTCTAGGTCCTTGTAAAGAAATAAGAGAGAGTTGTAAATGATGATGTATAACATTATTCCTCTTTTAGCAATATATGCAAATCAGCAAGTCTTATGTGCTTAAAAGTATGAGAAACATAATGAATGTTCATACATGCATTTTTACTGTTGAAATTAGATTAGAGAAATCAATGTTTAGATTCCCTTATAAAGTTAGTTTATGGGGTTCAATGCGAGAAAACAAAGAGTTTGAAAAGGAAGAAAACGTTAAGGGTGATCTTTGTATTACCTTAAATCCTCAATTTATGCCCTAATCTCATGATTAATGGTAATTGTGAGATCGGAGTGTAACACAAGCACACCAATTATTCCTATTTATAAACCACATCCTCCTTTGTAAAGTCGAATAACATACATATGGATGAACATGAGATTCATGACATTAAAGGAAGCATTAAAGGAATTCCACATAAACATTCCCTTTCTTGAGGCTCTATCTGAGATCCCTACCCGATCTAAGTTTTTCAAGGCAGTCCCCACTCACAAACATACTACTTAGGAGTATGAGACAGTGAATCTAGAAAAGAGTACATCAAATATTATCCAAAACAAGATTTTGTACAAGCTTAAGGACCTAGGCTTCTTCAATATCTCTACTTGATTAATTATTCCACATGCTAAAAAGGTCTAGCTTACTTGGGACAAAGGAGTTCTATCATGGATCACATCCTATGAAAGAGACTTGGATTTCATTGACATAGTTCCCACCTGGATGGTAATACAACTTGCAGACTCTCCTATGAACTTGTGGGAATTTTAGGGGATGTTCTTATAAAGGTGGAGATAAATTCTTATGTACCATATGGTTTTGTTGTTCTAGACATCAAGGAGGATACTCATTGTCATCCATCTTTGGCCATCCTTTCCTTATCACTACTAGGGCCATTATGAATGTTAAATCGAGCATGTTGTTGTTGAGTTAGGAGTGTAAAATCTTAATTCTAGGGTTCTACAATGTATGAAAGGACCCATAATTTAGGAGTAGGTGTATCTTATTGATTGCATAGATAAGATGGCACACATTTAACACCATACACCTAATTTAGATGATCCTGTAGATGCAACACTCATTAACCCTATGGCTGAAGACTTAGTCAATGCGCAGGTGGAACACATTAGTCACCATCTAGACAACACTGAGGAAAATGCAAAAGTGGAATTTGAAGAATGAAAAACCATGTATATTGTTTAGCAGGAAGTCTAGGCACCTAAACACCTAAAATGAAGCCTTTATTTGAGGGGTCTGAAGTGTGTCTTTTTAGATTAGCAAAGATCTTTCCAAGTTATCAATAATGCATATCTCACTAGTGATCAAGAACCTAAATTCTTTAAAGAGATAAAGAAGAGGTAGAGAGAATGAGCTATAAAATGAAATATGTGACTAGGGTTAGTTTAGCCTTGTGCATGCATCCAATATGTCTGATGAAATAAGACCTTCATTGAGTATCAATAATGCTTAAATTTAAACATAAAGGAGGTTCTTCATAAAGTAGTGATAAAGATGTTGTTAGATGGGACAACTTATCCCATTTCCAACTCACCATGGATGAGCCATGTACAAGTTATTACCCATATAGGGGGCCACTATTGTTTCTCAAAATGAAAAGAACAAGTTGCTATCCACTTGCACTATAATAGGGTGGCATATGTATATTGACACCAAAAACTCAATAAAGCCACAAGGAAATATCCTTTCCAAGGTCTATTTCTTGTTTGTGTCCTAAAGAGACTAGTACACCAAGGTTTTTTCAGCTACCTCAATGGGTATTCAAGATTCTATTAGATTCCCATCCATCCCAATGACTAGAAAATGTCAATGTTCACATGTATATTCAACACATATGTTTTCTTGTTTGATGTGCTTCATATTATACAACAAACCAATCACAGTGTTTCATGTTTGCTATCTTCATCAGATACACATCAACTATTATGGAAGTCTTTATGGATGACTTATATGTTTGCTAAAACTTGTTTAAGCCATACTTACATCTCTGGTTCTTCAAAATATGTGATGAATCACATCTGGTGCTCAACTAGGAAAATGCCACATCATGGTGAAGGATTGTATTGTTTTAGGAAATCGTGTAAATACTAGGGCATATAAGTCAACAAAGCAATGATAGAAGTGATATCCAAGGTTGAACCTCCATCAACTATGAGACAAGTCTAGGTGTTTCTTGAGAATGTGAACTTCTTTACGAGCTCCATTCACAACTTCAACAAGATCACCAACTCCTAAAAAAATTGCTCCTAAAAGACACTAATTTTACCTTTGACTTTGATTTCATGAAGAGATTTACTATTATGAAGGAAGCTCTTGTTTCTATCCTATCATCCAAGCTCCAAATTGGTCACTTCAATTGAAATCATCTAACACGAGTGACTACGCCTTACACATAGTTTTGGGTAGCACGTTAACAATAAGCACCATGTCATTTATTATGACAAAAAGACACTAGAAGATGAGAAAAGGAACTACACAACTACAAAAAAAGAAAAACTAACCATTCTAGATGCCCTTGAAAAGTCCTCCCCTATCTGGTAGGACCACATGTGATAATTTACACTGACCATATCATTATTAAATACATTACTAATCAAGGAAGAATGTGAATCCTAGATTGATATGATGAATTTTAATACTACAAGAGTTTTACCTAGATATAGAGGATAAAAAGGGGACGAAGAATGTGGTTACCAGTCACCTCCTTTAGTTACAAATACATGAGTGTGATCTAGTTCAAACTAATGATTCTTTTTTGGATGATCAGTTAACAAAAGTGACTACGTTCACTCCATGGTACACCAACTTTGTTAATTTCTTAGCCACATGCATTATTCATCTTGACGACATGGGAAACTCAAAGAAAAAAGTCCATATTAGATATTTGTCACTAATATTGGGATGGGCCTCACTAATAAAATTTGTGTTCATATGGGCTCAATCATAGATGAATTTCTGAGGAAGATCCCTCCCTCTTAAATAGTGTCATTTAGGCCCAAGTGGAGGGCACAAAAGCTCTAACAAAACAACCACCAAATTCCTTGAGTTTGGGCATTTATGGTGATCTATCTACAAGGATGCCCAAAATTATGTCAAGGCATGTAACCAATGTCACTAAACTGACATATTTTTGAAAAAGGATGACATGTTTCTCTTATCCTAATAGGAAGTAGAAATATTTGATGTGTGGGAAGTGCACTACTTGGATCAATTACCCTCCTTTTTATTTCTCTTATATCCTAGTAACCTTTTACTATGTCTCCAAGTGGGTGGAGTATAAACCTATTATTTCTAGATAATATAAGAAAATTTTCAAGTTCTCCAAGGATATCGTATTTCCACACTTTTGAGTCTCCCACAATGTTACATATGTTGGGATTCTTTTCCTTCAGCATAGTTTTAAAGCACTCCAATGGAAACATAATATTTCTCACTATGTCTCTACTCCTTACCATCCAAAGTCAAGTGGGCAAGTGGAATTTTAAAATCATAAAATCAATTCTATTATGTATAGGATGGTTCATAGCTAACAAAATGATTGGACCAACAAGATAAACAATAAACTATGGGCCTACTAAACTACTCACAACCCCCTATGGAACCATGATTTTCCACTTGATATATGGGAAATATTTTCACCTACCAGTAGAACTCGATCATAAGGCTTGATGGGATATCAAGTAGCTTAATTTGATCTTCGAGCATTTGGGGACAATCAACATCTTGTACTATAAAGCTAGAGGAGCTGATTGCATAAGAGAACACACATTTAAAAATGGCACACCAAAATATGGTATGATGGTCATTTGAAGAGGAAGTATATACAAGTCAAAGATCAACTATTGTCACACAAGTATCACCTCTGAATATTCTTAGGAAATTGAGAACTAGGTGGTTTGTTCTATACATCATTAAATACATCTTTCCTCATGGATTAGTCACAATATAGAGTATGAAAATTAGAAAATTCAAAGTCAATGAATAACACATCAAACACTATTTAAAAAAGTCTAAAATGCGAGTAGGTCATACTCTTACACTCCTCTAGCCACCACCTAGTATTGAGAAATGGGCATCAATCAATCGACATAAAATAAAGGCACCTATTGAGAGTAAGACTAGTTATTATTTCTCTTTGTAAATTTCTTATTTTTATATTAGTTGCCTTGCAATTGCACCATTTTTGTTTTAGTACTTCATGCACCCTTGAGACCCTAAGTTACCACACTTTTAATCATATGTGGAAAACACATTGATGAATATCTTTAAAATTTCAGAACATGGTTTACCAAGGCAAACAACCAAATCTAGGTTGCAATCATTAGTCGTGGTCTATCTAATAAGTTTTACCCTCCATCTTGAGTTTAGTGTTTACTTGTGGATGGGAGAAATATCTAAGATCATGTTGGTGGATGGGTGGTACATATTGTACTCTCTACCAACGCCTATTAGTCTTAGTTTCCACTTGTTAGCTATATGATTCCAACATTTAATTCCACTTAAATTAACAGAAAAGATTTTATCATCATTCTAGAGTATGAAAAACCATTATCTAGTTGACTTAGATTCACTTCCATTATAATCATCGATAACACTACATTTCATCATTTACCCCCTCTTAATAGAAATAAAATCCCACACTAACCAACTATTGAAACTCAACCAATGGCTAGAAATCTCTTGTTTTGGCCTAGGAACCCTAGTCTCATATTTCCTAGAAAATATGATAGGTATTTGAGGAACTAAAAGGGATCAAACATAATGTTATTTCCACTAGTTAGTAAAAATAATTCCTAATTTTGCTTTTCAACCTATCATGTCATTGTCTGAGCATCATGGACCCAACACACTTCATTATCAAACCAAGTCACACAATGATCAAAACTCTCTTCTCCACTTTTGATTACATCTTCTTATCTTCCATACACCATAACAAAACAAACCACAATTTGTGCCAAGTCTTAAGTCTAGGGTAACACACACTCTATCATGTTCCTCCATACCGCTCTATGTAATAGGGCATACTACCAAAATGCAAAAAATATGCCAATATGTACAACATGAAAAACTTTTATATAAATCAAGGCATAAAGAAAAATAATTCAATGCCAAGTTCAAATGAGGAGAGACTCAAAAATTCCTTTCACAACCCATTCTATCCATTTTCTACCCTGGGACATGATGAATGTCTTAGTTTGATATCCTTTTCACACATTCTAGTGTCAAATTTTTGCATAATTATATTTTTGTGGGTTTCTATGAACTCTCATTCAACTCTTAGAATGCATGATAATAAGAATAGTGGTGGTAAAACATTTGTGCAAATAAAAGTTAGGAATAAAGACATGGCTATATGTGTATTGGGATCTTAGGAAGTTGGGCGCAACTTGACCACATCACGAAACATGACCCAAAGGTCATGGCTCTACATCGACCAATGCCCCATATTGCATAATGTATTGTGGATATTGATGCTTGAATTTTCCAAGGACACCCCATGGCCATGAACCTAAAACGTCTATGCTCCTTGTAATACTCACTCCTCTATGTACGGTTATGGAGAAAGGGGCGCAATAGAAATATAATGTTTTCCCAACAAAAAATTAACCAACAAATTTCTCACAACAATAAAATGTCAATATATTAATACATAAAAGGGATGTCAAATATACCTTAGAGTGCAGTAGTTGTCCAACAAATAGGCTCATCTGATGTCAGTGTAGAAATTGTACTTCTGGATCCGGATTTGAAGTGGTTGTTGTTGTTGTCGCCTTGTCATTGTAGCGGTACCTTGTCTTCTCTTTGGAGAAGTTGATAATCCTCAAGTCTCCCCACAAGGACCTTGACCTTTATTTCATCCACATAGATGCATGAACTTTTATTGTACCACCTTGTTTGTTAAGATGGAGCAAAATTTAGAGTTTTCAATGGCTAGCGTTGCTTGCTGTCATTCTCCTCCTATTGTAAGTTGTTGTCCTTATATGCATTTTTCTCTCTCCAAAATGAATAAAATTTAGACAACTTGTCCCATAATGTCTCTCAAGTGTGTCTCATCCCCATGGATGTTCACCCCTATATATAGGAGAGTCATGTTGTTTCCAAAAATTAAATCTTATTCCTAAGCTCAACTCAAAATAGTGAACTTGGAGTGCAACCAAAAATACTAGCCTCTCAGTTCATTAACCAATCAATTAATCAGGACTAGTTTGGTAACCCACTTGATCGATTGGCTTACACAATCACCCAATTCACCAGTCCCACTCTAATTTCAATTGACAAATTT
The DNA here is from genome assembly GCA_963693085.1 of Alisma plantago-aquatica. NCBI lineage: Eukaryota > Viridiplantae > Streptophyta > Magnoliopsida > Alismatales > Alismataceae > Alisma > Alisma plantago-aquatica. The sequence continues at coordinate 1,244,274,121 of OY856409.1, forward strand.
GATTTCAAATCGAACAACCCACATATTCTATGTTGTTTCCTGGCTTCAGTCCAGTTGACCGATTGGGATGCCCCGTCGACCAACTGCCCAATTTCCCAATCTAGTACATTAGTTGATCGATTGGAAATCAATCGACCAGTTGGCCCAAACTATCTAGTCAACCAACTAACCTTTCTAGTCAACCGATTGGGTAGAAAATTAACAAATACATGATTCTTAACCACTCAATCATATTTTTGATTGCAAACTTTAATTCCCTTATGCATCACCGTGCATTGACCCCTATAGATTCCTTATTATGCTGGAAATAATTTTCAAACCTTCATAAGAAAAAATTGACATCTAGAAACACATCATTGCTACCAAAGTAATAGGAAATTTCGGAGAACAAATTTGACCTATAAAGGGACCAATGTTACTATGACTATACAATCCTTTTGCCACATATATCTAGATTGAAAATAAGTCATGGAGTTTTCATACTCTTAATATTCAATCTATATTTTTTAAACTAGAGTGGACTATTAAGATCGTGTGACCCAATATCATATATTGACTCACATGAGCATGTCCATGCATTTCATATTCCCACTTATCAAGGACTAGGATATCATTCCAATGGAGGGAGAAATTCTCTACATCATTCACAATAATTCAAAAGTGTAACAAGGTACCCAATCACTACATATACCTCAAGCCTTATTCATAGTCACATTGAGTAGTGTTAAAGTAAACCAAACAACATGTGATCATCCTAGTGACTTTAGGTCTAAGGATCACAATCTCCATTGTCACATTGAGACAAGCTTCAACATGTCATACTCACAGTGGGTCTATCCAATACAATTGGTTCTCAAACAAGTACACATGCATTCAATATCATGACATAGAGATATAGTCATAACTAAACATACACACTAGTCTTATATATTATTGTTGTCCTATAATATCCACAATAATAACTGACTATAGACATAACATGAATGAATGCTATAAATGTTCATGTCCTTAACAAAAACCATATGTCATTGATTCAAAACATTCTTAGGACATTATTACATTTTTTCATTATCTTAATATAGAAACAAACATAAAAATTAGAGCTACCTTTATTAGTAATAAATTCATATACATTGTATCCCTACTAGAATCATCACATTATGACTCTTAAGGCATACATCCAACATCTCACACTTAAACTAGACTCGATCACTCATGAATCAAATTCCAAGTGATCTAACATGACCATTATGCTTATGTTGTGAAAGTGATTTTGTCAAGGGATCAACAACATTGCTTTCAATTGGTACTCTACAAATTCTTACATATCATCTTTATATGATCTCTCATATGAGATGATATCATTGAAGTATTTGATTGGAATGTTGATGTGATTTGGGTTCCTTAGCTTAAGCAATTACTCCGTTGTTGTCACAATAAAGCTCTAATGTGTCCTCAATGGTTGGAACCATACAGAATGCACCGTTGAACTTCTTGATCGATGCAACTTCCTTTGCCTCATTTCATTTCCCAATATGCTCATCTTTTGTTGTAGAAATGACCAGTGGGTCTTGCTTGGTACTCTTCTAGCTTACAACTTCACCATTCAGGCAAAACATAAAACCTGATTGAGATCAATAATCTTGTTAGTTTGGAAGATTGCATCAGTGTAACCCACTACAATGGGCTGTTCTTCACCTCCACATATAAAAAATTGATCCTTTGTTTTTCTCAAGTACTTATAGATATTCTTCACGACACAATGACCTTCACCTAGTTCTGATTGGTATTTGCTTGTAATTCTCAGAGTATATGGGACATATGGGTGTGTACATAATATTGGATACATGATAGATCCAATTGTAGATTCATATGAAATCTTACTCAAGTGTGCCCACTCTTTGAAAGAACTAAAACTTTGGAATTTAGAGATACTCATTCCAATGAGATATGTGTAAGTTACTTCTCTTGGAATCCTTCATGTTGAACCTTTTCATCACCTTATAAATGTATGTACTCTAGATTAGGACAATAATCCTTCTAGATCTATCTCTATAGATCTTGATTCCTAGAATATAGCATGCTTTGACTAAGTCTTTCATAGAGAAGGTAAATCACAACCAAGTCTTAACCAATTACGATATGTATGCCATTTCACATTAATAGTATGTCAACTACACACACATGACAAATTCAATTGTGCTACCATTAACCTTCTTGTACACACAAGGTTCATCTTCATTTTTTATTACGACACACCCTTTTCCTTTAAGGACTGGGACTCAAGAGAGGATCCATTGCCTAGAGAACCATATAAGAGTCATCATCCATAATGAACACAAATTATTATTTTTTCAATGTTTGAATCACCTTTACTAACTATTCATTAATGGATATCATAAAGAGGAAAGTATAGCAGTGGAATAAAATATCATGAATACTTACAATTCTCAAGATTTCATAATAATCTATGACTAGGGGCTTACAGGAAAGTAACAACTTCAAGATCTCAGCAGAGGGTCAAAGACCTACTTCAAGTCTATCTCCCAAGACTCATCTTCACTAGACAAGTCTAGGTCATCTTGTCAAGTCTTACATGTACTTCACCAAAGGGGTTGGAAGCATACCCCAAAAAAAGATAGGTGGAAGATGTCAACATAAACATGTTGGCATGTGCATATGAATACAGATTGAGCAATATTTGAAAAAGAAAATCAATAAAGTTTAGCAAGGCTTCCAATAAAGAGGGAATGTGTACATCTAAATGGATATCAAATACAAACATTATAAGATATAAAAAAGAGAAATTTCCATATATCAACATATCAACATGTGCCACATAAGCACAATCAGATAAATTAGGAGACACAACCCAACATCAATAATAATCAATCTACATGCAAGTGAGATAAACATAGCACTTGTAATACCCGGTCCCATTATCCAAGGCTCTAGTAGTGTTTTGGGAATGACATCTGGGCCCACAGACCATCACTGGCCTTAATTGTGCACTTTATCCTCATTCATGTAGAAGTTGAGAGAAACTTCCTGATTAGTCACCCATCCTAGTAGTACTATAAGCCAAGCATCCTTAACTTTTGAGTTCTTAGTGACAGACTCCCTAAAAAGGTGGTTCACCTTGGGAATATGGGTAGTCTAATCATTCCTTTTAAGATCATTTTATCTGAGGCCTCAAATCCTGGGACGTTACCATCTCCTCTACTTAGACTCTTGACGTCCTCGTCAAAACTCAACTATATGACCCATTTTAGTGCACACCTAGAATGACCCATGGACACCCAAATCCCAATTATGGAATACCAGTGCAAGAGTGGAAACATCACCATGGGCAGCCCTTTCCAACATGCCTTGGCTGCACGACTCAATATTGGCATACTACATGCCCATGTGGGGCCCACTTACTGGAGGTGTTTTTTGTTTGGATACCATTTATAACACTCGAACACATTGCCCAAGGCTCTAGTAGAGTTTTTAAAATGATGACTCATTGCACAAAGCACCAGTGTTGTTAACTGTGTGCTTTTGTCCTCACTCATGCACAAGCCAAGAGAAACTCCACGACTAGTCACCCATCCTATTACTACAAGCCGAGCACACAACTTTGAATTTCTTAGTGATGCACTCCCTAAAAAGGAGGTGCACCTTGGTGATGGGTAGTCTAATCATTCATTTTAAGATCATTTTATCTAAGGATCAAATCATGGGACATTACAACACTAGTGAAATTAAATAAATATTGGTGGTTGGGACACAATTGAAAACCTAATAGAGAAATATATAAAGGTGAGCACATAACTTGGGTATGAAGCACATAACCTCCGTCCCAAAACATAACATGGGCACATAACCCAAAAATCCAAAGTACTTAACTATATGATTACTGAATCACAAGCCTGCAATAATGTAGACGCAAGTAAAAGTTTAGTTTTCAATGATTGGAACATACAATACATCCACCACAAAGGTGGGAAAAATAGTTCATCATCACAATTTAGATTCATCATAAGACCACAAAAGTTCAACACATGAAATTTAGGGTTTCATGTAAGTATAATTCTTCAAATTTGGGTTACCACAAGTAATAAGATGGACAAGATACAAATTAGCGTGTAATAAGAATATCCATCAAATTAAGTAGATCACAAGATCAATATCAACATAGAACCACTCTCATGAATCAAATTCTCAAATGAGAGAGAAATTGTATCAAGTAATAGGTCAAAGGGACCAAGAGAGAGAGATCATAGGTATTTTTCTCAATATGATAAATAAGAGATGCAACAAACCTCAAGACATAGGTCAAATGTTAAGGTCCAAACCCTAGATACAATTAAGGGCCATAAGCAACCTATTACACATATATGTGAAATGAGGGTTAAAATGTAATCCATTGCATGAGCCCTAAAAGTCTCACAATTATTAATGAACTAGGTTATCAAAACATCAAAATATTGTAGATTATATTTTGCTTAATCTATATCATGTTTACTTTATTTTTCTCACTTATAGAGTATTAGATATGAATTTTACAAATTCCATCCAGTTAGAAAATTCTTTAAAATCACATATCCATTGTATCGTTTGAAAACCATACCATCATATAAAGAAAAATTCCTTGATTTTAATTTTTTTTTCCGACTTAAGGATCAATTATGATGAACTGTCTAAAATAATGTCTTTTATTGATTTATTTAAACAAAAGTGCATTACCAATCATTGATATATCCCCACATACAACTTATAGCCATATCCTGTGATAGGGGTGTATCAATACATGCCATGGGAAAAAGTTGCATGATTAAATCAAAACCATGATGGCACAAAGATGGAGAAACCCATACAAAATGTGACATAACTAAATCAAATTAGGAGCGAGGAAGTAAAATCTCTAGGGGTCTTCTTCTGCTTCTTCATTGAATCCCATGACCGAGGAATATAAGGCCCCCATAAACTCCCTCTTGCTAGAAACCCATGAGATGGGAGCAACAAAGGTGAGTTCCTACTCTATTCAGTGATTCTTGACAACTTTGAGGTGACGTTGTGAAGATGGAGAGACCGAGAACATGGTGTAAGGTGGCAAAGGCCATTAGGATGATTGCTTAAATTTTAGAGAGTGGAGGATATTCTACAAGTTGACCAATGCCTAAAATGAGGGAAATTTGATATGTTAAAGACCTTCAGAAACCTTAAGGGTACTCAACCGTGTCATCCCCGACTCTCTGTAAGGTGTGGAACTCACCCATGACAAAGCTTTCTCAAAGAAATTGACAATTATTGGGGAGGTTACTCAGAGCATTTACATAGCCAAAGGATATAGTCCTTACTCTCTAATGTTGGTTTGAAGCTCTTACCTTGAGGAATAAGGAGGATGCTTTCAGGAATATTAGATTCCAACCCCAGTGGTCAGAGGGCTAAAGACAACTCGTGCTTCCAACCAGGATGGAACCAAGGAAACATTAGCATTGGGAAACAATAATCACAAACATTGTGGAGATTTTTTGTGGTGTTCTGTTTATAGGATAGTGGGCATTAATGGTATGTGGTTTTAGGTGGAGAGTGAGAGCTTCTACGAAAAATTAGTGGTGTCTCTCATGGATTAAGAAAGTAGGAGAATCTCATATGGATAGATTTAGATTTGAAAAAAGAAACCATTGCTAGAAAAATCAAGAAGAATGATGAAGAAATGGGAGAGAAAATGCTTGAGAAATTCAGACTGTTAGACTGACCAGAATACAGTCTGACAAGACTCCTATTGGAGGTAGAAGATAAGTTCAAAACCACATGATACCAATCCAAGGGTCAAGGTACAAGTTGAATGAAAGAATCTTCATGACACATGGATTTTAAGAGGAACTTAAGAAATCAACACATGGCATCAAATTTAGAAAAAAAAAATACAATTAAACCTTAAGTTCGATTCACATTGGGCATCATAAATAAGAATTATCTTTTCTAAGTAAATTATGATAGCTAGGGTTGTTTGATTGGGTTGAAACTTGGTACCCAAGCTAATTCAATCATGTAGAGTACGATATTTGAGTTAGATTTTCCTTTTAGTATATATTATATGAGTTCCAATACAACTAGGTTTTAGGCTATTAAATTCATACATATTATTATATATATACTCTTTTCATCAAAATTCATAATTTGGAGTCCTATTTACTTCACACTGATCAGAGTTATTTGAGTTTTTTATATTTGTATCAACCCAATCTACCGAATTAATCATCAAGTTTGTTAATGCCAACATTAACTTATTTGATATCATGTTATTCTTATCCTGTACAATTAAATCCCCAATTGTTATTCCACCCCAGATATCAAGCACAAGTTACCTTTATATAGTTAGTATGTGTATTTAGTCTGATCCAATTACTCATTAATGGCATTTTAGCCATTATACATGCATTAGTGAACCATGAATAATAATTAATGAATATCACTTACATATCAAGCATCACATTAGGTTATTATATTCACTTGAGGATTATTAAGTCATTTTTTATGTTATCATGACACCTAATGATGTTAATGCATCATATGCAATACCAAATATGGGTAAGTTTTAGGTTATCCATTTACAAGCTAGGGTTTATACATGAGTTTCTCATTATATGTGCATTACTATTCATTAGGGTAAAAATAAGTATATCATGGTTTATAGGAATCCTTGTTTGTCTAAAACCAAACACCTAATAATACAAGCATCCTATTCAAGGGATTAGAGTCTCTAGAGTAAATATGCTAGGTTTTGGTATCTTACATTGACTATCTCATCAAAAAGAATATTCCAGTTTCTAGATGCTTACTTCAATAAATAGATTGACCTTTTTAGCTTACAAACTTTATTGGCCTCATTTGGAATTATCCTTCAGGTTGTATCATTTACATATCCCCTTGAAGATTCATGTTAAGGAAAGATTCTTTAACATCCATTTTCCAAATCTCATAGTCATGATAAGATACATATTGATGACATTAACCATGGGAACCGTTGAAAATTTTTCATTATAGTCAACACCTTGAACTTGTATGAAACATTTTGCAACCAATCATCCTTTATAGGTTTCTAAATTACCATCCTTGTTAGTCTTATTCTTGAAGACCCATTTCACCCTATGGGTTTTACACCTTCATGTGCATCCATTGAACTCCATACTTTAGTGGCGTATATAGAATCCACCTAAGATAACATGGACTCAATCCATATACTAGAATTTGGTCCTAAATAACCTCATTGTAGGTTGTTGTCTCATCACCATTCATGACCAACAAATCATCTGGTTGAGTCATGAAAAATCAAAATCTATTTGCCTCTAAATGTACCCTACTAGACTATTGAGGTTTTTGTGCTGCATGATGAATTTGAGATTCAACAAGGGCTTGTGATTATATTTGATCTTCATCTACCTCCAAAGATTCAATGTTATTTTGTTCTTGAAATTCTTCAAAATCGATTTTTCTCCAATTGTTTCCTTTCAAAGTGAATTCCCTTATAAGGAATACAATAGTTCTAGAAACAAACACTTTGTTGTCAGATGGAATATAGAAGTAATAACATCTAGTTGTCTTAAGGTATTAGACAAAGAAACATTTATCTGATTTGGGTCACATATTTTTACAAAATTGTTTCTTGATGTAATCTTTACATCCTGAAAAGACATATTGGGATGTTTCCCATTCCATATCTCATATTGTGTCTTTTGAATTGATTTAGAAGGCACTATATTGAGTGTAAATAGGATATTTTTAAGAGCATATACCCATATGAAAGTTAGAATACTATATAAACTCATCATTCATCATACCAAAAACAAAAAGGTGCAACTCCTTCTTTCAAACACACCTTTATGTTGTGGTTTTCCTGGTGGATTCAACTATGATACAATACCAAGGTCTCTAAAAAAGGCCTCAAACTCTTGGCTTAGATATTATCCACAATGATCAGATTGAAGTGCTTTAATATTCTTGCTAAGTTAGTTTTGTACTTTATTCATTAATTCCTTGAACTTTTCAAGAGGTTTTGATTTGTGTTTTGTAAGATAAATATATCCATATATGCTAAAATCATCAATAAATGTGATGAACTATTGATATCCTCATCCGTCACTTGTGCTAAAAGGTCCACACAACTCAGTATGTATGGATCCTACTAATTTACTTTCCCTTTCACAATTACTTGTGAAGGGTGATTTTGTCATCTTCCCCAACAAACAAGATTTACATGTCTCTATTGATTCAGAATAAAAAGAGTTCAGATAACCATCTCTATGGAGTCTTGAAATGTGTTTCTCATTTACATGACCTATACAACCATGCCAAATGTAAATTTTGTTTGAGTCATTAGTTTTAACTTCTTGGTATTTATGTTATATATATTTGTTTCAAGTTCCAATAAATAAATACCATAAATAGTGGGACACTACCATAAAATATCTCATCTCTTACAATATAAATTTGACCATTCATTATTAGAAATTCAAAAGCATTCTTGTCCAAACAAGATACAAAAATTATGTTTCTATTTATAGCAGGTACATAATTGTAGTTCTTGAACTCTATTATAAGCCCATTGAAAAAATATAAACTAAAGACATTTGTAGTTGTAGCAGCAACTCTTGATCCATTAGCAACTTGTAGATCCACCTCTCCCTTTAGTAAGGGTTTACTTCCTATCATACCATGCATACTAGAGCATATGTGAGATCCACACCTGTTATACAATACCCAAGATGAAGAGATAGATAATTTCATCTCTATAACATGTATACATGAGGTGAAGATATATATCCCCTCCTTATTTGGTTCCTCAAGGTAATGAAGTAACTAATTTTTCAATGTCTATATCGGTGACAATGATGACAATTCTCTTCCTTGCCTACTCATCCTTCATCTTTAAGTGCAGAAGATTAGGGATCTTGGCTAGCTTTATAACTCTTCTTATCTATGCCTTTTTCATTTCCCTTTGACTCTCTTTTCCATTTGTTAACCATTAACATAGACTTTGGCTTGTCTATATTTATCCAAATATCAATAGTTCTCGACATGCCAAGCAACTCTAACAATGTTGAACAAAATTGGTCATGTTGTAGTTCATGACAAACTCACTGTACGATTCTGACAATGATTGTAAAATTACATGCAACTGACTCTTGACCTAAGGGGAATCCTAGTTGATCTATACTTTCTACATCTATAATCAACTTGAGCACATGTGTCCTAACTAATCACCTTAAGTCATGTTTCACTTAAAAAAGGCCTTGGGGACATCACACCTCTCTTGCCTTGCTTGTTGTTGGAACATGTTCTTGAGATTTGTGGACATCTCTATAATCATGTTCTCATGTTACTTATGAATCTCATAATTCATGGATCATAGCATGAGGCATGTGAAATCAATAAAATTGTCAACATGATTACGAATCTACGATAAGATCCTCTTTCCGCTCTAGGCACATTTGGAACAGGTTCCTTTGAACTTGTGTTTTCACAACATAGATATTACACTCATGAGTGAGAGCAGTTCTCGATGTTCTATAGAACTCATGGAAGTTATTTCCACTCAACTTTAATTTTACTTGTACCAATCACTAGGAGAACTTTTTATGTGTGTTTTCCATTAGATCTATAAAGTAAATATTTGAACAATCAACAATTTGATTTGATGGTGCTAATTTGGACTTTATTAAAATCACACTATTTTAGTAAAATTAACACCTCTAACTATAAATTTGGAAGATTACAAAGAGACATTTTCTAATGATACAAGGTCCATAATACATTAAGTTGTGGGTCAACTTTGGCCGACTGCTCACAACTTAATTGTTTAGGTAGGTAACTATTACCAATTAGATCCAATGCCACATGTCGATAGTTGGTTGCACAAATCCTTGCAATAAATAATCTTATGAAGTATATGCCATGTTTATGCCTTTAGGTGCTTAATACTGTTAAGGTCACCTAGTCAAGTCCAACATGAAGGCCAATATATGTACCCAACATTGGCAGACTCACATACTTATTATCACATTTTCCCAAGATAGATGGTGTATAATTTTGGTGTTCCCACACATAGTTGATTGAGGTTTTATGTGTATTGAACAATGAAAGGACATCTTAATTTTTGATATGATATCGAGGGATCTGATAAAATATTCATATGCATCCATTCACCATTACATATACATTATCATATGTATCACACACTACAAAAATCACCACAAATCTGAAACCATGATATGGAAATGAGTTAAACATATTGAGCCAATAAGAATTATAGAAAAATGACCATTAGATTCACATCTAATGTAACCCTAAACGGCCTTCACAAGGTATTCTAGTCGGCCAACTAGAAAGCCAGTCAATCGATTGAATTCCAATTTTGGATAGTCCTTTAGTTGTTGATAGACTTGTAGCTTCATATTCATCATGAACCCTTCAAGAAGCTTTCTTGTTGGTGTAGGTTTATCCTCCACTCCATCACAGTTCATCAGTGATGTCATTACATCATCCTAATATAATTACAATAACTAAATTATACATGAAGAGTGTAGAGAGAGATGCATGGCATGCAAGCCATATTCTTGCTACATTATTTTGGATATCAATCAAAGACCATATATTACATGTCTTAGATCATAAGAATTCACCATAATGACCTAGTTTCCATATCTACATCCACCAAATAAAATGATTTTAAAGACATCACATTGATTTATGTAATATAAGTATATCATATAATATATGATAGTTGGTGATTAACATGGATACAACTACACACTAGTCGTCTAATGAATTGTTTGTGGTTCAAAACCAAAATTGGCGTTAAAGACATATGATGTTGACTATGACACCATACACAGTTATGGGGAAAGGGGGTGCATTGAAAACACAAAGTTCTTCCCAACAAAAATGTTAACCAACAGATAGGGCGTAGCCGTAAAACATTGGTATATGAATGACATACAAGAGACATCAAATATAGCTTGGTGCACACTAGTTGTCCAACAACTTGACAAGTCTTACATCTGTGTAGAACTATTTGGCCTCTACATCCCCACATGGATAAGGGAACTCTTGGTGCACCAACTTGGTCACCAAGAGGAAGCAAAACATGGAGTTTTCTACATGCTAGTATTGTTCACTTTCCTTCTCCTCCTTCTACAAATTGTTGTCCTCCAGGTGGGTTTTTCTCCCTCTTAGAGGAAGAACTTTTAGACATCTAGTCTTACAATGGATGTCAAGTGTGTTTCATCCCCTAGAAACCCATCCCTATATATAGTAGAGTTGTGCGCTCGAATTTTCCAAAAAATCCGATCTTATTCCTAATTGCAACTCAAAAATAGAATCAAACTCATAATGTTGTAAGGAATACTAGAATCTCATGTTTTTTAGCTTTTGATCATTTGAGACTAGTTTGGTGACCCAATCTATCAGATGGCTTGCCCAGTTTCATGATTTTCTAGTCCTAGTCCAATTTCAATTGACTAATTTGATTCCATGTTGAACATCCCACATATTCCTTGTTATTTCATGACTTCAATCTAGTCGACCAAATAGGATACCCACTCAATTGACTGGCCAATTTCCTAAATTGGTGATCAATTGATCAATTGACAATCAATGGACCAATTGACTTAAAACATCCAATCGACCCATTGACTTTCCCAGTTGACCAACTAGGTAGGAAATCAGATTGTACATGAATCAGAACCATTATAATCATATGTTTGATTGTGAACTTTAATTACCTAATGTATCCTTATGCATTTGACCCCGTAGGTTTCTTATTACATTTGTAACAATGTTCTAAACCTCAAAAGCAAAGATTTGTGTCTACCAACACATCTTTACTAACCAAGTAATAGGATAAGTTGGAAAACAATTTTAACATGTAAATAGACCAATGTTACCATGACCATATAATCCCTTTGTCATAGGTATCTAGATTGAAATCAAGGCATGGAGTTGTCAAAATCTAAACAATTCAATCTATGTTTAACTAGAGCTCAATATAATATATCGATTCATTTGAGCATGACCATGCATTTTATAATCTCACTTATCAAGTGTCCAAGATGGAACTCCAAAGGAGGGATAAATTCCATCTACGTCATTCACAATAATCCCAACTATCATAGTGCACCCAATATCTACTTGTATGGTAACCTTTATTTAGATTCATGTTGTGTAGTGTTAAAGGACATGAACAATATGTGATTCTTTTAGTGACTTCAGGTATAGGATCACAAGCACCATTCTCAAATTAAGATATGATTATGACTAGAATAACATGGATTCCATGTGTTGTACTCAAAGTGGGTATGTCCAATACTATTTATTTTTTTAACAAGCACCCACATATCTGAATTGATATCCAATATCATGAGTATAGAGACATAGTCATAATTAAGCATAAATACTAGTCTTATCTATTACAGTTGTTCTATAATATTCATAACAATAGCTAACTAGTGCCATGACAAGAATGAATACTTAAATATACATATGATATCACGTTCATGTACTCAACCCAAACCATATATTATCAAGTCAAAACATTCTTACGACATTATTACATCTATTGATCGTCTGAATACTGAAATAAACATAATAAGTGGAATTGGCTTTATTGTTAATGAAATCATATAAACTATATCCTTATTACAATCATCAAATTATTGCCCTTGGGGCATACAACCAACATCACAATGCCATATGTATCTAGAAGAAGAAACTGTTACCTATTACCTAAAATAATGTGCCACAATTTCTTGGAGTGCATGAAGGCTTTTCCATAAAGAGTAGGAAGAGAAGTCTCATAACCCTAATCCATGCCTATAAATAGGCAGCCCCAACATCCATGCACATGTATCTTACATTCTCACTTGACATCAAAGTGTTGCCTTTCTAATTCTTGAGTTGAGAGGAAGCTTATCTGCTACCTCACCCAATTGACCCTTACCTCTACTGCCATCAATCTTCCAAGGCCAAACCTCAAGACATGAAAGGCCTACTAGAACCTTCCAGCATATTCTTTTCCTATCTGTTATTTTTAAACCCACTTACATACCCCTATGACCTTAGATCATATCTAAAAAAAGAGAAATGATGAAGAATTAGGTCCAATCCAAAAATTGTCAAGGGTGTTACCTTGTTACTATGCCATATCAACCCCATCACAAGCACAAAGATTGTTGTCTAATACCATGACTGTATGTCTTCTCCCTCTAGTGATTATGTCTTTCTTCCTATCTTTCCTTATTTATCTTAACCCAGCTATAAGAAGGTAATAGTCCTCTCACTAGGGTGTGGGAAGTATATCTTCTACCCATGTTTTGTTCTTTCCATTGCATCTTCACTACATCAATAATATTTAATTTTTGAAATAATCATTTAATATTTGCAATATTATTTGGCCAAAATATCCACATGCTTATTAGATCTTAGATTTATATAACTTTGAACCTTCTATCTTCAATATTAATAGTTTCTTGTTAACTTCATATGGGTGATCTTTGAGGATACGGGTATGTATCACTGGCGCGTCTGAGCCAGAGGTGCACCCACTAACCAATTAGGTTTGGTTAGATGCACCCCACGGAACTCGAACGCACGTGTGGATCTTTTGATATTTATAAGAAGCCCTAAAAGCTCAATCACAATACTAAACATGTTACCCGCAAGCGCACATGGTACTATTGTAGTAAAGATAAGAGGCAAATATAGGGGTCGATCCTCAGGGATACTAGAGCTTAGTTGGTGTTGGATATGTTCCTAAAATGGAGACTAGGGTTGAAGGGTTTAAAAGGGGTTTTGGTTTGATTACACTATGCAACAAGCAAGTAAAGGCACTATGAAAACTAGATTACTAAAAACTAGGTTATCCTAAGCAAGTTAGGTCTAACAAGCTATATTAAGCAATCAACTAAGCAAGGGCAAGACGATCTACTATACACTAGCAAAGAAATTATCATCTAAGAACTAAACTAACCACTAAAGCAAGCAAGGCTCTAGATTAACCCTAATTAGCAAGGCTAAGCAATTAACTAGAAGAAACAAAGACAATTAAACTACACTAGCATTAACAAGCAAGAAGGTTAAGGGGGGTTTCAAGAAATGGATTACGTAGGTGGGCCATTTAGGAATGTGATTTGATATTAGTTGGGGGGGGGGTCAACATGGCATGCAATTATTACAATTCAATATAGATTACCAAACCAAACAACAAGGCAAGTGCTATTAGAATGTACGTGTATACTACTAGTTGGAGAACTAGGGTTAGGTGCAATTCTAGTAGGACTTGTCAAGTCTAGCTTTCTAGGGTAAGTGGTACTAGGGCAATTGAGAACCAAGGGTAGGAATGGGAGTGGATATGAGGGTTTTTCACCTCATGCTACTAGCCATCTAGCCTTTAGAAAGCTTTAGGAAATTGCACTAATCACACTTACACTAGTCACTTAGATCTCACACTCACTTGTAGAAGCAGGGATATGTATGTAGGAAAAAAGGGAGCTAGCTAGGGATCCAATAATTGGACCTAGGAGCCATTCCTAAGATTGCTACATACACTCCAATTCCTCCTAGAAGCTAAGTATCATCAAACATCACAAAGCAAGCAATTTAAGTTTAAGAGCAAAAATCACATGCAAGATAATGGGAAATGAGATAGAAGAAAAGGCAATCATCATAGAATGAAATTATGTTCATTACAAATTATTCTCCCCCAACATGGTATCAAAGTCACATTTTTACCCCAAACAGCCCATTACTAGGAGCTTAACTAGATATAATCAAAGAAAAGGCAAAAGAAATGAGAAGAAGGGGATAGGACTCCATGGAGCTCGAAGTAGATTCTCTTTCTTCACCTCCTAGCTTCTGTAGGGTGACCTCCTTCCTCCAAGATGGCTGATGGATATGAAATGGAAGGGGTTATGGTAGAAAACCTATAAAACTAGGTTTCTATGGTGGAAATGGTGGGTGGAGAGCATTAATGCAAGGGGAATGCAATGAATGCTCAAGAAACGGTGAGGAGGAGTAATGGTAGTTGGGGGAGTGTGTAACCTTTGTGCTCTATGTTGGGTTTTGTGGAGAAAACATGCGTAGCAGAAGCGATAAAATCCACGCAACCCAAAACAGGATCTCGTCGACAACAACGTATTTAGAAGGATTGTTTGCGGGATATACCTTATCGCGGAGCAAGTCCGGCGATGTCCCACTGCACGACGATGCAACGCTTCTTGTCGACACGGACGGAACTTCTCTCTCGTTCGCTGTCACAGGTTGATCCGGCGGTGCTCCTTTGCGGCAGTGATGTCCGCTGCTCGTAGTGCGTACAGGAGGTCGTCGACATCCTCCGAACGCAGGCGTCAAGGCGTCTACATCTCTACTTCGTCCACGCGGATGGACGGAACTCCACGTCGCGCTTCCTAAGTCGGCGGGAAGGAGTGTGTTTCTACTGCGGTGTGCTAGCAGCGCGTTTCTCTCCTTTCTCTCCTAAGGACGGCGACGGCTAGGTTTACGTGCGTATACGTAAACGGAAAAGCGTCTATCTATCTTATATAGATATCGGTCGTCAATCCTCCTTTAAACAGGATACAAAGGGAAATAGGGTTTCCTAAACCCATCGGTAAACAGAAACGTTGCGTTAATCAAAACGCTCGTGGATTAATTAGAATATTCCGGAATTCATTAATTAACCAAATAATCACATTAATTGATTAATTAATATCTGACTCCATGCAATCGCTTGGGATGGCTTTATGTGCATATACGCCAACAAACTCCCACTTGCACTTAGAGCCAGTCACTCCAATATTATTCTAATCCATTACATAAACATTTTAGTAATCAATGTGATTCAGAGCAATTCCAATTAAATCCACAATTATACCCCTATTCCAACACATCCTATGCGTGTGACCCGGTAGGCTCCAAATTACGTTGGCAGTGATATCCATAATCATATTATGATTTCACAAGCAATGATTGGTATCTAGCAAGACTTCATTGCTACCCAAGTAATTGGAGAAGTTGGAGAACAACTTGACCTATCATTCATGACTGGTGTTATAGTGATTGTATAGTTCTTTTGTCACTGATATCCAGATTGAACTCGAGTCATGGAATTGTTATCCTTTTCAACGTTCAATCCATGTTCCTTGAACTAGAGCAGACTGTCTGAGATATATGTAAGCTCAATATCACATATTGACTTGCATCAGCATGGCCATGCATTTCTCAGTCTCGCTTATCAAGTGGCCGGAATATCAAACTCCCGTAGGAAGGACAAATTCCATCTACATCACTCACAGTCATCCCCATGTGTCACAGTGCACCCAAGCACCATCTTTATAGAAATCCTTATTCAGGACCACGGTGGATGATGTCAAAGTGCACCGAATGACATGTGATAAGTGTAGTGACTTCAGGTCTAAGAACCACAATCACCACCATCATTATGAGATGTGACTCTAACTACCAATCATGGTATCCATGTGTCACTCTCAAGGTGGGTCTATCCGATACACTGTTCTCTAACAAGTATCTATGTATTTGGTTTGATATCTCCATATCATGGATAATGAGATTCTTCCATCAACCAACATATATTCTAATCTTATGTGTTATTGATGTCTATGGATATTTCCACAATAACAACCGATTAGGGACAAAACAAGAATACATACTCTTAGCATACATATGATCTCACTGTTCAGGTCATCAACCCGAAGACATATGTCATTGAGTATATTATTCTATAGACATCTATAAGTTTTATGGTCATCTCACAA
The DNA here is from genome assembly GCA_963693085.1 of Alisma plantago-aquatica. NCBI lineage: Eukaryota > Viridiplantae > Streptophyta > Magnoliopsida > Alismatales > Alismataceae > Alisma > Alisma plantago-aquatica. The sequence goes on from OY856409.1 coordinate 1,244,290,938, forward strand.
TATAAAACACAAACATATAGATTGGAAACTTGCCTTTATTGATATGATCAATGTAGTATTACAAATCATTTACATAGTATCCCATTACAATCATCAAATGATAGTCTCTATGGGCATACATACCAACAGATTCCCACTTGCACTTATACCCAATCACTCATGAATCTCAATCCAAGTGATCGAACATGTCTGTCATGTTTCTTCTGTGAAAGTGCTTTTGTGAGCGGGTCAGCCACATTGCTTTCTGTAGGTACTCTGCAAATCTTCACATCTCCTCGTTGTACGATATCTCGTATGAGATGGAACCGCCGTAGAATATGTTTGGAATGTTGGTGCGATCTTGGTTCTTTAGCCTGTGCAATTGCTCCATTGTTTTCGCAAAACAACTCAATTGCATCACCAACGCTTGGAACCACTCCAAGTTCAGAAATGAACTTCTTGATCCACACAGCTTCCTTTGCAGCATTAGATGCGGCAATATATTCGGCCTCTGTTGTAGAATCCGCAACCGTCTCTTGCTTGGAACTCTTCCAGCTCACAGCTCCGTTGTTCAGGCAAAACACAAATCCATATTGCGATCTGTAGTCATCTTTGTCAGTTTGGAAGCTAGCATCGGTGTAACCCTTTACCACAAGCTCTTCCTCACCGCCGTATACCAAGAATTGATCCTCAGTCCTTATCAAGTACTTTAGGATGTTCTTTACGGATATCCAGTGACATTCACCTGGATCTGACTGATACCAGCTCGTCATGCTCAAAGCATACGACACATCAGGACGAGTACATAACATTGCGTACATGATAGATCCAATTGCTGATGCATATGGAATCTTACTCATGCGTGCCCGTTCATCACATGAACTAGGACACTGGGATTTAGAGATTGTAACCCCATGGGACATGGGCAAGTTACCTCTCTTAGAACCCTCCATGCTAAACCTATTTAGCACCTTGTCAATGTATGTGCTCTGGCTTAGGCCTAGACGCCTTCTAGATCTATCTCTATAGATCTTGATCCCTAGTATATAGGATGCCTCGCCTAAATCCTTCATAGAGAAAGTCTTCCCTAGCCAACCTTTTACTGTCTGAAGAGTAGGGATGTCATTTCCCATCAATAGTATGTCATCCACATACAATATGAGAAATACGACTGTGCTCCCACTAACCCTTTTGTAAACACAAGGTTCATCTTCATTTTGACTAAAGCCAAACTTTTTGACTACTTCATCAAAACGTAGATTCCAACTCCGAGATGCTTGCTTCAATCCATAGATTGACCTTTATAGCTTACAGACTTTATTGTCTTCCTTTGGATCGATAAAACCCTCAGGTTGTGTCATGTACACATCCTCGAGTAAATTCCCATTAAGGAATGCTGTTTTAACATCCATCTGCCAAATCTCATAGTCATGATAAGCTGCAATGGCAAGCATGATCCTGAAGGATTTAACCATGGCAACTGGTGAGAAGGTCTCGTCATAATCAACACCTTGAATTTGACGGAATCCTTTAGCAACCAATCTACCTTTATAGGTTTGAACATTTCCATCCATGTCAGTCTTCTTCTTGAAGACCCACTTGCACCCTATGGGTCTTACCCCTTCGAGTGGATCCACCAAGGTCCATACCTTGTTGGTGTACATGGATTCCATCTCAGATCTCATGGCTTCAAGCCATTTCTCAGATTCTGGTCCCTTAGTAGCTTCTAGATAGGAAGTTGGCTCATCTTCTATGCCCAATTCGTCACTATCTTGAGTCACGAGAAATCCAAATCTCTCAGGATCAAGTCGTGTCCTACTAGACCTACGAGGTTCCTGGGTTACATTTGGAACTTGAAATTCCAAAACAACTTGTGAGTCTTCATGTTCCTTATGTACCTCCTCAGGTTCTCTACTTTCTTGTTGGTCTCGAACTTCTTCGAGCTCTACATTCCTCCCACTAATTCCTTTGGAAATAAATTCCTTTTCAAGAAATACAGTAGTCCTAGCAACAAACACTTTGTTGTCAGTTGGTGTGTAGAAGTAGTATCCCCTAGTTTCCTTGGGGTATCCAACAAAATAGCATTTTTCTGATTTGGGTCCAAGCTTTTCAGGAAATTGTTTCCTAACATAAGCTTCACATCCCCAAATCTTTAACATTGACAAATTGGGACGATTCCCATTCCATATCTCATATGGTGTCTTTTGAACCGATTTGGAAGGCACACGGTTAAGTGTAAACGCTATAGTTTCAAGAGCATATCCCCAGAACGATATTGGAAGTTCGGTTGAACTCATCATTGATCGTACCATGTCTAATAATGTATGATTCCTTCTTTCTGACACACCATTATGTTGTGGTGTACCAGGTGGAGTCCATTGTGATACAATACCACGGTCTCTCAGAAGGTCCTCAAACTCTTGGCTTAAGTATTCGCCACCTCGATCTGAACGGAGTGCTTTAATACTCTTACCAAGTTGCTTCTCTACTCCATTCATGAAAGTCTTGAACATTTCAAGAGTTTCTGACTTGTGTTTCATAAGATATACATAGCCATACCTACTGAGGTCATCAGTGAAGGTAATGAAGTATTGATAGCCTCCTCTAGCATTTGATCTAAAAGGTCCACATACATCAGTATGTATGAGCCCTAGCAGATCACTGGCTCTCTCACTGTGTCCAGTGAAAGGAGTTTTGGTCATCTTCCCTAATAAACATGCCTCACATGTCTCTAATGATTCAAAATCAAAAGAGTTTAGATAACCATCCTTATGGAGTCTAGATATGCGCTTCTCGTTTATGTGCCCAAGACGACAATGCCATAAGAATGTTTTGTTTGAGTTGTCAAGTTTTAACCTTTTAGTATTTACGTTATATATGCTAGTCTCAAGTTCTAACAAGTAGATACCATAAGACATAGGGGCATTGCCATAAAAGATCTCATCTTTAGATATAGAAATAATTCCATTCTTAATGTGAAATTCAAATCCACTCTTGTCCATACAAGATACAGAAATAATATTTCTATTAATGGCAGGTACGTAATAGCAATTCTCTAATTCTATTACAAGGACCGTAGGCAAAGATAAACTAATAACTCCAACTGCGGTGGCAGCAACTCTTGCTCCATTAGCAACCCGCAACTCGACTTGGCCCTTTCGTAAAGGCTTACTTCTTATCAGATCCTGCATATTAGAACATATGTGAGATCCACATCCGGTATCCAGTACCCATGATGAAGAAGTATTTAAGTTTATCTCAATAACGTATATACCTGAAGTGGAGATCTCTATCCCCTGCTTCTTCTTCCTCAGTTTCTCCAGGTAGAGAGGACAGTTTCTTTTCCAATGTCTAGGCTAGTGACAATTGCCTTCTTTGGAGATCCCACCTTTAGCTTTGAGCGCGGATGACTTTGGCTTCTGCCCGGCTTTAGAACCTTTCTTAGCCTTGCTTTTGCCTTTTGACTTTCCCTTTGCCTTGCTGATCACCGTCACAGAGTTGGGCTTGTCTTTCTTCATCTGTGCTTCAGCTGTCCTCAACATGCCCAACAATTCTGACAACGGCTTATCAAAATTGTTCATGTTGTAGTTCATGACAAAATGACTATATAATTCAGGAAACAATTGTAGAATCACATCAGTGGCCAACTCTTGACCTAGGGGAAATCCCAGCTTAGATAGGCTTTCCACGTACCCAATCAAGGTGAGTATATGGGTGCCAACTGAGTCTCCCTCTTTCATCTTGCTTTTGAACAAAGCCTTTGAGACATCATATCTCTCCTGTCTTGCTTGATGTTGATACATGTTCTTGAGATGTGTTACCATCTCCATGACATTCATGTTCTCATGTTGCTCTTGCAACTCATAGTTCATTGAGCACAACATCAGGCACTTGACATCGACACATCATCAAGGTGCTTCTTGTAAGCATCCTTTTCAGCCTTGGGCGCATTTACGGTGGGCTCCTCTGGCTCTGGTGTTTCAAAGACATAGAGCTTACGCTCATGTGTGAGAACAATTCTCAGCATCCTAAACCAGTTTTGAAAGTTGGTTCCGGTAAGTTTGTCCTTCTCAAGGACCGATCGCAACGAGAAAGTGTGAGTGTTGGTTGCCATTTGATTGCTACAAAAGAAATTTGCATTTAGTCCAAAACATTTTGACTTGTAAAGATTTGATAAACGAGATTAATTAGGCCTTTAATTAATTACGCTCCCACTATTTTATTCAAATTGATAGCCCTCACTATCAACTCGGAAGATTGCAACGCACAACATTCTAGTGAGCCAAGACCCAAAATAATTGGATCAATGCCCAGCCAACGCTGGCGTCAAAGACCAAATACTAAGGTAGGCAACGTTTGCCAATTGCATCATATGCAACTCTTGGATAGATGATCATGCACAACTCCTTGCCATGATGCATCTGTGTGCCTCTAGGTACTTGATCCTATCATGGTTCCCTAGTTAAGTCCAACCCATAAGCCAACACGATGAGTGTGCACCCTGCGGAGGCAGACCCACACACCCACCATCACACTTCCACAAGATAGACAGTGTACCACGCGGAGGCGTGCCCACACATAGTCGATCAAGCTTTTCATGTGTGTTGCTTTATGGAAGGCAACTAAAACATAATATTATTAATTGAGGGGTTTTATTAATACATATACATATCCAAACACCACATACTTATAGTACGTATCATATACTACTATATCCACAATCACAAATGATAGACATGCAATCACAAACACAAATACATCGGTTATGGCCATACTATTGTAATCCTTTGGAGCAATAAAGGATTACGGTCCACCTATGGTCTTATGCATCTCATGTAACACCTGTGAATCAACCTATAAGCCTGTAATGATCAACATTACAATGAACAACTTCATGGATGCTTTGTGAGGTTGGAACTTCAAGTTGCTTCTTGGAATGGGATCTTCTTGTTGCTTCTCCATGGACACTCCTTGGAGTTGGATCTTCAGGTTACTTCTTGGAATTAGATCTTCATGGTGCTTCTCCATGGACACTCCTTGGAGTTGGATCTTCAAAGGGCCTCCTTACATCAAGTATACAAAAACTAAAACTAAAACTAATCCTATCTCTATTACATCATATGAGTACAAATATAAAAGGAAAGAATTAATTACACTTTGAAATAAGAGATGAGGCTTGGCATGCAAGCCGAATACTTTATACAAAGGATACATATGTAACCATTATACATCCATAGAATTCATAAACAACCATATCCACAAGATTGACATCCACATTCATTCACAACATTCACACAAGGGGATACTAGGCCATAACTGTGCATGCACTCACCACATAAAATAGATTTTAAAGGCGACGCGTATGCTATCATAGGTATATCTACATATACGTATATACATATTAAAATTGCAGTACTTTTAATGCGGGACATTCCCCATTAAATAAATTTTTGACTCTCACGCAGACTATGCGGGGTACACAGGGGCAGCGCCCCTGTGCGGGCATTCCCCATTAAAGGTCTACGGAATTTTACTTCCGTGCACTAAGGAAAATCGGTATTTTCCATAGTTGACCCCATCCGAAACGTCAAAAATAGAAGCCTGCGGCGTATGTGGAATTAGGTTTAGATTTGCACATTAACAGTTTCAATTCGCATCGTATGCAATATAGAAAACAGTATACATCGATTCGATCATATCGAAACTAATCCAAATACGTCATAGATCGATGCTTCTTTGATACCACTGTTGGGTTTTGTGGAGAAAACATGCGCGGCGGAAGCGATAAAATCCACGCAACCCAAAATAGGATCTCGTCGACAACAATGTATTTAGAAGGATTGTTTGCGGGATATACCTTATCGTGGAGAAAGTCTGGCGATGTCCCACTGCACGACGGTGCAACACTGCTTGTCGACACGGACGGAACTTCTCTCCCGTTCATTGTCGTAGGTTGATCCGGCGGCGCTCCTTTGCGGCAGTGATGTCCGCCACTCGTAGTGCGTACAGGAGGTCGTCGACGTCCTCCGAACGCAGGCGTCAAGGTGTATGCATCTCTACTTCGTCCACGCGGATGGATGGAACTCCACGTCGCGCTTCCTAAGCCGGCGGGAAGGAGTGTGTTTCTGTTGCGGCGTGCTAGCGGCGCGTTTCTCTCCTTTCTCTCCTAAGGACGGCGACGGCTAGGTTTACGTGCGTATGCGTAAACGGAAAAGCGTCTATCTATCTTATATAGATATCAGTCATCAATCCTCCTTTAAACAGGATACGAAGGGAAATAGGGTTTCCTAAACCCATCGGTAAACAGAAACGTTGCGTTAATTAAAACGCTCGTGGATTAATTAGAATATTCCGGAATTCATTAATTAACCAAATAATCACATTAATTGATTAATTAATATCTGACTCCATGCAATCGCTTGGGATGGCTTTATGTGCATATACGCCAACACTCTAGCCATCACCTATGTATATATAGGTGGTGGGGATACACTAGGGTAAGTAGGGGCAGAATAAGAAAAGTAGTGTAGAAAATGGGTAGGGTTAGGTGATCAACACGGCCGTGGTGGATGGCCACGGCCATGGCAGGGGTTAGGTGGCATGGCCATGGGTTGGGGACACAGTCGATGTGTGAAATGGAGTGGAAATGCTAAGTATATGTGGTGACCACGGCCATGGTGGGGTGCCACGGCTGTGCTGGGTAAGGGGTACCACAGTTGTGTTGAGGTACCACGACCATGTTGGAGGAGGAGGCCACAGGCAAGGCAACTTGAAGGCTATCTTGTCTTTAGTTCACCATGGGTGTGGGGAGTGCCACAGGTGAGGTGGTCTTCAAGGGCCACGGTCGTGGTGAATGGACACGACCGGAGTCATTCACATGTAAAATAGACCACTTATCTATTGATTTTGGGGAACTTTGTGCATAATTCCCACGCACCGTGGTGCGAGGTCATGATCGTGATGCCATCGGTCAGCCATGGTCGTGCTAATGGACACGACTGTTATGTCTTCAGTTGGCTACGATCATGCTGATGGCCACATCCATGGTGCTTTCGGTGCAAAAGTACTGATGTCCCTACGATTCTTGGATTAAATTCTCACAACTGTGGTGGATTCCCATAGCTGTGCCAGGGTGTTCAGTGGTAAAATTAACTTCATTATTCATCATCAATGGACTTATTTGGTTGATGTCGAATCTTGGACATTAGGGGTAGGTTGAGGGAGATTTGGGACCTTCTTTGGACCCCCTCCATGAGTGGAGGAACCCTAGAACTCCTTCCTTCTCTCTCATCCATCCAAAGCATGGTCCAAGTACCTGAAAATAATGCAAAGAATGTCCATAAGTGCATTTGATAATAATACTCACATTGGGGAATTTAACTTGCATTCCACCATGTTTAGATGTGAATAAAGTACAAAATGGCACAAGGTATAGCCCTAAAATAGGGTTCCATCACCACCCCAAACTTAAAACTTAAAAATAGGGCTGCATCACCACCCCAAGCATAATAGATAGCATGCGGAATCCGGCCAAATATTTGGCCCAACACAACCCCCACTGCCATGTCAGATGCATTAGTCATGATCTCAAATGGCAAAGAGAAGTATGGGGGCTACATTATCAGAGCAGAAATGAGTTTTTCCTTCAAGTGGTTGAAGGTTTCAACAAACTTGTCATCAAAATGAAACTCAACATCTTTCTCCAGCAAGTGATAGAGAGGTCTCGAGATCTTACTAAAATATTTGATGAAGCAGCGATAGAAACATGCATGTCCCAAGAAATACCAAACATGTATTACGGTAGAAGGAATGGTGAGAGTAGAAATAAGGCCCACCTTGGCCCTATCAACTTCAATCCCATCTTTTAAAACTTGGTGGCCCAGAACGATGCCTTCGGGTACCATGAAATGGCTCTTCTCCCAAGATAGCACTAGGTGAACCTTGACGCATCTATCAAGAACGACAGCCAAATGGAGAAAGCACTCATCAAAGGTTATACCAAAAGCCTAGAAATCATCTATGAACACTTCAAGCGATGAATCAAGCATATCAACGAAGATTGAGGTCACACATCTCTGAAAAGTAGAAGGGGTAGTACACAACCCAAATGGCATTCTCTGGTAAGAAAATGTACCACTTGGGCAAGTGAATGTCATATTTTATTGGTCTGCATGATGCAAAACAATTTAGAAGTACCCAGAGTATCCATCAAGAAAATAATATAAACTTTATCCCGCTAACCTCTCTAGAATCTGATCAAGAAATGGAAGAGGGTAGTGGTCCTTCTTGGTCTTCTCATTGAGCTTCCTGTAGTCAACACACATTCTTCATTTTGATTGTTCTCGAACATGCATCAACTCACCCTCCGCATTCTCTTCCACTGTGACCCCACCCTTCTTAGGTACAACCTGGATGGGACTCACCCATGTGCTATCAGAAATTGGATAAATAATCCTATCATGTAACAACTTCACAACCTCTTGAGTTACAACTTCCTTCAATTTTGGGTTCAACCACCTTTGCATTTTGGCGGATCGGCCTTGCATCATCCTCCAAATAGATCCTATGCACACAAATGGAGGGGTAAATGCCCCTCAAATCAGCAATGGACCAACCAATGGCCAAGATGTTCTTCTTCAGGACTTTCATCAATGCCTCTTCTTGTTCCGAAGAGCGAATGGAAGAAATGATCACCGGGAGGGTGTCATTTGATCCTAGAAAAGCATACTTCAGTCCTTCAGGGATTGACTTTAGCTCAAGTGTTGGAGGTTCTTCAAGAGAGTTCTTTCATGGCTCAAAAATTGATGGGAGGTCCTCGATTGCATCCAACATGGCTAGCTCATTCACTTCATCCTCTTCATCATCATCAGGGAACTCAACTATTGGCTCTAAATCTCTACCTTGAGTGACAGTCTGAATCCATGCAGGTAGGCACTCCTCCACAATCTCATTAAGGTATTAAAAAAGATAGCAATCTTCTTCAGTGGCTCCTATCACCTCGAAGGTGGCTGAAGATTTAAAGATGTTCAACCGGATCTTCATCTGCATGAATGTCACATACATAGTCTTGGTTCTCACATGAATCACTACATCAACTGTAGCTAGGAATGGCCTTCCCAAGATGATATGTACTCTTCTTTTATCTTTTTCCATATCTAGCACAATGAAGTCAGTGGGGAAGAAAGTAGAAGTCTCATCATCCAGTCTGACTAGCACATCATCCACACACCCGTAGGTGTCTTCACTAATCAGTCAGCCAACTACAAAGTACAATGATCTGGATCTAATTGTCCCATTTGGAGCTCAGCAAACACATCATACAACATCAATTTTATGCTAGTACCCAAGTCTAGAAGGGCTTGGTATATGCGATGTGCCCCAATGTAGCATGAGATGATGGAAGCACCAGGGTCTTTCCTCTTTCTTGGCATGGTGTGTTGTAGAATTGAGATCACTTGCTCGGTGAGCTTGACCTTCTTGGGCATTCTCCCCATTGTCTTTCTTTTTAAAGTGCAAAAATCTTTCAAAAACTTAGCATAGGAAGGGATTTGATTGACCGCATCAAGCAAAGGAATGTTTATCTTCACTTGTTTAAAGGTTTTCATGATATCTTCAGTATGTTTCTTCTTTCTTCTCTCAACAGAAGGCTCCTTAAGAGCATCAGGAAATGGGGGAAGTTGGGCTCCCAAATGGCTCAGATCAATAGAATTATCAACTGGAATCATGAGAATCACAGTATCACTACTCGGTATCACAATATCACTTCTCAGATCCACGGTATCAACTCTAGTTCCCATCAAAGTATCATCAAGTTGGATCTCAATATCTACCTATCTAGTCACAGTGTCACCTCTATCCTCACTGGTTGCTCTATCAACAACAACAGTATCATGGGGCTACTCCAAAGTCTGGCCACCCCTCAAAACCGTCACTGCTTTCACATGCTCATGGGTAGAGGAAGAAGAAGCTTGTGGATTTGGTTGTGGTTTTTGATGTAGTGTGGTTTTTGGTGGGGTGAGTTGGGATTTTGAAGGATTAATTGTGGTTTTGGTTGTTGTGGTGGTTGTGGTTGTTGTGGATGGGGGTGATATTGCGGCAGGAGCTGTTGGTATGAGTGAGGTGGGGGTGGAGCATATTGATAGTTGAGAGGAGCTTGAGGAAGTGGCGGAGCATAGGGATTTGGTGGTGCTTGATATGAAGGTAGATCATATGAACTTTGAGTGTTTCCTAGAAAAGTGTCATCATTGTTTGGATTCGGCATTGGTTGGGATGGGAGTCTTCCTTCCTCCCTCCTAGCAAGTGAAAGAGATATCTGGTCCAATCTTTGATCAAGATGACTAATGGAATTCCCATGTGAGGATACATCTTTCTTTACCTCATCCAAACTTCTCAATCTTCCAAGCATTTTATCTTCAAACTTGGAGCTATATCATGGCTTTGGCTGCCCTTGTCCTTGACCATCTTCATTTTGTTGTTTCCATGAAAAATTAGGATGGTTTCTCTACTCAGGAGTGTAAGTGTTGGACATAGGACCTTGATTGTTCTGGTTGCCAAAAGAGTGCAAAGCATGAACTTCCTCTTCTTCAGCTTCAACTGTCATGGTGGATTGACTAGAAGAACCACCAGCTTAGCTCTTCATCATATTCATCATGTCTGCCATCATCTTCATCATGTCGGGGTTAGCAACGGTGTGGGTTGGAGCTACGGGAGGAGATGGAGGGACGTAGTTCTGAATGCACTGTTCCCCTTTAGTAGAAACTCGATGGCACGGATTTTCAGCAAGGTGTTCAAACAATGTCCACAACTCCTCAGGTGGCTTCTCCATGAATGTGCCTCCACATGATAAGTCAACATTATTCTGGCTTAACTCTTCAAGCCTGGTGTAGAAGGATTGGACTAGCTACCAAAATGGTACCTCGTGATGGGTGCAGTCACAAAGGAGCTTTTGGAACCTTTCCCACGCCTCATGGAAAGGTTCATTTTCCTTTTGGGCAAAGGTGGTGATACATCTTCTCATGTGAGACAACTTGGCAATTGGAAAGAACTTCTTGAGAAACTCATTTTTGATCGCATTCCAAGTTACCAGCTCTGACTTTAAAATGTACCATTCTTTAGCCTTTTCCTTTAGAGAGAAAGGGAAGAGAGTCATCTGGATGGAGTCATCGGTGACAGTGGGGGTGCGTAAGGTGGAACAAGTCTCAAGGAAGGTGTCAATATGATGGTAGGGATTTTCATTCTCCATCCCATAGTAGGTAGGGAGGAGTCCAAGGAGTGTGGGTGGAATGGAGAATTGTTGACCTGATATTTGGTCAACAAGGGTGGCAAATGGAGAATTGTAGTTCCCGGAGGTGAAATACTCGTAGAGGGGGTGGTTGGGCTACGGTGGTGGTTGAGCATTCCCATGAGGGTTGTTTTCTGCCATGTCGGCTGCTTGGTGTTGCTTGCGGCGACTTTGGCATCTCCTCCTACCTATCTCAGGGTCGTACAACACCAAGTCGGTACAAGTAGAACGCGTATGGTGCATGCACAACTGTCACATGCACAATACACAAACAAACAACAAGAAACCAAGTTAGAATGACAATATATAGAAGTGAACAAAGAATAAAGAATAGCTATGATGAGGAAAATAGGAAAGGCTAAGCTACACTAACTATCTAGTCCGATCACCTCTATCCCCGACAAAGGTGCCAGAAATCTTGGCGCGTCTGAGCCACATGTGCATACACTAACCAATTAGGTTTGGTTTGATGCACCCCATAGAACTCAAACGCACATATGGATCTTTTGATATTTATAAGAAGCCCTAAAAAAACTCAATCACAATACTAAATAAGGCACCCGCAAGAGCATGGGGTACTATTATAGTAAAGATAAGAGGTAAATATAGGGGTCGATCCTCAGGGATAGAGGGGGCACAAGAGCTTAGTTGGTGTTGCCTATGTTCCTAAAGTGGAGACTAGGGTTGAAGGGTTTAAAAGGGGTTTTGGTTTGATTACACTACACGACAAGAAAGTAAAGGTAGTATGAAAACTAGATTACCAAAAACTAGGTTATCCTAAGCAAGTTAGGTCTAAGAAGCTAGATTAAGCAATCAAATAAGAAAGGGATAGAAGATCTACTCTACTCTAGCAAAGCAATTATCAACTGAGAACTAAAATAACCACTAAATCAAGCAAGGATCTAGATTAACCCTAATTAGCAAGGCTAAGCAGTTAACTAGAAGAAACAAATACAATTAAGCTACACTAGCATTAACAAACAAGAAGGTTAAGGTGGGTTCAAGAAATGGAGTAGGTAGGTGGGCCGTTTGGGAATGTGATTTGATATTAGTTGGGCGGGTCAACATGGCATGCAATTATCACAATTCAATCTAGATTACCAAACCAAACAACAAGGCAAGTGCTATTAGAATGTACCCTATACTACTAGTTGGAGAACTAGGGTTTGGTGTAATTCTAGTAGGACTTGTCAAGTCTAGGTATCTAGGGTAAGTGGTACTAGGGCAATTGGGAACCAAGGGTAGGAATGGGAGTAGAGATGAGGGTTTTTCACCTCATGCTACTAGCCATCTATCTTTTAGAAAGCTCTAGGCAATTTTACTAATCACATTTACACTAGTCACTTAGATCTCACAATCACTTGTAGAAGGAGGGATATGTATGTAGGAACAAAGGGAGCTATCTAGGGATCCACTAATTGGACCTAGGAGCCATTCCTAAGATTTCTACATACACCCTAATTCCTCCTAGAAGCTAAGTGTCATCAAACATCACAAAGAAAGAAATTTAAGTTTAAGATCAAAAAATCACATGCAAGATAATGGGAAATGAGATAGAAGCAAAGGCAGCCATCGTAGAATGAAATTATGTTCATTACAAATTATTCTCCCCCAACATGGTATCAAAGTCACATTTTTACCCCAAACAACCCACCACTAGGGGCTTAGCTAGATATAATCAAAGAAAAGGCAAAAGAAATATCAAGAAGGGGATAGGACTCCATGGAGCTCAAAGTAGATCCTCCTTCTTCACCTCCTAGCTGGTGTAGGGTGACCTCCTTCCTCCAAAAAGGCTGATGGGCATGAAAATGGAGGGGGTTATGGTAGAAAACCTAGAAAATTAGGTTTTAATGGTGGAAATGGTGGGTGGAGAGCATTAATGCAAGGGGAATGCAATGAATGCTCAAGAGAGGGTGAGGAGGAGTAATGGTAGCTGGGGGAGTGTGTAACCTTCATGCTCCATCCATCACCTATGTATATATAGGTGGTGGGGAAGCACTAGGGTAAGTAGGGGTAGAATAGGAAAATCAATGTAGAAATTGGGTAGGGTTAGATGATCAACATGGCCGTGGTAGATGGCCACGGCCGTGGCATGGGTTAGGTGGCATGGATGTGGGTTGGGGACACGGTTGAGGTGTGAAATGGAATGGAAATGCTAAGTATATGTGGTGACCACGGCCGTGGCATGGTGACCACGGCTGTGGCATGGTGCCACGGTCGTGTTGGGTAAGGGATACCATGGTCGTGTTGGAGGAGGAAGCCACAGGTGAGGCAGCTTGGAGGTCGTCTTATCTTCAGTTCACCATGGGTGTGGGGAGCGCCACGGGTGAGGCGGTCTTCAAGGGCCACGACTGTGGTCATTCACATGTAAAATAGACCACTTATTTGTTGATTTTGGTAAACTTTGTGCATAATTCCCATGGTCGTGGTGTGAGGTCACGACCATGATGTCTTTGGTCGTCCATGGCCATGCTGATGGCCATGGTTGTACTATCTTTAGTTGGCCATGGTTGTGCTGATGGCCACATTCGTGGTGCTTTTGGTGCAAAAGTATCGACATCCCTGTGATTCTTGGCTTTAATTCCCACGACTGTGGTGGATGCCCACGGTCGTGCTGGGGTCTTCAGTGGCAAAATTAACTTCAATCTTCATCATCAATGGACTTCTTTGCTTGATGTCAAATCTTGGCCATTAGGGGTAGGTTGAGGGAGCTTTTGGGCCTTCTTTGGACCCCTCCATGATCGGAGGAACCCTAGAACTCCTTCCTTCTCTCTCATCCATCCAAAGCATGGTCCAAGTACCTGAAAATAATGCAAAGAACGTCCATAAGTGGATTTGATAATAATACTCACATTGGAGAATTTAACTTGCATTTTACCATGTTTAGATGTGAATAAAGTACAAAATGTCACAATATGGAGCCCTAAAATAGGGTTGCATCAATCACTAGGTAACATGAAAATGATCCTAGATCGATATCTATCTGTGGTAATCCTCATTCCAAAAGGATTGGATCATGCATGAACTCAAAGGTTGTTTGTTCATGATTTTGATGATCTAGTGAGAGAGCGAGAGAAAATGTAGGTAGAAGTGGGGCCCCATCCAACTCAGAATTTCCATCCATGGATATTCAACCTCAATTTCGTAACAACAATCCTGCATTTAGTTTAATTGAAAATTCAAACCTTTATGATAAATACTATTTCTAATTTGGTTATGTAGATCAAAATAATTCTTAAATAAGATGTCATATGAGATCTAATTCTTAAATAAATCATTTAATTTTTGCAATTAGTTATAATATCTTTGGTATTATCAAGTTGATAAATAGTTTTTTTTAATATGTTGTCCATTAAGATTCGGTCCTAACTACACTGTGATATGATCTGTCCTCTTTCCATTGATTTTTTGTGACATCATTTAGGTCTAAACTAGGATTTCTCAACCCTAGTAGATTTGAGGGTATAATAAAAACAAAATCATGTAAGCATTTGAATGGTGATTCTTAATCCTAAGATATTTTAGAAACCTATGCCAAATGTTTGGTAGTGAAGTTAGACTTATTGTTTGAGATAATCTCATGAGGCATATTTTAGCAACATATGATGTTGTACCTTAAGAACTGGATCCTATGACTAGAAATAACCTTGGTGAATGAGGTTATATCCACCCACTTAGTGAAATATTCAATGGTGACCATAATGAAAGAATGCACACTAAACACCTTTGTATGGATATTCCTAATCATGCCAATGGACATAATATGGCCAATGGCTCGCCAAGTTGTTCATATGTGACAGTGGATAGGATAGTGCATTGATTCAAAATTAGAATGGGTTGGATCAGACTAAAACTTGAAATAGAAAATTCATGGACCAAAAACTAGAACAAATAAGAACCAACTTGATATAAGACAGGACTAAAACTTTCATGGATTGGATTGGAAAGGATCAAATAATATATGTCACATTGACTCTTGTATATCTACTTATGTTTTAGCATAAATCTAACTGATGAATAATTTACTTATCATGTGATGTGATATAAAATAACATTTGTATGTTTGAACAAGTGAGAAATCTATTTTGGAGAAAATTCTTCATAATGGAGGGTAGGAAAAATGTAGAAAATTTAATTTTAAAGTTCTTAGTAATTACCCCTATTATAGGTAACCCACCTTGTATGCTGAAAACAAATGATGCCATGATGTTATTTAAGTATGAATCAACAAGATGCTTTATGAAGCTACAATTGATTTAAATATTCATACTTTAGAAGTAACATTATACATAAATTTAAAGCCCTACTAAATAAGTTTATTTTTGAAACATATCTAAGAGTACATTAAGAGTTTACAATATATTAATGCAAGCATATAAATTCTTTTAAAATTAAAATTGTAATGGCATAGGTAGGAAAAAAAGAAAAAGGTTAGGTATTAAACCTACTAGTAGTTTTTGGATTTTAATTAAATTTATATGTATGCAAACTTAGATGTTTTAATTTTTAATATATAGATAAGTAAGTCACTATAAATTAGGAAAGTAATTTATTTTCCACTTAAGTTGTCCACATTGATTAGTACAAACATTGAACAAGACTGTATTCAAAACTAAATAAGAAAATTAGAGGACCAAAGACCAAACTGATGGTGTAACCAATGAAGGACTAAACCAGACTAGACTAGATGATTGGTCCAAGTCAATCTACTAGTATTGAATAATATATGTACATCCCTAACATAAGGGTGGATGTAGATATCTTGAATTTGACACACCTTAAGAGTTTCAAATTGAATGTCC
The DNA here is from genome assembly GCA_963693085.1 of Alisma plantago-aquatica. Classification (NCBI taxonomy): domain Eukaryota; kingdom Viridiplantae; phylum Streptophyta; class Magnoliopsida; order Alismatales; family Alismataceae; genus Alisma; species Alisma plantago-aquatica. Next base: position 1,244,307,000 of record OY856409.1, read on the forward strand.
TTTGATATAATTGACCCAAGATTGTTACATAATGCATACCTAGATATATAATTGTATTTTTGTGTTGATGTAAGGTTTCATTTGGAAATCATATTCTCCATGCATTATTTTATGTTGTGATACTATGGATCTTATACAAGTTACTCACTTTCCTCTACACATGTAAAAACATGTGATCTTGGATAGGTTTTGTACCTCTATCAATTATATTACATCCTTTTATATCTCAATCCAAGAAGCTAACATGTGAGATCATCCACAAAAGGAATTTATGCTTGTGTTAATTAAGGTGAATTTGATGGATTTGAATTCTAAGGAAAGACACAAAGTGAATTCCTAATAAGGAATGTGGTTCTAATAATGAGTCTTTGAAAGGTCATTAACTTGATAAATTATCATAACTGAGTTGTTGAACACATGTAGCTCACATATTTTGTGCTTATTCATGACTTGGAGGTTGTGCATATAGAATTTTTACTTGGATATATTATTTTTGTCATACAAATTCAACCTTAATATGATTGTAAGTTGCATCCCTTTGTGGGTTTTTAAGACAACACCAACCATGGATACACTCTTTTTAATCTTTTGACCACATTAAAATTCCCTTTGCTAGCAAACTAGACTTGTTCAATATCTTCATCTATGTCCTAGAGTGGATTCAATGGATGATGAGTAAGGTGGTTAGCAAGTGCTTGTGTACTAACTCGTTTGTGATTACACAAGTGTACCACCTACTACTCAAGTTAATGTAAATAACTAAAATTATGAGGCTAAAAGAGGATGAGTTGTTGATAAAACAAGACAAAACCCATACGAGATCAAAAAAATATAGTGGAAGCATAAGCATAATTCACACATCAATCCATGTTAGTTCTATATTATTCACATTCTATTAGAAGGATTCAACAGTTGTGTGTATCTCATAACATATTTCATAACTCAAGCATGATTCTCATATCACAAGATATTACATTAATTTTCTTTCTCATTATATCACATTCTCAAGGCACAACCAACTATTAAAAGAAAGACACGTGTGACTAAAATGATTTGATATGATCTCTTCCACAAGGGCCTCAATGTACAAGGACTCTAACTATACTACACGCATCACAACATAAAACCTCCAAGAACCAGACATACGACGTGCAACTCTGATACCTTAAAACATTAGCAACAAATTTTATGAGGTATTTGAGCCTTCGTGAGTGAGTGCTCCCCACTCGATAGATAAGCATAACTAGGGTATCTATTTAGTCATCACATGAATTATTTCGATGATATATATAACATGGAAAGCACATAATTGAGAAAGAGAAATAAATAAATACCCAAGCATACTTATTAGATTATTCCTTTAAGAGAGTGTACTAGTCACATCTTTACGATAACTTTCTGGTATGATATCTTTCCATATATTATCTCTGATCTCATAGCACACATCATCCTATTGGTACCCCACAATCCATCTAATAAGATATAAACACGTTATTACATCCCATGCCTCAAATTTGTAATGGCTTAAATGCCCAAATACTCAAGGGGGTATGATAAGGGTCCAACACCCCTAAGAGGAGAAAATTGTGCATACTAGGTCTCAACTCACTCCTTCCCGTGGTCAAGAGGTATTCCATGGATCTAATACTTTATTCCTCACATATCACAAGATTAGGGCCTCTATCTTACCTTTTTGGGTCCTCATAATCCTTTCACATTACATAATTGTCAGAAATATCCATATGCTTTGATATATTACTTTCCATATGCCCCAACACCATTGTTCTCATGTTCATATTATATCTCATGCATGCATCTTAATTATCGTAGTTGATAATTATTACTTTATCTCTAAACTATCATGTTAGGAATTCAAGTTAAGCATTCACTACATCATTCATGATGTATTTTAAATATGTCTTCCTCTTTTCCATAAAAATATTCCTTATCTTAATCATTCTATCTCTCACTTAATATTTTTATTCTTGATTTCAGTAAGGTATTCACATGCATATAGGTGTATAATAATCCCGGGAATAATCGTAGAATAGAAGATGGTTACGATGAGGAGAGAAAGAGGAAAAGAATGAATGATATAAGAAGAACTAACCTCCAAGACGCCCCTTTAAATATCCTTTCAATATCTAGCTTATCTAAACCAAGGAAAACCAAAATGTTGTGAATCTCACTCCAAATCACCTCCTTTCCTTCCTATAGGTCAAAAATAGTAAAAATGAATTGACATATCCATTTGGGATGAAATGAACTATATACCTTGGCAAAATCACAAAAGCACTGCCTAACTAGAATTGTGCTTTTAGCCCTGACTAGTCAGACTATTAGATAGGTACTCATGTAACTATTAAAGCCAAAGGGGATGCATCAATCAATCTGGGGAGACTAATGCATGAAACTAATTTTAGGTCCTAATAAGTTGGTTTGACTTGACTGTATGTCATCCTACCTTCTGGCCCAACTTTCTGACAAATTAGCCAATTTTGGCCACCAATTCCACACATATCGATCAATGGGGTTGCTGCTACCCCAAAGGTCAGTCCAAATATCCAAAGATCAACATAGATATCCTAAGATGGGTCCAACTATCTACATATTGGATCAACTATCCAAAGATCGACCAACTATCTATCCAAGAGACTAGTTCCATTTTTCTATTAATGGTGGTTTTAGGTTAGGTTTATACGGTTCAGATGAGACAACATTGAATTTAAAGTTGATTCTATGTCTAGATAACCCTATATTGAAAACACTTAACCATGTTTCTATTATGTAACTATATATTCTCTGACATAATCCTCAAGTTACAATGTTTTCATATATAACAAGATTAATGTGTATTTATCTTCTTCTTTCTATTAATATGGGGTTAATTAATTTAGGTTTTAACACCTCTTTAACCCATTCCCTAAATAAAATTAGGATAGGTATATTATACATTTATGATTTGATCATTCTTAGTTGTTTATGCAAACACAAACCATCTAAACTTTTTGTTAAAGACCATCATCAGTAGAAGTCATTAATTATCATATCTGAACATCCAATTGTCATAGCAAAAGGAATTAAATGCATGCAAAGTAGGGTTATAAGGTAAACATGAACACGATTGTTACAACAAGTGATAACATATTCAGATAGGAGTCCTTTCCACTTTTTGCATACTACTAATAGGATGGATCATTTGAATAAGTAGTAACTAGAATAGTGTTGGGAAACCAATTTTTACAAGGTATCCCATTACATAGTGGAGCAATTTGCAATCTTCATGCAACAAAGGTATACATTACTTTTCTAGTGCACAATATTGTAATTCTACCTCACTAAACTTTTTTCTTGGAGTTATGTAGAATGTTCTTTGAATATATTATCAATCTCTTGGATTAGCACTGCTCTCATTGACTTGTTGATATATAGTTACATAATGATAGGTTTTCCATCTATCAATGGCATGATAACTAGAGGGTTCACAATATATATGTATTTATCTTTCTGAAGGCTTCTTGGTACATAAGATTTTATCCTCAGTTCACATTGTTATGAAGAAATTATAATATGGGTTCACATATGTGTGTTAGCTTTTATATGTATTTTCTAATGTAATGCACTCAACTAAGATGCAACAAGAGGATATGTCAAGAAAGTACTTGAACACACTTGAATCAACTTCATTACCTCGCAGTACAACAATGTAACCCATATACTATGTCAGGTAACCCCAAAGGTGCAATTTTCTTAGTTCAATCATAATCACTATTGTAGTAGTCATCGAAACAACTAATCAAGGATAGCCACGTGATCATGTGGATCCATAGACTTGGCTATCACGTCATCCCACATGGATTTTTGATTTTCTTGTACATAAAGTTATGGAATATAGACACATTGGCTTATTGGTATGTAATTCCTATGTTCTTTACATTGAAAGGTACGACGTTATAGATCACCCACTCACTAGTAGAGTTATATTCCTACGTTTTATTCAACCATTTTGACTTTATAGAAATAGAAGACATCCATGAAATATAAGAGTCTATGTCTTTTGATTCTGGAAATGGGAAATGATATTTGAGACTTTTGTTATTGAGACTATGGTAATCCACATACATGTAGACTAAGATATCCTTGTTTGGAAGGGTATAATATCCTCTATCTAATTTGGATATGATATCATCTTTAGAAATGTAATATGTACTTCTTGACCACTTCTTTAAGGGTCTTTAGAGTCCATTATGGGTGGATTCTTTTTCTCTCCTATTTCATAGGTTGGAACTTGGTATAATCAGTAGACAATTAATAATGATGTTTTTATTCAGTCAGAGCATATTCATAGCATTGCAAACATATGCTAATGTATCTTCACAGTGGGCATATGATTATATTATAGGTATGAGGAGGGAGCATGGTCCTATTTCAGTTTTGCACCCCTCTTACCCGTAGCCATTGTTAGTGGTATGTGTTTCATGATATTCCACATGGAATTTAAGTGATTTATAACATTTCTGCCTCTTGTTGTTGATCTAGGATCTACATGACTTCAATACAAAATCATACATCCATTTTTGTTGGAAACCTTTATTTATTAATATCACTTAGTACATAATTTTAAGAACTTCTTACATTTTGAGATTGTACAATTAATGTGTGTGCCTAATTATGAGGTGTTGTGTCAATGTCTATTTTTTGGATTTGATGGAACTTCACTTATTTTGGTGGAGGACCTAGTTTTTGGGTGCAATGTGGATGCCATATGGCTTTAAAACCATGAGAATTACCATGTGGTGCATGGTTGTTGAATTAGAGGTGTTGTCAATGGAACATGCTTTCCCTATGTTGAATAGTTATATCCTCCCTTTTACCTGATAATGTAGGATTAGTGATGACTGTCACATTTGTTTTCAGTTACGAAGGTTCATGTATTGTGGTGGGCGTCTTCACAAACATATGTTGGTTCCACTGTGTTGAACCTTACTTGGCTCATGTCTCATCCCTTTTGCTCATCCTTTATCCTATCGTACATGAAAGAGCAAATATACAAGATCTTGTATATGATTCTGTGACCTAGTTCTTATTTTACATACCTAAAATTCTCAATAATGGGCTATACTAGATTTTAAGGCAGGTTAAGTTATAGTAGTCACTTTTTATTTATGGGTTGGTACATAGGACAAGCTTCTATAATTGATGTATTAGAGATCTAGGTTGAATTCCTTGGTATCAAAACTTAGATGAGTGTTAGAATCTAGATTTTGTTTTCAATTATTGGTAATATCACATAAATAATCATTTATGTATTTTTGTTTTAATTTGATAAATGAGGAAGAAGGAGAGAAGTATGAGTCATGTTGAGGGAATATACAAGCCTAAATGAGTAATGGAATATTATCTAGAGGCACCTAGGTTTCTATACGCCATATCTATTAGTCCTTATGTGGAGATGGTAGAAAGAATATATATAGCTTGGATAGGAGCAACACTAAATCTAATAGATGTTGAGATCCATTACACACACACACACACACACATATATATATATATATATATATATATATATATATATATATATATATCAGTTGAATGATTTATATATATATCAATTGAATGGTTTAAAGACAAACACAAATTATTTCATGTGACGTATACTTAATTAATCACATGAATCGTACACTCAACGGTGGTGTAGGGAAGATAATTTCAAAATAGACTCTTCAATCATTAGATACAAAAGATTTGTGATCTGGTGTTGCACCCACCAAGAGACCAGACTCGGATTGTGGGGATTTCTTGAATACTTTAAGTCTTTCAAATTATCTAAAGGTGGTGATTAAGGAATTTGGTGCTGAGAATGATGATGCATGTTGTTTTCTTACCATGGTTTTCATTGTTTATTTCTATAAGGATATATAATTTTGATCAATTTGAATATCCATTAAATTATACATTTTATGATAATCCAATGGTGAATATGATGAAACTATTGAAATGATTGTTGAGATATTCCTTGATATGATGAACTATTATGAGGATGTTTACAAAGACAATTTGATTGACTAGAGATCATTGACGTGTGGTCCAAATTTATGAATTTGACATCTTGTAATATATTTAAAAGTTGCTTTAGTGGATTTGTGTCAACTTAGGATTGGTCATGAATCAAGAAACATAAATGGTTGTGTTTACCATGCATGTGTAAAATACACATTATTGTTATATGTAATGATAAGAAGTGAGTATTGAACCATGTATATGAAAAAGAGCATTAATTAATCAATAAAATATATTGTTCATATAATAAGGTTCCATGTAAATTGTGAATAGCATGTGATGTCTATACTGAGGAAATGCAATAGGACTCATTCTAGTAGTCGTTGTAGATATTATATGAACTAACCCATATCGTACTTCTAAATTTTTTATGTTAGACCACGGGGACCTAGGGAAGCCTCACCAAGGTCAGTAAAAAATCTAAAATCCTTCTATCTATGTTAAAGTTTATATCTAAGTGAGAACAGACACATTTGTGATAATCATTCATGTATATTAATATCAATAGAGGTCCTATTAATAGTGCATCGTACATGATATCAACTATTTTTATTCTTATTGTTTCTGATTACATGCCTAGTATTTCATATGAAGGTCTCTTTGTAAAGGGGCCTAGTTATCGTATTTAAAACCTACTCGGGTTACCATGAGATGAAATAGGGTATCTTGACAGAAAATCTTAGGGTGACATGCTTAGACATAAGCTTTGGATGGTGACATGTTGACATTACCACCATGCATAATGACTTTTGTCTTGGCTTGGTACAACTGAGAAGTTTTGTGAAAATGATAATAAAGCATTAGAAACACAATTATATATCTACATTTGTTGATATCTAATGTAGCAATTGTTGAATTATGATATAATTGTTGACAATTGGTTAGTTTATGTGTTTTTATGAGCCCCTAATTTGATAACTTATTATATAAATGAAATATCACTACATCCATTTAATTATATAAAACATTCAATTATTATTCTCACTTGAACTAATTTCACTCATTTAAACAATCATTGACATCTGTTAATTGTTGTTCTCAGGTTTTGAGGTCATGTCTACTCATTTCAAGATGTTCCACCCTAGATAGATCCTTTCTCTTCACTTTCTGAGGTAAAGGCCTCTTATATTAGGGCTTTTTGGTCATCTCTATAGCAGGACGTCCTTTAGGAGTGTGAGGTTTTTATGTATATTATGATGATGTAATTTTTTTATGTAGGAAGGATGCTATTTAGTTTTATTGTATCATGTACATACTATTAATTTCTCTCTCTTTTATTTATAGATAATTATGTGTGAATGAGTGCTTGCTGATTTTAATTTTTTTCTTGAATGTAAAAAAAATCTAGTTACAATTTTTATTGTATGTTGTCACATATTTTTTGTGTTTTCTCTTACAACTAGAGTCAGTCTAGATCATGGAGTTTCTCTTGATGGGTTATTTACCCCACATGGTGGGGATCCAACATAGTGGCTCCATAAAACCATGACATTCTATACAAAGGGGAGTTAGGAAACTATAAGTTTCACCTCACTCTTATGAGCTTACATCAAATTTCGATGTTCATCCATCAAATTTGTTTGATTAAAAAACTACATCATTTCTTATATTATATGATGGTATCTCATATAATTCAGTTTGTTCCACTGGTTGAGCTAAAACCCCAAGGTGGGGGTTCATATCATTCATGGTTCCCAAATTATGCTAATTACTAGTTCCACTCATCGACTTAATCATTTTGATTGTACATGGAGGCACACTAAGTGTGATATACAAAAACTAGGAATACTTTGATTTTTACTAAAAATCATCACTAGTAATGTTCATGCAATTTATTTCAAACATTATCATCATCAATATTGTAACCCATCTTGTTGTTCTACACATTGTTTATCACCAAATTATAACTATCCATTAGTTCCATGTCAATTAAGGTTAATATATCAATACGAGCAATTGATTTTATCTTGTTTCATTGACATTATTCAATGCATTGATATTAATTTACACTAACATCACTATCCTCCAACATTTTCATTCATATATTTACTTAATAAAACCACCACAAATAACTAACCGTTTAATATCAATTCTTCTTAATATTAACTTAATGAGATATGGAAAGATCGAACTACAATACTAGAGAGAGAAAAATGGAATTTAATATACGTCAAAAATAAGGTATTCATTTATCATCTTATTATTTCACACTTGAAGATTGCAAATTACATTAAATGTTCTTCCACTAGTTAATAAAAGCCATCAAAATTCTACTTATAGTAAATTCATAAATACATCATTGTTTGTCATTTATATTGGAAACTCTAAGTCTTTGACATTGAAATAACTTATAATTTGTACCTGGTTGGTGGAATTTTAGCCAAGACTATCCAAATTGTCACCATTTAACCATAGTTATCTTGAATTTCATATGACTGTATCAAATTTATGGTACACATCTTTTCATTGTTTTATATTTACCAAATTATATTGTTTTAAATTCTTAGAAACATCTAGCCTCCTTTTTCAAACCCAATTTGTATAAAATATAATAACCAGTTGAATTTCCATTACTTGATCCTTAAACCCTTAAAATGTAAACAACAGATCAATTCATGGAAAGTTTCATGAATGATTTGCATTTACCAATCTATTAATATTAATAGGTTATAGGTCTTTTTTCAACACAATGACTATACTAACTATGTGTTACATTCCTCGTTAAGACATCTCTATCAACTTCCATATCAGCATCAATCTCCAACCCATAAAGCTCCTTCAGCCAGATTGAGAAATCATTGAACATTTTTTGCAAACATTTTCCTTGAAATACTTCTTGGATAATCTATCAGGTAGAGTATTTTCACTTCATTCTTTGAATATAAGGTGCATATGTTGTGAATTTATAAGTACTATCCTTACAAATTAGAGTAGACTTTTATACAAAACTGACATTGTATGCCACCTTCTATGTACTCCATTGATAGTCTTGAGTCGCTTTGAATTATTTCTTGAGTATCCTCCATTTCATTCCCCTTTTGCAACCCCCTTAGGAGTGCTTACATTTCACTATTCACTGGACCACTTCCTATAAGTGTTTCAGGTTTCCCTTGTATCTATTTTCCTCTACGGCCCCACATGATGTATCTAGAAATTGACTTGTCAGTCTTTGAACTCACTCCTGCACAGACTATGATGATTTTTATCACCCATGGAGTTAACTCGCATAGATTCATGCACTATACTCTTTGCATGCTTGTTTATGTTGGTTCTATATGGAAAGCTTTGCCAATATATTTTTGAAGAGATTCAATTTGTACAAGAGTTCTTGATTGTATGCTTGTTTTCTTCTAAAAAAAGTGATTCATTCCTTTCCTTCCACAATATCCAACATGTTGCTGCAAAGTTGTGTTCCAAACTTGATTTATTCAAATTGGTTGTATGCTTTTTGATCATCTGGATGCATCAACAATCTCCATACCTCCCTACTAAAAGGATAGTCTCTTATCACATGTGAGCTTATTTCTACAAGATCGTCACATATGTCACACCTGGTTGTATCTGTAATATTCATGACATATCAGAGATGGTTAGTTAATATATTATCATGCTTTAAACACCATTATAAACACTTAATTTTGTGTGGAATTGAAGAGAGCCATATGATTTTCTAGTTACCCTTCACATGTCTCGTTTTGTCCTCCATCAACAAGTGGTATGAAATTCTAGAGTTAAACATTCCATGTTTTTTATGAAGTCTAATTATATCCATCCTATCCATACTATAGTTTTGGTGTTTGCATGCTCATGATGTCTGATCGGTCCGGATCACGCGTCTAAAAATAGGCAGATTCAGAATGATTGAACTTTAAATTTATAACTTGAAACTCATATTGACCCCAACTCAATATGGGGTCAAAGTAGATATGTGGGGCCAATCACAGAGATGTGGAGATGTTTAGGATGCTTAAGATCATGTTCTTATGTCAATTAAGAAAAATAGATAGTTGATATATGCAAAGAACTAGAATGAGTAGCAAAATGATATGAAACAAAACAAATTAAAGTAAAGAAAATAGAGTCTATCGAATCATATTAATCAAGAGAAGGAGTTTCTGACTATGTAGTCATGAGTTGGGTAGTTCATGCACCCGTTCTCCGATGTAGACAACCCTCAAACACCCTAGAAAGCAACTAACATCCAAATGTAGCAAGTATCATGTTAGTTGCTCCTGTGGGGGTCATTGCACTCACTCTCATGCAATATGACTAAAACCCCATCAATGATTCAAAACCTCTCTCAAGGATAATAGATCAAAACCTCTAAATATTCCAAATACCTTCTCATGTCCTGAATATTTGAAGATGTTAGGAACAATAGATAATATGCACATAACACATATGTTGAATCCCGTCGGGTAGAAATAAACATGACCGAGTTCGATTGAACCTGGCTGAGTTCATCTCGACCCACATGGTTTACAGTTTAGGGTCATATCTCTCCAATTTTTATTCTGGACATATTCTCCCTTGGAAGTCCTCTTTTCAGACTTTGATCCAAACTGCCTTCTCTACCTATTTCTATAGTAAATCTCTTAATCTTGGTAGAAATGGAGGTTCAAGCAAGAAAAAGATCAACCAAACCAACAATCATGACCGAAAAGAGAAGATAGAACAGAAACACACTAGATCTAGAATAAGACTACTTGCTTAAGGTAAAAGTATATAAACATGCCCAAAATAGGCTACATAGCCCATAAGGATCTCAACTAGCCATGGACTAGCATAGTTTGCATCAAACTAAGATGGAAGAACATCTTGTGTACATAATCAAAAGAGAAAAGTAGAACAAAGAGGTAGAATAAGATATTTATCCCATGGAAGTTGAGGTTTCTTTCGCTCCTTAGCCTCTGGAAGGGTTAGATCTCATCCTTGGGGTCGTATTCCTTGATCTTCTGGCCTCTTTCCTTGATTTTACCCCCAAACAACAGCTTGGATGTATGTATGGTGGTGGAAATGGCTGGACGGAGGTAGAAGATGATGTAAAATGATGGTGGATGGAGGAAAATCGATGGACAGGAGTGTAGGGTGTGCTCTTCATCCCTCTTAGACCTTAGATATCTCCCAGGAGCTCTGGGAACAAAAGAATGAAATTGTACAAGTGTGTAGAACTCAAATTTAGAACCCCTTTCTAGGTAGCAAGGGGTTGGTATTAATAGGGATAGGCAGAGCGTACATGTTAAGTGGGGCTAAACCCAACCGGGTTAGACCCTTCAGTTTACGGATATGGCTTCGGGTGACCATCAGAAGGCACATCTTTTGGGGACACCATGGGAATACGAGCCTTCTGTTGATGCCTTTAGGAGGCTTCATTGGAAGATAAGCCTTCAAAAGGTGAACCATTAGAAGACAAACCATCAGATGGTAAACTGTCGAATGTTGATCTTCAGTTGTCTTCTTAAGGAAAAAGGAATAAACCCGACTATGTTCGAGTGACCAGACTGGGTTCATACCTTCAAAAGGTGGTAGTGGAGGCGTTCCTGCTACTAAATGTTGGCCTTCATTTGTGAACTTCGAAACAGACCATCAGAAGACAATACATCAGAAGGCACTATTGGGAGAGAGACCTTTGGGATCATCCTACGGTTGGTTCCATCGGAAGGCACCATTAGAATATACCATCAGAAGTTGTCTCCTGAATAAAAAGAGTCAATGGAGCATTGACATGTACTGCTGCAAAAAGTTAGGGGAGGAATCTGACTGGGTTCAGGTGAACCCGACTGGATGCATTGGGAAAAATCTGGAGTTATTGACATTTTCTTAGTCAGGTGCATGCATGTCCCAAAATTGGGTAGTTGAGAAACATTATCTTCAAAAAGATATTAATTACAAAAATACAAGCATCTAAAGTTATTTTGAGCATATTAGGACTATAACAGAATGAAATTAATGATAAATACTTAGTATAAATGCCTAAATTTGGGTTTTATCAACCACCCCAAGCTTAAACTTTGTTTGTCCTCAAGAAAGACTATGCTCAAGGAACAAAAAATAACATCTAAATTAAGTTTGGAAATAAATGCTAAGCTTAAGAAAAAAAGTTTAAAACTACAATTTTCCTGATCCATGTTATTTCAAAACAAACCCCCATCGATCGAGCAAAAACTTGCTAAAGTAAGATCAAAGAGCATCCACAAAAGATTGAGCGAATTCACAAAAACCTAAAAATATTTGTGAGGGTTTGAATCACAATAATTTAGCATTAAAATATTGTCATAGAGGTAATTTGGCAGAGAGGCAAGTAATGAGTCATTATCATGTATTCATGTAAACCAATCAGGAACAATGTGCCTCCCACTTATTGGGGTCCTAAGAAGTAACAAATAAGAAAAAGACTCTAATGCCTTATGAGGATCTTGATATGCGTCAGGTTGGTCCATGAAACGAGCAACAATAGTTGTAGTCTGAGCTAGTTGGCCCAAAGCAGTGAGACGGACTCCTCGTATTGTGCTCAAACCAACCCTGGAACTGAGATGATCTCATAGGTCACCTAAGGATTCCTTGTGACTCTCTAATGAGCTTTCTATGTGGTACTACCAAGAACGACATATCCACATTCATGAGAATAGTCATACACCTATTGTTCACCATCCTCAAATCTCTTGAAAGGGGAAACAAACACTCATATTTTTATTCACACTTAGGTTTTATTCTTGGTGTTCTACTATATAGGCATGGTTGAAAATTGTTTTGAATATTTTGGGATTTTTGGGTGGCCAAGCCTCTTTTGCATATTTTTTATTTTCATTTTTTTTACTCAATCTAAGGTGAGAGGGTGCATAGACCACCAAAGGAAAACATTTCTACTTGACTATAGTTTAAAAACCTATCATTGTCTGCTTAATACCTGTTGAAAAATTGTAATTATGATTTAAGGATCCTTAGATTAATGTTGGGTTAAAACACTTCTCGGAGTTTTGATCAAGTTCTAGCTCTTTCCAATGGTCCTAAAAAATCTGGGTTTGTCATTTACAACATAGATCAAGGGAACAATGTTTTAAACTATGAAAAAGGTGCAAAACCTTAGATTCATTGTCAAACTTAAGGAAAGAGTCAATGAGCTAGTAAATTGAAAGATCAAGCAGTTTAAGATGAAAATTGTGCATTTAGTCAGAAAGATAAGCATTTAGCTATTGCATTCGTACAGTTTCTTGAATAGAAAATAGTTACAAATTATAAAACAAAAGTCTTACTAAACTAAAATTTTACTCTAAATGCAAGATTCATGGAAGATAATCGTCCATGCACAAAATAAGGATAAAAGGGAAAGAGGAAAGTGGAAAATATAGAGGATAATACACCTGCCACCACAAGCTTAAAATTTTGCTCATCCTCGAGCAAATCTCAAATTGTAGATGGTAGGATATATAGATATTGTTGGTAACCATCATTGAAGAACTAGTTGACCATGTTATCGAGTTCTTCACCGCTGCCTGGTGATCGCTCTTACTCGGGGTGCATCTGGGGCGGATGTTGAGATGGTTGCTAGAAGCCCTTGGGAGGCTACTCTTGGTGGAAAGATTGTCTCAACATCTAGGAGAGTAGTGTCCATGAGGAATGCCTGACATGCAAATCCTACATTTGTTGAAAATAAAACCTTGTGCCTGAGATGACCAAAGATGTAGAGAAACCCTCTATTGTAGACCTTGATCACCACAACGTGCATGAGGGAGTTCAAGCCCAACTTGGACCACCTAGCTATGTCCTCCATGAGGGTGAATTGGTCATTTCTGACCCTAAAATTACATGCAATGAATGTGATCATGCCCCCCATTGGCATGAAGTTGCACTGCCTTCTCAAAGAGTTGTGGAAGTGACAAATTATGAGGTCCTCCATGTTCACCTTCCTCCCTATCATGAGACACCACAAAATGTAGATCCATGTTGACTGTCCACTAATTTTCATGCTTCTCCAGGACGTAGTTCACTATCACCCAATGTAGATAGTGCAAGATTGGGTTGTGGATGTGTGAAGACTTGGTAGAGCTAGATTTGTATGTGACTTCCCTAGTGAGCATCTTCTAGGCATTACGGGTTTCAAAATCATTGTCGCCAGTCTCAAGATGCCCCTGGACATCTGCATGTAGTCGTCGGTAGAGCATGATAACTAGCCATAAAATTGGTCCATAGTGACATGCTAGTCCTAATTCAGTAGTCATAAGTGAAGGATCATGTGGTGCACATCCTCGTGAATGTCGAGTGTAGCGTAGAACTCACAGGTGAGTCTACCATACATGTTGCATTGTGTGTACACAAGGATGTCAAGGCCAACAGCTACCAGGTAACGATTGACTTGGTCATGGATGCCAAGAGAGATGGGGTGACATGGTCAGCATATTTGGGGCTAATGAGCTATCGCCTATCTTTTCTTAGTGCTTCAAACTGCTACTTCTATCTCATATTTCATAAATGAGGAATAGGAAGGATGCTCAACGCAACCACAGTGGATGAATTGTGGACTATTAGTCTAGATGGAGTCATGGGATGAAGATGATTGACATAAATATGATGCTTTCTCTACAAATAACGATGTTGATCCCATGTCGATGATGCTCGATGTGGTGCCCCTCAGGATGGGTTTGCATAGTGTCCTGCTATGGTGTGTAATCCCTAGTCGTGGCATGATCAGGACCACATATTGCTAGAAACTTCTTCCATGCATCCAACTCTCAACTAAAGGTGTCCATGGGCATAGAGGAGACACCTATAGTCAGGGTCAGATTTGTATGACCCAAAAACTACAGAAACTGAGTGTGGGTTCTCGTCCTCAATATGTCTGGTTTTTGGTTTGTGTGGCGTGTGGATGGTAGTGGCTATCATATGCAGCTGGTGAGGAAGAACTCCATTTCCCCCTCTTCCTTGTAACTATCATTTTCATCCTTTTGAGACCGCTCTTTATTGCTTCCATGTTACTGGTGGAGAAGTAAATCGAGTCAGGTTGAATTCCATCAGATTCTGGATTGAACTTGAATTCTTTGGGTCAAACTCGTTTGGGTTAACGATGATGAAATAGACCCTGCTTGGGTTGGACCTAATTGGATGGGGTTGAACTCGGTCAGGTTTGAGGGTGTGGTGGCGTGGTTGATCTATTCTTGTTGGTCTAGAGAGGTGGTGGATCGTCGCACAATGGTTTTTCATATTACTATGATGAAGGGGTAGATGTTGTGAAGCAGTCTTTTGGATGCTTAAATAGAGACTGGCACTATTGATGGCATGGTAGCGTGGTGGTGCGGTGTGTTGTTGTTGCCTTGGTGACTCAGGTGGTTGTGGCATGATGTTTGGTGCTGGTGGTGACCTGAGGACGGTTGGTGAACATGGTGCGACCATGGAAATGGTCTTGACGGTGATGAGGTGAGTGGAAAGCGATGTTGTTGTGGCAAAACAGTGAAGTGGTGTGATGGTGTTGCTTGTAGCGGTGGCAAAGTGGTGTGGCTATGTTGCTTGCAGTGACAACATAGTGGTGAGGCTACTGCAGTGGGCTACTATTGTGCAACAACTAGAAATTGGGTGGCGGTCGAGATCTAGTGAGCCGCAGAGGCTAGGACTCTTTAGGGTTAGAGAAAGGAGGCTCTCGATCACAAAGAGGAAAAATATGGATTTGGTGTTAGATTTGGTCACACCTTACCTATTTATATGCGTGAGGCTGACTCCAGAGGCTAAACCCAGCCAAACCTGACCAAGTTGGGCCAAACCTGGGAGGGTTCACTAGGGATATTTCACATAAAAAGATTCTGGTCGAAGTTCAATCGAAATTTGGTCCATTGATGTGTGTCAGACTAACAGCGGCAGTCTGAAACCTGTCTACACTTGACGCATGTTAGACTTTCAGTCTGACTGACTTTTGACCAATGAGTCTAACTGACTTTTGACCATTGACTATTGACCAAGCAAGAAAACAACACTGCAAGAGCAAAAAAAGAAGAGGTTGAACCCAACCGAGTTTGGTCGAACCTGGGCGGATTCGCCTGGCACATTTCAAATTTTAAAGATTTAGTCAAAAATCAGTTGTCTGACAGCTGTAGACTGACAACTACAGTTTGACACCTGTCAACGACTAACATATGTCAGACTGTCAGTCTGGTAGGCCGTCACTCTGACCAACTTTTGACTTTTGATTTTTAACTGGTTGGGGAAAGGCGTGGCAAAATAAGACAAAAACAAAGGGTGAAGTAATTCCAGTTCAATTGAACTTGGTCAGGTTTGGCTGTGAAAATCCATGCATCAGGTTGAAAAAGTATGACAGCCTGATGTATATCAAAAGTGGTCAAAAGTGGAAGATTTTGTGTCAGTATGTTGGGAGGAGTTACAAAAAGATTCTGTCTGATTCGTTCAGGTGTGAGGTCAAGTTCGGGTAGTGTGATGGTCATGTTCTATCTCACATCTAGTCAAATTGGATTGGGTAAATGACAAAGTTATTTGATTTAAAACAACTGTAAAGAATAAAGCTTGATGTTCACCCTACTCAAAAATGTATGAAATTAATTCCTACTCAAAAGTGTTGGACCACAATAGCTGTATCGATGAGATGGCATGAATGGATGAATGCAATATAATAAATAATTTCTAGATGATTCAAAGAAGATTATATTATATCTAAGTAGTTTGAGGAAAGATAAAATTTATGCTAAAATTTTGAAAATGACATTTATTGTGCAAAAATTTGGAAAAAAATGTCTAGGGAGAGGGGGTGGTTGCCCCCACAATCCCTACACTCGAATCCCAAATCCTTAGTTTTGGGTTTCGAGTTACCTACATATTGCATATGGTGAGCGCCTTAAGAGATATATGATATGCTTCTCGAGTCTGGGATGGGAGTTGTTGTCTCGTGACTCGATGGAATCATCCTTGTGCTAAATTTATCTTGAACTGCACGAGGGTGAAGTCCTCAACATTAAAAAAATGGACTCTCCCAGATTTAAGCATCTAGATGTGTATGCCCAGAAGTATTGACGCAATGTGAAATGGATGATTCCATCTTTGAATTTGAAGGTGGATGATGAGAAAAATCATCATTGAAATTATGAAACCTCCTATCTATGTTTGAGCATGAAGTGACCCCATAAGTCCAAATGTGGTCCTAGTAACCCAATCTTGTCATTTTCTATGGGGTCTCGATCATCTTCATATTTTACAGCAATGTTGTGATGAATTGTTCATCCTGCTCCTTCAATGCTTACCAATCCTTATAACGGTATGGTAGCAAATGTCGAATCATGCTACTCCAGCTCATCATCATCCATATTATCATTCCCCCAAACATAAAAGTCATTGTAGTCCTCCTCAAACAAGTTATTCCAAACCATAGTACGTGTGTTGGTTGAAACAAAGTGACCATGATGCTCATACTGCCCCTCATACTGTGAGGTTGTTTGCTGCCCTGAGGAGAGTATAGGTAATCATCATCAAACCATTCTTGCAGGTGATGTGTATCCTCCATTGGTTTCTCAATTGAATCATTTGGATGAATTGAAGGGCTTCCATGGATGGGTGAGTCTTCACAGAAAAATCTGGGTGAGTCCAACTAGTTTCCCAAATAGGAAGGTGAGATAAGTTCCTCGTCAATCTCAATGAAGTGGTTTTGATGAGTGTAATCCTCATTATTGTACTATGGCACTTACAATTGTGTGAGAACTAAACTGACTAGGTCTTGAAATCTCCTTCTACGTTCAGCAGCCTCATTCTAAAACTGTTGGACTTGATCTAAACGTTCTCAAGACTCACCATTACTTCTGTGTATGGTTCTTAAAGCTTCATCGTATCAAGCTGTTGTGCTTGGATAACTCCTTGTTCAACATCTTGAAGCATATTCCTATGTGGTCCGCAATCTCAGTGGCTACTTGGAATAGATGATCCTACCTTTCGAGTAGCTCTTGAAGCAGATCAGTTTAGTCTTGGAGATGAGGTGTTAAGGAAGATATGAGCACATCAATACTTTCTCTCCCTAAATCCATTACTCTGATCTATTCTTGATTCAATGGTGAAGCGAAGGTCAAGGGTTGACCAGCTATCTCCATTGTTGGAGTGTCAACGTACGACGACGATGGGAGTGTATATAACTCGACTAGTTGAAGTGCATGACTTTCAATTGTTTGCCAGGAGTTGGGACTGCAAAAAGATCTGGGAGGACATGTGGACAAGATAACCTGCCTTGCTGAAGCAAGGTCCATGGTTGAAAAGGTATAGGAAAAAAATAGTATTTCAATATGTATGAACAAGTATGTGCAAAATAAAAGAAGAACTATGCATATATATACAAGCTTATGTTGACAAAACAAAATCTTTGGGTGTGTAAATGTGGAAAATCAAGTCCCTAATAACATCATCCAAAGTTGATCAGTCTAGATCACGTATCTAAAAAAGGCAGATTTGGAAGGATTAGACTTTAGATTTATAACATGAAACCTTCAAAGACTGTCACAACTAAATACAAGGTCAAAGTAGATATGTGGGGTCAAACATAGGGATGTGGGGACATTTAGGACACTTAAGATCTCATTCTTATACCAGCTAAGCCAAACCAAAGAATATATGCAAAGAACTAGAATGAGTCAAGCAAATAATATATAACAAAACAAAGTAAAGTAAAGAAAATAGAATCTGTCAAATCCTACTAATTAGGAGAAGAATTTCTTGGCTATGTAACCATGAGTTGGACAATATATGCCCCCATTCTAAAGTGTAGATAACCCTCAAACACCCTAGCAAGCAACTAATATCCAAATGTAGTGAGTCTCATGGTAGCTGCTCATGTGGGGGTCATCCCACTCACTCTCGTAACGTGACTAAAACCTGATCAATGATTTGAAACATCTCCCAAGGATAACTAATCAGCACCTCTCAATATTCTCCTCTTAGGTATAGAATATTTGAAGATTTTAGGAATAGTAGAGAATCTTCACATAACACATACCCTGAGTCTGGTCGGTAGAGATGAACATGAATGAGTTCAATTGAACCCGCCTAAGTTCACCTAGGCCCGAACGGTTCCATGGTTCAGCATCAGATCTCTCTGACTTTTGTTATGGATAGATCCTCCCTTAGATGTACTCTCTTTAGACTTTGATCCAAACTTCCTATTCTACCCATTTCTACATCTCTTGTTCTTGGTAGAAATGGAGGTTCAAGTAAGAAAGAGATCAACCAAACTAGCAATCATGAATAGAAAGAGAAGATAGAATAGAAAATGCACCAAATCTAGAATAAGACTACTTTTATAAGGTAAAAGTACATAAACATACCCAAAACATGCTACATATCTAAGAAGGAGCTCAGTTAGCCATGGACAAGCATAGTTGACACTGAACAAATATGGAAAAACATAGTTTGCACAAAAATAGAAAAAAGTAGAAGAAAGAGGTAGAAGAAGATATTTATCTCATGGAAGTAAGGTTGCTCTCGCTCCTGAGCCTCCAGGATGGCTAGATATCATCCTTGGGGTCATCCTTCTTGATATTATGGAGTCCTTAGCCCCCTTTCTCCTTGATTCCACCCCAAACAACATCTTAGATGTGTGTATGATGGTGGAAATGGTTGGATAGAGGTAGAAAATGATGGAAAATGATGGTGGATAGGGAAAATTAATGGAGAGGAGTGTAGGCTTCAGTCCTATCAGACCTTGGAGCTCTCCCATAGAGATTTGGGAACCAAAGAATGGAACTGCACAAGTGTACAGAACTCAAGTTCAGAACCCCTTGCTAGGTAGAAAGGGGTTGGTATTTATAGGGAAAGGTGGAGCATACATGTTAAGTGGGGATGAACCTGACTGGATTTGGGTGAATCCAATCGGTTTTGACCTTTTGGTTTGCAGAAATGGCTTGGGGCAACCATCAGAAGGTGCATCTTCAGGGGGATGCCACTGGATAATGACCATTGAAGATGAGCCTTCAGTTTATGCCTTCGGCGGGCGCCATCAAAAGATAAGTTTTTGAAAGGTGAACCATCAAAAGGCAAACCATCAGATGGTAAACCATTAGATGTTGATCTTCAATTGTCTTCCAAAGGAAAAAGGGTTGAACCTGAACGTGTTCAAATGAACCTGACTGGGTTTGTACCTTGGGAAGGTGGTAGTGGAGGCATTCCTATGACTAACTATTGACCTTCATTTGTGACCTTCAAAATGGACCATCAGAAGACAATCCATCAGAAGGAACCATTGGGAGAGAGACCTTAGGGAGCACTCTACAGTTGGTGCCATTGGAAGGCACCATTAGAAGATACCATCAGAAATTGTCTCCCAAAGAAAAAGAGTCAATGGATCATTGACATGTACGGGGACAAACCTGACCAGATTCCTTGGGAAAAATCTAGAGTTATTGATGTTTTCTTAATTTTGGTGCCTACAAGTCCCAAAATTGGCTAGTTGAACAACTTTTATCTTTAAAAATATATTAATTACAAGAAGACAAGTATGTAGAGTAATTTTAAGCATATTAGGTCTATAACAACACAAAACTATAGATAAATACTTAGCATAAATGCCTAAATTTGGATGTTATCAATGTTGTTCATTATTTTATTACTAAACTAGACCTATAGAAACTTGTCAACCCATTTACTACTGTTTTCTACCACAATGGATATCACCATATTCCCAAGATCTAATAGGATGGCTTTTTGAGGTAGCAGGGTTAGTTTTGAATTGGATCTGACTCAATGGTCTTTGCCATAGGTTAGTTCTTTTTCCACTAACTACAATCCTCTTTGAGTGATGCCTAACAATCTTCATTTCATACTAAATACTTCACCAAAAACTTGATCCTATGGTTTTATATCCTACTTGGTTATGGTACTTACTTTCCATGAATTCTATCCACCTAATCTTCCTTCTCATGAAGATATCCCAAGTATACTTTATAACAAGTGCTTCATTATGTTTTGTTCTCTAATAAATGTTGTCCTCCTTTATTTGTAGGTTTCACTACTTTGTTCCAAGTCGTTGACTTCTTGCTTCCACCACTCCAAATCAAATTACTTATCATTTCATCAATCTTGTTGTGGTTTGATCCTAGCAGTATGGCAAATTTCATAATATAAGACATGGATGAGTTGAGAACTGATTTAGCTAACTTCCTACCAGAGAGAGGGTGTGGAGCATCCATGCCTCCATCTTTATGTGTAGGTTACTAATTAGACCTGAGAAGAACTCCTTAGTATACCTTCTATGTCAGTATGCCAAGGTGTTTACCTAAATTTTTTAATTTCTTAATTCCTATTCTTTGACATATATGTCTCCTAATTGAGGTTGGTGTCCACATATGAAAAGAAAATACTTGATTTTTCTTTTGACAATTGGTGTTTTGAGGCTTCTTTGAATTTCTTTAGACACCCAATCATCACCCTTCCTTGTCTAATTGTGGATTCAAAAAAGTAATATGTCATTCTTGAATGATATATAAGTGAAGGCTAGCTTTTGTCTAGTAAAAGTTGTAGGTTTATGTCTATTTTCTTCCACCTCACTTTCAATTTCTTGGCTGAGTCTATCTAGACAAAGTATGAAGATATAAGATGACAAATGATCTCCTTGTTAAACCCCTCTTGATGGTTTGAGTGCTTCTAAGGGTTCTCCTTCCCAAAAATGTTGAAATTCCATATGTTAATTACCTAAATTGTTATAAAAATGAGGTTAGATTGAATTTTTGTTGTCTATTGTGTATCCTTGATAAATTCAAACTCATGTGATCATATCATTTTGTCAAGTCCAATTTAGTGTCTAGAGTGTGTTTCTTTGTCTTTGTGGTGTCCATGGAGTGAATAATCACTTCTATAAGAATGACATTGTTTGTTATCCATCTTCCTAGTATGACACTCATTTGTGTGGGTACAATACATCTTCTCATGTATGGTTTTAGTCTTGAAACTATAATCTTGGAGTGGAGTTTTACACATAATTGAAGGAAATAGGTCTCAAATGACTACAAGTTTTAGGTTGAAATATCTTTAGAATTAGAACAATTGTTGAATCAGCAACTGCCTTCTCTAATAGCTCTCCATTCAAAGGATTTTGAATAAACTATATAATAGATTATCTAATGAATACCTAATTATCCTACAGGTAATAGGCATCAATTCCATCCGGTCCAGGTGCTTTTAGAGGTTCCACATATTTAAGACTTGTATATATTTTTTGGCTTCCAAAGTTTTGCCATTAATGATTATTGTAATATTTCTGGCCTAGGAAACAGCCCAAATACAAAATGATGGTTTGTGTCCTAGATGCCAAATGTTATCAATAAAAAGTTCTTTAAAGTAGTCTATGACATGTGATTTTAGTACCACCAAATATTCTATCATGTCTCCTCCTTTACCTGATCGTCTTGTTCTAATTATGGTGCATATTGGCATATTGCAAAAATAAAATGTGATCCCATCACCCAATTTTAGCCAATCACAGTGGGATTTATATTGCAATTCCATTTCTTCACGTCTTAGTTCCTTTTTCAATCCATTTTGTAAATTCACCGCCATATTTTTGAACTCTGGGTTGTAATCATTAGTAAGAAGTTTTTGAGCCATTAATAGTTTCACATGGATTGAGTTCTTCTTCTCGATAGTTTTCCTTCTTTCATATGTATCCCACCTCATAGAACTAGTGACAAATTATGTGCAGATTTTGAGAAGTTAGATCCATCTTTCCATTCTTTTGCTAACACATTCTTGAACTCCTCTTTTTCATTCCAATTTGTTTAGGTTCAAGTTCTTCATTGTCTTCTACATTTTATATCCCCTACTGAGATAAGGATCAGGGTGTGGTCAGAGTGAACCCTCTATACTACCTCTACCTTATAAGGACACAGTTGATTTAGCAAATCTTAATTACCAAGTGCTCTCTTGAGTTTAATTTGTAAAAATACCCTCTTAAACATCATTAGTTGTCCACTTGTACTAATTTCAGATAAACCACAATTTCTCACCACCTCTAGGAAGTCAGTACATCTCTCACTATTAAATCTTTTCCCTCCCATTTTTCATGTGGATGTAAATACGTATTGAATTCACTGACTTCTATCCATGGTTCCTCAACACCAAAGCTCGGCTTTTAAGTTGATCCTAAACTCTTTATCTCTCAAATATTAAAATGCTTCCATGTATACCTATGAGTAATATCATATTATGGATTTGGAATTAATCATTTATATATGACTGAATAATATCTACTTTATGTTGATTAACTTTCCACAATAGCCAAGCTCCTCCTAAAAATCCTAGAGCTTCTATTCTGTGGGAGTATGAAAAGCATTGCTCTTTAAATATTAATGCATCTCCATCACCACTTGTACATGATTCATGCAGCACAAGTACAGATACCTTGTACTTACATACTACCTTCTTTGATGCAAGTTGTCTACCTAAGTGAAAAATACCATGTGTACTCCACGATAGCACAATCGTTGACACATCAACGTAGATGATTTTTCCTTGGAAAGAGCTTCTTCTTCTAGGCCTTAGACTTGTATTTGTTTCTCTCTTTTACACAATGTAAAACGAGGATGATCTCTATTCATATCTATATTCCAATTCCTAAGGTGAATTCCCACACTACTATTACCTTTAACTCCAAGGTTTTTGGGAATTTTAATTCGACTAGTACCCATACTGAAATTTCCTTGATGAGTTGTCTATAAATTCACTTCCTTGTACTATCTCATCATCCATCAAGACCATGGTGGAGTGGTTGTTCCACTCCTTGGTTTTTTTCATTATTCACATGGTCCAATACAATTTACTTATATTCTTATCCTTATTGTTTTGTTTACTAGTCTTCGTCCCTAAATTACTATTTTTGTTTCCTTCATGTTGCTTCTTGTAATTTCTTGTTCTCTTTTTCCTTTCACTCCAATAATTCCTCTTATTACTTGTTCTATAATTCCTTCAAGGTCCTCCCCATTTGATATGCCTTCAACTTCTACTTCAAAATCCTATAGTTCTTGAAGTCAGTTTCTTCTCTTCATATTATTCTACTCCATGACTTATTTGTTTGGTTTCCTCATAGTCGGTTGTGTGTGTTAATGTCTTTAGAGAAACTTTTCAACCTTTGTTCCTCTTACTTCTAAATTTATGTTTGTTCTTCAATGTTTTTTTGTGTTGTGGTGATAACTATAACTCTTCTTGGACAATTCTTCACATGGCCACCTCTTTCACATTTCATGCATATGAAAGGCATAATTTCATACTAAACTAGCCAAGAATTGACACCACCTAAAGTAGGGGGTTTTCCAGTTCTATTTCGACTACAATGCTAGCAAACTATCCCCTTCTTTGCATAGTGGTATTCAGATCCACATTTATTGTTCTTCCACTTCTGTTTCTGACTTCTCTCAGAAATTGTTCATGGTATAAGAATAATGGAAGTCTTGGAATACGTATCCACTCAACCATTCTCTTTGTTTATGCATTTTTTAGAGATAAACAAGGGTCCCATCTTTGTACTAGTAGAGAGGAACCTATTAGAGTCCATGAACCTTATGTCAATGTCTGCATATAATACTCCTCCTTCTATAGTTGAACTAGATAATAATAATTTTCTAGAATAATTAAATTAAAACCTTCATTTGGCATCAACATCAACCTTATCTTATCTCTTAGGGTTAGGAAAGTTGTGTATTTTGAGATAAGTTTCATAACTATAATGACCTTCCATAGTTTCAACTAGTTTTCCAATACTTCCTTTCGAACATCAAAAGTCACTAGTCCATCAATTGTAGTGATGATAATATCTTCCAATGTTAACTTGATATCTAGGTATTCAACATCAATATGATTTTATCCCAGAGACTCCTCTTCTTCCTCGACGACATCCTTGTATGGTACTTGTTCCCTCTTTTTGTTTACCTACAATGAATCATCTTGTCCACCTTGTTATTTATTACTTCCCATCAAAGGAAATTGGAACTTAATTCTGTTATCCTTCATATTCCATAGAGTTTAAAGGTCAGTCCTCCCTTGCATCATGACATGACTTGGGCCTCCTGATTGAGATCTTTGTTCTGCACATGTCAGATGAAATCCAAATTCTCCAAAGGAATCAAATAAGGTTTATGTCTTCCTGGATCTCCATCATCCTTTGATGTAAACCCTAGGCCTCCACCAGTAGCACCACCAACTTCTCCTTGTGTAATTTGTTCTAAATCTCTAAATTTTTACCTCACTTGTTGAGTAAGGGAAAACTAGTTCATTTTACCTATGTTCATCACCTTTTCCCAAAAGATCATCTAATATAAAACATTATGGAGAAAATCTTACATTTTATTCTAAATTATCATGGTATATAATATGTTATAAGTTAATAAATATTTTTTTGAAACTCAATGATCACATAGTAAGTGAAAAATCTGTTTGAACTACTCATTAGGATGCTTACGATTTAGAAATCCACTATAAAAAGACCTCATTAGAACATAAAATTACTTAATACTACTAAAACATGATTAGGCATGAAGATTAACTTCAGACACGTCTCCAAGGATTCAAATATCCATACAAATCCAGTTCTATCCAACCTAGAGCATGCAAAATAGCCTATATAAAAAATAGGGGGAAAAGAACCTCATTGTGTATGCATAAATTCATACTTGATAAATGACAAAAAAGAGGCCCAAGAACATTATATATATATATATATATATATATATATATATATATATATATTGAGAATGAGGTACAAAATTACCTTAGCGATGAAGAATCCATAGGATCCTTCAAGAACACCCCATGATCCATATTTGGTTAAAGAACCTTAAATTATCCTTCCTTGGAACATTTCATGGATGAATCGTAAGGAATCAATTTGTCTATGATAATAATATTTACACCAAAAACGGTCAGGTGTGCTAGTTAAATGCATTGGGCTATACAAGAAACCCCAATATACCCATATTATCTTTTGTTACATGGCTTATCTTCATCAAAATATTGTTAAAGACAACATCTAAAACATTTAAGTTCAACTTAAAGCTTTTAACTCTCTCAAAAGGCCACTAGACCCCTCTCAAACCAAAGCACCTCCTACTTATATCATATATAATCATAATTCAAATCTAATATCAGAACTCTATCAAATAGGGTCTTGAGATTTTTTTTCAAATTTCATGCCAGTAATGATACCTTCTAGGTGGAGTGTTTTCAGTTAAATATTTATATTGATACATTTCATATAAGTTGTGTTTCAATTACTGGTGAGACATACATGGAAGATATTAATCTCGCAAAACTTGATCCTAAGAGACATTACTTAGATTCAACATGCCTTAAGTCAATGGTGTCATTATGTTACATTAGGGTTGACCTTATAGAAAGAAAATATCTTTTTGACATCATCAAATTATCTAGGTGAATAAATAAATGAGAATGATCTATTAAAAAATCAATCAGAAGTGTAATGAAGAATTGTAGTAACAATATCAAAAAGAGAAAATATTAGGTGTGTATTTCACCACATGAAACACAATAAAAACTAGACATGTCGAGGGAAAGAATAACAAGTATTGCTTAAGAGTATGATGTCATTGTAGTACTTTAAGGTTGATCTCAAAGAGAGAAAATAATATATTTATAGTCATTATCAAATTTTCTAGATGAGTCAATCAATGAGAATTAGTTATTAAACTAATCTTAATAAATTAACAGTTTCATGAATCATTGTAGGAATAGTCATGTCACCAAAATTTGTAATTATTATTTCCCAATTGTTCCTAATTCCCCTCTTAGCTCTATAAGAAACACAAGACAAGCAAAACATCGATACAATATTTTGATCATCAGTCCCTTAACTATTCATCCAACATGGAATCTCTACCCATAATTGCTCTCTTCTAGTTTTGTATATAAGAAAATGAGTTATTTCCTGATCAAAGATGAATTCACTCTCTTAAGATGTTATTCATATTACTAAATTTGAAGGGATGATTTCCAAATATATAAATTGTCATGAATATTAGGTAAAAACAAATTATATTGAATTCATCTAGTTGACATGGAGAGTATGACAACCAAAATTCAACTTTTGAGGGGGCTATACCGTAGACCAAATATATTTTTACTTTCACTTGCACACAACTAAAATGAGTAACATGTAGTTACAACAATTTACATTGTGATTAGGATAGAAATAAATTGAGTGCAAAAATTCTATTTGAAAAGGGAGATAATCTCTTAATCCCTCTCTTATTATCCAATGGAGAATCTATGGATCTGTCCCAATCTTCTCCTTCTCTATACCTTATTTGCTCCAATTATTTTGTCTTTTAAGAGAAGCCTTACGGCTTGAATATGATGGATATTCCTCCCTTATATCTAGGGATGGTTTATATAGATATAATTTCAAGATTCTAGGTTTTGGAATGATTCAAACAAACCTTGAATATTGTTTTCTACTTATGACGGTCTATTCAATCAATTGGATGGCCAATCGGTCGACTGGCCCACTTCTAGTATTTTTGAAGAAAACATGCTAGTTGATCAATTAGAGTCCCAAACAATTGAGTGGAGGTTGCTTCTAATGCCCAATTTTTTGGATGTTTTCTATTTGGTTAGTTGACTATTATAAGTTCCATTTTAGTGTTATCGACTTCTACAAACAATCCTCTAAAGATCCAATAGATATATTGGAGCTTACGTGAGTTGTTTGTTTACCTTGATGCATGTGACCACACATATTGGATGAATCCCAAGCCTCAAGATATGTTTATGGAGATGTGGGGATCCTTCAAATGTATTGGTGAAGTTGTATCTCCCTATATTCACTAATTTCATTCATCTATTCCTCCTCAAATGAACCTCAAAATTCAATAAGAGAGTACAATTAGGATTCAAATCAAGAAAAGATAGGATTAAAGGAAATTTATAGTAAGTATTCAAGATCTAATTCATAAAATTGAAGGTACTTCAGTATGTCAAATATCAAATTAAGCTTTTTTAATTGGGTATCCAATATATACAGTGGATTGTTGATTCTAAACATCATCATTTGATCGTAAAAGTAATTAATAAATTAATCAATGAAATTATACTCATATGGATAATTACATTAAAGATCAATGGAAGGGTCCCCGCAAGTATCGATTACTCCTTGAAAATGGATTACTTGTTCAAAATAGATGTAATTCTACCTCTCTAGAATATATATTAATGGTATCCCAAGACATGGTGCATGTTCCTCTAGTTTAATACACGTACTTCCATTTTGAGGTATGTTATCCTTTTTGTCTTTATCTATCATCAAGTCTCATTTAACTTCTAAAACATATCACATATCGGGAGACACCATGAATGTCACTTCTTAAATTTGAAAGTTTATTTTCATTATAATGCATAGATAAGCTTCTCTTTCATATGTTGTTCTTTGTTTTTCCAGATGATACAAAGGAGGATGGGGTGAACATACATTGGTTTTGTAAGTGGCTTATTTCTTAATACATTTATACTTTTAAATATATAGCTATATCTCATTGAAGGTATTTCCATTTTGGTTTTCCTCAATGTGTTTGTAGTTCATTTCGAATTTGTTACACCTCACCTTATTTTAGTACAAATGAATTGAATTTGTTCGTGTTTAGAGCAATTTTTATCTCAAAAAATCTCTAATTGGAAAGATAATTAGTTCTTTGTAAATGACTTTGGATATTATGTAGATGCATGCAACCTAACCTTTTCAGTTGAGGTGTGACAAGAGAATGCTCATGATTAAATAATTAATTATTATTAGTGTAGCATGTCTTCTACCTTCCATTATGGAATTAAAATAATTGATCCAATTGATGTATATTCCTTGAATATAATGAAGTATTTTTAACATAACATGTTATAACTATTGTGCATTGTGTTGAATCTGATAGACTTATCAATATCAATTTTTCTAATATAATGAAGTATTTTTAATATAACATGTTATAACTATTGTGCATTGTGTTGAATCCGATAGACTTATCAATATCAATTTTTCTTTTTACCTTAGGTCCACAACTATTTATGTCCAACAATGTAAATATTCTTCATTCTAAACAAAAAGTTGATACGTATCAAGTTACTTTTGTCCTACATTCTTATGTTACTAGATCCAATGGGTTGTTTCAAAACTTAACATCTTGACTTAACTTTTGGTTATGATGTGTGATGACTAGATGGTAAAACTAGTAAAAAATAGGCCATGTACCAATGAACTAATGAAGCTTGAAAAAACTCCTTTGAGGTTATGTTTTAGTTAGAGATGTGAAGTGTAAAGGATGATGAAAGTAGTTTTTGTAAGTTAGTAAAATGCATGAGTTAACAAATCCATGTAAAGTAGAAAAGAGAGTATGGGGTCATATACATAACATACTTTGACCTAACTAGTGACATCCAAACTTTTAATGCATAATCGGTGTCTGTGGATAACAACAAATAATATGTTAAGCTTTCTTGACATGGCTTTTTCACCTATGTAGTACGACCTAACATTTATCAAATAGTCTTGATGGATAATTAGCATGATCATAAGACTTTGATCCTTGCTTGAGTGAAACTAAGTTATAAGTATGGATGTTGGTATGTATCTATTTTTGTGTTGTATTAGCTATTATCAATATTCTCTCTATATTATATTGGCCTATGAGTAGTTTAATTTAGCTTTTCCTATAAATGAAGTTATATTTCTCCATGAGGAAAAGGTTACATAAGTATTAATAAAGCAAGATAAGGTCACAGTAATATGAGAGTTTATCACCATGATAGCTATCAAGTGGAAGTATTATGATGTATCCAATTGAAGCTTCATAAAGAATGGGGATTTGATCATTTTACTAACATGAAGTGATAAATGATAAAATGTGTATTGTTACTATCAAATGCTTAGTTAGATCACATGTATTCTAGGATAGGTGTCATGTAGCTTATTTATCTCACCTAGTATTCATCACAACACATAATATCAAATTTGGTTCCCCAATCTACCAACACTTTGTTTGACTAATTGCACACTCAGAACGATGATGTTAGAAGTGTCCAATAAAACTTGACTAAGTTATCTATCATGTTTTTAATATTATGATAGTCTAAATAGACTCAAATTAACCATGTTGCATGGGAAAACATGATTCTGAGCTATAATGAGCTATGAATCCATTTTCACTACTCTATGTCAAGTTGGATGAACTCTTGTTGAAGGCATGTAGGCTTTTACCACAACTCCAAGTTCTTCAATTTTTGATAACATGAGTAAGTTGTTCCATGGAAAAATACAACAAATTAGTTAAGTTATGGGGAAAAGCTTGCTTGGACTGAGATACAATCAATCATTGATCCAACTTGGATGAGCATAAGTCACTATAACTCAGTGTACACGATAAATGTGGGTATACTTATACATGAATCCAACTCTCTTGAGTTATCATCAACATGTAATGGGTTTCAATAGCAAATAGATTGCAAATACAAATCACTTTGTATCCTTGACCAACTTCATCAATGTCAAGGGAAATCTTGAAAGTGACAATAGTTCAACATAGTTCAAGAATGAATCATCCAGTTTGTTGACTAAATAATCATATATGCTCCAAATTGTCAATGTCTATCCAACTCATATTAGTTCCCATATTTGTCTTCGATTTAAAGAAAACATACAATGTCTAATCTAACCTCAAACTTTAACATGTTCTAGCCTTACATATAAAAAGGATGTGGACATGCATTACAATGTATGCAGTTTTGGATGGGAGCTAAGAAACATCATGGGCATCCATGATGATGATGAGGACTTTTAAACATCTTGTTAGGGTGTCCTTATCAGTTAAGTAGATTCATAGTTTATCCACCAATGAGAAAGATATTGTATACCCTAGAACAACAAGAGATAAGAGGACACACACCTATTTACTGACACTTGGCTTCTTCACCACCATCTCCATATCCATGGTTTCTCCACTTATTGCATATCTCTTAGTTAGCATTTTGAAATCATGAGGATATGTATTTCTCTTATATAAGACCTTTTGAAGAGCTAAGGTATTATAGCTCATGTGGAATTCCTCATTTCTATCTCTATATTATTATTGAGCGTTACTTTTTTTCACAAAGTATTGAAACATTTATCTATGCTCAATGGTTGTAACCTAAACCTAGGTTCTTGTCACAATCACGGGTCTTGTATACATAGGGCCAAAGATTCTTGAAAATGAGGTTTGATGTCTAATATTGGTGTATCACTCACATACTTGTATAAAATGGGTAACTTTATGTAGGCTATGATGTGCCTTTCATCCTAAGTTGTGATGTGTTTCTGCTTGAGATAACACATGGTTTAATGTAAATCGATATTCAAATAGCTAGTGGTAGACTAATAAATACACAAATAATCCCAAATATTATGAAGTCCATTGTAATTTATATTGATAATTGGTAGGGACTGTTTGAGAATCTACTCATGTGGGTCCATGTGGCTTGAGATTATAATCCCTCTCTAGAAGCAATTAGTAGTCTATTACTTTGATTATGGTTATCAGGCATAAAAAAATCGATAGCAGATCATAGATTCATATCAAGAATGAAGGAAATAGATTATCAATTCATAGAATTCAAGTAGAAAGCAATATTGGGTTATTCCTAGGTCCTAATGAATATGATGTTTATCTCTGCATGATTGTATCATCATACAAAGAAAGGAAGAGGGTGAAAACATGCTAAACATTAGAAAACAAATGTAAGAATCCCTAGAGAAGTCATGTTTACGGTCCCCTTTGGTGAACACCTTGATCTATAGTGTTCCAACCACAAATTTTCCCTCCATCAGTGCATGGAACGTCCAGTCCGTGGCTATCTCCTTGGTCTCCTCCTCTCCCGACTTCACGCTCTATTGTAACGTGATAGAACAAGATCCCTCTTTTTGGATTTACTCCCCTTAGGGCATAACTGGGACTTTGGTTGGCATGAAGTCACAAATGTTAGATCAGAATTAATATTATATCTAAATTGATAGTGAAGAGTCAGTACCACCAATAGGGTGTTGGTGGTATCGAGTTGTTGTCTGATTTGTAACCCTTGAATGGTGTTGGTAATACTGAAAAGTGCATCGATAGCATCGAGTTACTATCTATGAATTCTAATTTGATTTGAATACTAAAGTTGGTACCACCGACAAGTGAGTCTGTAGAACTGGGCAATTAAGCTCAAGTTTTGATGCTCCTTGGATGGTAAGTCGGTAGCACCGACTAGTAGCTTTGGTAGCATTGACTCCTTACTCAGTAGAAAATGTGATCTTGGTAGAATTGGGATTTCTTGATTTCCCTGTTAAAACTTCATGTCATGTCATTACTACCGACACCTTGGTCAGTAGCACCAAGTTGTCATATAAGCGATCAACTTACCTGAAATAAGGGGAAAATAGCATAAGTCTAAATTATAAATGATAATTTAGCATGATTTAATAGAAATACTTAATCGCTAATGCAAATAATGATACACACACTAATCATGAGAAACAATACAAAGTATATCTCAAAATGAACAAATATGCAATAAATGCATAGAAAATAGCCTGTGAAAAGTGACTAAAGTTTAGTCCATAAAAATTCCCTAAGCTTGAATTTTGCTCACCCTCGAGAAACACTACCTTTGGATCTATTTTAAATAGTATGTAAGAGGATAAATCCTATGAACTACATTTCTCAATTGCCCCCACCTAACGGCCCCAAATCTGCCCTTACCAAGCAATGAACAAATAACTACTCTTGAGTGACCAAAAATGTTCGTTAAAGATGTCCACACTTAGATTAATGAAACAATATTAATATAGAGTAGTCAATATGGCGTATGCTTGATGCACCATGTGATTTCCTATCTACATTTCTCTAATATACCTACAAAACTATGATGAATGTAGTTCCCCGTATAGAAATGAATGATGAGATTAATCATATATGTGGCCTAGCAAATAGAGAAAAGGATGGAAACGAACTAGGTTCCTATGGACAAGAATCACCAGTAATATTTAAATTATTTATTCATAAATAAAATATGATGCACCTACAGAATGAAAATGTATGACTCCTAATGCCTACTATTATGGTGGGATGATGAATGCACTCAATTTCACATTTTGATTATGAGTGTGGGTGAAAGGATGCATACATGTAAACTATTTTCAGCTTCTCCTTGAAGAAAATTAATATTAATTTCAAGGCATCCTTTTCTCCCTTTTATTTGATTTCTTTTTTTCCTATCCTCTTATTTTAGCATGATTTATGATTAATACCCGGGCTTCCTTCATCATTTATTCCTTTTGATGATTTTTTTCATTGGGAGGGATACATATTTAGATCCTTTCACTCTTTATTTGCAGAAAATTATATATATATATATATATATATATATATATATATATATATATATATATATATATATATATATATATATATATATATGTTGCACAATATGCAAAATGATGGGAAAGAAGAATGCAATTTACATGATAAATTTTTATGCAACTAGAATTTCTCAACTTAATATAATGATATGCTCATCTCTATAAAAAAAATTCTAATGCATTTCCAAATAAAATAACTAGCATGATACCTACTGTGTTATGCAATGAAGTCAACAAGAAATAATTTGGATTACTTGATCATCATGTGGTAGTGAATTAAATATCATGAAAGGTGGATGGAATCACATGATTAAGAGAAAATGTCATTATTAACTATGATATATCCCTCTCCTATCAACTTGTGTATATGTTGACCTTAGAATTTCTTTATAAAAATACCATTTAAGATCTCTCTACATGTTTGGTTGGTTTGGGATTAAACCTTGTCATCATACACAAGTCTTGGAAAATTTAATATTTTCATTCATATAAATTTTCCTCACGCTGACTTACCCAAACACTTCCTCTAGTTCGTGTTGTGTTAGAATTCACAAATAAGATTATAATGATTTGATCCTTTTAAAATTTATTGCAAGAGAAAGAAACACATTCTTTTTTATGATAAATATAATCATGATAAACTAAGCTATATAATTACACTAGATAGATTGTGGATCCTATTACTTGAAAATAAGAAAGACTAAACAAGATAAAAAATAAGGCAAGATAAAGTTGTTCCATTAGCCCCCTAAGCTTGAACTTGGCTATGTATTCATAGTCAAAACTCAAACTAAGAGATGGAACAGGAGTACCAAATGCTTAGTATGGTGGTGGTTGGTCGAAAATTCCCTATGACATCTGTGGAACAGGTGGGGAGAAACTTTTGATGAATGTCATAGGATTGGTTGGCATATCCGGTGACTGCGGGTAGCTTTCAAATTTTCCTTGACTCCAATAGTGGTCATAGAGCATTTTTTTATGATACTTTATACTCTTCAGGGGAGTGTGAATGTTATCCTGGTTGTTCAGGAAAAGAAGGCCATTGTTAGATGGTCTATTGCTGAAGGAGCTACTCTTAAACACCCTGAATCTGGGTCAAGGTGGATGACTATTGTTGTTTCCCCTACTGAATGGATTGAAACATCACGTACATCTCGTCCTTGCATATGAATCTCTTAGTGTTGGAGGTGTTAGAGCTGCAGAGCTAGATGATGCATAGAGTGCAAGATATAGTGCAAACACTGACTCGGTGTATAAGGCACGGTAGCCTCCTCTTCTTCTTCATCCTCCTCTTCTTCTTCTTCTTCCTCGGCCTCGGCACCCTCCCCCTCTGGTACGGCCTCTGTGTCCTCTATAGGCCATCAAAGGTAGTGCACTCCCTGTAGGTGGAAGATGGGGTCAGGAAGAGCCCTTTCCTTCATCTGCCTATCTATAGTGCAGCAGGTGTACACCCTACCCTCATACTTGATGGCAAGGTGGGTCCACTGATAGTTCTTGAAATCAAGTATAGATGACATCTTGAGTGTGTTGGCCTTGGATAGGTCGAGGCAAAGATGTAAGGAAAGTGGTGTAAGCATGCCCCTAAAGTGAATTGGGGCTTTTCTCTAGACTTACCACTTTACTACCATCATGTGCTGAAGGAAGAATGACCCAAGGTTGATTGTCTCCTTCCCCAAGGTCAAAAATGACCATAGACGTAAAGGTTCCTTTTCCCTTGAGTGGACAAGATGGTGTTCTTCAGGTAGTGATGCAAAACCTGGGAGAATGGGTGCTCGATGTCCATCACGGATGACTGGTGCCAGTTGATGATAAACCCTTAAGGAAGGGATGCCATCTATATTCAAGCCAGGCTGAATTCAAAATCACTCAACATGAATAATTATGTGAGGGTGTGGTAATGCTTGGCATTGTATAGTCTAAACTTGACCCAGCCTTCTTCCCAACCTTCCCCATGCTCGGTGATGCAATAGCCTCCATTATTACAAGGAACTCATAGATTATCTTTGGGTAGGTGGGCTAATCATCAAAGAATGGGTGATCACTCACCATGCCCTTCTCGATGCAGACTCAATGAATGTTGTTAGTGAAGGTGACTTTAGTGAGGAAAGCACGGTCCCCGTACCGAGTTTGTATGAGGTCCCTCTTCATTAAAGAGGCATACTTCTTCTTGTGATTCTCATCCGGGAAGGTGGTCTTGGATGGCTTCGGGACCATACAATTAAACGTGCCTACAGACAAGCCTTGTCTCCAAGATGACATTGTTGTGAAAATAAGAAGAGAGATGAAGAAAGGGGGATTGATGTAGACTCAGAAACATTAGAATACCCTTGAAGTCTTTGATGATTGTTTGGCGCCTTCTTATTGAAAGGGGGGATGTTTTGGGTGTGATTTGAGATCACTTATAGCCTCCCCTTCATAGATGAGGAGTTTCCTTCCCATTTTGTGTCAATGTCATCGACACTCTACATCAATTTCATCGACACTCTGCATAGGTGGTACCAACGGCTGACGCTATTTGTGGGTCTCAGTGCCAGCTGTTGATATCGATGGCTTTGGGTCGTGATGTATTGACTTGGGGATCCTTATGTGTCGGTGGAACCGACGGTTGTCGGTGATACCGACTTGATAAAACATGTGTCTTGATCAGTATTACCGACCATTGGGTGTAGACCATCATGGTCATCGTTGTTGGTGCCACAAATTTGGGCTTCTTGTGTCGGTGCCACCGATAGATTTTTTCAGTGGTATTGAGTTGATATTGGCCCGACTCTCATCTCTGTGTTGGTGCCACCGAGATAAGTCTTTGTGGTATTGATGCCAAATTTTCTATAGATTCTAGGTCCTCTTTTGAAAAATGTTGACACCACCAGATCAGTTGGTGTGGTATCGAGTTGTGTCGATCCTTGTCATCTTCGAGCAAAATTGGTATATACCACTGAGAAGCCTCTCAGTGTATCAATGAGAAATTTTGTGTATTTCCACTATCTTTACTCAAACTTTGTGGTGCTATTGAAAATCATGTCAGTGATACCAACTTTCTGTAGACTCGACCTATTAGGATTTTAGTGCCACCAACCCACATGTCATTGGAACCAAAGTTTATCGAATTCCATGTTGAAAAATTATAGAAGGTCGGTGCCACCAACACTGTATTAGTGGTACCAACACTAACTCTTCATGCACATCATACAAAAGCATCAAGGCACCTTAATTACATCAATTAAACATCTCCTAAGACATTTAAAAAATGTAAGTAATGAAAAGTCCTAAACAAATATAAATGACAAAAATGAAAAAGAATGGATTTCCTCTCATAAGTGCCCTTGTTTAATGTCCTGGGATCGACAATCAATCTAGTTCAAATGCTCAAGGAATCTCAATGAGCTTCAACTCCTCCTCCTCATGTGCCACCTCTCCTCCATAATAGTGCTTGAAGCATTGTCCATTAGTCAATAAGTCTTGGTGCCATCACTTATCTTTATGGCATCATGAGGGAAAACTTTGACCACCACATAGGGTCCACTCCACTGGGACCTCAACTTCCCTGGGAGAAATTTCATCCTAGAGTTAAATAATAGTACCTGTCGATATATTAAGAAAACCCTATGAAGAATGTGGTGGTCATGGATATTCTTCATTCTATCCTTATAAATTCTTGAATTTTCATAGGCATCTAGCCTAATATTATCCAATTCATTTAATTCTAATCTATGCTTCCTCCCCGCACTAGACAGTTCAAAATTTAGTTTCCTCAAGGCCCAATTGGCTTTATGTTCTAGTTCCACGTGCAAGTGGCATGCTCGCCCATAGACTAGCCTATAAGGTAGCATGCCTATGGATGTCTTAAAAGTCATCTATAAGCCCATAGAGCATCATTTAACTGTATTCTCCAATCTATCTTATTGCTTGAAATGGTATTTTCTAGAATCATCAGTATTCCCTATTTGACACCTCAATATGACCCTGAGTTCGGGGTCATATGGGATTCCTACTCTATGTTTCATTGCATATCTACTCAACAATGTTCCAAATTTCTTATTTTTTCAAGTGAGAACCTCAATTACTTATAATCACTCTGGGTACTCCTGAATCTCTACAAAATGTAATCCTTTACAAATTGGCATACAACATGTGCGAGTTGGTGCGAGTTGGAATTGCTTCCACCCACTTTTCACATAGTCAACTACAAATTGAATTGTAAATATTATAATTAGAAGACACAAATAATCCCATAAAATCAATGCCGCACCTGAAAAGCCTCTCAAGGATTTCATTAGGGAGCGTGAAATGATCTTTTTAAGTGGCGGCATGTAATCAATGATAAATGATTTTTCAAAGTGGTGGCATTTAATTGGTGATAATCAATACAAACTTGCCACCCAGTAACTAACCCAGTAGAAACTAGCTCACTCATAGAATTTGTAGTGACATGATTCCTCCCTTCTCAGGAACTACCTGAGTTGGTCTAATCCATCTAGAATCTAAAATAGCATAGGTCATACCTAGTAGTAGAATCTTTACTACCTCTTTCTTCACCACCTCCGTCATGATAGGATTTAGACATTGTTGAGATTGTGTTATAGGTTTTTCTCCTTTTCCAATCTTGATTTTGTGTTGACATAGGCTAGGAAAATCTCCTTGATCTGAGCAATAGACCACCCAAATGTAGCCCGGTGATTCTTCAAAATGATGAGTAGATGCTCCTCTTTCTTTACATTCAGTGATGTAGAAAGTATTACTAGAAGTTTGTTTTCCACTACCAAGAATGTGTACTTCATGTGTGGCCGTAGTGGATTCAATTCCATCTCAAGAGGACATTGCAAAGATGGGACTAATGGTGGTTGTAGCAGTCCCACATAATCATAGTTTTTTAATGGAAGCATGGTATTGTCTTTAGAAACAAGGCACACTCCTCATGTAGATGGTAGCCTGTGAAGTCATCCACCAAATTCATAAGACAAGCTTCTAAAGGTAGTTGGGGTATGCATGTGTGATGGCAGAAGAAATCGCATGTGTG
Source organism: Alisma plantago-aquatica (assembly GCA_963693085.1). Taxonomy (NCBI): domain Eukaryota; kingdom Viridiplantae; phylum Streptophyta; class Magnoliopsida; order Alismatales; family Alismataceae; genus Alisma; species Alisma plantago-aquatica. The sequence goes on from OY856409.1 coordinate 1,244,345,465, forward strand.
ACTTTCATCAGGTACACTTCCTCCTCTGGCTCATCATGGTACTTTACAGCCTTTGTCAAGGATAATTGTTTCATGTGTTCCATAATATGTGCAGCAAGAATACTATTGTCCACCTTTTTAATAATATGGGCCATGTCTAGAAATGGTTTCCCCAAGAGTAGGGACACTTCACTTCGCAACTATTGTATCATGTGACAATGTGCCTTCTCCTTGGTTGGTGGTTGATAGTTATGTAAATTATCTCAAACTAGTCATTCTAGATACCCAGTGTCAGTCTTCCTCTCCTCATCTCCATGATTACATCATTGTGACTTGAAATGGCCTGCTTAGTAGGAGTAGTTCATTACCATAATCATCTTGCATTTTTATGACTACAAAATCCACTTGAAATATGAATTTGTCCACCTTTACCATAACATCTTCACATATGCCTATTGGCCTCACCATTAAATCATATGCCAGCTGAATCATCATGTTGCTCTTCGTTGATTCTCTGAGTCCCTATTTCTTGAACATAGTCAGTGGCATGAGATTAATGCATGTCCTAGATTCACATAGTGTATCTTCAAATTTGACCTTGTCAATGTATCATGGAATGTTGAAGCACCCTGGATCTTGCCTCTATTGTGGCATTTTTCTCTATGTCAAGTATTGACTTCTTCTTGTAGTACCAAAATGTAAGAATTTGTTGTCATCCTATTCTTGTTGATGATATCTTTCAAGAACATTTCCATAAGAATGAATCTACTCAATATCATCTACAAGAGGTATATCGATATGAAGCTTCATGAACGTGTCCAGAAATTTCTTGAATTATTGATCAACCTTTTGGCCTTCAAACTATTTGGAAATCGTATTGTGGTCACATTCTTACACTGATGAGGTAGAATGTAGGACCCCTTCTTGGCTTTTTAATGCCCAATTAATTCCTCTTCAATAGCTTCCTCTTGAGGTGTGGTGTCTTGTGGTTTCTCTGGAAGGATTGTGTATGTCATTTCCCTAGTGTCAGTTGGTGTGGTGCTCTACTCTAGAGTCCCTTTCTGCTCTTCCATCACCATCTTACCACTACGGAGAAGTACCACCTTCACCTATTGGTTATTGGGGGGTATATGTGTTTCCTGGAAATCCTTACTAGTTGGGATTCTTAATGAGATCCCCCTCAATTGACAATTTTGAGATTTGATTTTAATATTGTAGATCTAAGCCCCTTGATTCTATTGCTCCCTCTTGGATTGGTCTAGTAAGGCCTCGTTCTAACTCACAAGTCTTCCTAGCATGTCTTCAATCATGTCTATTTTACGAGGACCTATATCCTGTTGATATTGTTGTGGAGTTTTGCCTTGCTGCTATTTGAGTCGTTTTGATTGTGATGGGTCCTACTGAAAATTATTATGATCCTTCCAATAGAATTTAGGATCCCTCCTCCACAAGTATTCATTTTTTCCATGTTGTTATGCTTCTGCAAGTACATGCACTCTTCTTCACCTCTAGATGAGGTGTTATTTTTGTGATCAAGCTTCCCTGTGAGCCTTTCCTCTTGAACCTTAAGTTTTGTGATCTCTCTTGATTCCATAACACTCTTGATTGTTATTGGTGCTTCTCTTTCCTCTCCCCAAGATTGGTTCTTTGCCATGTTCTTCAAGATCTTATAACATCTTGTGCCTTATTATTTAAGATGAATCATGTTCCTACACTATCAAGAGTAGTCATCTCCCCCTTATTTAGATCGTAATATAATATCTTCATGTGTCCATAAAGATCAATCCCATGATGAGGGACTTTCCTGAGCATGTTCTAAAATCTTTCCCAAGCTTCTGAATATGACTCCTTAGCATTTTTCTTGAAATTGTGGATCTTTACATCCAATTCATTTGTCTTCTACGGTGTAAAGTATCTCTTGAAGAAGGCATTAATCATCTCATCCTAAGTTTTGATTGATTATGGTGGTAGACTAAGGAATCATGCTTTGGCTTTATCTGACAGTGAATACAAGAACACTTCAGAAATATCACTATGGCTGGAACCTTGTCCAGCTTGAGCATGTAGCATCTTTCCATAAAGATGTTTATGTTCACCATTAGGTCCTCCATGTTGTAGTTGTGAAATGACTATGATTTAATTAATGCCACCAGTTTGGGATCTATCTTGTAGCTACCAACATTAATTGTTTGACATTTTATCAGCCCTAACTGAGCTTTAGTAGATGATGCATTTATGTTCTCCCAAACCATCTGTTCCTTAGGCACATCCTCAACATGATCTGCACCCTTTCCATCCACATCTACTCCATGTGCTTACTTTTTATGTAGTGGGGTAGTCTGAATGAGCTTCTCTTATGAATCTCCAAACTCACAAGCCTTTCCCAAGATTTCTTCTTGACATGTGCTCGGTGGAGTGGACTCTTGGTAGTTTGTAGTCCGAGTACGCACCATGCACTAGTACCAAGAAATTCAAATGACAATGTGAGATACATAATACTAGTGAACTGACAAAAGAATTTTTTTCAACAATGCTCTTGTTCAAAAGAAAAGATTCAAAATAAATAATAGAAACAATGGCCTAGAGTGACTAGTCACATCACTCTTAATGATGGTGTTGTTGTTTCCCCAAGAACAGTGCCAAAAACTTGACACACTAAAACTGTGTGTGTAAAATGCAAGTGCACGCATCATGTAATACAGGCCTACGAGGCCCACATGTTGAACTTGGAGAAGACTACTTATTGAAACCTAACCAGTTGGGCCTAGAAAATGGTAGATTGGTTGTTTTATAACTAAGAGCAGAGAATTAGATCTAAATGAAAATGGTTGTGATCAAGGGTGGATGGATTTATCAGGACTATGGTTTCACCACAGCATGCATTGCATTCAAACTCTATTTTATCAATAATTATTCACCTTTAACTCTAGAATAAATACATTTCATAGTACTACCCACTCCTACAATGTAATACACTACCTAAACTAAAACAAACCCCACTCCCATAGCCATAAGCCATCTCCCGAGGCACGATATAGGTTGTGTGAATCTATGATTTGTCCAATCCCTAATCTCTCTCCTGAAGAAATTAGTGATCTATTACTTTGATTAAGGTGATCGAGCATGAACAAATCAATAGGAGATCATAGATTCACGTCCAGAATGACAGAAACATGTTATCAATTTATAGAATCCAAATATGAAGCAATATTTGTCTATTCTCGGGTCTTAAAGAATATGGGGTTTAGTCCATCATGATTGTTATCATCATATAAAGAGAAGAAGAGGTAGAAAACATGCTACATATTATAAAACCAATGTAAGAACCCCTAGAAAAGTCGTCTTGGCGATCCCCTATGGTGAACACCTTAATCTCATATTTGAATTGGTCGCAAAGAGTCAGTACCACCGATAGGTGTTAGTAGCATCGAGTTCTCTGCTGATTTGTAACCCTCAAATGGTGCTGGTACTACCTACAAGTGTGTCGATAGCACTGAGTTGCTATCTTCGAATTCTAATTTTGTGTTGAAGTCGGTGGCATTGAAACAATTAAACTTGAATTTTGATGCTCCCTAGATGGTGAGTCGGCAGAACCAACTAGTAGCTTTGGTAGCATCGAACCCTTACTCGGTAGCACCGAGCATGATCTCGATGGCAATGAGATTTCTTGATTTTCTCTACTAAAACTTCATGTCATGTCGGTACCATCCACACATTGGTCGGTAGCATCGAGCTATATAAGTGCTCAATTTACCTGAAACAAGGAAAAAATAACGTCTAAATTATAAATGATATTTAGCATGATTCGGTAGAAATACTTAATAATTGATGCAATAATGATTTGCATCCTAATAATGAGAAAAAATACAAAAAAGATCTCAAAATCAACAAATATGCAATAAATGCACAAAAAATAGCATGTGAAAAGCAATTGAAAATCAATGCATCAGCTAACTACCATTCATCATTTATAGAATCATGTTTTTTTATATCTTATACTATGCTAATGAATCATTGACTTTATTGATTTATTTGTCTTTGGGTACCATGTGTTTTAGTTTTTATTTACTCAATCTCTCACTTACTTCTCCTTATGCCTACATTCAACGTAACCTAGTGCAACCTTTCTCTCTCAAGCCATATGAGTTTTTACCTCAACAATTTGTTTGAATGGAACTCATTGTTAATTTCTTCCATCATTGTACTTCCTCCTATACATGTATTCTTTCTAGACCTCAATTGGTACTCAAAATTTAATGTTTAAAGTAAGCAGCGGTTTACAATTTGAGTTGATTAGTCAATAGATAGGATCAATTGTCTGTCTAGTCTGATGACACATCATCATTGGGAAATTGTTTAATTGTCAAGGAATCATAGCATTTAATGAATGATCATGATTATGTAATTAAGGGATAGAAATTAATGCAGCAAGATAAATTAGTTTAGACGTGTATGTAACTAAATCTCAATGTTTTTCCTTATTCAAGTGTAAATGTCATGGCTTTTCCATAATTTGCAGTTGTACAGATATATGACATTATTTGATTTTATAGTTTATTGGCCCTTCCTTTGTCACATGGACCACCTACATTATGCTGACTGTGTATCTTTTCATATCATTGTGCTATGATATGCATGTAGAAACTAATCACTTAGAGTGATATACACTATCTAGATTTACCATTCTTTTTTGTTTATTGTTAGAAGTATAAGTCATGTCATGTCATATCATATGACATATGGACCAGAGTTTGTAGGCCCATATAGAGTCTAGTCATGTTTGTAATTCTAGAGTCATGTTTACCTTCTCCTATATAAAGAAGAGGGCTTCTCTTGTATATGTCATATTGTCAAAATGAAATCAATATATCATACATATTATTTTCCCTTCTACATTGTATCAAAGAATCGATCCTAAATCTAGAGAGAGGAGCAGCATCTTCTGCTCAAGGGAGGAAACTTGATCTAGGCTCGTTGCTTGTAGGTCCATATCTGTCAACCTTTCTACAAGACCATCTCTGTCACCCTCTCTATAGGGCCATATTTGTCCCTTTATCTCTATAGAATTTCTTCCGTCTTAATCATCATCTACTCCATACTATATTCACCATCTCATTATATTAATCATTGTCTAGAATCCCTTGTATATTCACCTTTCCCTAGTTCATCTTCCATGAGTTCTTCTTACCCAACTTTATTGTTTTCCCCAAGCATGAAGTCCAAATGCAACTATCCAACCATCACCTAATCAAGGTCCATCCTCACTGACAAGTGGAAGTTCTCCCAACATCAACAACCCCATGGTGGAAGTTCATCTCCACCATCTAGGAGACATCTCTACCTACTCTGCCACAAATACGTCCAAAGATCATTCATCCAAGGTCCTCCTTTACATCTAAAATTCATCCATGGAGATAGGGTGGAAGTCCTCTAATATTTGTACATTGGTCTTTGTTGAATCTACAGTTCAAAACTTCCCTGGCATAGGTTACACAACATGTAAGTCATATCAAAGTGTGTAAGTCATCTACACAGCATGTAATTCCATTTGCAACAGAGTTCTTTGTCAGCACGGCGTGTAGACATTCAACATAACGTGTCACCAAAATCTGCTCCAGCCAACACACCATTTTAATGTCCAACATGGTGTGTCACTAAAAGTCTGCTCCAGTCAACTTTCTATTTCAGTTTCACACATGATGTGTCACCATTAGGGTTTTTAATTCACTCGGAAATGGAGGTGGCTAACACGGGGTATCTTCCAATAAACATAGTTTGTCATTTCTAGGGTTTCAAGTTTTCCAGCATCGACTAAGACGACATGTCATACATCAAACACATCATGTCTCAGATTAGTTCTTCATGCATCTTCAAATACATCATATATATCAGTCCACATGGTGTGTCAAAGGTTACAAGCTCCCCATCAAGTCTTGATACAATGTGCCATCCATCCCAAATGATGTGTTTGGTTCATATTATTAGATCTCTAATTAGATTTATTGTTCAACCTAGTCCATACTATGTGGGATATACCCCTACACCCCCTAGGTTTTTTGGGTCACACAAAGATCCATTTATATTCTTCTCCATATCTTGTAATCGGATCACATACTACATTGAATCTGGTTATTAGTTCTTCTATTGCATGTTTCTCGCCAAGTCAACCTCTCTGAAGCACCAACATGAAATCCTATACTCACATGTGTGATGTAGTTCTCTCCCAGGCGCAAGATCAACATCTCTCGTGTATGAGGATTCATCCATTACAAGCACAAAATCAAGATTTCTCAAGCATGAGCTCGAGTTCTCTCAAGCTCGTTGAGCAGACCAACACACAATTTCTCCAACCATATTAAGCAAATCCTTCTCCAACCTTCTCTTCCCTCTCCACCCTATGTCCCCTACTTCTAATTAAGTCTGGACACATGGGAGTTTCTCTTTGTCTTTTTCCACCCCAACCACTTGTGTGGTCTCTTCATGGTTGGTGTGTAGGGGAGAGATAGAGGGATGAGAAGAGGAGAAGAGTTGAGGTGAAATTTTAGAGCTCAGAAGAGGAAATAGGAAGAAGAGCATTGCATACATATGGAGTTTTTTGTACTGAACGTGTTGTCCAGATCTCACTATCTAGTTCAAGGCCAATGTCCATCCTCGCCATTCAAATTCTGAGTCGCCAAGCATTGATCTATCATTTAGAATTCATCTTCTTGCATCATCGTCTCAAGTAGATAATTCCTCATATCAACTGGATGTTGTTAGCTCTCTACATCAGGAAGATATGTTTCTTTATCGTCCATGTCTTGGTCATTCTACTACGGCAATACTTCAATCTTCTAACAGTGGGGCATCTTGGATTATTGCATGTATGGTAATGTTCATTTGGTGCCCAGTCAAGCATGTTGACCGTCTACTACAGTCTAGTCTTCCTATGGCACAGATCTTGTCAAGGCTACTACATGGTGGTCTTATTCTAAAAACTACTTTAACTACAATAGTAATTGAGTTGGTGACTCAGATGATCTTTGCATGTTCCTTCAACTTACTCCAAGATACAAGCTTCTACCTAGTCAAAGCTCCATATGTCTCAATCATCTGGTGTTTTTCAATCTCAGGGGAAGCCTCAAAGTATGTAATAAGTATGTAAACCGTTCTTACATATGTGGAACATGTGTTTTGGAGTCGGTTGCTTTTGAAAATCTTGTGAATATGCCTAGGAAGGTACACTTTGTGGGCTTTGACAATCATGTCAATGTTTAAAAAGATAAAGAGTGCCAAGGATACCTTGATTTTGTCTAGAGTGAGTGTGAGCACAATTTTAGTTGTCACATTCAGAAATGATGCTCAATGTACCCATCCCCTCGGGAGTGTGTAATTATGACTATAATTAAGGGCTTTACTTAATTAATTATGTTAATGAGACATTACGGTTACGGTTTGGCATTGCATTTGGTGTCACCAATAGAGAGTTCCGCCTTATATCAGCTATGACTCTTCTGGTTGATTATATTTAGCACCGTATTTGTCGCTCTCTAATCATTATATTTGATATTTTCTTTTATTCATCATTCTTATCTCAATTCCTGAACTTTTGTATGTTTTTTCATCATAAGATGCATCACCATTTATTCTAAATTTAGTGATGAATGATGCCAGATTGATACTTGTTCCTCTACTAGAAGATAAATCCATCAGCTCTGTTGCCACTCTCTCATGTTTGTTTGGAAACATACATATTGATGTGCATAGGTACTTATTTTGCGCGTAATTTTGAGCCAGCAAAAGTTCACCCAGAAACGTGGATAGATCGTCTTTTGTGAGCTTAAAATTGTTGATTTCCTCTCTTTTATCCTCATAGTTTGTAACTTCCCTACAATATTGTTACCGTAGTTGTTATATACTGGGAAATAGTGGTAAAGCGAGAAGATATTATCCAGGTGGAGCCCGTATAAAGGGCAGGTTTAAGCAGTTATTAAATTAGGTTACATACACTTGAGTAGGCACTTGCCCCCCTCTACTTGTCGTTACGCCACTACATGAAAATGAAAGGATATAACTTTGACCGTTAGCATTGCTTCTGCACGTTACTGGTCAGTGTTTTGCCTGCCTGCACGATACTGCATTAGTTCCTAGCTTGTTCACATATGTGCACTCACTTGTTGATCTCGCAGCTTGTTTGTTTGGTTTTTCTAATCTTGAATGTGTCTTATACTCTTTTTTATGGAATGGTGAAATGGAATGGAATCTGAAAATAAGACTGAAAAAGCAGAATGCAACAGGATAAGCCTCAGTTAAATTGGAAAACAACAAAGTTTAGAACCTTGCGAATACATTGTGTCTGCATCAATATAATCTAACAAAGAACTCAATTTAATGTTCTATCGTGCATCAGCAAAGCATTCAAATGACCATTCTGAGGAGAGAAATAAATTAACAAAAATGAAACAACTGAAGACTGAAGCACAATCATCACATTCATCGACTAAACAAATGAAATGTCAGTTGACGCGGTCATGAAAGCCTATGGCAAGACATATTTTCTTACTAAACAATAGACTACATGCATCCTTCCATATACAGACGTGGAGAACAGGAACGAGAATTGCCTACCCAAATAAGTAGCTTCTTTTGATTGGTTTTATTCATGTAACTTTTATCCTTCGTGCATTATTAGTAAACATCATGAAATTGTGTTACGACACATCAGACGAGAACAGGAAAGAAATTTAGCTTGACTCCCAAATAGTTACACCATCGCATGTACAGAGTTTCTTGTAGTTTTCTCCAACGCCAGCGCTCCTTGCAATAACAGCAGCAGCAATGCCATCATCAGACTTGTCCTCTGTTTCATAAACAACCACAGATCGACCAATAAGGTCTACAACTCGAAGTGCTTGCCTATGTCCTGAGAACTGTGCTTCACCGTTCTCTTGCACTTCTAGTGTTCCCAGGTTGCCAAGAGCCTGAAGAAAATGTGAATCACATGTTAGAGCCACAGTTGATGCAGAGAAGAAATACTGGTGTCACGGTTATTCTATATAACGGTGATACAATGTGATCCCAGAAAATATAGGTGACACTAAATTCAACGTCCCCACGTAGTAGGCTAGAATATAATCCATGGCTTTTTAATTACCATCACATTATAACTAGAATGCAGGTCTATTCTAAATATTATCGGTGATATATTACAACACTTAGATGCTAACTTACCTATTCTTACCATTAAACCCTGAGATAGCCCTTATAGTAGCTTGCAACCATTCCAGCTGGAAAACTGCAAATCTTAGTCACTGTTGTTCTCAATCCAGAGTTCCAGACATGGGAGTGTGATATACTAGAACACCCTAGATATAATTGGTTTTATGGGTGACATGGGTTCCCGGCATTAAAATAATGCCATCCAGTTAGACAAAAATCACTCTAGAATCTCTGAAGACTTATATCAACTGCGTCTATTAAGATATATACCGATTGGAATAAAAACTGTGCAAAAAGGTAAACCTAAGGAGCTCATTTGTGCAATAGCAAAGACTACTGAACCATTGCAATAAGGAAAGCCAAGGAGCTCACTTATAAGTATCGGAGTGTCTACAGTCTACTCAATATCTACCCACATTTTGAAGCAGGAGCTAGGTTCCTAGCCAATACAACTTCGTAAGAGGGATCCACAAAGCTTAGCAGGACAAATCCGCACCTCGGAAATAGGTTATGGCGTCCAAAAACTTAAGACAGAAAAGCATTGAGAGGAATTATGAGGTATATTTGTTTTATAAGGGTTAATTTTGCAATGCCAGCAATTTTATCCAGCTATTCTAAAGTATATCTCGGCTTCATGATGTACTAATTATTTTCCATTACCCAGTGCGGCGAATACATTTCAAATCCCACATGTGTTTCTTGATGACGAACTAGGCAGAAAGGAGAGGACGAGCTCTCAGGGCTAGTTTGGTTGGGTGTAGTGGGGTTAGTTTTGTGAGTTTGCAATGTAAAAATGTACATCAAACACGCACTTTGTCGTCCGGCTACACCCTACCAAACAGGCCCTGAGAAGTTGCACTTCGCAAGCCCAATTAAGTTCACGTTTATTAGCTCCACCTAGACAAACCCAAGGGAGGCCTTTCAATAAAGGACAACGTAAGGACCATGCAGCATTAAAAATTTGGGAGCAAATCTAAACTATTAAGGCAACAGCAAAAAATAGTAACAATATGCTTGGCCCCAATCATGTAAAATTTCAGTAGTTATACGTGTGGGTGGTGAAGCGGAGGCGTAATCCAGCTATCCAGCATAGCCGTGAGCATATTGGTTATTTAGGACGAGCGCATAAGTGTTTCCAAATGGTACGGAACCTGGCATAACTAGGAAGTACTACATGTATGTAGTAAAAAGGTAAATCAAATACCAAAGTACTTATTAGCCATTAACCAGAACTGCTTATCACATATAAACTGCCGGGAATCTAGATCACCTGATCCAAAAGGCCGCTAAACGATTGTCTCACTGATTATAGTAGTGAGATATCCTCATGTTTCGAAATATAACTGACATCACGAGCATATGGGTATGTGGAAATAAAGCTACGGCAAACAGATACAAGGACAAGGCAGTTCGATTGCGGAAAAAACACATACATAGTTACCAAAAACAGCTAGATATACATAGTTTAATGAAAATAATGGGATAACGGCAGTGACAATTAGATAAAGAGTGTACTAGGTCATATTCCAACAATATCTTATGTACAAAAGAAGAAAAAATTGCATTGGAGGTTTGTTAATTATACAAATATGTTGATAATGCACTGAGACAGAGAAGCTTCAAGTATATCCAGTCGTCCCCCAATCTCCCTTTCGATATCGATCATGTCCAAACATGAGGTGTCTACACGGGATACAGTTATCAGTATGGGAGATTAGCAATTCAAAATTTGAAGGGTATATCATGTAATCAAGCAATATGTCCAACTTGATTAAAAGTGACGCAGCATTTTAGATTCATTAAAATGGGCATTGTGTTGTCAATCACTAAATATATGCCACTTTATGCATTATGATTGAGCCATATGTTAAATCAGAAGAGCTGGGTCAAAATACAGTGAGTAAACTTAGCCATCTCCCGTCCTTTTTTTCTGGACGATGATAACATTTGGATGTAAGCATCTATAATGGATATTGCTACGGTACAGGAGATTGGCGTTGACAGAATTTAGGGCGTTGTCAAACAACTATAATGTATAATTTGATGAAGAAAATCGATGGGGATAATTACAATATCAATTGATAGCTAGATGAAGATGTTAAAGTATTAGAATTTATAATAGAGCTAATGACCCTATCATTTCTAGCCCATTATTGATGATGTAATTAATGTTATGTGACAGATATACAACTTATCTCGAGCCTATTCTTTATACAGGACCCATTGTACCTCTGTTTTCAGTTAATCAAGAGCTCTCTGGATTTAATCACATGGTATCAGAGTGCTTTTAAAGCCCCTCCAGGGTTTTCAAACCACCACCACACCCCCCCCCCCAAGGAGCAGTAGCAGTCACTAACCCCGAAGGCCAGAAGCCGCTGCCCCTAAGGAGGAGGCACAGCCGCTGCGCCACGAAGGGCACAATAGCCACCGCCACAGAAAGAGGGCAGCAGCAGCCACCACCCACCCAAGGAGGCAATAGCTACGGCCGCAGCCCTCCAAGAGGAGAGTTGAAAGCTGTCGATCCCATAGAACCCCCTCCCCAAAAGGGAGAAGTAGCGCCGCTGCCCCTTTGTTGTGGTGGTGGCTACGCCTCCCCTCCAAACAGGCATCTGGTGCTAACATCTATATCGAACTATTCATTGATATTGTATTTATCCTCATCAATTTTCATCATCCAATTGTGTAGTATAAGTTGTTTACCATGTCCTTAATCCTTTTCATTGCCAAATTTTCCTTTTAATTAAATGCCCATCGCTGAACTAGTTGATGCTTTTAGATTTTAGGTAACCTTCAGTAGTCATAGCTTGATGTTACAGGATTCTTAGGAGTTTGAAGACGATTGGTATAGGTTCTAAAGCAGGGGACCTGCATTACCTCAGTGATAGTCATCAGCAATCTACTATTCTTCCCAGTTCATCACTTCAGCTTCATAAACACTCATATATTCTTCTGTGGAGAAACTCAAAAGGCTCGAGTCATCACCATGGTTATAACCGGACCAGCCGGTTGAACCGGGAACCGGTCACTCTACCGGGTCAGTCCCCTCCCAAAGCCGGGAATGAAGTCTGACAGCATCAAACAGGTGAACCGACCGGTTGAACCGGTGAACCGACAAACCGGTCCAGTTTTAGCCCAATCGGCATGTTCTCTCACTTAGCAAGTAAATGAATTATTGCTGCTACTTTTTGTTAATTAATATCAAATACTATATAAATGTTGGTATATAAATGTCCATGAATAGAATAATATTTTTTATTTGGTCTGTTTATCAAGTTATTGTGAGCAGTTGTGATATTATTCATGTTTCATAACTTTTGCAGGGATATTTTCTATAAGTATCAAAGACATTTATATATTTTTAAACTATTAGTGACGTCAGACTGGTTGAACCGGTCAAACCACTGGTTGAACCAGTGAACCGAGAACCAGAAGCCTCACCAGTTCGCTGACCGGTTCGAGACTGACAACCTTGGTCGTCACTATCTAGTTTAAAGATTTTTGTGCTATTCTTATCAATTAGGGGGCTCCATAGAATTTCTTTTCCACTCAAAGCTATTCTCGGTTCGACAAATATATTAGATCTTGTTCAAAGTGGCATGTGTGATCCTTTTCAAACCACAAGTTTTAATAAACTTTTGCTATCTTGTGACATTTTTCGATGACTTCTCTAGAGTGAAGCTGATATATCAGACGAAATTTCATTTGAGGCTCCTTAACAATATTGCAAACAATTGGAAAGTGTTTGTCTTACAATTACCCATCCCAATATCTCCTTTGCAATCAATCTGGTCATTCCACATATGGCTAAACCCATTGTATGTCAATGGACACAAGTAAAACAAAATCTTCGCTATATAAAAAGTTTATCAGGTCATGCTCCTCTACAAAAAGCTTCCATCTTCAGACATCACCTTAACTTGTTATGCAAATGGGAACTAGGTAGGGGATGCCAATGATAGGAGATCCACATTCAGATTCCGTGTTTTTTTGGGAGATCACCCCATCAGTTAGAAAAGCAAAAAACAATTAGTTGTTGCTCGCTCAAACACTGAAGCGGAATATCGAGCCATGGGCCATGCTTGTTGTGATAGTCAATGGGTTTCATCCATTGTCCAAGACTGCTACTCCACCCACCCTCAAATGTGACAATCAAGTTGTAAATCATATTGCCCACATCGAGGTTGATTGTCATTTTGTGTGAGATCTCTAATCTATACCCAAAAGACATACTTGTTAAGGCACCAACGTTGAACCCCTAGCGCCTCGACGCGCCTAGACGACTTTTAAAATTAATTTTCAGTATATTTTCCCTACATATACATAAATTTATGATTTTATGGACACTTCCTTCCTCATATACATATATTCAAAATTGTATATGTATGTATATACATAAGTGAATTGCTAATCCCTTCATATACATATATTTTATGGTAAGAACACCACTAAACTATGCTTCCAACCATTTATAATTACTAATTAGCATTATTGCCAAAACAAGAAGAGAATTATTCCATACAGTGTATGAGATAAATGACAAATATACATACAAAGAATTCGAGAGTTAAAGTCAAAACAGCTTCAAGTCTTTAACAAAGTAATGACTATTTAACATAGCCCATTAGATTGAAAATGAACTGCAGTCGGCAAGGCGCGGAGCTAGAAAAACCAAGAAACGTGAAATAAGAGAATAAATCTTGAATTAGAACATGATATATTGAGATGGATATAAGACAAAATATACCTCTCCTTGCATAGGATGGAGAGATATTTGATAAGAGATATCCCAACAATATGGGAGTAAAGAAAACACATTAAACAACCATAAATTATTAGATAACACGAGTAAATAAGTGAAGATGTTAACACAAACACGTCAAGCTGGAGCATAGATATCCCGCATGCCCAAATTGTCGGTCAGTTCAGCAAATCTCTTACTTGGAAGCGCTAACGTGATAGACTACTTCAATATGCTTGGTTTGTTCATGGAATACTGCATTGTTAGCAATCAATGTAGCAGCTTCAGTGTCACAAAACATCTATATGGGAGTAGTAACAGGCAATCTGGAGTCTTTGATAAGAGGTCTGACCAAAGAAGCTCACAGGTTGTATGAGCCATAGCTCTGTATTCTCCCTCAGCACTAGATCTGGAAATAACATTCTACTTTTTACTGCGCCAAGAAACAGGGTTTCCACCAACATAAGAGCAATAGCTAGAAGTGGATTTGTGGTCCGTAAGACTGTCAATATAATCAGCATCAAAATGCCAAATAACATAATTGTGACCCTACTTGGAGTAAAATAGACCTTTACCAAAATTAGCTTTCAAGTATCTCATATTAAACAGAGATCCTCCTACTGACATTGTCTAAGTTTGTCTAAGGGCTAATTTGGTTGGGTGTAGTAGGGTGTAATTATGTGAGTTCGCAATGTAAAAATGTACATCAAACACGCACTTTGTCGTCGGGCTACACCCTACCAAACAGGCCCTAAGTATCGACTAACAAATCCACTGCAATAGTAATATATGCATGGAACAGTAAGATAGATCGGCTTTCCAACAAGTCTTTTATATCTCTCACGATCAGGGACACTGATCCTTCTTCATTAAGTTTTGCATTAGGATCCAGGGGAGTGTCAATAGGTCATGTGACTCATGTCCCTGTCATACTAGTTTCTTTAAGTACATCCAGAATATACTTCCTTTGTGACTAGATAAACAAAGGGTCCATGGTAGGCTAGTTCAATGCCAAGGAAGCAATGCAATTTTCCCATATCTTTAGTGACAAAATGTCAAGATAGGTAATTTTGTGTGGTTTGTATTTCCGTCAAATCACTGCCCAAGAGAACAATATCATCAACATATATGATTAGAATAACATTCCCCGTGTTTGTTTTCTTCACGAAGACATAATGATCAGCATGTGATATGGAGAACCCAAAGGTTACAAGAATTTGACTAAGTTTATCAAACCAATTTCTTGGGCTTTGTTCAGACCATAGATTGTGTGTTTTAGTTTGCAAACTTTGAACCCCCCACCCAAGCAACAAAACCAGGAGGTTACTCCAGTAGACTTTTGATCAAGGTCACCACATAGGAAAGCATTCTTAACATCAAGCTGAAACAGGGGTCAACCAAGTGTAAAAGCGACAAAATTAAGAACACGTACAGAGTTGAGTCAGGCCACAGGGAGAACGTCTCAAAGTTATCAATTCCCTAAGATTGAGTGTGTAGCTTTCGGCCATAAGGCAGGCTTACGTTGCTCAATACTGCCATCAAGATGGGATTCGATAGAAAACACTCATCTACAGCCAACAGCAGAGCAGTCATAAGGAGGATCAACAAGATCCCATGTTTGATGTTCTCAAAATGCAGATATTTCATCATCCATGGCAGCCTTCCATCCAGGATCAGCTAGGGCCTCACCAATAGATTTGGTGACTGAAATAGTAGACAAAGAACTTGTAAAAGCTGAAAACACAGGGCCCACTTTGTCAAAGTTGCCATATTGAGCAATATCATGTGCAATACATTTCCTCTTAGGCTTGCACAAGGCAATCGGTTTTTTAATTCAGAAACACCATAAGATGGAGTAGAGATAGTAGTACCTTCATTGTGGAGAGGATTTGTAGCATGAGAAGAAGAGCAGGGGAACAGAAGGCATAGCAGTTTTAGGTTTTCGGTGTTATTAGACCTACAGAGGTTTAGTTAGGCTAGGAGAAGAGGATACCATGGGAAGAGGAACCTCATCAGGCACGAAAACAAGGTCTGATCCATAAGAGTGACCTTGAGCAGAGAAGAATGGGTGTTTCTCAAAGAAAACAATACCAACACTGATAAGCACTCGTTTGTTAATAGGATCAAAACATTTATACCCTTTTTTGCCACGAGGATATCCGAGAAAGATGTAGGTGAACCAAGGGGAAAATATGTCACACCCAGGTTTTAGGTTTTTCACAAAACAAGTGCAACCAAAAACGAGGCAGTAGGGGAAACAAGAGCATCCAGATCAAGATTTGAAAGAGAATTTTATCACAGAGCACATAAGGCATGGGTCAATTAGGAAATGGGTGGTCAACAAGGCATCAGAACAAAAAAAAACATCATTGGTATAACACATAACATCATGAGCAATGTCCAATAAATTCTTGTTTTTCCTTTCCGCAATGCCATGGGGGCATAAGGGCAAGAAATTTGATGCCATATACCCATATCAAGACAAGATCAGTTTAGGAGTCGTTGAACATATTCAACTGATATGCCAGTGCGCAAAACTCTTATGATTTTAGAAAATTGAGTTTTAATTTCAACATGAGACATCTTGGTAACAAACCAATGATCTAACCACTGGGATGTCCCATCTGGGACAAATCCATAGCTTTTGATTAGTTACAATGAGTCCTATATAGAGAATAGGTTCGAGAAGTTGTACATGACGACGAAGAAGCATAACATAAACTAAACCAGCACTAATGGGCTTAAGGAAAGGCCCATTAGGTCTCTTATCGATTCTAATACTCTATATTCACCCTCAAGCTGGAGAGTACATCTCGTGTATTCCTAGCTTGCTACACATAACTGAGGGAGGAAGGTGAAAGAGGTTTAGTGAAAACATCGACAATATGCTCTTATATCTTCACATCATCATCATCATCTAAGCCTCAATTCGACCATATTGAGGTCAGCTACATGATCCTTTTATCCAATCATTTCGGTTATGAATCATATATTGATCAAGATGTAAAATTAAAAAATCTCTACTTATAAGCTCTACCCAAGTTTATTTATGTCTACATCTTTTAATTGTACTCAACTCAATAGTATTGCTTTGAATAGGCACGCTAGTCGATTTGTGTTGCACATGTTCCTACCATCTTACGCGACCCTCGTGTAACTTGTCCTTAATACTCGCCACCCTCACTTTGATTTGAATATATTCATTTCTCATGTGATCTTTCCTTGTCTTCCCACATATCTATCGCAGGATATGCATTTCTGCCACACGCATCTTGCTTTGAGACCTTATTCTTCACCACCTCAAATTCACTCCCATATAGCATGATCAGTCATATAGTGCTCTACAAACCTTATGTTTTTATCTAAAAGGGGTCTTCCAATCACATACTACTCCAATTGCACCCTTCCATTACAACCACCATGTTGTAATCCTATGACAAGCATCATATTGAACATTGCCATCTATTTGAATAATAGAGCCCAAGTACATCCATTCCAACCAACTTGGCCCCACGATTCAAAACTCTAGACTAGATGAAATTGCAATGCATGTACTCAATTTACTTCCACTGATCTTAAATCCATAGATTTCAACCAAGGTTGTTATGTGTGTGAGGCGTAATGAGGCAATTTTGTCTCAGTGAGGTGAGGCGTAAGCCTCAAAATATGTATGAGGCGGTCATAAAAAAATTAAATTATACATGTATTTACATATATATATGTTATGTATATGCATGTGTATAACAGAAATAGGTATATACAAGCACAACCCAATGAAATAGAAATTAATTACGAAACTTAATAATGATAATAGAGAGTAAAAACTCACCACAATACTAAAATAAATGTGTAGAAAAATAACGACATATCAATTCTTTATACCATTAGAATAAAAAATGTCATCGGCAGAAAAACTAAAGGAGATAGAATTTCAAATTAGTAGGAACAAGGAACCAGAATTAGTTAAGACCAATGAATGAGATATCGCCGACATCGTCGGTATACCGGTCGAAATACCAATACCGACGCCATCGGGCATCGGTTTGAGCAAGTCTACCGCTGGCACCGCAAATATCGGTATACCAGTGGACTTACCGGTAAATACCGCCACTTACCGCTGAAAACCGAGGGTTACCGCTG
Source organism: Alisma plantago-aquatica (assembly GCA_963693085.1). Classification (NCBI taxonomy): domain Eukaryota; kingdom Viridiplantae; phylum Streptophyta; class Magnoliopsida; order Alismatales; family Alismataceae; genus Alisma; species Alisma plantago-aquatica. The sequence continues at coordinate 1,244,363,520 of OY856409.1, forward strand.
CAAAAAGCCCAACTTACGGGCGATATAGGCGGTATGCCGCCCGACATGTCGATATTTGCGAACCTATTGCTTGCTGCTGCTGTTTGAGTGGAGTTTCTTGGAGATTTGAGGCGATTTCTTTCCTTGGAGCTCGAATCAGCCCAGATCAAGGTATGTTTTCTTAATTTCTTTCATTTCTCATCTTCTCTAACCCCTCCCCTCTCTATTTCCTTCTATTTTCACCATAGAACTTCTTCAAAATTTTCTAAATACACCCAAAATCTAGATCTACTCCTAAAAACTTAGGTTTAATGCTATTTAACAATAGATCTATGATTATTTTATGTAGATATACTAATGTATCACTATATCTACTACTATTAATTAATATTATCACATAATTTCACTAATTAATATAAAATTCGTAATAATACAATAAGTACTATTAATAATAGGTATCTAACTTAGGTTTAGTAGAAAAAGTTGTACCCAATACTAATATGAACAAATACAAACAAAAATATAGTACAAATAAATATATTTTTCGTTTTTTCATTTATTAAAAATGCTGAAAATTTAAAAAATGCATTTTTTTTCTACAGATTTATGTGTGTTAGTGTAATATAAGATGGAATGAGTAATTTGTAACACATCACTTGGCTTAATACTAGATAAATGACAGATTTTTTATTTTTTAAAATAATTTCAGACTTTTTTTATTTATTTAACCCTTTTTTATTGTTAATAAAAATCTTAAAAAATATTGCGTTTGCTTCTATAGATACATGTAACATTTATACAGTTAAAGTATTGTTTTTTATTCTATAATACATAAAATAGAATAATTGCTTCATTTCTTGCAACTTAATGGGTTATTAATTTCATACACCTAATTTTTGTTTGTCTTTGTCTTTTTGCAGTGTTGACTTTTGATTTGTGAAGATGTCTTAAAGCGATGGTGAGGCTGTTGGGGTCGGTAATGTTGGAGCTAAGGATGTGGATTTTGCATGGAATCACTGCACGCCTGCTGAGGGGAGAAAGATAATTTGCAATTACTGCAAGAAGACACTTGGTGGAGGGGGGATTACTAGATTTAAACGTCACATTACTGGTGGTGACAAAAATGTGGCAATGTGCCAAAGGTGTCCCGAAAGTGTTAGAGATGATTTCAAGAAACTGATGGGCGCAAAGAAACAAAAACAACAAAAGATGAAGGAGGTTGAAAGGGCTTATACAGATACATTATTTGATGTTAGGCCCACAGGTTCTTCTGTTGTATCTGATGATGATATTGGATATCCTCCTGAATGTGATACAGCTTATTCACGTCATATGTATAGGCGTGCTATTAGAGATTCTCGTAGAAGTGAGTGGGAAAGGGAGGAGGCAGCTCAAATTACAAGGAGGTATGGGCCATCTGGTGCAGGTGGAGGCAGTGAGACTGCACGTATTCCTGTTGTTGACCTAGATGACGACGATGAAGACCGAGCTGGTTATGATAAAAGGAAGAAAGGAGGCATTGATACACTTTTCCGTTCTGCAAGTGTGAGATTGAGGAATGTTGATGAACCAGGGGTTAGGAAGCCTGAGGCTAGGCAAAAAAGCCTCAAAGCAATGTTTACTGGTGCAAAAGAAAAGGTTGGCAAGGCAGTGGGTAAGTTCTTCTTTGCTCATGGTATACCTGCACATGTTGCAACTGAACCCTATCTGCAACATATGGTAGATGTGATAGGGGAGTCTGGTAGGGGCATTAAGGCCCCCACTTCATATGAATTAATGAACAAGTATCTTCCATTAGAGAAGAAGGATCTACAAGCATGGATTTTAGACCAAAAACACATGTGGGCTGAATATGGCGTCACACTTACGTGTGATGGGTGGACTAGTGGAATTATCAACTTTCTTGCATATTGTCGTGGATCCACAGTTATTCTAGATTCTGTTGATGCTTCAGGTGAGGTCAAGAACCACATATACCTAAAGAATTTAATGAAGACATACATGAAGCAAATTGGTGAGGAGAATGTGGTGCAGATTGTTATTGATAATGCTACTGCCTTTAAGAAGGCCGGTGAGAGTTTAATGAAAAAATATCCCGTCTACTGGACACCATGTGTTGCCCACTGCATAGATCTCATTCTGAAGGACATGGGATCAATTAATTTCATCAAATCTATTGTCATTGATGGTAGGTTGATAACGGGATTCATCTACAACCATTCTTTTCTGCTAAATGCCATGAGGCGACCTGAGTATTGTGGTGGTGATCTTATTACAACAGGGGCAACTAGATTTGCAACAAATTTTCTTGCCTTACAATCGTTAAAGTCCAAAAAGGGATGGACTTAGGAGGCTCTTCAATGGAGTGGAGTGGACCTCCATGAAGGAGCACAACACCCCTGTTGGCAAAAGAATTGAGGAGTTGATTGCCAGCCGACCTTTTTGGGATAAGGTTACTAGAGTGCTGAAAATAATGGAACCCATTGTCAAAGTATTGAGGCTAGTAGATGGTGACAAAACTGCAACAATGCCTTTCCTTTATGATGCAATGACCTCAATGGTGGACAATATCAAAGAAGCAGCTCCTAGGTCCAATGAGCAATACATAAAAATTTATGAGAATCGTTGGACAAATATGCTTTTGCATCCATTGCATAAAGCAGGTATATGATTCTCTCAATGACTCAATTATATTCTAACTTCTAAGTTATTGGTCTAATTCATACTTGTCTACAATAAAATGTCATTCTAATTTTCTTATTTATATTTGTGACAACTTACTATTTGAATTCGAGGTTTCAATACTCACGAACACTAGGCTTGAATGCGACTCTAATGAATGCAGTGAGATAAGTCACTAACAAGTTCATTACCTCTCCAGAAGAGCGATTGCTAGTACTGGAAGAGGTATATAACTATATGACTTATTAACTTAGTTACATTCTTTATTTCTCATTATTCTTTCCTTTGATTTCATCATTTTAATATCGTATATATTATTTTTGCAGTTGCGCCAGTTTCGTGAAAGCACTGGATGCTTTGGCCATCCAAATGCGGTTGCTGACCGCGATGCAGGTGACCCTTGTGAGTGGTGGGTTTGGAATGGAACAGGTGTCCTCATTTAAGAAAAGTGGCTATTCACATCCTTTCTCAAACAACATCTGCAGGGGGGTGTGAAAGAAACTGGAGCACTTTCAATCTGATACACTCCAAGAGAAGGAACAGACTTGGTGCAAACAGGTTGAGGGATCTTGTATACGTTCATTACAACATGCGGTTGAGGGCTAGAGCAATACGTGATGCCAACTACAAGGAAGTGGATTTTGCTGTTGTCCATGATCCCATTGACACCGCATATACTTTTAATACTGAAAGACGTAGAGGACTGGAGGATGATTCAAAAAATCCTTTAGAGGAATGGATGAATGAGATAGGCCGTCCTGTTCTTGATAATTTAGATGGACGTCCAGATCCATATATAGAAGAGCAATTTGATGCAAATAATGGTGATGATATTATTATTGATGCCCCGCCTGAAAGACTTGATCCTGAAGCTGCACATGTTGATACTGATATGGAAATCAATAGAGAAGTGGAAGAACAATTAGGTAGCTCAGATTCTTCTTCCTCTACATCTGGTTCTAAATCTAAGTCTGATGATGGCAGCAATGATGGTGATAATCGCAGCCAATGCTCTCCAGAATATCCTCCTGCTGTTGATCCTCAAAATGATGGCCGGCCTTATGTTAGTCATGTTACTAGGGCTGCACCTCCACAAGAACAGGGAAATCCCGTGGCTGAAAGAACATTTCAAAGAAAAAAAAACTCGAACTGGGAAAGATTACAGCGGTGCACCTCCACCACATGCCAGTGCCACAATGCCCACAACTACAAGCCCATACCCACAATATCATAGCCAAAGTGATTATCATTTTGATCTTGCTGATTCAATGGATAACATGAGCATATCTGACTCTCAATCTCAACATTCATTCAGAGATATGTTATTTGGGCAGACACTTCCATACCCATCTCAGCCCCAACATGGGTATCTTGGATATCATGTTGAACCACCACCAAGATTACAATTAGAACTTGGACCTGGTATGGGATATCACGAAGCATACTCTGTCCGTAGTCCTTATGGATGCTTTCGGGTGAACACCGAAGTATACTCTAGTGATGGAGGTCAAACATGGAGTAATGGACATACTACAATTTATCCTATTGCCGGTTATCCATTACAACCTCAAGCTCCTCAAACATGGGCTCCTCCTGCTTCTACAACTACTCAACCTCAAGCTCCTCGAGCAAGGGCACCTCCACCTGCTTCTACTCAACCTCCCTCCATTTCAGCAACAAAGGAAAATTATCTAAAAGATTTGGAAGAACATTTTCCGAAGTTTGGGATGATGCAGTTTGCCAATCCTGAAGTATATGAGGAACATGTTGTTTTATACAACAAGTCTTACAGAAGTTACATGACATGGGAGCAATATGTGGACCATATGAACATATTGTATAGAGAACCAGAGCACCACTTAACATACAACTGATGTGAGTTAGTAATTTACTACGTTGTTATATGTTTGTTGTAAATTGAATATTATTGCATAAGTGTGTTAACATGAGTTTATAGATTGTGCTAGTAAAATTTCAGATCTTAATTCTTGCATTTTGTCATCGATATCCTTCATCGAAATCTCCAAAAAACATGACATATTCCTTAACTCACACATGATTGACCCTCCCCCCACATACCCAATATAGAATTGTATTGCATAAAACGTTGCATCTAGGTGTTGAGACTACGCATGTAAAATTATGATTTAATTCGTTCATTGTGGCGTCGATATGGCCAGGATTGCATCTGTCGATATTTCCATCGGTATACTTGTAAATATCTATACCCAAGTTGTCGAAACATCGTCGGTATCGGTCATTTAATTCCTTGGTTAAGACTGATATGAAATTCACCGACATAGTGAATAAGAAGGTAGCAAACAAAGATAAATTTAACAATGAAGATTGAAAGATGTCACTCAGAGAATGATTTAATGTTCATAAATAAAAAATAACAATCAACAACAAGAACTCTGATATTTTTTTTGAAAATCTTTCAATAATCTTAAAAGTATGCAATTAGGTGGTTAACATAAGATGTTATCATCCAGAATTGAGGTGTGCGCCTTAGCTAAACCTCAGAGCCTCAGTGCTTTGATGCGGGCCTCAGACATTGTGAGGCATTAGCCTCAGTCTAGGACACTGGGGCGTAAGCCTCAAGGGGCATTTGGGATAGCCTCACCGAGAGGCGTAAGCCTCAAGAACCTCCAGGCGGGTTTTTTATTACCATGATTCCAACACAGTTCTCTAAAGTTCAACTTTACCATTTAAACTTTCTTTAGTTTCATCAATCAACGCAATATCATCAGCTAAAAACACACACCAGGGAATATCATCATAAATGTGGTTTGTCAACTCATCCATAACAAGAACCAATAGATATGGGCTCAGTGTTGATCCTTGATGTACTCCAATTGTGATACAAAATCTATGTGCCCCTCATCTAGGAGTCCTAAACTTGTAGTTGAGTTATCATACATGCCTTTAATCAAGTCAATGTGTTGGAACCGTGGATATGTTCAACCATCACGGATAGTGACAACCAACCAATCCACCAACCATCCATGAACTCATCATCGACGAGGGGAGGGGTGCTTAGTCACACTTGTCATAATGGGGGCCCGCACAAGGAAAGCGAGATCCTAGACACAATTGCAGTAGGCAGGCCAGAGATCAAATGACGGGGTGTATTCTGTTGTTGGCGGTGGTTGATGGGTCGATGTTCACCAATCCCATGCCATTGCCAACTCCCCCACCACCATAGTCGATCAACTCAAGAGATTCGATCGATCGACTTGTTGCCATTTTCATAGCCACCGTAATCGTTCATCAAATGACCATCGACTGACCCCCTTGATTGTGACTTTATGTCCATGTCTCTCGACTAATTATCCTCTAACGCAAGTAATGTCAAGCTTAAATGATGATGACAATGATGTGAAGACTAGAGAGCATATTGCTGACATTTTCACTATCCTCCTTCAACTATATGTGTAGCAAGTTACACGATGTATACTCTCCAGTTTGAGGGAAGTGTTAAGAGTATTAGAACTAGTAATAGCATCGTTGGACCTCTCAGTAAGCCCATTAGTGTTGCTTTAGTTTATGTTATGCTACTCTTTACGTAACACTTAACACAACCCTATTCTATACATACGACCATAGTAATAAAAGTCTCTGAAATTCACAAAAATCAGTGATTTTTCACAATTATATAGGCGCTCGAATGTTCGGCATGATTAGCACGTCGGTCGCCGATTTTTTGCAACTTTTCATGATTTTTCCTGTATGTTCATGATTTATATGATTTTTCACGATTCTTCATGACTTTTTACAATTTTTCATGATTGATTTTTCGCGACTTTTCATGATTTTTCCTGTATGTTCATGATTTATATGATTTTTCACAATTCTTCATGACGTTTTACGATTTTTCATGATTTTTCTCTTTTAAGTCGCTTACTCTTTTTTTTTACAAACCATGTACAAGGAACTCCTTATATACATTGAACCTCAAACCCCCCCACTCTCCCGAAAATCCATTGTTATTGTTCAACTATTCTTTAATTCCTTTCCTACTCTTTCAGGTCGATTACTCTTTTTTTTACCAAACCATGTACACAGAACTCCTCATATATACTAAACTTCCAACCCCCCACTCTCCCAATAGTCCATTGTTATTGTTCAGCTATTCTTTAATTCCATTCCTACTTTTTTCATTCAATAAGATTGTGTGTCTTGTGACCTTAATAGTTACATGTGTATCTCATATGTATGTATATATATACATACCTAGTAACAAAAGTCTCTGAATTTTACAAAAAAATGGTGATTTTCACGATGTTATAGGCTCCCGAATGGTCATTACAATTAATACACTAGTCGCCGATTTTTCACAACTTTTCACGATTTATCCCAATTTTTTGCAATTTATACAATTTCTCACGATTCTTCGTGACTTTTCACAATTTTTCTCTTTTAAGTTGCTTGCTCTTTTTTTGCCAAAAAAACATGTACATAAACTCCTAATATACACTGAACCTCCAACCGCCACTCCTTCGAACAGTTCATTGTTATTGCTCAATTATTCTTTACTTCTTTTCCTACTTTTTTCACTCACTAGGATTGTGTGTCTTGTGACCTTTATAGTTACATGTCTCAGATATGTATGTGTACACATACATACATACATACTGCCGACAAGGAGTGGCTCAAGTGGTCAAGCACGGTGTCCCCTAACAAAGGGACCCGGGTTCGATTCCCAGTTGTCACCTTGATTTACCACCCTCCCGAGCGTTCGGCCTCCGCCACGGGCGTGGGAGAGGGGGGGAGAAATCTCTCTCTTAATTACATGCATACATACATACATACATATATTTATATATATGTATATATATGTAATATATATGTATATATGTGTAATATATATGTATATATATACATACATATATATGTATATATACTTATATAGCCGACTTACTCTCGACTATTTCCGAATAGTTGTCCGAACTTTGACCGAAATTTATCGATTTTTTCACAAATTTTCTCAATTTTTTCCGAATTTCGATTTTTTTAGCCAGCCGAAAGATAGACGAATCCCAAATTTGTCACTATGCATACATACATATATATGTATATATATATATGCATAGCCGACTTATTCTTGATTATTTGCAAATAGTTGACCGAATTTCAATCGAAATATATTGATTTTTTTCTGATTTTTTCCGAATTCTGATTTTTCCGACAAGTCAAAAAATGGTTGAATCCCTAATGTGTTCTCTATGCATATGACTCATTGTATCTGTACTTTCAATAATCAAAAGCTCAGGATTTTATAACAAGAGAGTCCACTAAGTAACATTAGATAAAGTATTTCGTTCAATAAAACAAGCACACAAGGCTTCTTATGTCAAATATGTTTTATTACCCACTGGAACATATGCTAAAAAACTATCATGGATTGACATACACATGATATATCAACTATCATCTTCTTTTTACTAATTGACATATATTGTAACACCTCATAATAAAGCCTAACATGGGAAAAAGGCCCCAAAAGGTAGATCTGTAAATGGATATCTGTAATCGCACATTCGATCTGGATTCGAGTACGAAGTTCTACAAAACTTGATATTCGTTGGTTTCAGATGGAATTTCAAATATCGAATTTTGGATCCGCAAAATTTCGAACCGGATATCGGATATTGCTATATTCGGTCCTAAAAAAATCTAAATTCGACAAATATATACATAATATCAAAACATACATAACCTATCAATGTATATTAATATCTAATACGTATAATATATATATTAACGTCATATGTATGCTTTTTGGTTCATATCGAATATTATACGTCCGGATCGGATTTGGATGTTATCATATGATATTCGTTCGTTGGATATTAGATCGAACTTTTATTATCAAATTTGGATATCGGATTTAGCAATACCCATTCGTATTTGATTAGTTTACAAGTCTACTAAAAGGTTTAGTCTTACAATGCTAGTAGGTGACTATATAAGCATGAGTTCCTAATACCCAAGTAACATGAAGTTGAGCATTATATATAAATTGGCAAAGTTGTTGGACCTTAATAGTGTAAGGGACTAGTGGACCCATATTCTTAGTAATTCATCATGTCAAATCACCAAGAGAGGAGATCTAGTTCGTTACAAATGGTATTAGAGCTTACATAACTAAGACTTGACGAGGACGCCAAGCAGTCAAATGGGTGAGATTGTGACACCCCTTAGTAGGCTAAATGGGAGGAGAACCCATGAGGTTTCACAAATTACTAGTGGATAGAGTTAGAAGAATCATATAACTATAAGTCTAAGTTCCTACTACCCACGTAAATAGATAACATCATTTTATATAAATGAGTAGAATTGGTTGCCCTATATATTGCTTGGGGCTAACAGGTCCACATGCTTGGTAACTGAACATGCCAAAGCATCTAGGCTTAGGCTCAGTTCATCACACATCTCATTTATCCTCAAGCGTCCACAATAGATATAAGTACAAGTAGAGAATATGATTTCCTTAGACATGTTTGGAATATCACATGGAGGGCAAGGTGTCTAAATAAAAAATGTCACTTTGAAATCCAAATCTTCCATTTGCATGTAATCAATGCAACTAACACCGACAATATTTGTTCTAATGATAACACCTAACATGTACTTAACAGCTAGCTGGTAAAGCCTATTGTTGATTGTAGCACGTTGTGGGTTTGATTCTCGCAAGTGCACCGGTACAAGATGGCATTCCCTTCTTCCCGCATTCATAGTACAAGATTTAGCCCCCCCCCCAATAGATTGAAAATGAAATGCTCAAAAAAAAATCCCAACATATCTAATAACTTCATCTATGGGTAGAGATATATATGTAAACTAGTATTTTAGCCTCCCATGGCTTCATACACAAGATAGTGATGCAAACCACATTTGCGCAACCGCACTCATTCATTTAACTCAGCGGCCAAATAATACCCCTAGGTGTGGGTTTATTTAGATGACTTGCAGTCCTAATGACTTATTTCTGCTAATGACTGAACTAAAACTAAGAAATAAATCATTCAATTGAGAGTTTTCAAACAAGAACCCAACTATTACATATGACTCTTGATACTCAAATAATTACAAATAAAATCATCAGAGTGGAACTAATAAAAGAAATCTAGTAAAGGGGTGAATACAGATAAAAGACAAGCATAATGCACTCTAATCAAGAGGCAAATAAACCTAGCCAAGCTCTGGATGAGTAGCATGTCCTGCATCAATTCCCTTAGGTTGCCAAAATGAGCCTTCGACGAGTGCGGATAGTTATGGTACTCCATGCCATTCAACATAGGTGGCATATGTTCGATGATATGACGTTGAAAGTCCACTGATTGATGATGTCAGCAAGAAGACGCATTAGCTAGTGGGATGGTGTAGATATTAGTGTTGTTGTTATAAGGGACAATATCACACAACATGGTGCGGGTGTAAACTCCATGAAGACAAAGTCAACCAGCAACGCTAAGTCACTTGCTAGAAAATCAGATGTGCCAACCAATGAAGCGGGCATGGATTCAGGTGAGGTTTTTAGAAAGTCCACAGTCATATTCGATGCAAGGTTGGTGGAACTCCCATTCTCAATTATGAGGATGCACATATGTATTGCACACTCGACCTTAGACGAGAAGTTGTACATGCAGTCGAACTTCATAGGGTAGAGCTTATTGAAGAAATGGTGCTACAAACAGGTTGTGTTGAGTTTGGTTGTCCTCATCTTACTCGTCGTCGTCAAGCTCACTTGCGAGGAGAATGTTCTCATATTCTTTGTAGTTTTCTTTAGTATTTGAAGTTGTATTCATCAGTTGATTGGGGTATTAAGTGGAGAGATGCCCAACACCCTTATAAGAGAAACGATGAGTCTATCCAACTGGAGGATGTCGTTGCAATAGATGTCAGTGTGATTGTGGCAAACTCAGTGGATGAGGCCGATGTGGTGATGTCGAAGAAGTCTATCACCAAGAAATGAAGTCTTCCACGTGTCATTTTTACTCATGCTCTATCTATGTAGCTACATGAATCGTGTTATCCATACATGAAATATGTGAGGTAGCCAATACTACAGCGACAAAAGAAGTGAACATGCACAGTACATCATGATCTTAGTGGCAGCATCCCATGTGATATGACTTGCAGGTCAAGTCGTAGAACTTGCAGGTGTAATCATTGACATAATCCGATCTATATTGCAAGTTAGATAGCTTGATGCACAATAATTGTTTATTATCAATGGGGATGGAAAAGGACATCAAGTCAACTTTCATTTATATACATGTGTTGATGTGGCCAACTGAGCAAGTGCTTCCAAGTAAGAGTGATATCACGGAGATTGGTTTCCGCATAATGGATCTTGCAATTTTCTGCAAGTTGGTGCCAATTAAGAATGATTCCAACTTGTGGTCCTAGTCATAGAATATATCGGGGTCGTTGGTGCCATGGAAATGATGGAATTCTAAAACATGAATCTTATTTAGTCAGTCATGACAAGGAGGCGCTTCCTAAGGTGGTGGATCTTGTGGTTAGGTCACACGCATGCGCTCAAACGTTGTTAGTGTCTCATGTTGCATGCCTTAAATCAAGGACTCTGTGGGATCGAAGCGTGTGGCCTACTAGGCCTCCTTCCAACTTTGCAGATTCTGCATAAAACTCCTCATTGCCCACCATTATGTGTTTGGTAAAGTTTCTTAGGTGTTGAGGAAGTGTGACCCAACCCTGTTGGATCAATGGGCTCTAGAAGGGGGGGGGGGTTGAATAGAGCTTCACAAATTCTCACAAGATAAATTAGACCACCAAATTATATATTTGAAAAGCTTAAACAAGCAGCAATTTGATGTCCTAATCTAACATACATAGCAAGGATGAGAGATAGTGAAAAACAAGCACTTGGATAGGTGGTTTAGAGTGGTTCCATGTCCTAAACTTAGGAGCAATGTCAGTCCACTACCTAGAGTGGGTTAGTCTCTAGGATTTGCAATCTTGGTACTCTTATATTCCACAATAAGATTACAAGACACAACAACCACACATCCAAGGGCTTAGTACCTCAAGTAAAGATCTTCAACCTATAGAAGGAGCTTACCCACTTGAACCATGGAGTCTTCAACCATCAACATGGACTTGCCCACTCCTTTCTTCAAGTCTTCTGCCTTCAAGGGATTACATATCTTCCTTGAGTGTTGCCTTGCTTCTCTCCTTCACTCGGAGATCTGGAGCACCTATCTCCTTCACTTGGAGACCTGGAGCAGCTTGCCTTCTTCAATCTTGAAGAACAGCACCTCCTTCTCCTTCACTTGGAGAGGGATCTTCAGCTTGACTTCAATAGGAATTGAGGTTGGAAGATGGAGGAGGAGAGCTTTACAATAATACAGGGAGTAGCTCTCTTACACAGGAACCTATCTCACTCATACTCACGAATTTGACTTGAAGGTAGAGAGAGAAAGGGGCTCAAAGGCTTAGAACACTCTCAGCTATACTAGGACTAAGTTTGCAATGAATGAGCAGCCTTGGAATGAACTCCAAGTGTTCTATATATAGCTGAGGGTGTTGCCTTGAGTTAGGTGAACTCTTGAGCCAAAATATAGTCGTTTTCCTTAAAGAAAATGTCTCTATTTTCGATCAAATAACTCACCAACGGTCACATCACTTTTTTCTGCAAATTTTGTACAGTGCAATCGGTCGAGTTTCAATAAAGTTAACTCGACCGATCAAGTAAAAGACAAAACCGATATTCAAACGGTCGGTCGAGTTTGTCCTGGGAAACTTGACCGATCACTGAAGATCGTTTTGGTCAGGCACTTGATCGGTCGGGTTCTGTGTAAACACAACTCGACCGATGATATCTCTAGAAAATTGACCAAGATGGATCGGCCGAGTTTGTCCTGGGGAGAAACTCGACTGATTGACAACCAGATGTCAATTTTTGAATATGCATCTAAAGTGATCTAACATTGGTATTTTATGTCCCAATCAATTTTCTCACCTTAATTACAAGTCAATTCATCATTACAAGTGATTACAAATATGTTCTAAGGTCATTTACATAGATTTCCACAAAAGCACACTTGTAGCTTTTTGACTTGAACTTGAGTTAATCTAGAGTTTTGGATTTGGGATCCTTTTCATGTACCTAATACCTGAAATCAATCTTTAATACACATATTAGATACATATGAATGGAATGGTCAAGTCATTATCAAAATATAGGCAATGACAGTATATTTTGATAATGACTTGACCATTCCATTCATATGTATCTAATATGTGTATTAAAGATTGATTTCAGGTATTAGGTACATGAAAAGGATCCCAAATCCAAAACCCTAGATTAACTCAAGTTCAAGTCAAAAAGCTACAAGTGTGCTTTTGTGGAAATCTATGTAAATGACCTTAGAACATATTTGTAATCACTTGTAATGATGAATTGACTTGTAACTAAGGTGAGAAAATTGATTGGGACATAAAACACCAATGTTAGATCACTTTAGATGCATATTCAAAAATTGACATCAGGTTGTCAATCGGTCGAGTTTCTCCCCAGGACAAACTCGGCTGATCCATCTTGGTCAATTTTCTGGAGATAGCATCGGTCGAGTTGTGTTTACACAGAACTCGACCGATCAAGTGTCTGACCAAAACGATCTTCAGTGATTCCCCAGGACAAACTCGACCGACCGTTTGAAAATCGGTTTTGTCTTTTACTTGATCGGTCGAGTTAACTTTATTGAAACTCGACCGATTGCACTGTACGGAATTTGCAGAAAAAAGTGATGTGACCGTTGGTGGGTTATTTGATTGAAAATAGAGACGTTTTCTTTAAGGAAAACGGCTATATTTCGACCCAAGAGTTCACCTAACTCAAAGCAACACCCTCAGCTATATATAGAACACTTGGAGTTCATTCCAAGGTTGTTCATTCATTGCAAACTTAGTCCTAGTATAGCTGAGAGTGTTCTAAGCCTTTGAGCCCCTTTCTCTCTCTACCTTCAAGTCAAATTTGTGAGTATGAGTGAGATAGGTTCCTGTGTAAGAGAGCTACTCCCTGTATTGTTGTAAAGCTCTCCTCCTCCATCTTCCAACCTCAATTTCTATTGAAGTCAAGTTGAAGATCCCTCTCCAAGTGAAGGAGAAGGAGGTGTTGTTCTTCAAAATTGAAGAAGGCAAGCTGCTCCAGGTCTCCAAGTGAAAGAGATAGGTGCTCCAGATCTCCGAGTGAAGGAGAGAAGCAAGGCAACGCTCAAGGAAGATATGTAATCCCTTGAAGGCAGAAGACTTGAAGAAAGGAGTGGGTAAGTCCATGTTGATGGCTGAAGACTCCATGGTTCAAGTGGGTAAGCTCCTTCTATAGGTTGAAGATCTTTGCTTGAGGTACTAAGCCCTTGGATGTGTGGTTGTTGTGTCTTGTAATCTTATTGTGGAATATAAGAGTACCAAGATTGCAAATCCTAGAGACTAACCCACTCTAGGTAGTGGACTGACATTGCTCCTAAGTTTAGGACATGGAACCACTCTAAACCACCTATCCAAGTGCTTGTTTTTCACTATCTCTCATCCTTGCTATGTATGTTAGATTAGGACATCAAATTGCTGCTTGTTTAAGCTTTTCAAATATATAATTTGGTGGTCTAATTTATCTTGTGAGAATTTATGAAGCTCTATTCAACCCCCCCTCCCCTTCTGGAGCCCATTGATCCAACAAACCCCTCTATTATGCAAAAAAAAAGAATCATAGGTAAGAAAAGTTATGTGGCCCTCATTGGTTGGTGACTGCAAGTCTTCCTTGGGTTGTTGTTGCTGGTGGGTGACAGCAGCCTTTCTTTCGTTGCGACTACCATCACGGTGGCAACGTCATTCCTCGGCCTAAGGTTGTTGGATGGTGGTGACGTCCCTAGTGGTCTTCGGCTCTCCCTACTACTGAGCCATGATGGGCTTGCAGCCTGCAGTGGCTCGACGGCTTCTACGCAGTAAGTTTTCTAAAATTGTTAATTGTACAAACGTTTATTCTCTAGAACTAATAACAATTTGGTTTAGTTTAGAGCTATGAATTAAGCCTTCAAAAAAATCACAGAAGTTACATAGTTCTATCTACCAGTAGAATTAGGCTATGAATTTAGCACTAATTTACCTAAGCATAAATGGCACAATTAACGAATATCGGCACTAAATGACAATTGAAAATTGCTTGTTAGCATAATAAGGAGGTCGTACAGAACATGTGTTCTGATGGATTGAACTCGTCATAATGTCCTTATATCACCTTGTGAAGGTATACAGGTTGATAAAGTTTCGTTCTCTTACTCAGATTCAAACTTATACACCCTTATTCCTAGAACAATATTTTTAACACTCAAAAAGCTCTGTGGTATAATCCGTTGTTGGATCAATAGATGTCATCATTTTCCTACATTAGCTTTCTTCCTAACCTCAGACAAGCCATTGAAGAATACAGTTTCTGTGAAAACCATGAGATAAATGAAATAATATAAAAACACAAACCAAGCCATTTGCTTTGTGCTAAATTGTAACTAAGTTTTATAATACTATTTTTCTGATCTACCTTTTGTTATTAAATACTTTAATTGGTTCAGGTTTGGGCTAATTAGAAACAGAAGTTAAAAGATGTAATATAGATATAGTATATATGTTAGAATATTTCAAGTGTCTATTGCTCACTTTGCGGTTTTCAAAAAGTTTGGATCCACGAACTATAACATATGAGAGAGTGAGTGAGTGTGTGCGTGTGTGTGCACACACAACAAATGAGAAGAAGACTAAAATTACTGCTAGGTATTTAGGTATTTTATCTGCATCAACTGATATAAACTGAATTTGCCCTTGACACGGTTCAGACACATATCCATCGTGGTTAGAAACTATTAACAAAATGACACAACCAGAATATGTGAAACATCAGTTTTTAACTCTTAAGGAGACACTCTAAGAATGAACTGAGCAACCGGTTCTTCATGGATTTAATATTATGTTTATTGCTACAAAAAATGACGTACTTATTTAAAACAGTGCTCTTGTTCCAGTTCTGGACAGTCAGCTGCTACCAAACAGCTAAAAAGGTACCCGCAAAACCCAGCAATGTTAAAATCTGACACTACCTACATGTATATATCTACCAGAATTCTAAATGGTAGTATCCAAACGGACCCTACTAAGCAAGTATGCATAACAGTGCAGTGCCAATGGCTATATATGAGAAGCATACCCCTTCAGCGGTTGCTTTGTTGAAAGGATCAAACACAGTCCCCGTGCTCGCAGGTCCTTTTGTCAAATCTCCAAATTGGTTGATGGACCAGCCATGCCTTCCAGGTGATAGTCCAGAAAAGTTTGCCTCTATTCTGGCCAATTCCATATTCACTTGTGCAAATCTAACAACACCAAATATTTCAGGGCCTTTGAACTCCACAACGGCAGCAGAAACCAGGAAATCTGTGATTTTAGCAAATAAGCAACTTAAAAGATGACATCCATTCCACAAAAACATGGTATTTTTATTGGATACTCATATAAAGAATCATCTAAATGAAGAATTATTAAAAAGAGGATTATTCTTAAGACAGAAGATGATAAGTACATAAAAAATACAAGCTAGATAGTCATAGACGGGCATGCGCTTAATATTCAAGACTTGTGTTCTTTTATGCAGACAACAAACTTTTATGCAGACAACAATGAAACTTGAAAGAGGAAGGAAAATGAAGACATTATGCTACTACAAAATAACAACTAGATTAGAAAAAATGGTTAATACGATTAGATTTGAAAACAACCAACCTTCAGGATTCCCCTGTCCAATTAATCGAGCTTTTTTTCCAGTCTGCTCGAGAGCTTCAAGCATGGTTTTTACAGGTAATGTACCAAGAATCTTGACCACTTGGTTTTCAAGGTCGACATCGACGCGCTTAATTTCTGAGTGACAATTCATACCAAAAATCAAAACTTATCAAGAATAGTTTTAAAATTCACAAGAGACGAGACGATAAGTGCTGTCATTTCAGGATCTACTATGGTTGTGACAGTTAAATCATACAGAATAATTCACTGCCGTACCTTCAAGTTGTGATAACTTATTCTTCACTGCTTTAACGCATCCTTCACACCTCATATCAACCATGAACTCCGTCTGCAAACAAAATTTCAGCATTCAGACAACTGAATTTGGTACTGACACAACAGAAAAGAACGGGTAGGCTCTGAAAGGCAACTTATGTTCATGTTTGAGATAGCACGTGATTATAGTGTTGCTTTGGATATTGGTATGTCAATGCTAAGATAAGAAGGGGAAATGTTAAACCTGATCTAGTGAGTCTACGAAGCAACAGTTGACACATCACATGTATATTTTATCGAAGTTACTACGAAGCAGAGTAAACCGAATCATGACTGATGCTTAATCGTCACTGTTCGAGAAATAACACAATTGCGGTCGCCGTATCTAAGATGTGGAAATTAAGACGTCAGGGCACAAGCTAGTCTTTGAAAAAGTTCTAGAAACAGGAAGACAGAAAAGCAATTGCCGAAGTTATAAGTTTGATAGCTGAGCTCTCAAAAAGAAAAAAGTTTGACAGCTGAATTCACATAGAAGTCTTCAACTTCAGATATGTGCATGAAACACTGATTTTCCGTGCCAAAATTAGGATTTCTTCTTAAAGATCAATAGATGGCCTTCTTTATCAACTTCAATAACAAACAACCAAAACTCAGCAAGTCGTTCGCTACATACCAGGATATTGGGCAGCGCCACCACTTCCTGCAGAACAGCGCAGCAAGATTAGAGAAATCTTCAGAATAGCTACGACAACTGATCACAAAAATGGGGAGAGAACACATAAAATACAACGTAAACAGTGCCCAGCAACCTGCTCGGTAGTAGAAACTTCGGAGACCGCCACGGAGGAGTCCATTCGAACAGCGGACAGCAGCCGGCTTGGTCTACTAATCGTAACGGAGACGGAGACGGAGCTCGTCGATGGCCGAGATATGGAAGAGCGGGGCGATGAAATGGGGAGGGAGAGGTAGTGAGGCTTCGGAGTAGAGGAAGTGGAGGCGGTGGCTGCGGCGACGGCGAGCGCAGCTGGGAGAGCAAACGCGACGGTGGGTGTTCGCAAGAATGATACCATGGTGGTTTTAGATGATGGAAAGCCCCCTTTTTTTTTCGGGTGCAGCGTGGTTTGGTAGAGTCGTGAGACGAGTGGGGGTAGGACTCAGGAGACAGACGCTGCAGACCACCGTGGAAGCGACCGAAGGAAAATGCGACTCGGAGTCGGAACTCGGAAGCACGAGGAATGATCTCGATACTGGGCTATTCGGTGTGGAGAGCAGAGAGCAGTTTGGTGATGGAAGGGATGAGCCCGTTGGGCGGCTTGGGCCATACGGTCCACAATACTCACTTGTAAAACGGACAGTCCCATCATTTTAAACAGTCATACGTGTTGCCAATTATTGCATAATCAACTCCAGTGGCTTCTCATGCAAACTATGCATACCCCGTACATTTTAAGTGTTTAAAAATATGAGATTGGTTTGAAGTACGTTGTGTAATTAAAAATAATAATATAAATATGTAAATTCAACTTATTTTTTACTATTGTGGTAACATATAATATTAAAAAACAAAAAAGAGATCAGGAAAAAGAGAAGCGGGACATAGAAAATAATTTTATGGTGTTGGCAACGTCGAGCATATTTTTTTGTGTGTCTATATCCTTCTAATAAAGCAAGGTCTTCTAATTTGTATGCTAGCTCATAGGAGCAGATCGGTCACCTACTTTTTTTTCATCATTATCCAAGTTCTAGCGTTTTGCCCTTAGTCAACTTATTTGTGTGTTTGCATGCTTCATCAGCATGTGTGTGAGTTTCTCTACGTCTTTTAGCAGTACGTATGCGTGTTTCACATAGTGTTGTAAGTTGTACGGAGTCATACAACAATTGGATGAGTTGTTCATGTTAACAGATTGTATGTAAATTATTTATTATATATTATCCGTCAACAAGCATTCCCTTAAAAGTAAGGGTGTATGTAACTTTAATACAAGTTGAAAGGGGTCAGTTGATAATTAATCAAGTTATTATTTTCTAGTGAGTTGTGAGTATTAGTTACATAAATTTTTAGAGCAGATAAAATTGTGTTTGTCACGCACACATGTTGGAGGGAGTGAGTCGGATAGTCAATTGAGTTCTCCTCTTTTAGTGTGTTATATTTAAGTTACTTCGAGTATTATATATATACACATATATATAATTATTTAGAGTATAAATAATTTCTATAATCAAATGAGTCGAGTTATTCTCTTTAAGTGAGTTGTGAGTATTAGTTACATAATTTTTTGGAGTAAAGACCATTTTGATAATCAAGATACACGTTGGAGGGAGTCGGACGGTTAGTTAATCGAGTTCTTCTCTTTTAGTGTGTTATTTTAGTTATTTTGAATATTATATATAATTTTTAGGGTACAAATAATGTTGATAATCAAATGAATGGAGTTATTCTCTTTTAGTGAGTTGTGAGTATTAGTTACACATTTATTTGGAGCATATTAGTAATCACACATACATGTTGGGAGAAGTCTGTGAATTCTGCTTTTAGGTGTATTATATTTAAATTATTATGAATATAATATATAACTTTTAGAGCATAAGTAATTTCAATAATCACATCAATCAAGTTATTCTCTTTCATTGAGTTGTGAGTATTAGTTACATAATTGTTTAGAGCAGAGACAATTTAAGTAATGACACATACATATTGGAGCGAGTTTGTTGGACAATTTATCAAGTTTTTCTCTTTTTGTGTGTTGTATTTAAATTAGTGTGAGTGGTATATGTATGATTCATAAGTAATTTGAATAATCATATAAATCGATTTATTCTCTTTGAGTGAGTTGTGAGCATTAGTTGCATATTTTTGGGAACAGAGACAATTTTGATAATCATACATACATGTTTGAGGGAGTTAGTCAGATAGTTAAATGAGTTCCTATCTTATAGAGTGTTATCTTTAAATTATATACATCATGAGTAATTTCAATAATCACATGCTACAAATTGGAAGAAGAAAAAAAAAATCACCTAAAAGTTAACCATCAATTGACACATGCTCAATGAGGAGACCACATGTAATTTTGTTAAATCGGAAAAAATTACCTAGAAATTAGAGGATGTCTTCTCAAATTTATTTTAAATTTTTCTCTTTTAGTAGGTGTATTCACTTGTGTCATTTTACTTGTTAATTCAATTGTGTAACACGTATTGGGTGTGTAGTCACTTATAAACATCTACCTTTGATTTTGGTCGTGTCATACTTCCAATTCTAGCAACCGCAAAAAGACAACGTGACAAAAAAGGCTAATAGGAGTCGATTGTCATTGGGGCGATATATATAACTTTATAGAATATTCAAGACCCAATTAGTAATTTTGAGAAACTAAAAGTAACAATTTCATATAACCCTTCTCAAGATGTTTTATATATAGTAACGCTAGGGCCAAATTCGTAGGTTGAAAAACTAAAGTCAAAAGTCACATTGACCCATTTTACGACTTTTCATATAGTTTATTAAAATATACAAAAACCTATGTATGATTTTATCGTAAATCATCAGTTTGATACAAACTGACACCTATTATGATTTACAGTGTCGGTTGTAGTCCAAATAATCGCTGATTTTAATATAAAATAACGGTTATATCTAACAAATTGACACCTATGGCATGCTACTCAGTGAGGTTGTATTGTCCAGCATGACTGTTTTGATTTTGTCCTTTAATGTCGGTTATTTTACTAAAACTTACTATTCAGGCCTATAGTGTCGGTTTTTTTATAATTGAAGACTAAGTTTTGGTTTTTTTTTAATGGCAGGCTTGCAGCCTGCTGCCCGACTTGTCAGCTTGATACATAACCTGCAGTTCAGTTCTGAAATTTAGTTTCAAACTACAGGTTAATAACATCATGTGAGTTTAGCTGAATACCAGACCACCAAACCTACAATAACAAACATAATATGCACATAATACATATTACAGTCCACATTCCATCCAAACTCTTCCAAAAAAAATATGGCACTTCTTCAATTCACATTTCAAATACAGGCACATGTGCGGCTCTTCTAAAAATCTAACATAATTGCAATAGACTTACATAATATTGTAGGTAGAAAAAACATGTCAAATTCTATTACGTAATTGTAGTAGACCTTATAATATTGCAAAAAAACTTAGTGCAGGGGGTTGTATGAGCGAGGGACATTGTTCAAAGATCTAATGGCTATACTTCGGGATTTAGTCATCTCTTATGATGGTACCATCAGACACATGTGCATAAATTCTATTGTGTAGTTTGAATATGTTGCAGTTATTAAATCTATGTGCAAAACTATGAATCTTCTTGAACATTGTTCAATAGGATTTATAGTTCTACACATAGATACAACATCAGCAGCATACTCAAACTATACAATAGAATTGCTACACATGTGTCTCATAGTACCATCATAAGAGATAACTATATCCTGAAGTATAGCCATTAGATCTTTGAATAGTGTCCCTAGCTCATTCAACCCCATGTAGAAGTCATCATACTCTTCCCATAAGACTGAAAAGTCTTCTTTGGTATCCTCTTCATGAGTGACATATGTGGCCTCTTCGATCTTGAAGTGTGACATCGACATCTACAAAATAAAAATGTTTAACATAATAAATAAATACAAGTTTGAGCACATGATACGGTAATTTTTTTCAAATACCAATTAATATCACTCATCATATCACTATGGTCCAATGTTTATGGCAGGACCGCCATGTCTTCCTTTCAATGTTGAAGGAGTGACTGTCTTTTTCTGTCACTTTGGAATGAGTGTTACATGTTCAAAACCAAGCAGCGGTCCAATATTTATGGTAGGATATGATGATTGTTGGTCTTCTGACTCCTTCGAGGAATCATGACTCCTCTGAGGAATCATCGTCCCATAGAAAGTTCGATGATTGTTAATCTCCAAAATAAAACTAGCACTCCCACACATACTCCTCGTATTCTTCACCGGTAGAAAACAAACTGCAGTAGTACCTATTACTTGAGGAAATTTAGGCGATAGCAGTACGGAGATAACGTGATGGTGCAATAGAGTGTTGGCTCAAGAGTGTGATGATGGAGCACAACATCGACATCTATAAAACAAAATTGGGTATGAATCTGAATGCAAGATGGGCATCACCGTATGATCATTGTGTAATCATCATCATCATCATCATCATCATCATCGTCGTCGTCATCATCATCATCACCATAACCATCATCATAATCATCATTATCTTCACCATCATCATCACCATCCCCATCCCCATCACCATCACCATCACCATCACCATCACCATCGCCATCACTATCACCATGATGATGATGATGATGATTTTGATGATGATGATTGATGATGATGATAATATTTGATGATGATGATGATGATGATGATGATGATACAAGCATTATTCATCATCATCGTCATCATCACTATCATCATCATCATCATCAATCATCATCATCACTATCATCATCACCATCAACATCATCAACACAATCATCATCATCACCATCATCATCATCATCAATCATCATCATCAATGCCATCATCATCATAAACATCATCAATGCCATTATTAATCATATTCATCATCATTATTATTATTATCATCAACATCATCATCACCATCATCATCAACACCATCATTATCATCATGTATGATTATGGTGATGATGATTGATGATGGTGATGATGATGACTATGATGACAATGATGATGATGATGACGATGATGATGATGGTGGTGGTGGTGGTGGTGGTGGTGGTGGTGGTGGTGATGATGATGATGATGATGATGATGATGATGATGATGATGATGATGATGATGATGATGATGATGATGATGATGATGATGATGCATATCATTTATCATTCATTTTCCACATACATGTAAATAGCATACATTTATCATTCATTTTAATATCATGTGGGTATCAGTTGTCTTCAAATTTGAGTGCACAGATACATATTCATACCCTGAGAAGAAGAAAAGATGAATGATATGTCAGTAAAGGCCAAACATAACGTTCCATTATGCTAAAATAATGGGAAAATGAGAAAGAAGAAAGAAAGATAAAAAAGGGTTTGTTGATGTTTTAAAGTTGAGGGAGAAACTGTGCCCTTCAACTCTTCAAAAAGAGATGGAAGCATTCACATGATGCATTCGTTTCTTTACTGCATTCTCTTTTATTTGATGAGATTTTTGATACATGCATCATTTCACCCATGATATTAGGCATTAGGATTCATGCATGTTTCATTCTCTTCACCATATAGGTTCATCATGTTTGATTTTTGCATAAATAATTTGGACGGTACTTGTGAATCTTCACAACCACCTATTTTATACTATCCATTGCTCTTATCAGTAGGCCACTTAAATGATTATTCTCCTCATTCATTCTTATAAGGAGAATTGTTTCCAAGTAGTTAGTAGTTAGGAAAAGAGCAATGTAGAGTAGGGAATCACATTATGCACCAAGGGAATGCACGATTGATTATGATATTAACTGCTCTCTTGATAGTGTTCATTAATCTAAGGGTGGATAACTTTTATAGAAATTTTTGATCGCTATGGAGCAGTTGATTATTCAATTATCAATAAAGGCTGGTTTGGAACTGCCATGTGGGAATGGTTGAGAAATAAAAATCATAGTTTATGTCCTTTTTTGACTCATCTCAAATAGGTCTGAGGGTGTGTTGCTCGAGGGTGAGCAACATTTAAGCTTATGGGAGTTTGATGCATTGAATATTTGTCATTTTCACAAGATATTTTATATAGATTCTTGTGCACTATTTGTTCATTTTCATATTAATTGTGCATGGTTTACTCTCATTATCTTGTGATACTTAATTGCATCAAATAAATGTAATTTTACTACTTTTGAATGATTCATGATATTTAAGAGCTTATGTTTGGATTTTATAAATTTCAGGAATTTTTACAAGAATCTACACAACTCAGTACTACCGACTTTGGAGTTAGTGGTACCAACACATGCTTAGTTTGGAAACAAAAAAGAAATTGATAAGACTCGGTAGTACCAACCTCACGAGTCGATACTACCGACAACATCACAGGGATGAATTAGAAATTGATCAAGAAATCTGGATACTGCCAACTCTCAGCTTGGTAGTATTGACAGCTCTCAGGCAACCACAACTATCGGAGGTGCTAGTAGTACCAACACCAGTCGGTAGTACCGACACAGAGGGATCAAGCATATCTAAAAATCATGTTTAATCCAAATAGTTGGTAATTAGTGACACCCTAAGTCACTTCTATGATTTAGGGGGAGTTCGGCCAACCTAAGAGATCATGTTATATTCCATTGCATGGAAGGCGAGAGTCGAGAGAGGAGAAAGGAGAGGAGATGGTCACGTTCTGGATGATTTAGGCACTTCTAGCGGGCAGATTCGCAGCCGAAAGACAACAAATTGCTCCGTTCGTCAGAGGGAGTCATCCAGACCGGTTTCTCCAGGGGGTTTCTTTAGTTCTCTAATATTCCCCACATTTTTCTTCTCTTCTCCTATGCACTTGACCATCGAAATCATGTGGGACTAATTCCCCTATTCCTTAATACCCGAGAGTAGTCTAGTTATTCATCGTAGTTGACTTTTATACATTAATATACAATTTTCTCTTAATTTCTGGACATATTTCTATGAGAGTATCATAAATTATCTATGTTTGGCCATCATAGGTAGTTTATTAGACCATTAATTGCTTCGAAAGAGGGATTAAGGGTTGAAAAAAATATAGAAATACATGTTTTATATGCTTTTTGAGAAAGGAGGCTTGTGAATGTGAAGAGATTACCCAGAGTTTTCGATAAAGCATCTAACTAATAACACAATCATTATGAGAGTGGGATTGGTATTGGATTATGTAGTGAATTACACCGTGAGAGCGGGTAATTCTCGCTACAACTCTCTTTGTCCAAGGATTGTGAAGGTCATGATGTTAGTTACAATGTTATCCGAGGTGAAGTTGCAATCCTAAGGAATTCACTCCAATCATGATCAAACACCAGTAATCTTAGATTCATTTTTTGTGTTTTATATAATTAAACCTTCATTCAAAGTTTTCCTCGGCCTAGCTGATGGCATTACAATTAGTAGTAGTCTTTACATTTATGTTTCCCTGAGTTCGAAATCTGGGCCTCCTTAGGCCTATATTACTTGATGTGTACACTTGCATTTTATACGTGTAGTTTGCGTGTATCACACACACACTCATATACTAAGTAAGATATTCAGGGGCACCAGAGGTTTCATGGCGGTAGTTGATGGGTGGATACCATGAATAAACAACCCACTAAGATTCATAAACCCTAACAACCATTGTGGGTAAATCACAAACTACGTCCAAATGACCGAAGAGAAAATTGGATCAACATGTGTTCAAAATGGAGATAGGATCCCCTAATAAAAAACCCTAAACCAAGAGAAATATAAAAAAGGGCCATGTAGCATATGGAAATCTATAACAAACACCCATGAGAACCATTATTCTATGAATATGTATATATCATTATCTATTCACAATTAACTCAAAATTATCCAAATATGCACAATAATCAATTAATGTACATTTATGTACCTTATTTGGATATATAAAATATATTTAATTATGAACATAGATCTTAAGTACAATAGAGAACGTTCATATAAACAATTGTATTATATGGCATGGTATACTAAATAGTCATCTATTAACAAAACTTGCGGTAAACTATAAAAATACATGAAAGTCTAATTTCCATTTAATAAATAATTCCATAGATCTACATGTCAAATACTTTGTTGGAACTTAATATACCAATTATCCATATAATTTAGTAAACGTCTCTAACTGTAGGACATTGGTTGGTATATTTATAAGGAGGATATAAGTTGGGATGGCTTGCAAATGGGATAACTTAAGATGCCTTTTATTTAGACAAAAATGTAATAATGGAATATATGTAAATCAAACATATATGGGAAGTCAAGAGAGATAAAATTTGATAAACTTCCCCTCATGGATGTATGATTTAAAAATATGTATGAATTACAAATGTAGTAATTATATATGAATCATTATAATGCTACTTAAGTAATGTTTGTGAACTCTCATAGTTTTATGGACTAATGGTTGAACAAAATATGAATACTAGTGTTGCATTTAGAATGTACATGTTCAGAGTAGGTTGTATATCATTTTTTATCTTGATTGAAGTATGGTATCTAACCTAAATGGATTTTAAGGACAAGGATATTAAAGTACCTTAATATGATTAATATTCAAGTATTTGGTTTAAGTTCCTAAAGTTTAGCTAATTCCTGACTGCAATGCACATTTTATTTTTTGACCATGTATTCAAGGCATTATGGACTCTCATTGGGGGTTACAAGATTAGGATCGGTTGGTGTGGAGTTACTCACCTACCTCCTAACCTTCCATCGCCTCCCAGTTATGGTAACAACTCCTAACCCTCTTTCCAATCTCCTGCTCTCTCTCTAATCAATGTCACGATGAGAAATGTTCCATATAACATTTTATCATCATTCATCTTTGAATGAACCTTAGTTTCATAGTTCGTCATCACATGTAACCCTCTATCAAATCATATGCCCCTCCTCTCCCCTATTTTGATCGCCGTCCATATTCACCACCTCACCAAGCCTCTAACAATGTGTTTAACCCTTTGAGAATGACCCCCACACCTATAAGTTTACAGCCACACCCCTAAAATCTACTCCTTTGGCTCCTAGGTATGCTTCCAAACTCTATCTCCATCAGGTGTCATCCCTATTTCGTCGAGGTACTACTGGGTCAATGAACCTCGAGGAAATTGTTTCTACCTTCACCATAAGCATATGCAAAGCATATACACCCATTAACTGAACTCCAACACAGGTGTGTCATGTATCCAAGTTTCTCCCTCCCTTCTAGTACCTCATTTCATTTATTACGTTTCCTTCATGTGTTATCATGTTTTCTTCCTGTGAAGCTTTTGGTGATGGGGAATGTAGGACTTCCTTGATTTCTAACTCCTTAATTGGTGCATGGTTCTGACCTTGCAACTTCATTCTAGGATGGTCGAAGTGTATGTTGGACCTCTTATGCACTAGATGGCATAAGTTGACATCCTTGAGATCAGAGAAGCTACAAGAGTGAAATTATGATGGCTCTTTACTCTAATTTTTCTTGATGATTGAGTTGTTATATAAGGTTCTCATCATTTTCGTGTTGTTGTTAAGCCTATTCTAAATGTTCAACCAAGGGTATGGTTTTCAAAACATATGTACGAATGGTTTTCTTTCTACTAGGAGATATAGGGGCAAGACTGTCCTTTTGTACATCTTGTTTAATCTATTATGTAGGCTTCTTGTGCAAGCAAATGACATATTTTCCCATGTCATGTTCAATGGTCTACTGGAGTGATGTGGGTCAAATTAGTCATTTGAGTCAAGTTTTTTTTTTCATAAATGAGAATATAGTAATCTTATAAATTCATAATGAAATATTTATATGTCAGAAAATTAAGTAGAAATATGATTTGGAATCAGAAAAATGAGATTCATCAATTGGTGTTGGTTTTCTACTACTATTTTGACTAGGTTCTAAACACAATATAGGGTTTTAATGTTTGACATGATTTAATCCTAATTATTATATGAATGTTGTTATGTTTTCTAAAACCCTGGCATTGGAATCTAGGGTTTGACTTTGGAATTGACCAAATATTAGGTATGTGCATCTTCCCAACTTTTAGCATATAATGACTACACCTTGATTTATTATCCACAAGGCATATTTGGGTTTTCACTCACCTTTTTAATACCTTCAAAAAATGTAAGAACATCAATCTATATACAACAATTTCTCCATGATTGATTGTTGATATGTTGCATCCCCTGAATATGGTCCTTTGACCTCAATTTCCTTTTGTTTGATGGTTTTGTCCCTTTTCTACTTGATACTTATTCTGGCCAACTTATGATCTTTCCAAGTCTATTATGAATGTGAGATTCAATAGAAATAAGTAGTTTAACCATACTTTAGGCATTGAAGTTTTATTACTCCTAACAATCACTGGGGTTTTATTCCCTTTGTGCCATCTTATATATTATAGGAACTGGATTTTTATTCCTCCTTCCAGACAATGGGATTTTATACCTCATGCCTATTTTATATGTTAAGCATTGAGGTTGTATTCCATGTGTCATGGCTTGTGTTTATGGCACCCTACCTACTTGGATGATTCTAGTCTTTGTTGTAATATACATGCAATTTATAATCATTGTGATTTTTAAATGTTTAAAAGGCAAGAAACACCACATTTATGAATTTTTACTCTATAATAAAAATGCATCAAAATCTTTTGTTGATCATTCTTTGATTATTCATTCTCTGTCTTTACTTTCTCTTGAACTTGCCCAAATGTCAATATCTTTCTTTTGATTGGGAGCACCCCTACTATTACACTTTATTATTCACATATCCAAATAGTTTTCTATGACATATACCATCATTTTACTAACACATAACTTCTCTTTGTTTTGTCATTCGGGGTATGTTGCCAAACCACCCATACATTGGTGTTTAGAGGAATATGACATAGGATGAATGTGTACTGAGAATATGAGTTTTGAGTTAGCTCATCATGGTTATATGTGTCTCTACAATTGTTCTATTATATAAGTTAGTTTGTATGTTCTTATGTATGTCATTCCACCCTTTTTGGGCAAGGAAAAATCTAGAAGGAATGTCGCTTATATTGTAAATAGGTCAAATTCTGTTGTTGTATAATTGTAATATTTTATGTATCATACTTCATTGAATTCATAAATACATCTTTCCAACACATGTGTTGGTGTGTTTGGATTTAGATGGATTTATTCCAATAAAAGTAAGGAGTGGATCCCCGCTTGGGTCTCACTCCTTAAAATTATGGTATCATATATTTAGAAGTCATTGAATCTAAATATCTCAAGTTATCTAATTTTGTTCCCATGCATTTTCCTTAAGTGGGCAGTTTAGATGATTGATAAAGGTTGTTAAGGATTATATTTTTGAGAGATGAGATACCCATTAGGGTTTCAATCATTGATTAACTTGGTCCCTCCAGTTTCCCCGACCACTTGTGTGGTTGTGACTCAGTTTATGCTAATACTCACTACCCAAACTGTAACACCCCTCCAAGTACATACATGTAAATGGAAGCAAACCATGTGTTGTTCATAACATAAGTCACTTGGCTTGGTGTAAAGTCACAAAACATGATATACATAGCAACATGATAAACAAAAACCATGCGTTCATCAAAAGAGATTCATACATTATTCTTAAAAAGGGAAAACAGAAGTTGTCTCATCTTGATCTCAACCCTAATACATGTAGGCTAAGTAAATCTAAAGCATGAAATAACAACTAAACTAGGGAATCCATTGAGTGGTAGATGGAACCCCCACTAAGCTAAAGTACCATTTGATTTCAACTATGTTGAAGTGCTTATTTTAGTTTTCACTTGCTCCTTGATCTAGGGACATCTCACACCACAACCATGCGAAACAAAGCAACAATGTAAGTAAGCAACACTATACATTATTTAAGAACTAGAAAATAAGTATATATACTTGAACTAAGAGAAACTTGACATGACTTAACATTAAGAATTATCATTACACTTTATCTTTCATTACATCAATAGATTAAGAAATGTTATTATACACATTCTCTCTATAAGTGCCTACATGGGGTACATAATGCTCCGAAAGCCCATCATTTCAAGGAAGCCCATAATGACCGTAAAGGTCATAATATTTCAAGAAGCATATAATAAGTTATTTAATTCTCTTATCTTAATCATTAACATCAACATTCTCATCTTGACATCAATATAAATTGTCCTCATCCAATAATTGCACCAAAGTGCTCATCATGCGGGCTAAGGCTCGTCTTAGTTGCACCAAAGTGCTCATCAATGCCATAAAGGCAAAATAACATCAGGAGGAACAATTTACAACTTAAGTGAATTATCTTAACCATCATGGGATTTCTCCCTCTTATCATGAAATTAACATTACATGATTTACATGATTCTTTCTTATAGGTCTTAATCATTACATAATCATAAAATTAAACTAATGATCATGAATGATAACCATAAAAATTTATGAATATAAAAAACCACATGAAATGATATAATTAGATGCATCATCGTTATCTTAGTTTCATTCATTAACTTGTAATTTAATTCATAATCATAAATAATACACAACATGCAATCATTAAAGGTACATGTGCATAGTGGCATGACCCCCTTAGCTGGATCAAGGTCGATCCTAACTTAGTTTCTCTGACACTGAGCCATCTCCTAAGTCTTAAAATTAACATTCTTTGTATTAATTCCTTATGTAACATCTTAATAGGTAATTTAGAAAACATGGTCTGAAAATTATCAAGTTAGAGTTTGAAAAACTAAAAATCGAATTATTTTTAAAAAAATTCTTTCCAATGAGTATTTTTGCTAAATTTTCCACTAAACAATTTATTTATCATGAATTTTCAAATAATAGACCATTCAGAAAGCATGAAAATCCACACAAGAAAACCAAATTATCCATAGCACTAGCAGTCCCTGCCTAGCTTGCCCAATTAGAGCCGACCGCATGGCCAGGGCTCACACACATGATCATTGGTTGAATAAAGCGACTAAAGTCCGTAAGTTCCCATTAAGACGTAATCCAGAAATAAAAAACTCAGGGACAATCCTGGAAATAAAATCACCATGGATTGTTTATCACCTTCACAATGAAGAATGACAGCAAAGCACTAATCCAAGCTTCACGATCCCAAACCAGTATCCTAAATTCTTAAAAAAGGGAGAATCTAAAAGTGGGATCATCTTCCTCTTCATTGATCAAACTCACCCAGATCATAGTTAGGTTGTGGGGTGGTTGGAACCACTCTGAATGTCGTCCACCATAATTGTAAGGTGGCAATCATAGGGAAGAAGTAAAACACTCATCACACACAAAAGCAAATCTACCAGGAGCTTCATCGCTCAAAACTGAGGCCAAAAGAAGTGAAAAGGTTCAAGGAACATATCTAGATAGTTGGATTTGTAGGAGGTCTTGGAACAAAAAAAAGGGGAAACGTGATACCTTCAACGATCAGTGGAGTCAGAGGTTAAAGAAGCTTCATGATAGTTTGTAGAAGAAAATTAGGGCGTCAACGATCCTTTAGGCATCAAGCTAGTTGTCGTGGGCTGTCGGAGAGGTTGGACCAGGTGATGTTCATGGGGTGACGAAACATGAGATCTATAGGGCAAACTAGAGGGTTCTTTGTGTTTGAGGCGCGATCATGAGGATCCAGGGTTCGTAACTTATATAGAGGGAGGTCTGGAGGCCTTCTGAATGTTGTTATGGCTTGAGGAGTTTTCCACATAGAAGGATTAAGAGAAGTCCCTATCGACCTGGGTTTCTAGGGCTCGAACCATCACTAAGAGTAGGATAAATCCAGTCGGCACGATCCAGGCATGGTGATAAACACCCCTTATACGGGATGCATTGATCACATAGAGGAAATGAGAGCAATGAATCATTATGTGGAGGAGTCCACAAAGCACGCTACTTCAGGTGAAGGGGGTGAGTCCCCTACCTGCCAAAAGATCTAGGTCTACAAATCTTATTTGGACTCTGAATCTGTCCAAAGAACCGCCTGACATATATCTGAATAATAATTTGATTACAAAGTTTCTTAATTACAAACTGTACATATTCTTTTATATTTAAATTAAGTTGTCAAATAAAGTTCAATAACCTCAAATTTGAACCATGGGTAGATTTAGGAGTCTAGTTCCTTAATGTCAAATTAGAAATATTGTTTCATAAACTAATTTTCAACAAATTTATATAGATCATTATCTTAATTCATATGTATTAAATGATAAGACAATATGAAAATAGATTCATTTTGTTGTAGCTTACATCAATGTCTATATTTTGACAATAATAGTTGAAAAATTACAATTTGGATCCTAAAAATTAAAATCCAAATTTTTAAATGTTACAGTTCTACCCACCTGAAATAAATTGCATCCTCAAAATTTCATAAGACGACCTACCTTATGGTTTTACATACTCTATGTATATTAACTCTCTAATGTTATCTTAAAGTCTCATTAGCATACTTAGATATGGCCTACTCATGGTTAGCCATAATATAAGAGAACTTGATTAACTTGACATGATTTCATATTAGAATGATTTTTTACTTGAGTTGATATCGTCACTCTCTTGAATGCACTCACTAGGCTCATAAGGCCAGTTAAGGATCAAATAAGGCCAGTTAAGGCTCACATAAGTCCAATTAAGGCTCACATAATGATTCCACAGAGCTCATAAGGCCAATTAAGGCTCAGATAACATGATTGAGAGGACAATATCAACATAACATTGATTTTCATAATTTTACAATTTATTAGCATTGCAGTGATACGTGATGCTAAATTTGAACCTATAGTCATAAAACAATAGAAAATATTGTTTATTAGCATCTACATGATTTTCTCACTTATCTATGTCAAATTATCTACCCTTCATATTCATGCTTGTTTTACTATCTAATTAGGTTTAGGTGACTATATGTCTCAAACTTTTATTGCCGACTCTTGTTTTCTTTGTCATCTTTAGATACATGTTGGCCAATCATATATTAATAGGTGAAATCTTTTATCACACTTGTATTAGCACCTCCCTCGTCACATGTCCCATACCACATTCACTTGAAGGGACAAGACAATCATAATTACACACATTACATTCTCTCTACAAAACCCCATAAGATTGTGTCCCATACCACATACACATAGTATCAAAGCGATATACTCAATTGTTGTACTTCCTTCTTCCAATCCCCTTTCATAGGTTAAAGCTACTTGTACTCCTTGGCTACTCTAAGATTGTGGAGGCTGTTTGAGGGAGCTTGTTTGAAGCTACTTCTTGGTGGAGAAGGTTGCTTCAAGAGGTGCTTGAGATTACTTCAAAGAAGGTTGCTTCAAGAGAGGTTGAGGCTACTTCTAAAGGAAGGCTGTCTCAAGGTGGTGGAGCTACTTCTAGGAGGACAAGGCTGCTCCAAGGGCTTGGAGTTACTTCAAGGAAGGCTGCTTCAAGGAGGTTGAGGCTACTTCTAGGTGAAGGCTACTTCAAGGAAGATGATTGTATTTTATTATAACATCCTTGTAAGGTAAATTAATTAATCACTTTTAAAATCCCAATTGGAGACAATTGGGTAGTGGACTTATAAAGAGTGGGACCCGATAATGGGACCACTCAATGGTACAAACACATGGCATGGAATAATTAAGCAGCAGAAAACATAACTATTTATAAAGTTACAAAATATTTCCATGTACATAACTTTCTCACCCTAAGGGTGGTGCATAAAATGAAAAGGTTACATTTATATACACATTGGCCCATATGCATAGGGTAACAAGGCTATATCAAGTTGTCCTTAGGTTCACCAAAGAGCTCACCATCATCCTGCGTCTCTGTCCTATAAAGCACCTAAACCTGGGTGGAGGGAACACCCAGAAAAATAGGAAACAAAATAGTATGAGTCAGTGAAAGTTGAGTATGTACATTAGAAGATTAATTGGGCATTATGTATTTCAAAAGTAAAGTAAGTGTTCCCATCAAAGAGAGAGCCATTAAAGCTAGGTAAGTTTCAATAAGACATAACAAGAGAAGGAATTTCTAAAAGACTGATGCAATATAAGTATAGCATTAAACAACAATTCTTGCCATAATAATTTATCAGTATCACAACAAATATTTGCATGCATATATATTGGACTAAAGTAACTATAGTAGGGCCATGACACCACTGAGTCATTGATCTAAGTAAAATGGGTGGAAGTAGCGCACCCTAGGCAGAAGTTGCACGCTTCTATATATATCAAGGTAGAAGTAACACACCCTGGGCAGAAGTAGCGCACCCTAATAGTTACACATAAGCGTCTATGCTAGTTAAATCAGTCGAATTACCAAACATGCATAAATAGAGGGGCAAGACAGTTCACATTCACCATTCACATTTCCATGAATAACAACCAAGCAAGTGGGGTCGTTGACCCAATTCAACATGATAATAATAATTTTAGAAGAATAACAATAAGTCACCATTGAGAGGATTGACATTTCAACAAGAGGAAATAAGAACAAGTAAACCAAGAGTTGCCTCATTATAGGCAAATTTTGTCATATAAATGCCCAAATATAAATAGGGAGGAGTACATACCTTATCTTCATGGTTAATGGTTGGTTTAATATGTATAATTGGTCTCCAAAGTCGATTATTCATCCTAGGAACACATTATGTATGTTAGATCAACTACATGAACAAATGTGTATATTCCATTATAGATTTTTATATTGTTCTTATTCTATTCCCAATCACCTAATGTCATATTAGGGTTGTTAATCTTATTGAGTATATATTTGATCCATTGGATGGCTATTTTAGTTCTAAGACCCATCTTTAGTCATAAGTCAAAGTATGTCTATGTTATATATATGTGTGGTTAATAATATGCATTCCTCTCATTTAAGTCTTGTAACCGTATTCTTTGTATACAACATATAACTCAAGTTTAATCAATTAAGGTCAAGTATATGTGTTACATGAAGTGTTATTGATCAACATACTCTTACTAGACATAGCCAGGGTTCCTATTCATGACAAGGATAACATTGTTGACTCAGATATGTACACCTGATAATTAATGGACATCCGGATCTTACAAATGTTTATTTGCTTATATGTGTATCAATTTGATACATACTAAGATAATAGATCAATTGATATATATATTTACTAATACAATTGCAATTTATGACGTGAATGTGGGATACTTTGTGATACTTACAATTCATGTTCTCTTTAAATGTTCAAAATCTATAAGACTCATTAGTTATTTATATGAATATGAAACTATGAAATTATTAATCATTTAGGTGATTCAAATTATTAGTTTATCCAAGTTTAAGGCTAAGAACCCCTTATGTATGTCATTATTGATCGGTTTGGTGTACATGAGCATGAATGATGAATTCACTGAATCATAGATGAATACTTCTTATTAGTAGAGTACAATGTAGTGGAGCTGACCTTAGATGGTTAAATCCTTATCGTTCCTAGAGCACAAATGACCTTTAGCGACTAGGCAATGACTCAGTCAGCTTTCAAGGATCCAAGAAGAATGATTTCCGTGATTAGTGATTTCCTTGAAGTCAGTCGACAACATATCTCATGAACTAGGCGGTTGTTGTCATGCTCGTGGAGTCACCGACCCGCTGGAGGTATAACCATGGTGGCGTGGAGGAAGAGCTACCTCCAACCTTTGTTGTGAGGCACCTGTGTGGGTGCAAGCTCATGGTGATGATGCGAGGATGCATCAACGATGGAATCTGCTAGACATTGACGGAACTACTGCGAACTTGGTGTTGTCCTACCTATCCATAGCTTCAACGGATAGGAGGATCATTGTAGTAGGTCTAAGACATAAAACTGCGAGAATTGTCTAAAACCTCCAAATTCCAGACCCTTCATCATCAGCGGCTGAGGGCTATGGTACTGATGGTGGCAGTGAGATGACCTCTGGTCACGACGACATGGACTCTACTGGTCTGAGCTAGTGCTGACGATGGTTCTGTGATGGAGTTGTCCGATGGCGTTTTGGGATTGCTTGGGATTGCAGGTTGCAAGACGTCAAGCTGATGACGGTGAAGCATACGAACAGTAAAACTGTAGATCGCAGGGATGAAGACTGAGGGGAAAGAGAAGGAAGGGCAGATGCATCGTTTCGTTGGTGCGGGCGGTGTTACAGGTGGTGGACGTCACCGCTGCTTGGAGGCACTGGACACTGCCTGGAGACCCTTGGTGTTGCTGGGCGCAGGTGTGAGGGTGGCGATTGTAAAGGGCATCAGGGTCAGACAGAGTTGGGGTCGACATCTGCGGTGGTGAGGGCCTGCTACCTTGTGTCGCTGACAGTCATGACTTGGCCGAGGAGGAGATGATCGTCGATGATCTGTAGCTCTGGGGGTGACCAACATAGCGCATAGGCTGTGCCACCTCTGTTCTCCCACGGTAGCCACTAGTTTTTGGTTTGCAGACAGCGATGCTCCGTTACAAATCGGGGTGTTGACAGATCTCAAAGGGTGTAACGGCAGGGTGAAGAAGATGTTATGTGATGGCGAGGCAGTTCGTGTAGACAGTAACAAAATCTCACAGATCGCGTGATGATAGGAGGTGGCAGTGTTCTCCTGTTGTCATAGCCGCCATAGGGAGGATGGAGAGGGGAGCGTCGTCAAGCAATGATTAGGGTTTTGGATGTACTTGAGGAAGAAGAAAGGAAAGGTAGGGGAGAAGAAAAGGAAAAGGGGACGGAGAGATGAAGGGGTGGAGAACGGCCGTCGGTTACCGGTTGAACGCGGCCTCCATCACGAGGAAAACAGGGGGTATGCCGTACGCGGAGGAGTCTCATGTTTTACATAATTGAAGCAGAACATTGGGGAAATAAATAATGTGGTCATTTAAGGGATAAATTAATACCTATGTTGACTATATGTTTCCTTCTTAATCTAAATTGGGGAGAATTTAACCTTCATTTGACCTCAAATTGCAAGGTAGACTAATTAAGATACAAAGGATTCAAATTTAACATTTGTTTCATATTTTGAAAATATTTGTTGTTATTTCCTTAAGTGTTCACTTAATGTATCAATTACTTTCTAATAGTTATTTGTGGAATTTAATTTTCATATTTAATGCATTTTCTTTAATCACATACTCATATGATAGTGTAGAGTGTCAAACTTATAATTTAGTTCATTACGTCCTACTGTTCATTTTTACAATGTATATTTTAATTTTAGACTCATTTATTTAGACTATATGTGTGAAACACATTAAACTACCACAATATCATATTCGTATCAAAATATTATAATTTTTGGAGAGAAAGAATTGATTTATGTTATTTTTATAAAAAAATGTTCTAACAAAAGAAGAGGGATGTGTAAGGTATCCAGATTTGGGTATGTTACAGGACTGACAACCTTCAAATTCAAAGGTTGGAACCACTCTAAACACAAGTGTCTTCCTTGTTTCCTCCTCCTTCTTTGTCTTAAGTTTTTAATTAAATTTTAAAAATACCAAAAATCTCTATTCACCCCCTCCCTCTAGATCTTTCAATTAGTATCAGAGCAATTCTTCAAGGATCCCTAACAGGTCTTGAAGAATGGGGGACAACGTGCTTAGCTACGTCAACCTTCAAGGAACTCATGTAACTCGACCACCACCTTTTGAATGAAGCAACTACACCCACTGAAAAAGAAGAATGTAATTCTACTTTCAAGGAATCAACTTAGAGCTATGGAGTATGGTGCCTACCCCTTATGTGCTTCCCACAACAAAATATGCAACATGGGATCCAAATACAATAAAACAAGTTCAATTAAATGCAAAAGCAGTAAGCATACTATATTGTTCTATTTCTGTAAGTGAGTTTAATAGAACATCTTCATGTGATACGACTCATGATATATGGAATAAACTCTCAATCACACATGAAGGTACTACCCAAGTTAAAAATGTCAAAATTAATATGCTTAAACAAAAGTTTGAACAATTTTGGATGCAATCTAATGAATCTATTGGTGAAATGTATGCAAGATTTTCTTCCATTGTTAATAGCTTAAGTGCATTAGGCAAGTACATAATAAGTGAAGAAGATCTGGTGTCCAAAATCCTTAGATATTTGCCTCCAAAATATAAGCCAAAGGTGACGACCATTGAAGAAGCTAATGATCTCACCACAATGAGGATGGAGCAGCTCACTGGCAATCTAGAGACTCATGAAGTCTCCCTTGAAGAAGAAGAAAGATTGACAGCCGAACACAAGAAGGACAAAAGTAAGGACATTGCTTTTAAAGGAGCAACTAAAGAAATTAATGAAACAAGTGAAGAAGATGGTGAAGAGGAGGAACTTATTATAAATAGTAAGCATTATAGAAGATTTAAAACTAAAAAAAAACTTCTATTTCTTCCTCTTCTTCCCTTAGGTGCTTTGAATGTGGTAAGAAGGGACATTTAAAAAATGAGTGTACCAAAGTCAAGAAGGGAAAGAAATCTTCTCTCAAGAAGAAAGAAAAAGTCTACAAAGCAACTTGGGATAACTCAAGCGATGATAGCAAAAGTGAGGAGGAAGCATAATGTCTCATAACTAAAGAAGACAAGGTAAGTTGTTTCATTGCAACTAGCAATGAAGAAGAAAATGAGGCAAGTCTTCTTGATTTATCTAAAGAAGAGTTAGCCACTAGTATTGAAGAATTACATGATAAGTATGTTGATTGTAAAAGGAAATTAAAAGGATTACAAAAAACATATGAAGATTTGTATGCTAAATTGAATGATTTTACTTTTGAAAAAGAAAGTCTTATGTCTGAAAAGGCTACTTTGAAATCATCTACTAAATGATTGCAATATTAAGTTGCTTGCTCTAGAGACCAACAATATTTTTCTTTGCCAAGAAAAGGTTGAATTGCTTGCTAAGATAAATGATCTTAAAACTCAACCTATTCGATGTACTCATTCAGATTATGATATTAATGTCAAAGAAAGAGATAGTTTGTTATCTAATCTAGACCAAGCAAAGTTAGACATCAAAAATAAAATAGATGAAATTGCCAAGTTGCAAAAAGATATTAATAGGTTGAAAATTAATGACATTCTTGATAAAATCCTAAAGGACTCTTTTGGTCAAATTGGGAGGAGAGGACTAGGTTATGTACCCAAAGATAAATTTTATCAAAAACCTAGAGCTAGAAAGGCACAAAACCCCAAAACCAAGGTCATGTATGTGCCTAAAGACAATCTAGCTAAGAAGAGAAATGAAATTGATTCTATATGTTCTCAACACTATTTATGTCTTGGACATTATTCATTCTCTTGCCCATACAAAAAAGGATGTTGACTTGATTTGGGTTCCAAAAATCCTAACTTAGTAATGTTGGACATATTAGTTGAGATTTGACCTAAACTTCACCATGAAATTTATAATGTCTTATCTCAAGTAAATTAAGCTTGAACTTGTATATCTTGGTAGCTTTTGATTGCTTG
This sequence comes from Alisma plantago-aquatica, assembly GCA_963693085.1. Classification (NCBI taxonomy): domain Eukaryota; kingdom Viridiplantae; phylum Streptophyta; class Magnoliopsida; order Alismatales; family Alismataceae; genus Alisma; species Alisma plantago-aquatica. Next base: position 1,244,402,443 of record OY856409.1, read on the forward strand.
ATTATGTTATCTAAAAATAATAGGATGATATGTTTACTTTAGAAATGTTGAATTTACTAAAAATGCATAGAACTTCATCTCGGTCAACAAAATGCTCGATTGAGAACTCTTTCGGTCGAAGAAAAGGTCGACCAAAGGTAGTTCTATCAACATTGTTTTACTGGAAAATCTTCCTAGCCGACAAATAGTTCGACTGAAAATTCTTCCGGTTAAAGAAAAGTTCAACCGAAGATAGTTATGTCAGAACTGTTTATTGAAAATAAAATCATTCAATTGCAATTAAATTTGGTGACTCAAACCTGTAATAAATTTTGAATGATCCTAACCAAAAGGACCACTATATGGGGAATAAAACTTTATACTTTGCAGGTTTAAATGGTCTATAGAGATTGCCCCAACAAACATATGACCAAAAATAAGAATATTTCCACACACATGGAAATAAGGTAAAATTACTGGTCACATTTGGAGAAAGTTTTAAAGGTAAAACTATTGACATAGGTAATGTTGGTACAAAATTCTCAAATGTGATGTGTAAAAGAATTACATCATAGATATTATGACAACGATTATGATTCATAGGAATATATCAAAAGGAAAAATGATTGTAAACCTCTTAACTTTATGGACACTATTTGAAAACAATAAATTGTTTATGGCATAAAAAGATTGATCATACAAGAAACTTGCTTAGAATACAATCATTACCTAAATTTTTGATAAACCTGAAATTTTGTATTATAAGCAAGAAAAAGTAAGACTTTTTTAATAGAACCCAATCACGTAAATCTGGCTCTATAACAAAAGATGGTAAAGACAAATTTGATCTTGTCACAAAAAGGCTTTATCCTGAATATTAAACATCTCGCAAAGCATATATGATTTATAAGTCTATATCTAAGAGAATTGAAGATGATTACACACAACAAGACTTAATGATATCTTAAAAGGAGTTCATTATTGACCATTTCTATATAAGCTTACCAAGAATAATGCATAAGTTTCAAATCCTAGACCTAAAGGCAAAACATTCATTGAAACTAAATAAGAATGATGAAATAAACCAAATAAAACTAGGATATAATGAGAAATATTAGACTTTGATATGACTCATTCATTAATGGCTAAGACTTGAGGTCATTCATAAGCCACTCATAAGGACATCAAATTGTTCAAATGAATGTAAAAATTGTTTCCTTAAAAGGATCATTAGAGAAGAAATCTATGTTGTTTAAACTCATGACTTGAAACAAGATTGAATATGCATTGACTAGTCACTTATGGAAATATAAAACAAAATGTTATATCTTGATTCATTAAAGTTACATTAATGGGAAATCTGCAGAAATGCCTCTCAGACAAAAAGGAGTTTGACCAAGGGGTGTCCCGATCGAAGTCATGGTTGATTAAAAATAAGCCTGACAAAATGTAACACCCCGTCTTGAACAAAACATAAATACATACTAACCAGCAGATTACCAAAAATCATGAAAAATTAAAACCGATTTACAACAAGTACCATAAGATGAGGCATGTAATATTTGAGCCAACACTTTTCTTTTCATAGCATATTTCCAAGGCGCTACAACATAATTTCCCATCATCTCATTACATGAAATAATTGTTCCACATGCTGATTTACATCAAGATACATAAACCGAAAATTGTACATCGATCGTATTACAAGAAACATCGAAAAGCTTCCCCAAGACCTGAGTGTACATGGATGACACATAGGACTCTACTGCTAGACACTATCTATTCCACTGGGTATGATACCTCTGCATATCATCTGTAGCCACATGATCTTCATCTTGCCAGGCACGTCCACCTAAAAAATGTTATTAACCAGCGGGGTGAGACACACAGTCCCAGTGAGAAACATAACCCTCTACCAACTTTATTATGATCACAGGTAACTGGTATAAGCAGATTATAGGAGCAACATACTGAGCAAAACTAACTTTATTAACATTCTTACCAAACTATCCAGGAGGCATATAACAGGCATTCTTTATGGAACATGATTGACAAGATAAGATTTATAAGAACTCATCACAAATAACTTGCAAGATATAACTAGTGCAACTATACATGCAAGGCCTCAACCAATGTTCTGTGTTTTGCCTTAAGTAATATATTCTATACAGCTGGATTACGATTTATTATGCCCTGAGAAAGTGAGTCATCCTGCTCAGCTCCAACCTTCGGCTGCAAAGCCAAAACCGGTGCCATACAAGGTCATTGGGAGAGCCGGACTCCATGACCTCACCTCTTCGTGGTCAGTGCATAACAGTCAACAAGCAGGACCGCAGTCTCTTACTTAAGTGGCCTCAACCACAGGGTTAGTCTCGCAGGCTGCCCTTTTCATCATGAGCCATGGGCCTATTCACCGTGCTCCTGAGCCATGAATGCATTCATGCTCCTTCACACTGAGCCATGGGCCTGATCACCATGCTCTTATACACATCTTGAGTTCACAACTGTAGTTGCACTCTAATCCTCCTATTTTCGGCTAGGAGAAACCCTGCATATTCAACAATATGCGCTCCAGGTAATCCCACAGGATAAACCTATTTCACTATCACCTGCTACTAACGATGATGGATCTATGGCCAGGGCAAACTACATGAAAGTTCATATGTATTTACTTAATGCATTTTAAGTGGATTGTTGGGGAAACCAAGTTGTATCAAACAACCATATATAAAACATAAACAACATCAAGTTCCATTATCTTGTATCACACTATTTCTTTTATTCTCAATGCCCTCAATAATCATCATATTGCCATGGGATATCAATCCCTCAGTTCATCACATAATGTTACTGCCTCTTAAGGCTTCATCATCATACATCATCTTGGGATAGCAATCCCTCATATCACAGCTAGAGGATAACACCTCAATTAGGCACTCAGCCTTTATCAGGTCACCAGACCTTTCTCATCATATGGTGATACATGTCATCTCATTAACAAGGCACATCATCATTGCTCAGATATTGCACATATACCAAGCACACCATAATATAATCACCATAGCTCTTACCTAGCTATGAATTCAATTGATAATACCTGCATGATTAGGGAGCATATCAAAGAGATAGCTTGATCACCAAATACAATCTTTTAAAAACATATCATGATTATCATATCATTAAGATTAAGGTTTATAGGATTGGAACAATCATCTATTATTATGAACACATGAAGAATAAGTCATAGATGGTGTATTAAGAAATACACGTCACTGTTACCATACCATGGGTATCCACCATACCCTATGTCTTGTATCATCATGCACGCCATCCCTCATGATTCATCTTTAGGGATCATACAATCATGATCAACCATCAAGCATTATCAAAGGTTCACCTATCATCAACCATAGGTAACCCCCATACTAACGTCCACAACCTATTCGTCATGTCTTATCATCATGATCAAAGATACGGGCTCAAGGTAACAAGGTATTACATTGACGTTATGTGTCTCAAGACAACTTTTAGGGTTATCGGGTTAGGGCACAAGCCTCACTAGAAGTGTCACCTATCCTCATCAATACTAGGCAGTGATCACAAACCCTCACTAAAGGTGTATCAGGTAGGGTACTAACCCTCACCCAAAGTTGTCGGCCTCAAGCATAACATACACCCATGCACAAAGGGGATAACGACCAGACTTAGACCTAATGATGTGTCATGCAGCCATGGACCAAGAGTATATCAGTCAACATATGATCATCACAACAACCCTTTTTGGCCAAGACCCCCTTATATCCCTTCTAGGGTTAGGGCCCATACCGGGCAACCATCAAATCATGTCGCCCAAAGCCACAACTATATCGCCCGACATGCACCCACTTGATCAGCACATCATGATGTCAAGGAACTCTCATACCACCCAAGGTACACTACTACCATCCATCAAACGTTGCCATGGAACCCAAGGTAGCCTATCGTCCAACTAGGGTTTGGGACCCTATAAAGGTCAAAGTACTATATCGTCCAGCCTTCAACTTATATCGTCCAAGACCTTATACTGTCCAAGCTCACCACATGTATCGGCCAAACCTTCAACCCTAGGACCATCCAAGCTATCAAGTACATACACATTTCGGGTAACCAACCAAGAGAGAGCATGTATCGGGCAAGGTATATCAGCCAAAGTAACATATCTCCTTTTGGGGGTATCGTCCAAGACCTTATACTGTCCAAGCTCACCACATGTATCGGCCAAACCTTCAACCCTAGGACCATCCAAGCTATCAAGTACATACACATTTCGGGTAACCAACCAAGAGAGAGCATGTATCGGGCAAGGTATATCAGCCAAAGTAACATATCTCCTTTTGGGGGTATCGGCCATGCACTTAACCCTGATGTCGCCCAAGTTATGCACACATACACACGGTTCTAGGGTTGATGATATCGGGCAGAATATCAAGGGACCATTCATAACGCCCATCCTCACATCCTTTGCCATTCATGGAGCACCATCTTGGGCACCCAGCATATCGCCCAAGGGATCATTACCACAAAGGCACTCCTATTGGTCAGCTAGGGTTAGAGCAACCCCCAACACTCAAAACTTCATGACATCTAGGATGCTATATCGGGCAACTAGGGTTAGAGCTAGCCTATTGGATAAGGCATCTCAATGCCCATGACAACATGTCGGGCACTCTAGGGTTAGGACCATCCCATCAGTCAAAGCAATCATATCGCCTTAAGTTAAGGTTAGGGCATCCATATCGCCCAAGGCACTACTTCTAGGGCTATCACCCACACCAAGGATCAACCTATCAGTTTCCCTACACTATCAAAGATACCTATCACCAAAGGCATTACCACCATATTGCCCATGATACTATCTAAGGGCTCAACCCCTAGAGCTTATCATGCAACTAGAGTAGAGCGTCCATGTCACCCAGGGCAACCCCATCGCCCAAGCTAGGGTTGGATCTCTATGTCGGCCAAGACACTAAGGTTAGGGTTTAATGTTGGACAACCACCATATCGCCCACCATAATCATCTTGGGTAGAGGTGCATATCGGTCACAAGGTCAACAAAGGGTTCACTTAGCATATCACCCAAGGCTCAACTCTAGAAGAGGGTATCGGGCAACAACCTCAAGGAGCCACCATCCATAACGTCCAAACCCTAACCCCAAGGTAGGAAAGAGATATCATATTGCCCCACACATCTAGGCCATGGGCTCACCTTTCAAGTCCAAAGGAGAGAAAGGGGTATTGCCACAAACCATCAACTGAAGTATAACATATTGAACAAGGTACTATGTCGAGCAAGGCATAGTATCGGGCAAACCCCCATATCGGGTAAAGCACCCTATCAGGTAAGTCATCATCAACCTCTAGCCACCCGTTACCATCTAACGCAAGAAGATCAAGATAAGGACAGTAGTAAAATGTGACCATATCCATTAAAACAGATCTCAAGTTCCACACACTACAAGAAAATTGGCTATCTGTGAAGGATGATTCCTTCACAAATGTATATTAACTCCTTCAAAAAAAAATTCGGTTGAAGGGCATTCCTTCACAAAAAGTCCTACTCTAAAAGAATCTTCACAAATACTTTGATGAGAGACTCTATCCTTCACAAATACTATTTTGAAGGACTATTTGACCTTCACAAAAAAACTTCCCAGGCCTCCAAAATACATTTTTGAAGGCTAATTTCACAACTTTCAATGAGGTTCTAGGGCCTTCACAAATACTTTTTTTGAAGGACTATTTGACCTTCACAAAAAGACTTCTTAGGCCTCCCAAATACATTTGTGAAGGCTAATTTAACATCTTTGAATGAGGTTCTAGGGCCTTCATGAATATACTTAATTTCTCATAAATTACAATTGTGATCTACATTTTCTTGTTTGTCAATGAGGTTTTAGCTTTCTTATATTTAATGAAGTAATACATTTGTTGTTTCTATCAGGCACAAAGAATATTTTAATAAGCTAATTTAGTTAATAAGACACAACAACCATAACAAATCACTCATTTGAAAATTTCTTTTTTATTTCACATAGAAAAATTGTTCATCACACAGGGGAGGACATGGACCTTTTCCCCTTTAATCGGTAAAAATTTGAATATAAATATATATCTACACCTTGACTTTATCACTCATTTAGCCAATGAACATCTTTGATAATGCTGAGAGGAAGCTTAGTGGTTATGAACAAATTTTCTCCAATAATCTTCGATGATAAGGTAATTATTGCCATCTCCATCAAATTTATTGGGTTATGATTCCAGTAATAGCCATCAAAGAATGACTTAGAGACAACTTCTCTACATTCAATGAGATATCAATGATCTTTACTTTTTGCACCACCTTTCCAATCTTTTGGTCTTCCTCGTCCATCTAGAAGTAACCCTTTCCATATATAAGAGTGCCTAAACCCTGATAGCACACCAGTAAACATGCAACCACAGAAGCAATTATAGTTAGCAAGCAAAGTCTTTTAATATGCGGGAATGGAAAACTTCTAAACAAAATAAGCGACAGTATGAGTCAATTTAGAGCTTCAATCTAGCAAAAATCGACAAGGAAAAGCAAAAAATTGTTGGCAGCAGCAATCCCCAATGGAAATGACCTCATAAGGTGTAAACCCATTGGAGGGAGTACTAACTCAGAATAGCAAGAAGTTGATTCAATAAGTGACAATGGAAAATTTCGTGACAATGTGGGTCACTATATGACTTCACTCCGGCAAAAAACCTACAAGAAAAGAGCAAAAATATGCTAACAACAACGATCTCCAAATAGAACTGAACTCGATACAGGAACTATCTTGATCAGATTCATTAATAGCAATGAGACAAACGTGATAGTTCAAACTTTTTCAAAAGAGTTGCAAGCCTAATGAAAAAAAGATTTAAAAAAAATGACGAACAAATGCAATCTGTGGTGATATATGAAGAAGATGAAAATGATCGGGAATGCTAGGATGAGCAGCAAACGACAAGAGGATTAACCCCAGATCTTGCTAGTGCGTCTAGTTTGGGTTGTCGGGGTGGGTTGTAGTCAAGGAAGAGGAGGATGATGTGTAGAAATGGTCAGATCTGCTAGCACATCTGGTTAGGGCTGGGCTCCGGAGGTCGAAGGGGGAAGAAGGGATTTCTTAGTCTCAATTCTACTAGAATGAAAAATATGTTATTTAAAAATAAAGAGTTTTCATCTGGTGATGTTGGCAGATCTAGACCAGATGGTGTGGTTGTGAAAAACCCAAATGAAATATTGCCACAAAACTCAAGAGAAACTGAGAAGGGGTTTATTAAAAGGTTTGCTCGAGGCCATGCTATAGTAGTTAGAACTTCTTAAGATTATCTACATCATTAAACTAAAGAGTTTGATGACCCCTCAACAATAGAAGCTGAAACAGCTACACACATGTCACCTTGTTTCTATAAGCTTCTCAACCTCCCACCAGCTATGCTTGGTGTTTCAGTTCATACAACTATAATACAAGCAAGATCTCTGCAAATTTTAAAAATGAGAAGAAGAAAAACATGAGTATGCACATAAAGAAACAATCACCACCGTTTACTAGTAGAGTCTCTTTTGAGTAAGACGCAAAGAAGCGTTGAAGTTGTTCAATGCAATAACTAAGTTAAAAATAACTTAAAATAACCTTCTAACAAAAGGAAAAGTTGAATAACTTGTAAGCTGAACACAAAGAGTGAAGTAGTATTATGTTTCATCATCAGTATTTCACAGCAGCTTCCACTTGCTGCCACATGTGAGAGACTATTATCTTTACTTTTAATTTTTAGACCTAGTAATACGGGAGGAACTGTATGATTATGATAAGAGATAGTGGCATCATTTTGGAAAAGGAGTAGATGCTAGGCAATGCCAGTAATACTAATTACAGTCTGATGATACAGGAACAAAGAGTGAGAATTCTAATAGCTATATAATGGTTGACATGAAAAATACACTTACCAGATTTCCCAGACCAATATCACTTCAATAGCTCCTCTACGTGCTGGGGCACAACATATGCTCTCTTGGACTCTAGAAAAGGGTGGCGACACAAAATTCTTTCACCAACCTGAAATTGGAAGAGCTCTGAGAATTAGTAATATTCCCAAATTTCTATAATCTCTTTTCAATTCAACATAAATGTAATTACCTTGGGAGGTAGCTCATTTTATCCTACCAGTATATCCACCAGTGGGTAGCCTTCTTTCCCATACAACCTATAACATTTCTTTTTACAAGGTATGGATATCTGAAATAGAACAACAATAAATTATCTGACAGGCTTATTAACTGAATGTGTGTGGTGTAATTGACTTCTTCTAGTCTAACCTTTGTGACATCTTTAGAAAGCTTCATACGAGGTTGGTTATTGTATATGTGTATATGTTAACTATTAGTATTAGTGTATATGTGTATATGTTAACTATATTGAGTTGACTATTAGTATGGTTGAGTTGCATTCTACTAATTCATCTTATTATCCAATCTAATGTTTAGCATTAAAGACAAAATTTATAGTTGTAGAATTTCAGATTTCCTGTTTACTATATTTAGGACAAAATTTATATATATGTACATCTCAATGCATAGTTTAGTCTAGGTAATGTTGCAGAATTTCAGATTTCCGTATTTACTGGTATCATTACTATTTTTATTTTTCTAAGATCTAAAACAGTGTAGGTACGTATGAATATAGAATTTCCAGAACTTTCTCCTTTTACTAATACATTACTATACACATCAAACCGATACATTTTGTTGGATCGTTTTGCATCAATATGGATATGTTTTGTTTTCCATTTACTAACTAATGTATTCCTTAACGTATTGTCCCTTAATGGTTCCTCACATTCAGAACATACAGGAAATTACAAAGCTACTAACCTGCAGTCCATGCATGTTGTTGTGATTATCTCTTAGCTTGAGATTTGTAAGGAGAGGTTGATCAAAGCATGACACAATTTTATACATAATCCTCTTGGATATATTCTGATGTATGCTCGATAGTTTCTCTTGGGGCCAGCAGCAGATCGATGACCTTGCTAGTTTCGAAGTCGATGATCTGCAGTACACAGACTCTGATGCGGGATCACCAGGAAAACTGTTGGATGGATTGTTCTCTTCCCAGGCAGTAAGAGGCATGCATGTATTAGAGGGAAGAGTGAGGATGGAGGAGTTTCAAGTGGTGGCCGTGACTTGTGTCTGGCGGCTGCAGTCTAGTGTAGGCTGTCATTGGTGAGGGCACCATTGTTGGTGAGGAACATGTGTGTGCAAGTTGTTGGTGAGATAGTTGCAGATATGTGATGGCTTGTTGTAGGTCGTCAAGTTATCTATGAGGCAGTGGGACTAGCACTGCAAATCTTGCAGTAGACAATGGCTACTGGAGTGGTTGTCAATCTATGTAATTGTAGTTGTGCTGGGTGGAGGAGACATCTCCATGGAAGGGGCAGCTGATGTGCTCCCTGCTATGATGCCTGCATGTCTCTTGTTTTAGATCTGTGCATCAACTTGTGTTGCAGGTTCATCCACAGGTGGAGGGATTTTAGGAAGTGGAGAGGGACGGAGAACTTGTTGAGCAGATTGAGCAAGGAAGAGATGGAGGTGTTACGTGACTTGAATATGGAAGCCGAACAAATTGAAAAAGTTTTTGGACAAGCATTGCCTATTGGGAAACTTAGATGACATGACCACCTGCCTTATACAATTATTCTCTCTGGATATGTCGTATCTTTCTCTCTACAGCCTGCTGGATGGTTGTCTAGTTTCATAATTGAAAGTAGGCATTTCTGGATAGAGGATTTCCTGGTCCATTTCTTGGACCCCAAAGCAATCTTTCTCAAATCAGCACAACAGAACACCAGGCTCAGCTACCCATACAGTCAAAAGAAACTAACAAGATCTCAACCATCACTCTGAATTGAAATGGGAGCAAAAAGACAAACAGAGAAAGCAGATCAATCAAGCCAGACTAAAACTCAAGGTAATAGGCTACATCAGCTTCAAACAAGAGCATAGTGAGAGGGGAGTGTCAACAACTCGACCATCACTGGTAGGGAATAGTAGATACCATAACATAGCATCTTCAGATCAAAGCAACAAGCAAAATTAGAACCTTCTACAGAAAAACTCAACCATCACCCTGAGGTGAGAGGGGAGCACCATCGAAAAGGCAGAGCAACCAAGCAGACCAAGGACCAGAGAGATCCATATCCATAAGCACCAAGTCCATACAACTTCAACAACTGGCAAGAAACGGCAATGAGAATTATGAGCACCAAGTCCATACAACTTCAACAACTGGCAAGAAACGGCAATGACGGCTGCTATTAGTACCTTGGGAGATAAATAGTTATATAGGAAAAATTTCTTCATTTATATCAATGTCCGATCAAGAGAAAACCCATCAATCTTAACAAAAACCTATAAAAGACAATGCGGCAGAACCAATACCTCAAGAAAATTTGAATGTTTACACCAGCTGCCATTTGATATGGATGCATCATACAAGGTTGTAAAAGCAGATGATTGGTAACATACTACATAAACGGTTGAGGAAGTATATTCAGAGTCAAAATCATTTGCATAAACGTTGTGTTTCAAACCTGTCGTAGTACTAGCATGTACTATTGTCATGCTTACCAGGGCACTTGCACTGAAGAATGAGAGAGGTGCAAAACAAAAAAGCTATTGCTAGTGTGTGGCCTAGATATGCCCTTGGTCTTGTGAAGCATGTAAACCATTACCAGCGTTGCTATAATACAGGGTATGCAACAAACACTCGGCTCTATGGAGCACACAGGTACCACCATTGTGGCTTTACAATCTCTCATACGAATTCAAATAATACCAAAAATTAGCTTGGCTTCTATTTTGGACAGAAAATATGGGACGTTCAGATCTGTAGAGCACAGAGGTACCACTATGGCTTTACAAACTCTCATAAGAATTTGAATATACCAAGCATTGGCCTGGATTCTGCTTTTGACAGAAAATATGGAACGTTCGGTATAAGCTATAATATTTATCAAGATTAAAAGAAAAAGATAGTAGATCCAAGTTTTATGCACATTGTTTAGGATAATGATCAGGAAAGAAGTAACATATGATAAAAGGTTATACTTTCAGTTAAACTTGTTATTCATGGATACATCGGTTAAAGTTTTATTCCTGGATACTAATCTCTAAACTCCTAATCGATATGATCAATACAAGAGAACCAAATGCATGTACTTATCACCAGAGAATCCTCTACAATCAAATATACTGCCAGATGGAAATAGAGTACACCTCTTAAGCTCAGAGATAGATAACAGATCTACAAAGTGCATGTACATACAATTCATAATTGGGTTCTGGGTTCATTCTCATGAATATTCTTCTTGACCTTGCCTACTAGATCAGCACCAACATCAACAGAGTTGGTATAAATACCACCGCAACTCTCCCAAACACAGCCATTGAGAACCCACCAATTCCATATGACAGCTACTACACACACAAGTCTTCTCTTCTATATCATGTCATGGTAGCAGTAGCAATTACATGGGAAGAACAGCTAGAAAACAAATTTAAAATGTGGATCTCATGGAATCCATGGAAGCTTCACATGTTGATAAACATCAATTAAAATGTCAATAAAATACCAAATAATATGAAAAACTAACAACGAACTATGTGAGTAAGTAAACAAAAAAGAATGGTAAGAAGAAAAGTTTAGTATATGATAAAGAAGAAGAATACAAAGAATGAGGTGAATGAGTATTCTGATAGATTGACAATGGTTAACTAGAAGGTGGAACATATGATCTAATGCCCTATGGATCTCAAACACATTTTCTAAATACTATCTATATCCAAGGAATTGTGAGGTTTCATAACAATTAAAAACTCTATTGTAAATTGTTGAAAATTCTTCAAGTGTTATGAATGTCTTCCGTTGCAGTATCCCTTGCATGATTTTCTCCACTTGTACCACCATGAGCCGGAAACGCACCAGTAGGAGTTGAAGTTGGAAAATATTGAGGCTGTCAAAGAATATAATTTTCAATTTAAGATGATCATAAATAACCACACATTTGATAATACATTTATATAAATACCTGTGATCCACTTGTACCACCTTGAGTGGGAAACGCACCAATAGGATGACCATTTCGGAAATATTGATTCTTGAAAAGAATTTAATTTTTCAATAAAGTTGAACATGAATAGGGAAATATCAGTAATATATTTTATATTTATACCTGGGATCCACTCACACCACCTTGAGCGGGAAACAAAATAGTAGGAGGTCCATTTTGAAAAAAATGTGGCTTCAAAAAAAAAAATTGATAGCATGAGAAGGAGTTTATTTTAGATAAGACATTATAAAAAATGTATGTAATGTCATACATGTGATTGAAATGTAAACCCTGGCCCATTGATACCATTTGAGGTAGCTTGAGTAGAAAACACACCAGGAGAAGCCCCGTTTGGAAACATTTGAGCCTTTAAAGCAAGATTCTCATTTTCAACTTCTGTTATTTATAAAAAATTAAAATTCTTTAATTTTGTGAATATGTACCTGTGCTCCAAAATTTGACGATGTTGTACCAACACTAGATTGAAATACTCCAGAAGGGGGTAGATTTGAAAACACACTCGTCGGGCCAAACTGTGTACTTCTAGCTAATTCTGCCTATTGAAATTATAGAAGAGAATAAAACAAATTTTATTTATGTTACAATAGATGACTTTTTAGATGTCAAATGCATACCATGACTTAAGATAAGAAATAAAGTATTTGGATTTGATCATAATAAATAATTTTTTCATACAAAAAGTCATACACAAAGGGTACCATACACTGAAATCAAAGACATTAACAATAACCTGATAGTAGCCAAAACCTTGAATTCCTAATCAATACTATGAAAAATAATACTAAGTTTACATTTATTCGTAGTAATTATATCGGACAAAAACCCAAAATAAGAAATAGAGCTGGTTCAAGTCTAGTGTTGATAGGTGTGTACTATAATATTTCATAGATGTAAAACAAAACTGGATCGCCTAATGTCTATTGGAAGGACCCAAGTTGAACTTTTATTAGTATGATTTCCAATTACCTTCAGAAATAATTTACCTCTGAGGTTGACACTATCAATTAATATTAAAAATATGAATATAATATTATTTGAAACAACTAACATGTTTCTTCGTTCAATATCCAACAAAGTTTGTTTTTTAGGAGTTTATTTCTATTTGTTTGTTGTGTGCGTTGATAATGTGAATCTATTTTAGTACTCTACTGCTATAGTGTATGTATTATGCATGACCATCACTTTTTACTCAAAAATATTAATGTGTAGTGTACCAATAGTGTACTTCTTTTGCAACTCTTGCAATATTGTTGGTCCGATGAATGTACCACAATTGCTTCAAAAGTTCAAATAAGTAAACATGTAATATGACATTATTTGTGAAAATTCCTGGAAACGTAAAAGTATCTATCTTATTGCGTGATCCAAGTATTATTGTGGTCAAAAATCAAAAGTAAATTAAGTCATATTTGAACAATATTTTATCTTATTCACATTTTTAGAAAAGGATATTGCATATGATGACTGCCAGAATTTTGATCTATTCTTTCACAACATTTTTAATTGTAACATATACATGCATATAAAGTAAGACCGTATGTTATAATTTGAAGAAAAGAGATACAATTCGTTCATGTTTAGAGTGAAAGAATAAAAATACAAAACACTTATTGGAAGCCAAAACCCATAATATCCACTTTAGTTTTTAACTTCTACAACATAAATACATTATTGATTTAGAGTTTTTTGCATCCCATCTATACAACAAAACTTTTTGCCCATTTTCTCAATATGTTCTCAGCCACATGAGTTTTTTCATCAAGAAAAACGTCCCACAGAGGCGCTACAATGGGGACACCCCATATAGCAAAAAAAACCCTGACAATGACATCTCGCCCTCTCGGAAGCTGGTTAAAGCACACACTTAGTGGACCTACACGACAGGTACCATCTCTGAGAAATATCTCTCTAGGGGAGAGGGGGTCAAACCTGGAACCCCTCTTTGTGTTGTCCAAGTTCAACCACCTGAGCTACTCTTCACACGGGACACACGAGTTTTTTCTCTTTAAGGATAACCAGTATAGTATTCCGATTTATTGTATATGAAAAGATCCGATTAAATATTGAATATATAGTTTTCTTCAGATGTTTCTTCCCACTAGCTACCTATATTTACAACCATCCCTTGCATCCACTGGGAACATCAACTGCTATCACAATATATACTCTCCCATATGGGCTCTGATGCAGGGTTCTGAGCCACTAGAATAAAAAAGATACATATAGGAAGTATATATACAGATAAATTTTCATATGTGAGAAAACGAGTTATAATTGTATAAGTTTCGGATTTCTAATTAAATCAAAGAACAACAATAATAAAATCAGTTGAGTTATACCGATAACACATACCTTCTATTGTCCCTGATTGCAGTTTTAGGAGAGAAGTGCATCATGGAAACCATCTACACGAGCTATTTGGATATTGGAAACGAAGTCAAAGTTTCATATCGTCTAAATTCAGGACTGCAGCGTTAAAAGAATTGATAATTGTAGTGGTGTTGTTGTTTTTCCTAATAGATCACTACGAATTTGTCTTGCGTAGAGAGTTAAATGACGAAAGATCGAGTGATTATAAAAAATAAAAACTTGTCGCTTGCTTCTAGCAAACTTTGTCAATATGTGTGTAGGTATGTTCATGTCATCACAGTTCCTTCACTCTCGACCAAAAGATGACGCATTTATGAACAAAGATGCTGCCACTCACGCTACACATCCATCTCTGATCATCCTCGAAGCACAGAACCAAAGTTGACCATTAGCGATTGGAAATAATTCGCAGGAGTCGGTGTAGAGAGGCGGCGACGACAAAAAATGGTAGAGATGAGAGAGCCGTAATTGTTATGTGGTGTGTTTTGATTTTTAGGGTATTAATTTTGGGAGGGAGTAAAAGCTTTTGGCAGGATTGAGGCTGAAATTGTGGAGGGAGCTGCTCCTCATTATTAGCGAAGGACTAATTCTATTTAAGATGGTTTTTTGTTCGCAAGATACTCATTCTTTAATAGAGATCTCGGTTGAAGGATAAGACTTCATTATTGAAGGAATGGCCTTCACAAACAATGTATATTTATGAAGGTATCTTGTCCCTCATAAGTTTCCTTCACTAAAGACTCCTTTTTTTGTAGTGACATGTACGGCTATCATGGAGAAGTGTATCAATTTAAAGACAAGAATCATCACATGCACATATGGAGAGTGAACATAATAGAGATGGTTAAGAGTTATGTAACCCGCCTTAAGAGGGTCTCCATGAAAGGCATAAATCTTCCTGATCCAAGCAGCAAACCCACGTTCCACTCCCTAGAAACCATCCATCTGAAGCTCTAAGCTTGTCTTCGGCTCCATCATCATCACCTCAAGGAACAAGAGAAGAAGAAGAAGATACCATGGTTATGTATAGATCAAGAAGAAGAAAAGAGAGGGAGATAACCACGGACTTGCCTACTCACATAAAGGGCCCTTCCATGGCCAAGAGGAGGAGAAGGAGATGAAGAAGAAGGCACACGGAAAAGCTAGCAAGGAAGCATAACTCACCAAGGTCGGATCTTGAGCAAGGAGTCTCCATGGCCAAAGGGCTCGCCCTCCCAAGCTCCATGGGAGTCTCCTTGAGCTCCTAAGCTCCCATGCTCATCCCAAACAGGAAGGGGAAAGAAGGTGGCCAAAAAGGAGCACTTGGTTAAGGAGGAGGGGGGCTATATACACCAAGGAAGAGAGAGGTAGCAAAGGAGAGGTGTCATAACCACATAACCCAAGATGCCACTTGCTCATGCACTTAACACCACTTGTTGCCACCCAAGCTACACATGCATGGCCTGGTCATACACTCTAGGATGTGTATCGTGCATCTGGGTCCCTCCCGTGGGTGACACACTTTCAAGCTTCTACCCGATACACTAAAAGACAAGGTAGCATGTGTGACACATATGTGATATAAAAACCATATAAAGATGTTACCCCTCAACTATCAACCAAACAAGGCACCCCAACTTCCATCCATGTCCTAGATGATGCCAAACAGAAGGAAGGTGACTCTAGAGCTGATAAATTGCATATTGACCCCTCCACTTTGGGTAATTTGCAATTTGCACCAAAACTAGCACATAATGCACAAACATCATCCAATTAAGCTCAAACTTGGAACATAGGTCCTCCAAAATGTTCCCCAACTAATCATTCTCTTTATAATGATGCTATAGAACTAAAGGCATGCTATACATGTGATATATTGCAATATAATCCCTTACTTTGGGTAAATTGAACTTTGGTCCAAAACAAGCAAACATTGCTCAAACAACATCCAAACGGGACCAAATTGGAAACATGAGCTTGTCACATGATATCAAAACATCTTAAGAGATTAGATTAAGGTTATAAGAACCTTTCATAAACAAAGCAAAGAGGGTTAGCCCAAAACTTGGGTTAGGTCCTTACAAGTCATAAACTCCTAACAAGGATTCCGTCCCCGAAATCCCAAGAAGAAAGAAGTTGGGTGCTACTCACGCATCACATCATACAAATCCACAAAAGCTCATGGGTGTCATAGATCTATGATCAACGTACTTTCTTTTCTTCCAGAGCCATCACAAGGTTTCCTTGTACTGGTCACAGACTCAACCCTTCGTCTCATCATCCTTATCTGATAACACTCTTTATATACTGGGACATCACATGCAACTCGTATCACTCAGGTATCAGTTCCTTTTTGATATTTCGCCTTCCTCGTTACGTTTCCGCTACGCTACTCTGATCTCACAAGCTCGATA
The DNA here is from genome assembly GCA_963693085.1 of Alisma plantago-aquatica. Taxonomy (NCBI): domain Eukaryota; kingdom Viridiplantae; phylum Streptophyta; class Magnoliopsida; order Alismatales; family Alismataceae; genus Alisma; species Alisma plantago-aquatica. The sequence continues at coordinate 1,244,419,362 of OY856409.1, forward strand.
CTTAAGCTTCACATACTTGTATCACTATCCTTCCGCTATATACATTCCAACTGTTCCTTCTCCTTCCACAAAGGATGTCTTAATCCGAGGGAGATCTATCTCAGAAGAGGTTATCACAAGATACGTACTCTACAAAACACATGTATGCACATGAAATGGCTCATACGGCACCTCATCATGTATCGCTTAAGGCTTAACACAAAAGGAGCTAAAAATCTTGGTTAACAACAACCACATCATCTTGGTTTCAAGCCTGTCATGTCTTCGTGTCAGCTCCTAAGGGCACAACATGTGTCAACACAGTTATAACATGTACACATTATCTCAACTGATCTGGATAGGAATCACAAACCTTGTTCATTTGTCTCTAACCGATGCACATCCTGTCTGGACCTTCTTTTACTCGAGACTTAGCTAGGAGTATTCCAAGTAATCAGGCTTAACTTGATGAACTTTTCCCAAGACAACCTATCCTCAGTTTCTTTCCTTGGGTGTATACCTTCCGATGTTAGGTTTATGCAGAGCATAAACCCCTAACAGGTGATAGACATACTATGAACACTTAGCCAGGTCGAATATAAAGACAACTTCTCCATCTGAGACCACTTCACACCTTTTCCAAGGAGATCCATTCCTAGGGTTATCTCGATCCTCGATATGTCAAGTAGAAAGAGATTCGCTTGACTGTCATATGAGAAGGATATACTTCATTCAACACAACCAGGTCATCCAACAAGGTTTTCGTCAATAGGCTATCTCTCTCCTGGATAATAAAAAAGAAACATATGCCAAACACGCTATAAGAATTCAAAGGAGGGTACATCCTAAACTGGATCAACTAGAGCAGATAAGAGGCAAGAAGAAAACAAAGTAGAATGGAGTGGCTCCATCCGACCTGCCAGCACACACTATTCTGGCCAACTCATGTCACGAGATATAATATTGCCCTCTACTTCCTGGTCAAAGCATCCGGTCCTCACTTGCTTACCCTCATCAGTGTTTCTCTGTGTTGCTGAACTACTGCCTCAAGGGTCACCACATAGATCCAGACTCCAAAACAAACTTCAATCTTGTGAGCTCCAGGTCAAGGATGATCTATCAAGATGGTTCACCACCATACCTCCATGATCTAGGCATCTTGATTCTCAACCCTTTTACCACAAGGCATGTTCTCATGTTCCCATATGCTTGGCACTTCTCATATACTAGTTTTCCTTACCTTGGTATCCATCTCTTGAGTCAAAACACATCACTTCCAGTCTCTCCTTCATAGTCTACCATTGTCACTGGTTCAAAACATGTCAAGAGGATCCTACCGTCATCATCTAACCAGAGATCACTCTAAAAGTACACATATCAAGTGAAACATGGTCCACTTGACTGCCACTCCCTCAGAAGGAAGGAACAAACTCCTCCAAACACCCCAACAACACATATGGTTTCATATCAAAGGGGAGGATATTATCACTTTCTTTGATACTTACATGAGCTTTCAACTGTTTGTGCATCGTTAAACCTTGTTCCATCTAGTTTTATCCTGTTTCTTCTTAGTTTCCTTGCACTCAGCACAGGAAGCATCAAGACCACTATGTGTTATTATTCTTTTTCTCTTGTCGTTGTTTCATCGTAATCATGATTATTTCTTGATTATATCAAATTTTTGTTTCCTTTTTGTGAAAAAGATCGTTATTCTTCACATATTCTTTATTGATCAAGGATCATCTCCCTTGTTCCCTTTTTCTTATCACGAATTTGCACTTTAGACTCTCATTTTTGCTTACGTTCATTGGTTGGTCTGAGATTATCTCAGGTTCCATCTTATTTATTCATTACTTGTTCTTCTCTTTCTTCCAACCTTTTGCTTTCTTTCAAGCATTTTCTTTATCTTGAGTAAGTTTTATGCTTTAACTTACCATGTTATCATAGGTTATTCTATCTTTTGCCAGGTATATCTCTAAAAATTATGGTTTCAAGAACTTATCTCATCATATTCTTATACGGATTTTAGGTTTCATAGAACCATTACTTCCTCTTTGGATTACCAAGCATCCAGGTTTTAAAGAGTTATGGTGCATTTATTTACTCCCTTTATAACAAGATGAAGGTATTAGCATCATATTGCTGATTTGCTATGCTCTTTAGATTGCTCCAGAATGACTACTTGATCAGAGTAATAAAGGAGGAAATAATCTAAGGCTCCACACTTACCTATGTCTTCAATATTTGAATGCCTGGCCAGGGCATCAAGTACTGAGATTAGGTAGTATGCACCTTATTTTATGTCATGGTCCAACCTTAGACACCATCCTAATCCTAGTCCTAGTCCTAGTATCCCTGTAGACTCGGCGAACCTAGAGCTCTAATACCAACACTTGTAACACCCCATCTCGAACAAAACACAAATACATACTAACCAGCAGATTACCAAAAATCACGGGAAATTGAAATCGATTTACAACAAGCACCATAAGATGAGACATGTAATATTTGAGCCAACACTTTTCTTTTCATAGCATATTTCCAAGGTGCTACAACATAATTTCCCATCATCTCATTACATGAAATAACTGTTCCACATGTTGATTTACATTAAGATACATAAACCGAAAACCATACATCGATCGTATTACAAGAAACATCGAAAAGCTTCCCCAAGACCTTAGTGTACATGGACCACACATAGGACTCTATTGCTAGACACTATCTATTCCACTGGGTATGATACCTCTGCATATCATCTGTATCCACATGATCTTCATCTCACCAGGCACGTCCACCTAAAAAGGGTTATTAACCAGCGGGGTGAGACCCACAGTCCCAGCGAGAAACATAACCCTCTACCAACTTTATTATGATCACAGATAACTGGTATAAGCAGATTATAGGAGCAACATACTGAGCAAAGATAACTTTATTAACATTCTTACCAAACTATCCAGGAGGCATTCTTTATGGAACATGATTGACAAGATAAGCTTTATAAGAACTCATCACAAATAACTTGCAAGATATAACTAGTGCAACTATACATGCAAGGCATCAACTATACTATAAATTTGACATTCTTTTTGAAGTAATCAATTACGGGGGAGTCATATTGAGCTTGTTTGTGTTCACTTGATCATGATAATAAAAATCTAACTTGTGTCTTTCATTGGACATTTTCTATCACTTTGTATGATATTAAGGGGGGGTATCCTATTCAGGGAGAGTAAATGATTATATTGCTATCTTTTTGAAATGACAAAGGGGGAAAATAATATAAAACAAAATAAATGAGTTTCATGTTCTCTTGGCTTGACATTAATTGATGCTGAATTCCTTAAGAGATGGATACTGTGTTCCATATCTCTTTAGGAATAATTAGCACACAATTTATAAAAATAAGATAATCTTTTCATCTCAGGTAAATCTCAGGTATGAAACTCATCTCATTTAATTATTTTAATTATATTTTAGAAATGTTTGTCATATTCAAAAAGGGGGAGGTTGTTGGCTAAACTGGACATTAATATACCCTTTTTTTATGATGATAAACATTTCACACTTGTCGATCTAACATGTTATTTGAGTATTTCAGGGTTCAAAGGAATAAGGAAATTCTACTAAGTGGAAAGATGAAGATCAATGCAAATTGAAGATCAAATACGCTTAATTGTATAAATGTTCATGATTGTACTCAAATGTAAACACTTGTACAAAATTATAATATGCAAGTACTTAGACATCATTTTAATCAAGTGTTATATCTTACCTATCCATTTATAACCCTTAGATAGGTCCCCCCCCAAGTTAGAGTCACCATCACTCATTGAAATACACACTTAGTAGGTGATTTAAAAGTCTGAAATATGGACACCCTCGGTACAAAAACTTGCCGGCCAAGACACACTTGGTCAAATTTTTTGTCGACCGAGAACCACCTCGGTCGAAATTATGAGTAATGTTCAATAACTTACACATTTGTGCTCTAAAATGGTTTTCAGTCAAAAATATTCTCGACCGAGCAAACTTTGGTCTAAAGCTTGCGACCGTTAGACCAAGTGGTTGGTAGTTGGGAGTTGAAAATAACATTGCAACACATTTTCCTTAAACCCGGGCTCAGTTGAAGAAAAGCTTGACTGAGACATAGTTCAGTCGACAAACTTGTCGACCAAGCAGGGTTTTGGATTGTTCTTTTAAGAACGAGCATATTATTTATTGTTAGCCAACTAATGTACATCTAACAGCTAGTCAAGCACTAATTACACTCTAGAGACTCCCTAGAACGTCCCTAAGTACTTGCAAAACAATCCTATAAATAGGATAGGCCTTAGGGCACCTAGAGCATGCAAGCTACACTTGAGCATTCACTATTGAGAGCAACAAAGCTAAGATTCTCTTGCTATCTTCTTCCTTGGGCTCTAGAGTTGTCCTATAGCTACAATCTCCTAGCCACGTCCATCTTAAGTGGATAGGAGATCCAAACTCTTGATATAGGATCAAAGCGCTATACTCAATTGTTGTACTTCCTTCTTCCAATCCCTTTTCATAGGTTAAATCTACTTGTGCTCCTTGGCTACTCTAAGATTTTGGAGGCTACTTGAGGAAGATTGGTTGAAGCTACTTCTTAGTGGAGAAGGCTGCTTCAAGTGGTGCTTGAGATTACTTCAAAGAAGGCTGCTTCAAGGGAGGTTGAGGCTACTTCTAAAGGAAGGTTGTCTCAAGGTGGTGGAGCTACTTCTAGGAGGAAAAGGCTGCTCCAAGGGCTTGGAGTTACTTCAAGGAAGGCTGCTTCAAGGAGGTTGTGGCTACTTCTAGGTGAAGGCTACTTCAAGGAAGGTGATTGTATTTTATTGTAACATCCTTGCGAGGTAAATAAAATTAATCACTATCAAAATCCCAATT